>JAOEGL010000011.1:19977414-20577414 GCA_034509955.1 Urosaurus nigricauda | reverse complement strand
AATTGTAGATGCTTGGGGTGCAGTGGAAGATTCTAAACATTGGCCTGTAAAACTAAAATAATGTTATTTTTAGCTTTTGACCTAAGCATGTCATAGCCAGAAACAAAAATCTTCACTGTTATCGCATGTTGAAAGAACCAGATTTAAAATGTATTCTTAAACGTTTTGATTCCAGAGAAGAAAACAAATATGTCTTACCTTTTTAATTTTGGCTTTTTCAACTTTTTCTTCTTTATCGCACTTTTTGGCGTTTCTGCTAAGCTCTTTGGCAGCAAACTTCAAGTTAAAGAGATGCTCTGTACTTTAAGTTAAGGATAACTCACCAATTCGGCACGTAACATAACGCACAGATCTGAAGATGGGCTCTCTGACATTCAAAAGCGTTATCCAAGGATCCTTAGCAGTAAGTAACACAAAATCCTATAATTTAGTTGCGAGATTTGACAATACATTTCAAGCACAATCCTATTCCCGATGAAGATCCTGTACAGAAGTAGAGCTTCCCCCTCTATTTATTCTGCATTTATACCATTCTGTGTCCTAAAAGCTTGGGGACGATACTGAAAGGTATAGAACTACAAAACTGAACTGAAGAAGGTTTTAGTTTTGTTTTTTCACAGAAAGATACATCTGTATGCATATATACAACTATGGGGCTTTCTAGATTGGCAGGAAAGTGTGACATGAAGCTGCCTTTTCCTTAATGCTTAGCAGCTTCACCGCAACCTTTAGATGGAGCTGCGCTGTTCCACAGTTTTAAAAAAAGAAGCTGGGAAAACCAGCACCTTTTAAAAGGCGCTTCTTCTCCCCTAAAATGCAAAAAAAAAAAAAAAAGCATTTTCATGGCACACTTTCCCTTTTTCTCATCTAAAGGCTAGAGTTTCATGCAGCCATGAACACACTTCCTTTTGCCAATCTAGAAAGCCCTGAAATCCTATAATTTAGTTGCGAGATTTGACAATACATTTCAAACACAATCCTATTCCCGATGAAGATCCTGTACAGAAGTAGAGCTTCCCCCTCTATTTACCTGCATTTATACCATTCTGTGTCCTAAAAGCTTGGGGACAATACTGAAAGGTATAGAACTACAAAACTGAAGAAGGTTTTAGTTTTGTTTTTTCAATACATCTGTATGCATATATACAACTCTATGTATAGCCACAACTCTAGAAATCTGGCTCTCCTCCTCCTCCTCCTAAGAGTTTTGAACTGTCCCACTTACTTTAACATGGTTCGCTCAGGGAGAAGGGAAATCAAAACCTTTCACTTTTTCCTTTCCTCTCAAAATCATCATTATTGGTTTTTACAATATTTTTCTAAGACATCTCTTCCACTCAAGCGACTTCAAAATGTTTACAGAGACACAGGTATCATACCACCTCTTAACCTTCTCTTCTCCAGGCTAAACATCCCCAGCTCCCTAAGGCGTTCCTCATAGGGATTCATGGTTTCCAGACCCTTCACCATCTTAGTTGCCCTCCTTTGGACCCGCTCCAGTTTCTCCACATCCTTTTTGAATTGTTTTGCCCAGAACTGGGCTCAGTACTATTCCAGGTGGGGCCTGACCAAAGCAGAATAGAGCGGCACTATGACTTCCCTGGATCTAGACACTATTCTTCTATTGATGCAGCCTGGAATCGCATTGGCCTTTTTAGCTGCAGCATCACACTCTTGGCTCAGGTTCAACTTGTGGTCTACTTGGACTCCTAGATCCCTTTCACACATCTAACTCTCATTCCTTGGCCTCCTCCCTCCAAGGCTCTCAATTTATAATTTATGGATTAATTAGTGACTAATTAACACTGAAGCCCAAATAAATCATGTTTCCTTCCCAGTTCTTGGCCTGGTTGTCAAAGCAACCCACATAATCCATGTCCTATAGCCCTCCCTTCAACAAGGATACTCTCCATAGTCGACATTTCAGCTCCAGGGACCCCTCAGGAAGAAGAAGAAGCAGGAAGTCGAAAGATAATTGTTTTTCTCTTTTATGAATCTCACTTCCTGCTTCCTGTTTCCTACTTCCGGCTTCCGGTCTAACGCCCGCCCCCCTTCAGCATCCTGGCTGTCACTCACTCACTTCTCTGAGGGAGGGAGGCACACAAGCACTGCGCACGCGCAGGAAATCCTGGCCAATGAGAGCGCTCCTCGGTACAGCCAATAGGGTTTTAGTTCCCTGGTGACGTCACCCGCACTGCAGGAGGAGCTGCCTGTTCCGTATCTGACTGAGTTTTTCTTTATAAACACTGCCCCTAGAGGCCGATGGGGGGTACTGCAGGATTCAAGTGCTATTTGAGCTCATGTTGTTCTTCTCGTTCATAATAACAATCTTACTATAGCATATATGTACTATATTATATATAAATAAACATAATTATACAATTATAGATATATAGATATATACAATTGTCTATATATAATTATATATATATATATATATATATATATAAAATTATCTATCCATAATTATACATATATATATATATATAATATTATACTATATAATTTATATATTTATATATATATATAATTTTATATAAATATAATTATACAATTATATATATATATAAAATTATCTATTTATAATTATCTATCTATCCATAATACTGTATTATATATACATATTTATATATATATATATAATTATATATAAATATATTTATACAATTACATATATATATATATATATATATAATTTTCTATATATAAGCATCACTATATATAATTATCTATCTATCTATATATTATACTAAATTTTATATATATATAGTTATATATAAATATATTTATACATTTAATAAAATTATTTAGATATAATTATCTCTATTTATAATTATCAATCTATCTATAATTATATATATAATATTATACTATATTATTTTTTATATATTATAATGATATATACAATTGTATGTTTTATTATTTATATACTTATGAAATATTATAAAACATATTTTATATATTACATAATATAATACACAACATATACACATATTAAATATACATTGTATGTATATGCAGTATGATATATGATACATATACTATATTTTCAAGGGGAAAAAAAAGTCATGAATGGGGATTCCCCCTTCGTCCCCCCCTCTATGACGTCACCAGGGAGCCCCCGCTCCCTCCCACGCTGCTGCGGGGAACGCCGCGTTCGAAACGAGCGGAGTGGCTGCCGCTGAGCCAATCAGCGCGCGCTGCTCGCTGATTGGCTGGCGGGGCTGGCGCGCAGATTTGAATCTGCTGCTGTAGTAGCTCCAGGAGGGGCAGTCAGTCACTTTTCGTTTGGCCATGGCTGAGTCTGGAGATGCCGCTGCTGCGCTGGCGGAGCAATACCGAAGGTAAAAGGCCACGGTTGGGTTTAATGCATTTAACATTTCTACATTAATACATTGGTGTATTTAAAACATTTAGCATTATTAAATTTAATACGTTAAACATTTAAATATTTGATACATTTAACATTATTAATACAAATAACCCGGTTTGGCCCCGGTTTGACTCTTTGTCTGGCTCAAGGCTATGGAATTCTGGGAGTTGGAGTTTGTTGTGGGCCCAGAGCGGAGCGGAGCTCCGCTCTGGGCCCCACAACATACTCCAACTCCCAGAATTCCATAGCCTTGAGTAGAGCTTCCAAAATTCCATTCTGGGCCCCACAATATACTCCAACTCCCAGAATTCCATAGCCTTGAGTAGAGCTTCCAAAATTCCATTCTGGGCCCCACAATATACTCCAACTCCCAGAATTCCATAGCCTTGAGTAGAGCTTCCAAAATTCCATTCTGGGCCCCACAATATACTCCAACTCCCAGAATTCCATAGCCTTGAGTAGAGCTTCCAAAGTTCCATTCTGGGCCCCACAATATACTCCAACTCCCAGAATTCCATAGCCTTGAGTAGAGCTTCCAAAATTCCATTCTGGGCCCCACAATATACTCCAACTCCCAGAATTCCATAGCCTTGAGTAGAGCTTCCAAAATTCCATTCTGGGCCCCACAATATACTCCAACTCCCAGAATTCCATAGCCTTGAGTAGAGCTTCCAAAATTCCATTCTGGGCCCCACAATATACTCCAACTCCCAGAATTCCATAGCCTTGAGTAGAGCTTCCAAAATTCCATTCTGGGCCCCACAATATACTCCAACTCCCAGAATTCCATAGCCTTGAGTAGAGCTTCCAAAATTCCATTCTGGGCCCCACAATATACTCCAACTCCCAGAATTCCATAGCCTTGAGTAGAGCTTCCAAAATTCCATTCTGGGCCCCACAATATACTCCAACTCCCAGAATTCCATAGCCTTGAGTAGAGCTTCCAAAATTCCATTCTGGGCCCCACAATATACTCCAACTCCCAGAATTCCATAGCCTTGAGTAGAGCTTCCAAAGTTCCATTCTGGGCCCCACAATATACTCCAACTCCCAGAATTCCATAGCCTTGAGTAGAGCTTCCAAAATTCCATTCTGGGCCCCACAATATACTCCAACTCCCAGAATTCCATAGCCTTGAGTAGAGCTTCCAAAATTCCATTCTGGGCCCCACAATATACTCCAACTCCCAGAATTCCATAGCCTTGAGTAGAGCTTCCAAAATTCCATTCTGGGCCCCACAATATACTCCAACTCCCAGAATTCCATAGCCTTGAGTAGAGCTTCCAAAGTTCCATTCTGGGCCCCACAATATACTCCAACTCCCAGAATTCCATAGCCTTGAGTAGAGCTTCCAAAATTCCATTCTGGGCCCCACAATATACTCCAACTCCCAGAATTCCATAGCCTTGAGTAGAGCTTCCAAAATTCCATTCTGGGCCCCACAATATACTCCAACTCCCAGAATTCCATAGCCTTGAGTAGAGCTTCCAAAATTCCATTCTGGGCCCCACAATATACTCCAACTCCCAGAATTCCATAGCCTTGAGTAGAGCTTCCAAAATTCCATTCTGGGCCCCACAATATACTCCAACTCCCAGAATTCCATAGCCTTGAGTAGAGCTTCCAAAGTTCCATTCTGGGCCCCACAATATACTCCAACTCCCAGAATTCCATAGCCTTGAGTAGAGCTTCCAAAGTTCCATTCTGCGCCCCACAATATACTCCAGCTCCCAGAATTCCATAGCCTTGAGCCAGCTAGTGCTTCCAAAGCTCCATCCTGGGCCCCACAATATACTCCAACTCCCAGAATTCCATAGCCTTGAGCCAGATAGAGCTTCCAAAGTTCCATTCTGGGCCCCACAATATACTCCCAGAATTCCATAGCCTTGAGCCAGCTAGTGCTTCCAAAGCTCCATCCTGGGCCCCACAATATACTCCAACTCCCAGAATTCCATAGCCTTGAGCCAGCTAGTGCTTCCAAAGCTCCATCCTGGGCCCCACAATATAATAATAATAATAATAATAATAGTTTATTTATAGCCCGCTCCTCTGTATATACACTCGGAGCGGGGTACAAGTAAAAAAACATAGATTAAAACAATCCCATGACCCGTTTCCAAACCTCCCGCCCCTTAAAAATAGATTAAACAGCAATGATTAAAACAGTTATTTACAAACATATAGCTACATCCTAACCCTTCCTTATGTGGCCACGTCATAAGTGGGGATCAGAACATGGGAGTAGGCAGGAATCAAAGTCTGGAACCGAAGCCGGGGATAAGGAATTTCAGGGGAAGGCCTGCCGGAAGAGATGCGTCTTTAGGGCTTTTTTGAAGCAATCTAGAGATGTCATGAGACGCATCTCATCCGGCAGACCATTCCAGAGCTTGGGAGCGGTCGCAGAAAAGGTCCTCTGGGAGGTCTGTGCCAGCCTGGTCTTGATAGGCTGTAGTAGGTTCCTCCCAGAGGATTGAAGTGTGCGGGGAGGATCGTACGGGGAGAGGCGGTCCCTGAGATAAGATGGGCCTAAGCCATGTAGGGCTTTAAAGGTTAAAACCAGCACCTTGTACTGTGCCCGGAAATATACTCCAACTCCCAGAATTCCATAGCCTTGAGCCAGCTAGTGCTTCCAAAGCTCCATCCTGGGCCCCACAATATACTCCAACTCCCAGAATTCCATAGCCTTGAGCCAGCTAGAGCTTCCAAAGCTCCATCCTGGGCCCCACAATATACTCCAACTCCCAGAATTCCATAGCCTTGAGCCAGCTAGTGCTTCCAAAGCTCCATCCTGGGCCCCACAATATACTCCAACTCCCAGAATTCCATAGCCTTGAGCCAGCTAGAGCTTCCAAAGCTCCATCCTGGGGCCCACAACAAACTCAACTCCCAGAATTCCATAGCCTTGAGCCAGATAGAGCTTCCAAAGTTCCATTCTGGGCCCCACAATATACTCCCCGAATTCCATAGCCTTGAGCCAGCTAGTGCTTCCAAAGCTCCATCCTGGGCCCCACAATATACTCCAACTCCCAGAATTCCATAGCCTTGAGCTAGCTAGAGCTTCCAAAGCTCCATCCTGGGGCCCACAACAAACTCAACTCCCAGAATTCCATAGCCTTGAGCCAGACAAAGACTTAAAGTGGGGCCAAACCAGGTTATTTCTCCAATGTGGATGCAGCCCAAGGCTCAAGGCTATGGAAATTTAGGATTTGTAGCTTTGATCCAGAAATAATCCACTTTGAGACTTCTTTAACTGCCCTGGCTCAATGATAAGGGGATCCTGGGAACGTATGTCATTCTGGGTTTTCAGCAGAAGATCTTTTTCCAATACTTTCTAACTCAATAGTTCCCAGATATTGTTGGGCTTCAGTTCTCAGGATGGGAGCTTTAGTTCCAATTAAAACACACTGCAGAAATAATCCAGTTTGGCACCGCTTTAACTGACCTGGCTCAATGCTAGGGAATTCTGGGAACTGTAGTTTCGTGAGACATTTAACCTTCTATGCCTGAGAGCTCTGGTGCCACAACAAACTACAGTTCCCAGGATTCCCTAACACTGAGCCAGGGCAGTTAAAGGGGTTTCAAACTTGATTATTTCTGCAATGTGTTTTGGCCCTTTGTGCTCGTTGTGTGTCTTCAAGTAGTTTCTGATTCATGGCAACCCTAAGGCAAACCTGTCATGGGATTTTCTTGGCAAGATTTGCTCAGAGGAGGTTTGCCATGGTGTTCAGAATGACTTCCCATTTCCCGAAAATGACCCCCCATTGCCCGAAATTGTGTGAGATACTCTAATACGCAATTACGTGAAACCCCATGATTGCGTTCGAAATGACCTCCCTTTTGCCCCAAATTACGTGAAATACACTCATGCATTCGGATTGCCATTGCATTGTACCCCCAAATTCCGTCGTATGATAAACTCCAGTGTGGATACACCTTGTGTTGTAAAACTGATTTATACACACACACACACACACACACATACATATACACCTGTATAGGAAAAGAGAGAGAGATAAGTAGCCTTCTAGGACTGTTGAATCATTAGTAATTGTCTTGTGACTTATAAATGTCATAAGAATATAAAGTGCCAGCTTTTTAGTTCTTCAGAGCTGTCTTTGGCTGTTCAGAAAAAAGGGAAGGGAGAAAAAAGAAGCTGATTGTCATGGCTGGAGCCCCATAGCCTTTACTTTGCAATGGTCTTAATGTGAATTGTAAAAGTACTCCATCCTATGCATGTTTACTTAGCAATAAGCCCCACTAAATTCAGTGTATTTATTCCTAGATAAAAGCATAGGTGTTGTGTGTCTTTAAGCCATTTCTGAGTTATAGTGACCCTAAGGGGTTTGCTTAGCAAGATTTGTTCAGAGGGGTTTTTGCCTTTGCCTTTCTCTGAGGCTGAGAGAGTGTGACTTAACAAGGCTACATATGAAAGGGATCCCAAAGTCCTACGGTAGTAGAGAACAAGTTGAACGTGAGTCAACAGTGTGATTAGGCAGCTAAAAAGGCCAATGCGATTCTAGGCTGCATCAACAGGTATATAGTATCTAGAAGATCAAGGGAAGTAATAGAGCCACTTTATTCTGCTTTGGTCAGACTTCACCTGGAATACTGTGTCCAGTTCTGGGCACCACAGTTTTCCAAAAAATCTGTGTTTTCCAAAGGAAAGAAACAAACCAAGACTTTGTTCTTTTTTACTTTTTGTTTTCTTAACTTCCAACCTGATAAACTTTGTTGTATTTTACAGATATGTGTCTGAAGGAAAGCAAGAGGCCCGTAATGGGAATCTGGAGGAATCCATCAGACTGCTCCGACAAGCCTTTCAAATCCACCCCAGTGAAAAGCTGACGGCGAACATAAAAAAGCTGGAGGAAGCCTTAGCTTCATTAGCCCTGGATCAGGATCAGGAGGACGACGGCTTTGTGGACGTGTGTCAAAGCGGACTGATGCTCTACGGAGAAATGTATGATAAACTTTTTGACCATCAGAGGGAAGGGGTCGCCTTCCTGTACAGCTTATACAGAGATGGCAGGAAAGGTGGCATCTTGGCAGACGACATGGGCTTGGGCAAAACCATTCAGATCATTGCTTTCCTCTCAGGCATGTTTGACGCAGAACACATCCGATCTGTGTTGCTAATTGTGCCAACCACCCTCATCAGCAACTGGATGAAAGAGTTTGCCAGCTGGACCCCAGGCTTGCGGGTGAAGGTCTTCCATGGGTCGTGCATAGCCGAACGCACCAGGAATCTCGAGCGGGTCCAGAGGCGGCATGGTGTCCTGCTCACAACCTATCATATGCTGATCAACAATTGGCAGCAGCTGTCCACCTCTGGCACGGAGGAGTTTGTCTGGGACTATGTCATCCTTGACGAAGCGCATAAAATCAAAACTCCGTCAGCCAAAATGACGAAATCTGCCCATGCCATCCCATCCAAAAACCGCATCCTCCTCACAGGGACCCCAGTCCAAAACAACCTAAAAGAACTCTGGGCCCTCTTTGACTTTGCTTGTCAAGGTTCGCTGCTCGGCACCATGAAAACCTTCAAAATGGAATATGAGAACCCCATCACTACTGCCAGGGCGAAGGACGCAACACCAGGAGAGAGAGCACTGGGGCTTAAGATCTCAGAAAACCTGATGTCTATCATCAAGCCATATTTCCTAAGACGGAGCAAAGATGAACTGAAGAAGAAAGTTGTTCCTGAACTTAAAAACAATCTTCCTGCCTGTCAGAGTAAGGATGCTGCTCCTGCAATGCCTTCTCTCCCCAGAAAAAATGAGTTCATTGTATGGGTGTTCTTGGCACCCATTCAAGAGGAAATATATAGGAAATTCCTTTCTTTGGATCATATCCAGGAGCTGTTGATGACGACACGGTCTCCACTGGCTCAACTGAATATCCTAAAGAAGCTCTGTGATCATCCCAGGCTGTTATCTGCACGAGCCTGCAGCCAACTTGGTCTGGAAGCATCCAATTATAATGAGCCAGATGGTGGTGAAACTGAAGCCGATGAGCTCCTGCGCAGGAACATTAAACATATTTCTGATGAAATTCTGATCAAGGAGTCTGGAAAGTTAGCTTTCCTTGTGGCCCTGCTGGAGAGACTGCAAGAGGAGGGACACAGAACCCTGGTGTTTTCCCAGTCAAGAAAAATGTTAGATATTATTGAGCGCATTTTAACTCACAGATGCTTCAAGCTCATGCGTATTGATGGAAAGGTGACTCATTTGATGGAGCGAGAAAAGAGGGTTGGGATGTTTCAGAAGAGCAATGACTACTCTGTCTTTTTGCTTACAACCCAAGTAGGTGGAGTTGGCTTAACCTTAACCGCTGCCACCAGAGTGGTGATTTATGATCCTAGCTGGAATCCAGCTACAGATGCTCAGGCTGTGGACAGAGCTTATAGAATTGGACAAAAAGAGAATGTTGTGATCTACCGGCTAATTACCTGCGCAACAGTGGAAGAGAAAATCTACCGAAGGCAAGTCTTCAAGGATTCACTAATACGGCAAAGCACAGGAGACAAGAAGAACCCCTACAGATATTTCACTATGCAAGAACTGAGAGAGCTCTTCATACTGGAAGATACTCGGACCTCATTGACACAACTCCAGCTGCAATCCTTGCATGCCAGCCAAAGGAAGACAGATACTCAGCTGGATGAGCATATTGCGTATCTCCACTCACTGGAGATATTTGGCATCTCGGACCATGATTTGATGTATACACATGAAACGGTTCATGAAGACGAAGCTGAGAATGAAGAAGATCAGAGGTACATTGAACACAGAGTACAGAAAGCCCAGGAGTTGGTGCAGCTAGAATCACAACTGAACAACCAACTGACAGGAAGCATGAGAAACACAACAGAAGGAGCGTGGCTGAGAGAAATGGAATTGTCCACCCAGCCAAAGAAGAAAACACCCAAACCTTCTCAGAATCATGCCCTGTCTGCACCTGTTCAGCCCACAAATGATGAAATTGTCAGTCTTGTAACTGATGATGATGACGATGACAATAACAAGGATGACAATGGTTCTAGTGACATTGTCAATGTAAGCTCTAAAATGACAAGACTAGTTGTAGAGGACATGGCTGATGAACAAATACTTCGGGACGTATCTAATATGGATATATCCCTTTCCAAGAATGAAGAATATACATCAGTGAGAGTACAAGACTTTGACCAAGAGCCCAATCAAGCTAACAAAGAGAATTGCCATCCAAAATTTAAAATGAACTCTCATGATCTACTAGCTCAAGATGTGTGCAATGAACAAATGCTCTGGAACAAATCTAACATGGACATATCCCTTTCCAGGAATGAAGAGTGCAAATCAGCCCAGTTACAAGAACATGATCTGAAGGCTATGTCACCCCTTCCTACTGCTCCCTTATTATCTAATAAGGGAAATTGCAGTCCTGAATCCCAAAGAATTTCCTGTGAGCTGTCTGCTGAAGCAAACATGAAGCGTAATGATGTTCAAGTGGAACCACTGCAGCGGTCATATGAATCTGTTTCTGGTAACAAGCAACTAACCAGGACTGAACTGTCTCCTAATGTTAGAAAACTATATGAAGTCAACAATGAGGATTCTTTTGGATATAAGAAGAACCAAGTCAGGACAATAGTTTCCGATGATGAAGAGGAGCCATATGATCTTGTAATTAATGCTGATGACAGTGACAGCAATGACAATGATGCTGGTGAAGTTATTAATATAAGCTCTAAATTGACAAGTTTACATGTTGAGGATATGGATGATGAACAAATACTTCAGGACACGTCTAATATGGACATATCCCTTTCCAAGACTGAAGAATGCAAATCAGCCGGTTTACAAGATTGTGAGCGAGAGCTCAATCAAAGCCATGTGTCCTCTTTTCCTCAAGCTAACTCTTTCTCTTCCAAGGACAATTGCCATCCAGAATTTAAATTGATCTCCCAAGATCTACCTGCCCAACATGTGGACAATGAACAAATGTTTTGGGAAAAATCTAACATGGACATATCCCTTTCCAAGAATGAAGAGAGCAAATCAGCCCAATTGCAAGAATGTGAACATAACCATGATCTGAAGGCTATGTCACCTTTTCCTACTGCTCCCTCATTATCTAACAAGGAAAATTCCAGTCGTGAATCCCAAAGAGATTCTTCTGAACTGTCTGCTGAAGTAAACACTGAGGTTAATGATGTCCAAGTGGAGCCATTGCAGCGGTCATCTGAATCTGTTTCTAGTGACAAGGGGCAGCTAACCAGGACTGAACTATCTTCTCATGTTGCTAGAAAACCATATGAAGAAGCTTGTGATGCTGCAGTATCATTTCAGCCACAACCCAACAGCATATCAAAGTGTAGTGCAGAGCAGAAATCTGAAATGATGCTGGAAAATGAATCTTTCACTACTCCCTCTCCATACCAGGCTAATTTCAACCTTGTCCTGGAGGATTCTGAAGATGGAGTGCAGGTTGTATCAAAAGAAGAAATGTCACTGGAGGAAACCAGCAATGAAGGATTTCAGCTGAGACTGGACAGTCACCATAGTTCTGCTTCTCATTCTAGGGCAGGAGAAAATGAAGACAATGGAAGCCTCTCAGTGTGGAAAAATATAACAGGATCTATCCTTTTGGGTGGCTCTCACAAGCTATCTGATGCCCCAACAGACAACAGTGAGGTTTCTTTTTATTACAAGAAGAAGCCTGTCAGAAGAATAGTTTCAGATGATGAAGAAGAACAGATTGATCTCGTAACTGAACAGGATGACAGCATGGATAGAAAAATATCAGGCTTGCACAATGTAGATGGCATCTGTATGTCAACCCCAAAGTCCAATGGTCCCACAGCCAGCCTCTGCTTCTTCCCAAGAGTGAAGGTTAGTGGAAGAAGGTCAACTGCTTCTCGAAGATCCCTGGCCAATTTAATCATGGATCAGGTGGAAGACATGGTGGAAGTGGTAGAACCTGAGAGTGATGCGCCTCCAGAAAGTTCTTCACAGAATGACATAGAAAAAGAAAGGAGCCAGATTTACAGTGGGCTGGATTCAGCGGAGCCGTCAGGAGAAACACTGGACTCTGAGAATAAATCCAGCTATCTGTATGAAACAGCCTCTATTGGGGATGAGTCGTCTCTTTGAAGACTTTGGAAGAGCCAGTCCTGCTCTTTTGGAAACAAGAAAGCTGTTTGCAGCTCCTGAGGCTGAAAAAAAAATGACATCAGCTTTTTATCACTGGCACAAATCATCCAGAGCTTTTCTTCCTTCTGCATCCTTTTGGGATGTGTGAAGCCGGGAAGAAATGATGGGTGTAAGAACACTTTGAATTGTTGCTGCCCTTTGGCAGACGTGTTAAAGACAGCCTAGCACTATTTGTACTTGTTTTGTTTTTGAATCTGGTATTGCTAAAGCCACTTTGCACCCAAGCAACAAAAGGGACAGCAGAAAGATGTCTCTTCTCATCAGGGAAAGGGTTTCAGATACTCTTATCCTGGCAAGCGTAAAGCATTGCTTGGATCACTGAATCTACATCTGCTTCAAAATCTGGTTGTTATGATTTATCTTGGAGCTAGCTGCTATGGGTTAAAATACACTTGGTTTTACTTTCCAGATCCTCTATGTGTCTTGCTATATTTTCCCTCCTTGGAGTTAAGTTTCTGCAGATTGGATTGGGAAGGGATTGTTGAACTGCAGCTTCTATCATCCCTGATCCTTGGTTATGTTTAAATAAAGCTGGTTGGAACTGCACCTCAACAATATCCAGAGGGCCACAGGTAACCTGCCCTTACAAGAAAGTAAGCAGCCAGATCTGATGAGATTTGCCCTTCCCAGATATGTGATGTTCACCTGTTTGTGGAAGCCTGGTATAGACAAATTCTTGAAGGAATACTTCCTTTCAGAGATCCAGTTTTCATGAGGCTGTCAGCCTGTGCTTGGGTTGTACCACTTCAGATCTGGAAACTCAGAAGGCTGAAGGTTACTCACACTAAACATCCTTTCCATCTAGAAAACAAGAAATAGAAACAAGCTAAATTCAAACCCATTTTCCAGTCCTCTGGATTAATGGGAAGGGTTGCCCAAGTATGGCTTGGAAACAAGAGGCCAGATGTTGGTTAATTTACTACTATTCCTCACCACTGGCTTAAAGGTGAAGGAACTGGAGTTCAACAACATCTAGAGCAGTTGTTTCCAGACTTTGGCCTTCAGCTCCCAGAAACTGGCCAGCTGTCAGGGATTCTGGGAGCTGAAGTCCAAAACACCTGGAAAATCAAAGTTTGGGAACCACTTATTCTAGAGGATGATAGGTTCTCCAGCCTTTGTAAAATAGCATTTGCTTTTTGAAGGAAAACTTGGTATGGTGTAACAGGGATGTTCAAATCAGCCTTGATCCTTTCCCTCCTCTATGAGGAGGAGATAATGATCCAAAACACATTGCAGAAATAATCTAGTTTGAGACTGCTTTAACCTCCCTGGGGCAGTGCTAAGGAATCCTGGGAACTGGATTATTTTTGCAATGTGTTTTGGAGCAATGACGTGGACTTGCTTTACAGAGTTGTTGTAATAGCCTACCTTGCAGATCGTTGTGCCAGTTCAGATGGGCAGGGGAAAATGCACTTCATCGTGAATTCTTTGGAGGAAATAGGCCCAGAATGTGACAAAGAAACAAATGTGCAGCGTTTTGAACATCCCAATGTTTATTTTTTCTAAATATTAGTGTTAAATATTATTTTTAAAATTCTAGGGTTTCTTTTCCTCCTCTCTCTTTTGAAGTATTTTAAGTCTGTTAAAATAAATGTTATATCCTCTCCACCATTTGTTTGCAAGAAAAACCCTGGAAATATAAATAACTCTAGCCAGGAAGTTGTATATTTTTGTGTACGTTTTTATTCTCTGTATGTACCATATTGGTATTTTTTTTCCCAGCAGTTTGACATTTTTGGAAAACTTAGAATTCCATATGCATTAAATTGTTAGCAGCTGTCCTTCTCTCTTTAGTCTGTGTCAGTTAGCTGGAGTGCAAAGGGGTTTTTTATGAAATTGTGTCCCTGGTTGTCAATGTTCCTGAAGATAAGATGCTGGAAACCTGAGAATATTCAATAATTTTTTTCTATTCTAGTGTAGTTCTACCTCTCAGCTTTCTCCTGAGTGGTTTTCATGGTAGCTCTTGGTATGTTATCTACTCAGAAGAAAGTTACATTGAGTTAACTGGGAGTTACTTGCAGGAAAGTGTATACACAATTGCATCTGTTAACTGAAAGTAGGGGTAGGAAATATTGCTGAACTTTCTATCAATCCCATTCAGCATGGCCAGCGGTCAAGGATTCTGGGAGCTGTAGTCCAATAATATTTGGAGAGTCACAGGTTGCCTTCTTTTCCTGTCTGCCAGCTTATCCAGTAAGGGCTAAAATATTGTATTTATGCCCTTGTCCCATTTTGCGGAAGGTGAGCAGCCACTGATGTTGTAGTCCTTTAGAGGAAGATTGTTCTGCATTTGGGATACTATGAAAAAAAATGAACAGGGCTTGTGACCATACAATTATTCTCCATTTCCCCCTGTGGGTCAACAACCCAAGCCCCGACATGCATTTCTTGGTCAGAAATACCATCCGGTCCTAGCCAGAGTACATCTCTTTTGTTTGAGTGTATAAATATAGCCCTGACTAAGGTTCCTGCTTTCCTTTTCTGGAATGACTCATTAGCTGCTTGACGTCATGCCTGAAAAGAGGCAAAATGTGCTTTGACGTCATTGCAAGCTACACAGCTGTATGCCTGTCAAGTCCTATTGATCTCCCATTCTGTCACAGATGGAGATGACCAGACCCCTGTTCCCCTTTGCCTCTCGCATCAGAGTCTCTTTATTGATTCCACGGGGTTTATTTTTAAACAGAAAGTGATGCAAGTGAGCCCTGGAGCTTTCAGATCCAGAGTTTGCCTTTAGCATGCAATGCTGGGAAACATGTGGACCTCTGGATGTTGCTGGACTGCAAACCCCATCAGCCCCAGCTAGCAGAATGCAAGGTGATCTGAATGTGCTGCTCATCCTCGCCTAAGATCCTCTTTTAAATTGTTCATTCATGCATATAATGAGCATATATGTCAGGATGATTCGTGAACAGCACTCAGTGGGTTGAAATCTTGATCCTCAGCGTGGCATAGGAGTTTGAGTGCTGGAGATTTTATGTTTTGTAGAGCCAGCCCAGCATCTGCCTATTAACCATAGCAGGCTCTACTGGTACCAATATATACCTGAGTGAAGCTGGTGGGATCCTCAACGTAACTGCAAGCTGCTATTTTAAATTTTCAGTAGTGCCCCAGAGCAGAAGTGGGCATAATGTTTCTCTTTATTTTAGAACTGCTGGCTTTGGAATGGCCAGTTTGAAGCAGTAGTATGGCACTGTAATAATAATTTATTTCTATTTTGCTTTTTTCTCATGAAATCAAAGTGGATTACAACACAAGCATTGGATACAAAGTATACTCCACCAATTAAAACGTAAATAATAATAATAAATCAGAAAATACAGCAAACATAGTCAAAATACAAAACAGCAATGCAAGATACAAAAAACCAACATACATGATTTACTAATAGTTAAGGTATCATATAACATGGTTTGAGCATTTAACTAGGACACTGGGTTGGGATCCCTGCTCAGCCATGGAAAGCCACTGAGAACCTTGGGCAAGTTACCTTTACTCTCATCCTTAGAGGAAAGTGTTGGCAAACCTCTGAGTAAAGCTGAGTCAAGAAAATATTAATCGGAGTCAACATGAAGTCACGTGGCACCAACAATACTTTGGAACTAGCTTTTTCCAGCTCAGTAAGTCTTGAATCAGAATTCAAAGTTGCAAGGTTATGACATTTTCTGGAGAATAAGAATTACTGGGCATGGTAAGATTTGCTTGCAAGTAAGCATGCTGGCAGATAAACATGCATGTCCTTTGCAAACAGAACCAAATATTAACCTCCTCCCAGTCCCTGAAAATGTGTTGGTTTGAGGGATCGATGGCCCTCCAGATGTTGCTGGACCCCAGTTCCCATTAGTCCCAGCCAGTTTGTTACATGATGGAGAGTGATGGGATTAGTAGTTCCTCAATTACCTGGAAATAGTAGTTCCTGGTGGTGGCATGGTGACCAGATGTCCTCCTTTTCCCAGACCTACATTCCAACCTTCTGTCCAGGAAGAATTCCAAATGTCCTCCATTTTGGTCGAGACATATTTGCATTAGTGTTTTCAGATTTTAGTTGGTCATGCCCTACATTTTTTCTCAAGTGTCCTCCATTTTGTAGTGCCTTCTCTCCGGTTAAGACCTGGTCACTTTGGGTGGAGGGTGCTTTAAGGTCATCACCTCCCTTCAAGTCATAAATACAGACATTATTAATCTGTTTTCATGATCATGGATCAAATCCATGATAGACAGGTCCCTTGGTATATAGAAAAACAACCCCAAAATATTTTTCAAAAGCAAAAAATATGCAAACAGGAGGGTTAGAACATGAAACCGACTGTAAATTTACTTAATACAAAATTGGAGCAGAAAGCTGAAATGAGGAACACGACAAGAGGTACATAGCTTTGCATTTGCCGAGTACAAAATTAAAATTGGTCCCCAGAACATGCTTTGACCTGAGTGGTCTCCATCAGCAGTTACGTGCAAAACGATATAGGCATGGTTATAATGAACTCCCCAAGGGCTTGCAGTACACAACGCACAAGATGAAATCGATAAGAGTAAAAAAAATAATTAATTTTACCCAGCAAAAAACAAGCTGGGCTAAGTACATATATAAATAAATGCCAAAATAGGACAAATAACATGCCTCAATGTGTCGCTGCCAGGCCTTAAATGTCCTAACCAAATATTGAAGCTTGGTTTTAAAATGCCTGGTGCAAAGGCAAAGCTTGGGGAAAGTATATTTATGAAGAAATAGTGAGCCCTTGTTATCCGCTGGGGTTTGGTTCCAGGACCCTCCATGGATAACAAAATCTGTGGATGCTCAAATCCCATTAAATATAATGGCACAACAAAATGATGTTCCATATATAAAATGGAAAATCAAGGTTTGCTGTTTGTAATTTATACTTTTTGGGAATATTTTCAAGCCGTGTATGCTCAAATCCGTGGATAAAAAATCCGTGGATAAGGAGGGCCAACTGTATGTATAGAGAGAGACAGAGGGAGAGAGAGCCTCATTGGGAAAAAATGTTAAGCCCTATGTATGTAAACAACCAAGAAAATATATATAACCCCAAGGGAATATTCCCATTTGGAAAGAAAAAAAGTTAAGCCCTATGTATGTCCACGGGACACAAAACCATGAATTTGTTATACGTGCAACACAGCAGTAGTCATAGAGTTGCCAAGGATCTCAGAGGTCATCCAATCCAACCCTGTCAATATAGGAATCCATTGCTAAAGCAACTTTTATATATTTTTTATTTATACCCCACCCTTCAGCCCTAAAGGCTATCAGAGCAGATTATTATTATTATTATTATCATCATCATCATCATCATCATCATCATCATCATCATCCTTTATTTATATAGTGCTGTAAATTTACACAGTGCTGTACATAGAATCTTATATTTAGACGGTTCTCTGCCCTCAGGCTTACAGTCTAAAAGAGAAACACAAAAGGAGAAGGGGAAGGTGGTGGGAAGGGGATGAGGTCCAGTGGTTCTTCTCTCCCTCTGGGGCCTGGACCAAGGCAGATGGACTGGAGGGAGGGCTTGACTTCTTAATACCTAGTTAAAAGGAGGCATCCTGGAGCAGATGGCACAATCCTGGGAATGCTTCCCTAAACAATTATTATTTTTAATTAGACCATTTGACAGGTGGCCATCGAACCACGAATAAAGGAGAGCCCACCATCATCTGAAGTAACCTTCTCCACTGTCAACTGGCTCCTACTATCAGGAAGTTCTTCCTAAAGTTTCGTCATAAACTCCTTTCTTGACAATTGATGATCCTCCTTCAGTCTTTTTTTCCAGGCTAAAGGACCATATGGTCTTCTTGACTTGAAAAGTGATGGATCAAGCTTTATGGTCCACTGTGTGTGTAGTCTGTATATACCATCCATTCATTGCAACTTCTCATTTCCTTGAAAGAGACCATAGCTTTAGTTGAAAAGCCGTCTTTCTGTATAAAGATGCAGAGAACTTTGTAATTTGGGGGGATGTCTGTATGTGACTGACTTAAAAAAACAAGTATACAGGTCTATTTGTTAGAAAGTGCTTCCAAAGATGCTTTCATTTACCTGTCCTATTTCATGTCTGGGATGTGCAAATTGAGATTTATTTATGCATTGCCTTACAGAAGTCATCTTTGTCATTCACTGCTCCTGTAACAAAGTCTGTATTGGCTAGGTTTTTATATATATATATATATATATGTATATATGTATATACTTATTTAAATCAATTATTATATTACATTACCCCTGAACTCTAGACACCATCCAGCCAGTTTTGTTGCCTGTAGCTATTCAGTAAACCAAGATGAATTACAGGATCCACAGCAATGGACTGGATATGAGAAAATAGCATGGTTAGTGAGATTTTGGTAAAGACAGGCCACCTGGGCTTCCCAAGAATGGTTTGTCAAGGAGTGCACAACTCTTATAAGCATCTTTTACTCTTTTTGTAGGTAGGCTTTGTTGTTGTGTGCCTTCAAGTCATTTCCAACTTATGGCAAACCCTATCATGTGGTTTTCTTGGCAAGATTTGTTCAGAGGAGGTTGGCCATTACCTTCCCCTGAGGCTGAGAGTATGTGACTTGCCCAAGGTCACCCATTGGGTTTCATGGCCGATTGAGGAATCGAACCCTGGTCTGCAGAGTCGTAATCCAACGCTCAGACAACTACGCCATGATGGCTCTCATAGGTAAGTACAGAAATATAACAAAACAAAAATGTATATATGTTGTTAGCCACCTTGGGAGAAGGGTGGGATAAAAATTAAATAAACAAAGAATAAATAAAAGGATAGAATATTGGGTCAAAACCTTCTTTCAGGATGAGAGAGTGTGGCTTTCCTAAAGTCAACCGGGACTGAACAAGAGATTCGAATGTTGTACTCTTGGAGTCCTTCCAATCAAATACTCAAAGCTGCTCCAGCATGTTGGCTTGCACAGAGAAGCTTTAGATAATGCCATTAAAGTTGGAAGCAGAAGCCCCATTTCGGCAACTACTTGGCAAATCAACCAGACATCCGAAAGTGATGCAAGCAGACAGTCCTGACTTATCAAACCACTCATCGCTGAGGCATCACTCGGCGTAAGCTGCCCCAGATGTGACATTCTATAATGAGACAAGTTGTACAACAGAAATGAAGTGTGATTCATTAGAACGGCAGGAAAATCAATGTATTCATTCGTGTCCATGGGGGCTGTTTTTGAAAAAAATAAACAAATCATCCAAAACAAAACCCTGCTTAATAGCTTTTTGTTGTTGTCTATCTCCTCTAAATATAATACTTCATTGATGCCATCGGACCACAAACATTTCACCACAGAGGCATTCATTTTTTGGTTTGGAATGTACACAACCCTTGAAAAGTTTTGTCCAGATGGGGTGCTTTGGGGAACCGTCTAATTATAAGTTTATATGTACAGCACTGTGTAAACCTATAGCGCTATATAAATAAAGGATAATAATAATAATAATTAATAATAATAATAATAATATTCCAGGAATTTAAAAAGGGTTTACTCTGGCATACCTTACAACTGTTCTGATTTTGCAAGGACGGTCCCACTTACTCCATTGTCATCCCACTTTTCTTGTGATGGTGCACATTTGACTTGCCCTTATTTACAAGAATAAAGGCAAGTCAAATGTGCTTGCATGCATGAGAATGTAATGGTTTCATAATTTCTTCGTATACATTGTTGGCGGTGTTTAATTTTGCTGCCTTTAATTATTGCTACTAGCTCCTTCTGAATTTTTTAGTAAGCATATGTATTTTTATCTTCAGTCTGCAGACAAGCTGCAGTCTGGTTTCATACAGCGTCAAGCTGTTTGCTAATATATATATATATATATATATATGTCTTTCTGTTTTTAAATATCGTCTGGCTCATATTTTCTGGTCTGATTTGATCTCTTTAGCTCCTGATGGAATAGACCCCCAAAATGTATCAGCTGCCTGTGAACAGTTATTGAACTAATGTCATTCAGCACCAGACCCTTTCACTGAATTAACATCTTCGGGCCAAAGCACATTGCAGAAATAATCCAGTTTGAGGCTGCTTTAACTGCTCTGGCTCAGTGTTAGGAAATCTTGGGGATTGTAGTTTGTGATAGCACCAGAGTGTTTTCATAGAGATTTCCCTAGCACTGAGCCAGGGCAGTTAAAGTGGTGTGAAACTGGCTTATTTCTGCAGTGTGTTTTGGCCCACAGTCAAAACACAGGCAAGAATCGCGATTAAGATTTTCACATGGCGTCGCAATTAAAGAGCCATTACCCCAGGAATAACCAGGCAATAAACAGCAACAAATCATTCACGGGGAAATCCTGTGAATGATTTGTTGCTGTTTATTGCCTGGTTATTCCCTGGTTATTCCTGGGATGATGACTCTTAAATTGCGATGTGTGTGAAAATCTTAATCACAATCGCATGATTTTCAAGGGATAATTACTGTTTAAACCCCCCATTTCCCCCTGATTTTCCCCATATGATACAGTCCAGTGAGAACCAGAGCTCTGAAAGAAACCATTCCTGGAAGAGCTCATCTATGCAGCCTTCCTCAATGATGGGAAATTCAAATGTATTAGATTGTATTGTCTTATCCATGGCCAGATTGGCTAGAGGTCTGTTGGACTTATGTGTTAACCTAAAAATTCTATTTGAATTATTTAAGGCTGGCATTTATCTGTGCTCACCGTCCTCCAACAACATCAGCTTCCTCCTCTTTGTATCCAGAAGAAACTCTCGTACTCTCTATCAAAGGATCAGATAGGCTATTTGAGGCACAGACCCTGATAAATATTTCCTTGTCGTTGTGTGCCTTTCCACCTTGAGGCGACCCTATGACAAACCCATCATGGGGTTTTCTTGGCAAGATTTGTTCAGAGGAGGTTTGGCATTACCTCCCCCTGAAGCTGAGAGAGTGTGACTGGCCCAAGGTCACCCAGTGGGTTTCACGGCTGAGTGAGGAATTGGACCCTGGTGTTCGGAGGTGTAGTCCAGCATTCAAATCACTATGGACTCTTTCATACAAGGCTAAATTGGAAGTATAATTTAAGGTCAATTTGAATGCAATCATGGGTTTTATGTTATTGCAAATTAACTCTTCGCACGCAAATTCGGGCAAGAGGGAAGCCAATTCGAATGCAATCATGGGTTTTACCTTATTGCGAATTAAAGCTTCGCATGCAAATTTGGGCAGGAGGGGGTTATTTTCGGGTAATGGGAAGTAATTCCGAACGGAGCAGGGGTTCATGTAAATTCGCTAAACAAGCGAATTTACATAAATCCGCATTGGCTCCATTCAGAGTTGGGAGAAATTCCTCCCCGTTTGAAAGAGTCGAGTGTCATGCTGGTCCTCCATTTTTTTTACTACTAAGGGGTAGGATGCAGACATACACTTAATCTGAGTTGAAATCCTTCATTTCCTCCAACATTTCTTTTCTTGATGCCCCTTGCAATCCATCTTCAGAATCTTCTAAGAAGGTTGAAATCAGTCTAGTATGAGAAAGGAGCAGTGAAGGATTGATTTTTCCAGCGCAGTTTGGGTTCATTCTAGATTCCTTCCCTGCGATGCACTCTGACATGTTACTAGGCAGTGGCTAAAATGGCGCTGCAGCATCTAGCTCATAAATTTCACATGCATCTCCATATGGGACCGTAGAAACATCAAGAGACCTTTCAGTCTTGGTTGGTTGCTTCTCATCACAAGAAACATGTTCGGATGACTGCTGCATCGTGCCATTCGGAGAACATGAAAATTGTTTTCTTCGGCAGGTGGCTCATGGGAGATAATTTGAGACTCAAGACTACAATTTTCCTTGTTAAACAGTGAGTGAGCATGAAGGGAAAAATGACACAGCCTTCTGATCTTGGGTAAGTTCATGCGCCTGTAACTAAGCTGCTTTGAATTGTTCATTCATGAGAAGTAATGTATCCATATTAGGTTTGCCCAAAGGGATTTCTTCATCATCCGCATCTTGGGCAAGCAAGATCATTTTGAATCGGCAGTTCTTGTTAAATGCTGTTTTAGTCGGAGGAAAGTAGAGATGCAGTGCGTCAATCATGCTCATTCTTATGACGGATTGTCTAGTTGGAAAGTATCCATTTTAGATATGTTCTATAGCATTTCCTCATTATATTATCCATCCCCCAGTTCTGAAGATGAACTACTATAACTCTTGTAAAAAAAAAAAGATTAGTCTGGCTTTACTTGTTTTTCATTTCTTTATTTTTAGGATTTATATCCCGCTTTTCTCCCACAATGAAATTCAAGGCACGTTTTTGAGAAACCTGTATCGACTCTTAGTGATAACAGGATTGTTTTCTAAGTGATTACAAACCATCTGTTTAATGATCATCATAAGTGTACGCAAGACCCACTGAAATTACTGGCTCTTACTTCTATGCAAACATGCTTGGAATACGGTTCAAAGATATAGTCGTGTTAGTCTGTGGAATCAATATGTAGGGAGATCTTGTAACACCTTTGAGACTAAATGAAAGAAAGAAGTTGGCTGCATGAGTTTTTGTAGATGCACCTTCTACTACATACATCTGAAGAAGTAGACTGAAGTCTTCGAAAGCTCATGCTGCCAACTTCTTTAGTTAGTCTTAAAGGTGCTACAAGATCTCTCTACATTGGGATACAGTTGTTAGTCTTCTTCCCACTCCCTTCAACACACTCAGTCCCTTTTAAGTCTTCTCTCAACACAATTTCCTGACCCCCTTTGCTCACAAAAGGCCTTCAGTTGCACAGGAGATTCTAGATTGTTGAAAGCCAGCAGCTTCTCACTTTCAGCCCCCTCGCCAACTCACAATGGGCTCCTCTTCCCGTGTCATAATGCAACCTCATGTGTTTGAAAGCCTTCAGAACCAGAGCCAAGCTCAGTTTGCTTTGGCTTCTCAAAGAGCGAGGCTCTTGAGAGGTGACTAGAGAAATGTGTGGCATGGAGTCCTATCCTGACTCCTATCCTCCTGTCATGTTATAGGAGGCAACGCAAACACCGGAAGAGACACCAAACATTGGGAAGAAAGAAGGGGAGGAAATCTGGACATAAAATTGGGTGAGTGGGCATCCTTTTGTCACTCTGTGCGGCATTCTCATTCCTGCTCTTCTGCCTCTGTGTGTCTTGTTTGATTGTGCCATTCTCTTGTATGTTTGTGTATGTATGTGAGATGTCTTGATATGGCTTCTGACTGTTCTACCATGTTCCCCTGTTTCAATCCCTTGAGTTCTGTGGGTAATTCACCTCTTGTTTTTTTTTCCTCCCTTGCAGGTTCGTCGTAATGACTGATGGAGAGGACAACAGCGATGCCAACCATCCTGAGTCATAGCAGGCCCAAGTGCCATCTGTGTTTGGGCTGTACCCCTTTAGAATATAGGACTGACTCCACCGGATAGGGAAAAAAATTGCTCTAAGCCATTCTAGACTACAACTCCTATAATAAAATAAGTGGTACAACCCAGAAACAGATGGGCTGATACACCTGAGGCAGGTAGACCTGACAAGAGGATCGCTTTCTCCTTTGGATCCTGGTCAGGCCTTGTTGAGGGAATACGACTCACCCACCCTTTGACCTGGCAGTGCAGGCTGAGCTGGTTGCCTGAATTGGAGCCGAGAAGGAATTTCCCCTGTTGATCCCAAATTGGCCCTGAGGAGAAACAGGTTTTTGCCTTCTCTGCACTGCTTTCCCCTTGAGATGCTACAGCTTGGTTTGCAACTCAAGAGGAGTTCAAAAGGGGGTGTCTGGGGGGCTCCCCCATAGAAAGGTCCAGTTTATGACAGATCAATAAATTCTTATTGTTGAAATGTATATATTTGTGTCATGTCTTTCTTGGTTGCCTTGTCACCCATCTTCCTTGGTTCCGAAGTCTCTTTCCCAGTCTGTTCTTCAGACTCCACTCTTACATTAGTTGAGTCTCAAGCTGCACTGAAATTAACGGATGCATCCATGATTTTTAAGCTGCAAGCCTATGCACAACTCCCAGGAATCTGGAAGTAAATTCAATGGGTCAGGACTTGGCTTTGGGTCATCTCTAGTTGGGATTAATAACCGGATGTAGTCTGGTGTCTGTTTTTGTAGGCTTTGCACTGCCAATGTACTGGTCGTTCATTGTAACCATACCTATGTCTATTTAACTAGTAGCTGCTATCGAAAACCATGTGGGCTGACTTTAATTTTGTACTCTGCCCTTGCTAAATTACATAACCATTGTTATACATCATCAGTATTAGTATTATAAATGTCACAATCCTTGTTACAATTTTATCTCCCGCATTACATTTTTTTGTATTAAATATATTTATAGGCATGGTAATTTTCTTACCTTCCTGCTGTTATATTTGAGTTAAGTCGGCTCCTTTGCCTTAAAAAAGAGAATAGAAAAAAAGGTACTAATGTTCCTGCCATCCACTAGCCATGAAAATGGAGTAGGAAAGAGTGTGTTCATAAACAAAGAGAAGCTCTGAAGGCCTTACAAATATTGATGAACATCTACTACCCTTCCCATTCTCCTGGAATGAGGTAACTGAGACTGATGGGACCTGGAAGACTATGGATCCATTCTCTAAGGCTGTTCTATCACTTCCCAGCAGAGTAAACCTGGGCATGTTTGCCTGTAGTGTTCAACAGCATCTATTTTCAGGAAGGTGTCCTAATACCGAGTCTCAGTTTTTCCTTCTCAGTGTTTCCTGGCTTGGGACAATGTAATTCCAGAGTAAATGGTTCTAAAATAAGTAAAAACAAATCTTACCCAAAAAGTAGTCCATAAAGGCTGGTGGGTGGTGCATGATGTCTCCTGAGCATCTTCATCTACAAAGAATATATCAGGGAGGTCTTGTCTTGACCTCACAGCGTAGTAGACAACTGTATAGGCTAGTTTAATTTAAATAAATCTTACTACTGAAGGAGAAGGATTGACCAAAAGACCTTTCAGTGCCACTTGCAATCATGTTACTTATTTTGCAAACATATTAGTCACCGTTCTGCTCAAAAGCAGTTCTCAAAACCATTTTGAAGCTGGGAAGTAATGTAAAACAGAGAGGTTTAAAACACAGATTAAAAATAGTGGTCCCTGACAAGTAAGGCTCTTGGCAAGATTTGTCTGCGTTTCCTCTTTTAATCTGCATTGACTGAATTGCACCGTTTGCAACAAAAAGCTGGGCAACCCACAGCTTTAAGTAGCCTGACCAGGTTCCCACTACAGACTAAATACTTCTTGTGTCTTTTCGTTTAAAGCCCACCTGATCATTACTCAGCACTGAATGTGCTTTCACATATCGTTACATCATGTTTTGACCCCAACATTTGGACTTCAATGGGAAGCTGAAACAACTAATAGTATTACTCAGCACAAATTAGAGAGGAACATGACATTCCCTTCGCATAATTTGTTCTTGTTAGCCTAGCTTACTCATTCTTGGCCAACTGACCTCGACCAGGTTGTTTTATTCCCGGATAATGGCTGTACACAAGGATAGTGACCCGAAGCAAAAGACAACGCTTTTGTGGGTCAAGAAAGCATCCAAGATCCCAAATGACCATATCTATCTGTATGAGCCCAAGCTCAAAGATCACCAAGAGAGGATCTTGTCTTAGTCCCACCACCTTTGCAAGTATGGTTGGTGAGGATGCAAGAGTAGGTCTTCTTAGTGGCTTCTCCTAGACTATGGAGCTCCCATGAACCTTTGTGAAGTTGAAGGCTTTCATGGCCGGCATCCATAGTTTTTTGTGAGTTTTTTGGGGTGTATCGCCATGTTCTAGAAGAGTTTATTCCTGACATTTCACCAGCATCTGTGACTTGGATCTTCAGAGAATGATGGCATGGAAGAGAGCCTCTGGGCTCTGTATATGTAAAGTAGAAGCTGGTGAAAATGTGAGGATGATCCCTTCAGGCATTTCAATTTGTAAGGGATTCTTTGAGCCTAAATATCCTGAAGGCACCAACTTCTGTCTGATTTTAGAAGCTAAACAGTATCACCGCCTCTATGGTGGACCACAAGGGAATAGTAGATGTCCTCCAGAAGTTTTGGACTTTAGCTCCCAGATCCCTGGCTGTTGGCAAGATGGCTGGGCCCTTCTGGGAATTTAGTTCAAAACACCTGGAATAAAAAAAAATTGGGAACCACTGCTGTAGGGTATAGTTCAGAGGAAAGCAATGGCAAACCATCTCTGAGGATTCCTTGCCCAAGAAAACTTTGCGAAAGTCATGGAGGGAGGGGTCACCATCCATAAGTCAGTGGTTCCCAGCCTTTGGGTCCTCCAAAAGATTTGGATTTCAGCTCCTGTAATTCCTAAAAGTCGGCCAAGTTGATGGGGGTTTCTGGGAGCTGAAGTCCGCCACAAATGACGGACTAAAAGTTGGGAACTACTGCTTAGGTTAATGGTTACCTGTGTGGTTTCCAGCCTTTCCTCTGTGTCAACCTGAAGGTGCCTGCACAAAAACAAGGAACTTTTGTACTCTTTTTCAGGGGTTCACAGGCTCTTTGGAGGTTATAAAGGAAGGTTGGATGGCCATCTGTTCTTGGAGGTGCTTTCGTTGTGTCTTTCTGCATGGCAGAATGGGGTTGGATCGTCATAGCCTTTGTGGTCTCTTCTCACTCTCCTAGTTGTGAAAAAGTATGTCCTGCATACACCAGGGAGGAAAGTGTATCCAGTATACACCATTGGCGAGTCAATGACTTTGTGTGTCATTTGGTACTATTGGTTCCATGTTGCATTGTATGGGATTTCATGTTATTTTTCTAGTATTATTATTATTATTATTATTAGTTAATAAAATTCCTTTAATATAATGAAATCCATCAAGAAAGACCAAGGCAAGCCATGATCAGGAAAGGCTTTATGTACCATTTGGTACTATGGGTCGTATGTTGCATTATGTGGGGTTTTGTGTTATTTTTTCCTTTTTTACTACTACTACTACTACTGCTATTATTATTTAATCCAACGAAATCCATGAAAAAAAGACTCAAGGTGAGCCACGATCAGGAAAGACTTTATGCATCCTTTGGTACCATGAGTTGTACATGTTGTGATAAATGGGGTTTTGTGTTATTTTTTTTCATCGTTGTCATTATTATTATTTGTTCATAACACGCCTTTAATCCAATGAAATCCAAGGCGAGTGATGATGAGGGAAAGCCCTTGGTGGCCCCCAAGGGAGTCCAAAATGCGCAAGAGGAGAGGCTGGTAGACCGGGATTGGGGACCCCCTCTTCCCCGGCTGGGTTCCCCCTCTTTCCCCCGGCTTCCCTTCCATTTCTCCGGGGTTTCTCCTCCTCCTGGGCCCCCTCTTTCCTACCCTGCCCCTGGGATGGCAGAGGATCCCCTGGCCCCTGCTCCAGCCCCCCCTGAAACTGTGTGACGCGGAGTTGCCATGGCCACTCTTTGACGCTCCAAGGGCGGCCAGGCATTTCAGCACCACCGGCGGAGCGGACAGCAGCCTCTGCCTCCCTCCTCCTCTTCCCTTTCCTCCTCTCTTCCCCTCCCTCCTTCCCTCCTTCCTTCTTTCTCTCTCTCTCTCTCTCTCTCCTTCCTTCACTTTCCCCATTGGGCTGCCCTTCGCCTCGCCTCCTCCTCTGCCCCACTCCAGGGGCCCCAGCCCCAGATCCATTGGGACAGAGATCCAGAGAGAGAGAGAGATCCAGAGAGAGAGCCAGCCAAAGGGAAGGAGGAAGGCAGGAGCAGGGCCAGGGCCAGGAGGGGCGCCTCTCCCCAACATCCCTGACTCTGGCCGGATCCCCAAAACCCCAACAGAAGAAGCAGCAACAGCTGGGCAGCAGCAGGTGGGTTACCCAGGACTCAGGGGACCCTCCCCTGACACACACACACCCATCATCATCATCATCATCATCATCATCACAACCTTCCTCCTTTTCCTCCTCCTCCTATTCTTTCTTCCATCATCATACCACCTTCCTCCTCCTCTTCTTCTTTCTTCTATCATCATCATCATCATCATCATCATCACAACCTTCCTCCTCTTCCTCCTCCTCTTCTTCTTTCTTCCATCATCATCATCGCCTTCCTCTTCCTCCTCCTCCTCTTCCTCCTCCTCTTCTTCTTTCTTCCATCATCATCATCATCATCATCATCTTACTCCTCTTCTTCTTCATCATCATCTTCCTCCTCCTCCTCTTCTTCTTCTCTCCTCCTCCTCCTCTTTCTTCCTCCATCATCATCTTCTTCCTCCTTCTCCTGCTCCTATTCTTTTTCTTCCATCATCTTCATCATCACCACCACCACCTTCGTCTTCTCCCTCCTCCTCCTCCTCTTCTTCCATCACCTTCTTCCTCCTATTTTTCCTTCTTCCCTCATCATCTTCTTGCTCTTCTTCTTCTTCTTCTTCTTCTTCTTCTTCTTCTTCTTCCATCCTCTTCTTCCTCCTCCTCCTCCTCTCCTCTTCTTCTCCTTCCATCATCACTATCACCATCATCAATCATCATCATCTTCCTCCACCTCCTCCTTCTCTCATCCTCCTCTCTTCCTCTTCTTCTTCATCACCTTCCTCCTCTTCTTCTTCTCCTTCCACCATCATCTTCCTCCTCCTCTCCTTCTTCCATCATCATCTTCTTCATTCCCTTCTTCCTCCTTCTTCCAACATAATCTCCTTCCTCCTCCTGTTCCTCCTCTTCCTCTCCTTCCATGACCATCTTCCTCCTCTTCCTCCTCCTCTTCCATCATCATCATCATCATCATCATCACCACCTTCTCCTCATTTTCTTCTTCCATCATCATCATCATCTTCTTCTTCCTCTTCCTGTTCCTTTTCTTTTTCTTCCATCATCATCATCTGCTTCTTCTTCCTCCTCCTCTTCTTCTTCCATCATCATCTTCCTCTTCCTCCTCATCCTCTTCTCCTCCACTTCCTCCTCCTCCTCTTCTTCTTTCATCATCATTTTTTCCTCCTCCTCCTCCTCTTCACTTTTCCCCCTCTTCCTCTTCTTTTCCTCTTCTTCTTCCATCATCATCATCATCATCATCATCATCATCATCATCATCATTGTCGGTGATCTGATAGTATTTGAAGGGGTGTCATATGGAGGATGTGGCGCAAGCTTGTTTTCTGCTGTTCCAGAGAATAAGACACAATGGAACAATGAATAGAAGCTACAGGAAAAGAGATTCGACCTAAACATCAGGAAGAAATCCCTGACAGTAAGAGCTCTTTGACAGTGGAACACACTCATTCGGCCATCTGTCAGGTGCTAGGATTGTGTGTTCCTGCATGGCAGGGGGTTGGACTAGATGGCCCTTGAGGTCTCTTCCAACTCAATGATTGTATGGTTCTATGGTCTTCTTCTTCCTTCTCCTTCTCTTCTTCTCTTTCTTCTTCCACCACCACCATCATCATTGCTATTTCCATCAATATGGACAGCATGCAGAATGCCACCAGACTATGAGAGTCCTGAAATGTATGGGGAGAGTGGGGTTTTGAGATCTCTTCCTCTTCCTCCTTACTTTTGTATGTCAAGGGATCTTGCAGACCTTTTGATACCTAACCGAAAGAGAGAAGTTGGTAACAGACTTGCGCCTTACTTCCTCAGATGTTTTATTTGCTTTGGTGACTCTGGCTTTGTTGCATAGTGTTCAGACTGCTCCAAAGTGCATCTGGAATCTCTCTTCTTCACTGGAGTGACCATCTTTTTACAGGATCGGAAGTATGTCTGTGTGTGTTGGGGGGGGGGTATGTACGTGATCCCCCGGTTGGGCTTAGAGAGTTTTCTGGAGATACCCTTGAACCATTTTGGGAGCTCAACAAAAAAGTTGGTTGTGCTCAAGTCCCCTGTGAAACCAACAAGGCTAAAGCACACAATAGCTTAGTTTGTATTTGAATGCCATTGAAGATTTCAGGGAAGAGTGTGAGGGATGTCACTAACCTGTTGATGTTGTTGATGATGATGATATTGGTCCCTGTTTCCAGAATCCAGAAAAACAAAGGTATACTTCTGCTATAGCCTTTGACCATGGACCTCCTGTACTTAGTTAGTAAGGAAGAAGAAGGGGAAGGCAGGCTTTGGGAAAGAAAGAGATAGATAAGAACTTCTCTTTGAGTAAATAATCCCTGCATGATCTCTGATTATTTTATCATCATATGGGATTTCTAAAAAAAAAGTGGAAATTATCCAGAATTTGTCTTTGGGGAAAAACTGGAGCTTGCATGTGGTATCTGGATTCTTTAGACCAAAGTAGGCATTGTGATGGCTGTCCAGGTGTTGGTGGACTACAGATCCCAACATACCTTGCCTTTGGGTATTCTGGTTAGGGCTGCTGGGAGATGCAATTGAAGAACATCTGGAGGGAGTCACATGATTTCCATCTCTGCCAAGGATGGTGTGCTTTGGATAGAAAGATTGCATGGCAATAGACTGTCTGGGTGTCCAAGGTGTTTTGTGTTCTCTGAGTTTCTTGGATGCAATATAGATCCTTTATTGCATATGAGCTGAACTTGGCAGCATCTGGATGTACTGGAATGCCCATCATCTCCAGCCCTCACATCCATTGGCAATGCTAGTGGGAATGAGGTTGAGGATGGGGGATGACGTTCAGCACATTGGGCTTGGATTGGTTTTGTGCATCTGGAATAAAGAATCTTAAGAGTTCTGTGAGTGTTATAACTGATGAAATTGGTTCCCCCCCCCCATTTGTACTCCCGCCCCCCAAATAATAATAGAAGAATCAGACACTCTGGTTAGTATACAGAATTCTTCCTTGAGTAAAACTCCAAGAAAAGCTTTAGATCTTATGGGGCACCCCAATCGGGTACATCCTCCCCCAATCTGTTGGCCTCCAAAGATTTGGGACAATAGCAACCCCATTTATTCCTGTATATTGCTTGTATTGGCTGTAAGCCAATAGGAATTGCTGCCTAAAACATTGGGAAGGACATGTACGTCTCTGGAAAGCTGTTGTCAGCAACAGTCAGCCTCTGAAAGAGTTGCATGAATATCCTGGATGTTATACATACAGTTTATGCTTGGGAATAAAGGTTCCGCGTGCTTTGTAGAACCTGCGGGTTATACCACCAACATTTCTTCCATTTAATTTGATACTAGATGTTGGTAAAATGTGGGTCTATACTCTCTGTTAAAATGCTGTATGCTCTAAGGAGCCATGCACAAGAAAAAGGAAATCTGGATATATACACTATATAAGTATAGTCAAGTGCTAGTGCTGTGGAGTTCTGTGTCTCCAGATAAAAAGACTCTTCGGGAGTATTTCAGTGCTACAAGCAGAATGTGGATTCCCTCTCCTGAATCTATAGAACTGCCTTTATGCCAGTTAGATCATTAGTATATATATATAGTTGACTGGTAGCAAGTCTCTTAAGCAGAAATCTTTCCCTCCCTTACTGCCTGAGATCCTTGCCTTGTCCAGATCTAAGCCTTGTGGACATCAAGGATGTATACTTAACCTTGAAATCTGGATAGATATTCCTGGCCAAAGGAGGACATTAGCATCCCCCAAACAGGCTAGAGTTAGCTTAGTCCCTTCTGAATAGCCTCTTCAAACTTTGAAGGTTCTTCAGTATACTATAGGAAACCCAGTGTGGTATAGCGGATTGAGCATTGGACTACAACTCTGGAGACCAAGGTTCGAATCCCCATTCGGCCATGGAAACCCATTGGGTGACCTTGGTAAAGTCCCACTCTCTCAGCATCAGGGGATGGCAAAAGTAATCCCTCCCTCCAAAAAAAACCAAATCTTGCCAAGAAAACCCGGTGATAGGTTTGCCTTTGGGTTGCCATCCGTCAGAAATGTCTTGAAGACACAACAACAACAACAACGTGCTATAGAGATACCGCAAGCCCTTTATTCTGATCTAGGATCACACTTGTAGATCCTAGATGGATGGGCCACATGCAACTTTACTTTTCTCTTCAAGAGCTTATAGTTGCTATATAAAGTAAAAGCCAGAGTGCTAATATGGTGTAGTACCTAAAGTGTTGGATTGTGACTTGGAGTTCCCACTGAACAACAAAACCCCCTTGGTGACCATGGACCTTGAGACAGGGGAGATATATTATTATTATTATTATTATTATTATTATGACTATTTATATCCCATCCTTCTCCCAAAACTGGCAGATAGGGGGCTTGACCCCCCCCTCCAAAAAAATAATAATAGAGGGGTGTGTCTGAACTCCCTTGAAATGTTCTGGCAAAAATGGAACAACAAAAGGTCTAGAACGGGGAATTGACTTCCTTGTGAAATGTTCACTCAGAAGGATACTAAATGATCAAGCACTAAGAAATATTAAGGCAGCAATTGTTGCTGCAGAAGAGTAAAGATTCCCTGCAATCTATCCTAGGCACACTTACTTAGGAGTAAGGGACACTGAACACATGGAGGACACTTCTAGATACATAATGTGCTGGGAAGAATCTTCCTATTTTAGCATGTTTCAGTGATAAAGGATGGGAAAAGTAATCCATCTCCCTGGGTAAGTAGCTGCAAGTAGGCAAAATTCCAACCAACCAACCAACTTCTAGAGTTAATAATAATCTACCTGTCAATGTTGAGCTCCTCGCCTTTAAAAGGGTTCTGGAGTCCCTGTTGATGACCTTGTTTCAGTGACTCTCCAGCTTGCCCTACCTTGCAGGGTTGTTTGTGAGCAGGAAGAGGGGAGATGTGCTATGGACACCTCCTTGAACTCACAAGGGGAACGGCAGGATTTAAATATAACTCATACTAAATGGATGTAGAGAGATCTTGGAGCACCTTTGAAACTAACTGAAAGAAAGGAGTTGGCAGCATGAGTTTTCATAGACTTCAGTCTACTTCCTTAATGCAAAAGCTTCTGAGGAAGTAGACTGAAGTCTATGAAAGCTCATGTTGCCAACTTCTTTCTTTCTATATGGTGCAACAAGGTCTCTCTACATACTGATTCCAGAGTTATATCTTTGAATTCTCATAATATATGGAGAGTGGAGAGAGGCAAGGCTGTACATTTATCTTTTCCTGCCAGAATCTATGCTCTGTTCAGTGTTCGCCACCACCAACAGTTCAATAACTTCTTCTCTGCAGGCCTTATAGAGTTGTTCTCCTCCCAAGTCGGCTTTCCGCTCCACCTTCTCTCCCTTTTTCTTTTATCATTTTGCTTCACCAACTTGATGAGCCACTGCAGCGTGCTTCATTCGGTCCTTTTCAAGCGCGTCACGCCAATGCTCCCACCCGACATCCCAACGGCGCTCCAGCGACGAGAGATTTTCATTAATGAATCATTGGACAAAGTGATTTCCTTCCCAAGGAAGCTGTCAGAAAGAGCCGGAGCTGTACAGGACTCATTTTCCCTCTCTGCGGAGTCACAGACAGTTAAAGCTGCATAAACATTTGGAGACAGGTGCCCAGAGCTAGCTGTGTGGGGGAAGAAATTGCTGCTGCAAAATTCATCTGAAATCCTCCCTGTTTTTTAAAACACTATTCCTTCTTTATACTGTTTGTATTTCCTTTATCTGGTGTCTGTGGCCAAAAGGGCTATGAATCAGCAAGCTTCAGAGACCCACCACTTTGCGGAATTCATCTGCGCTCCTGTTTCCTGATTCATATTATTTTCCATCTTAGCAGAAGTGGAAATGTAGCAGCATTCATTCGATTTATTAGTATATTGTTGTTGCTGTGCCCTCAAGTCATTTCTGGTTAGTGGCAACCCTAAAGTGAACCCTATCATGGGGTCTTCTTGATAGAATTTGTTCAGAGGGGGGGTTTGTGTGTGCCTTCCTCTGAGGCCGAGAGAGTGGGACTTGCCCAAGGCCACCTACTGCGTCTCCCAGTGTCTTAGTCCAACACTCAAACCACCAAACCAAGCTGATATCAAGCCATAGCTCTGTACTAGAAAGCTCAGCCCTATGAAAGAGAGACCTCCATCATGTCTCACAAACTCAGGGCTTGCCAACCTTCATTGAATCGATCCATCTGTCCTGTGGTCTTCCTCTTTTCCTGCTGCCTTCCACTTTCTCCCAACACTGCGATATTTCCCATTGAGTTATGTCTTTCTATGATGTGTCCAAAGTGTGATAGCCTCAGTTTAATCGCTTTGGCTACCAGTGATAGCTTGGGCTTGACTTGCTCTAGGACCCATTTATTGTTCTTTTTAGCAGTCCACAGCATCTCTAGAACTCTTCTCCAGCACCACACTTCAAATGGGTTGGCTCTCTTCTTGTCAGCTTTCTTCATTGTCCAGCTTTCACAACCCATACGTACAAACTGGAAATACTATGCCATGGATGATTCTGACCTTATTCAATTATAAGGTTCTTTATCTAGTTCCTTATAGATGCCCTTCTAAGTCATCTAGTTGCCCTTATAGATGCCCTTCCTTTGATTTCTTGACTACAGTCTTCATTTTGATTAATGACTGAGCCAAGCTACAGAAAAATTTTAAACTAATTCTATGTTTTCTTGCCCCTTCTGTATTTATTTGTCTATGCGACACCTTTTACACCCACCCACCCACGCCTGAGGAATTCTAGATGATCTACCACAAACTCAATCATTTAACTATTTAAAACATCCTTTGGTGTACATGTTAACCTAAACCTCAAAGAGACATCTGCTTACAGTATAATACATAGGGCAAAAGTAGTCAGGGAAGGGAGAATGAAGGCAAGAAGTAAACGGGAAAGAGAAGAGAGGCAAGAGTACATGGGAAAGGAATTATTTGCACATTATTGTGCAGTACCTCACTCTGAAAGTGCTGTATGACAAGGCAGATTCTGATTACTCAGAAGGCTGTCGGGAGGATGAATGAGAATAAGGATTGCTGAGGACTTTATGACCTAAAATGATGCCTTGATCATCATTCAGTCACCTTTGATCATGATGAGTTATAAGCTACCCTGAGCCTCACATTATTGAGAGAGAATCTTTTTCAGTTCAGTCTGTTTCCAGGCTGGAAGCTGAGCTGTGTTCTCTAGTGCCTGATGCCCCATTCAGAGTATTGTGTTTATATTGCCACTCCATTGTAGATGTTCATATTAAATGATACTGCGCCTCTTCCGAGTTATTTCTGGATGTTTTGGTGGCTAGCCAGAGCAACTTCATCTGAATGTAATTTTCTGTTTTCTATTTCCCTTTGGACTTGTGATGTCAGCATCTGGGCTTTGCAAAGTTTGAGAAATGGCGGGTCTTCTAGAAAGACGGAAGGAAAGACAAACAGTGTGCGGTTGCCACAGATCTGTAGATGTTTCTTTTAATTTTATTTCCCAGTCGTTTCCCATGTGTCAGTGATTTAACTGTAAAGCCAAGGAAAAGGGAGATTGAATGCATGACGAAGAAGTAGTATACGGTTGGCCCTCCACATTTGTAGCTTTGACTTTTGCGGATTTGATCACTTGTGGTTTTGATCAATGTGTTCTCTCTAGGAATCTCTAGGTCCTTCAGCTCAACTCTGCCAGAAATTGACCATTGAGTTGTGCTGGAGAACCTAAATGTTCCTAGAGAAAACACTTTTCTAGGCATTTTGTAGGCCCTCTAGCATGAATCTATGATCAACTTCTGCCAAATGTTGACCATAGAGTTGCACTGGAGGATCTGGAAATTCCTAAAGAGGCGTTCTCTTGAGTCAAATGACTAGTGTTTTTTTATTTGTGGTTTTTTCCACATTCACAGGGGTCATTCGCTCCTAACCCCAGAGAATGTGGAGGGACCACTGTATTACTGTTGTAAGTATATAGTAGTAGTATATAATAGTAGTGTAGTATATAGTAGTAGTAGTAGTATATAATTGTGCTTAACTCAGGAGTTGATCACACTGGGGCTAATTTTGGCACTAAAGAGAGATTAAAGCACATTTCAAGCATCCTGCAAATAAAGTGAAAATGGCGAGTAATTGCACAAATGCTTATCACATGAAATTGCACAAATAAAGTGATATCAGAAATGCATTGTCACTGAGGAGTTTATCACACGAGGGAATTTGGGGGTATACTCCAAAGGCAATCCAAACGCAATCATGGGGTTTCACATTATTGCGTGATAACTTATCTCACGCAATTTCGGGCAATGGGAAGTCATTCCGAACGCAATCATGGGGTTTCACGTAATTACGTAATAACTTATCTCACGCAATTTCGGGCAATGGAGGGTCATTTTCGGGGAATGGGAAGTCACTCTGAACGCATTCCGAACGCAACTAAAACTCAAGTAAATTCGCTAAACTAGAGAATTTACGGGAATTCGAATTGGCTCCATTAGAAATTGGGATAAATTCCTCCCCATGTGATAAACTCCAAAAATCCCAAATAAGTAAAAAGATGTACGCCCATACTTCTTTATGACCACTTTAATGGTGGGTTTTGTGCGACATCTTGTGAAATTGTTTCGCGTAATTACGTGATTTTTCCAGGATATTCACGGGGATAAACTCCCGATCGCCTTCGTGTGATAAACACCTCCGTTCCAACTCATGGCTGCCCTATGAATGAGAGGCCTCCAAGAATCCTTTTTTTTATTTTTATTTTATTTTTTTAATTAAATTTTTAATACGTAGTTATACAAACCAACATACACATACAAAATAACAATCTAAATTAAACAAAACAAAAATACATACACATTAGGATCTGTTAACACACTCACCACCTAACTCATTACCTTCTTATTCCTTAACTAATCAGTTTCTTTGGTTCTAAACTATTCTTCTTGGCCCTTCTCTACTCACAACTCATCTCCATCTTGTATTTCTTGATGTTACCTTCTCTTTCTCCTTATTGATCCTTTATTGATTTTAACTACACTAAACTAAATGCAATAAAAGCAAAAACAAAAACAAAACAAAACAAAACAAAAAAAACCATGAACCCCAGTCGCAATCAATCATGACAAACGATGAAAAGAAAAGGGGAAAAAAAAACAAAACCACAAAACAAAACAAAACAAAACACACACATAATTTCTTCCAAACCGACAAACTTGACCTTCCTTTCTTATGAATGAGGTAATTAGCATAAATTCATTTGTGACCCCTTTTTCTAACTTTACTCATTCTAATAATTATTCAAACATGTTTGTTACAAATATTGTTAGATATTTTCTAAATAGCTCTATAGTCGATGAATTTGACTAAATATGATACAATTTTGTTTTGTAAAACAATTCCCTTGTATAAAAAACAAATGAAGTTATATTTACAATTTCAATTTATAAACAATATTCACATATCATATTGGTTGTTGCAAGCATTTTTTATAGTCCGACTGTAACTTCCTCCATTTTTCATTGTTCTGTAAGTCCAGACGTTGCTAGATGACCGTATCTATGTTGCAGGAAAGTAATTACTTTTTCCCAGTCCTTTTTAAAATCTTCTATATTTTCATCCTTCAGTAATCGCGACAATCTGTCCATTTCAGCTAGATCGTAAATCTTTATAATCCAATCGTCAAGTTCAGGAATTACTTCTTCTTTCCACCTTTTAGCAAGTACCAATCTTGCTGCAGTAGTTAAGTAAAATAAAATTCTACCGTATTTTTTCTCCAATTCTAGATCAAGCATATTTAACAAGTATAGTTCTGGTCTTAATTCTAATTTTAAGTTCAACATACTGCAGATTGTTTTATGGATATTCACGGGGATAAACTCCCGATCGCCTTCGTGTGATAAACACCTCCGTTCCAACTCATGGCTGCCCTATGAATGAGAGGCCTCCAAGAATCCTAATGTCAACAGCCTTGCTCAAGTCTCACAAACTCAGGGCCTTCCAACTTTCATTGAATCAATCCATCTTTCCTGTGGTCTTCCTCTTTTCCTGCCGCTTTCCACTTCCCCCCAAAATTATCAGCTTTGCCAATGAGTTCCCAAGATGTGTCCAAAGTAGGATAGCCTCAGTTGAGTCACTGTGGCTAGCAGTGAGAATTCAGGCTTGATTTGTTCTAGGACCCACTTATTGGTTTCTTTTTTTGGCCCACAGTATTCATAGAACTCTGTAGATACCTGCTACATCACAATCAGTTTCAGGCCTTGTCATTGGATCTCATCTGCTCTTGAGTCCCAGGCAACCAGGTTAGAGGTGGCAAGATCTACTCCATGTCCAAGGTGGCTAATAATGAACATGGGAGTGTGAGTGTGTGTTTGTACGTGTGAAGGCACACGCCATTGGACACCAGTGTCCAAGAGGACAGTATTTCATCAGGTCTACTGATGAAGCTGCTTCTGTCAGGAGAACTGGAAGGGAGTGATGCTGATCCCTCCATCACCCCCATAAAAACCATTTGAAGAGGGCTAGAAGACCCCGAGACTTGTTTTTCAGGCCGCACAACAAGGTCAGGGGGAGGAGAAGACAATTCAGTTGTGTAAGTATTTAATGGAACACATGGTTTTTCAAAGCGTGGACTTGCATGTGTATAGCATCACCTCTTTCCACAAGAGTAGGAAACTTGTGGCTCTCCAGATGTCGACGCATTGCAACTCCCTTGATCCCTCACCATTGGTCCTGCTGGCTGTGACTGATGGGTGTGACAATCCTATAACATTAGGAGGTCCACCTGTTGCTCATGCTATCCTAGCAGGAGTATTCCTGTTAGGTTTCTCGACAAGTCTGCCAGGTCTTGCTCCACAATACTGTAAATGATAAGGATTTCAAGGAGGGTATACTTTCTCCCTCTCCATCCTCTTTTCCATTTCTAATGCACACCTAAGATTCCATTGGATGGAATTCAATGGCCTTTCCTCCTTGGTCCATCTCAAGTGTTGCATTATTTTTGTCCCTTTAGGTTGAATTGGGTGTGCTGTGTGTATGTAGAGACACACATAAGTGTTATGTCATGGCCTAAGGCTCCAACCCATTCCCATTATTTAACAAGTTAACAGAACAATTTAGAATATTTTGTCTTAGTGAATAAATGGTACCATTCCTGGAATGGAATGATAAGACACTGCATTCCGGAACAGGTTACGAAAGCTCTCTAACAAACAGAATAAGCTTTTCCATTTCCTAATAGAGACATTTGTTGCACTGTGATATTTTACCCACCAAAAAGGCAATAAACCACATTGAATCCAGTAGGACTTGCTTCCAAACTGCAGCCCAAAGTATCAAAACCCCAACAAACTAGCCAAGCTTTATTGGCTGGCAGCATTGTTTTGGTTAATTCACACAAAGACACAGACAGAAATGAAGGAGTCCGACACCACTTTAACTTCCATGATTTCCCTCTGGAATCCTGGGATTTGTAGTCTGGTGAGGCACGGGAGCTCTCTGAGTAACTCACCAAACTACAGATCCTAGAATTCAACAGAATGGAGCCGTGACAATTAAAGTGGCGTCAATCTCCTTCATTTTTGCAGCGCAGAAAAGCTGATGGACACAAACACACAAACATCTGGGTTTTATTATTTACCACCTTTCCCCCACTTTGCATGGATCAGTCCCCCCATCCCACTTCCATTTATTCTCCTCTCTAAAATGACTCCCTGTTTCTTCATCAGCAATCTTATAACTGTATCTCTGTAATAACTGCAATAATATTTCCCATAGGCTATTCAATTAATTTGAATAAAGCAAATGAAATTTGTGGTCAAATAGTTAATGAAGGCTTTGTTGGTCAAGGCAGTGTCTGCATATGAAGGACGCTTGAAGAATTTGAAATTGACAAATTCTGTTAGGACCCACACCTTTCATTTTGGATGAAGGAGTGCTTAGATCAGAGGTAGCAAAAAAGAGGGAAAGAGTAGAAGTCAATTTATGTTTTTAAAAGATTTATTTCCATTTATTTTCAACAAAGCATGATGTATTGGGGAAATGCATGCCTTGGTTTAAAGCCTGGGCTGACATCTAACAGCCCAGAATCCAGTTTTTGGGCTGCAGCTGGCCCAGAATATGTGTCATTTATAGAAGGAATGGACAGATCCTTTAAAATACCCCCATTCTGTCCTTTTAACAGAAATCAACAAAGGCAACAAAAATATAACGTGTTCGGAAAGCATAAAAACAGGGCTACATTTGCTCTGACCTTCCTCTTGGCTAGGTTCATTCACAGAACTAACATAACAAGTGTTGCTTTTTCTTTAAACCAGTTTGATAGTCTTTCTAAAATGGGGGTGAGGATCATACAGTTGTCCGTATATTTTGGACTGTTTGTGCCAGCTGGGGCTGCTGGGATTTACAGTTCAGGAATATTTGCACACATTCCCTGTCCCTTGATCTATGTATTCTTATCATAGTGTCTTTCTGGGATTTTAGAAAGAAGGTGTGTGTTGTTTCCCCCCCCCCCCCCCAGCCCTTCCTGGAGATGGTAGGGATTTGAACCCGGAGCTCTCTGCAAGCAGTTTGTCACTTTGAGTTACCACTTTCTTAAAGTTCTTTTGTAATTTAGGGGGGGAAAAATAACCGAGTGTACATTCCACCATCTTCACAGTGGAAGCCTTGTGATAAAATGACAAGACTTTCTGTAACCAGTCAGTGTTTCTGCCTCATTATTAAGACCAAAGCATTCCTGTTCTGGGGCAACAGGATTTTGCCACCCAACAGAGATGGAAAGAATTGTTAAAAGACCTGTTTAATTCCAAGTCTCGGACGTGTGTCATTGTGTTCGAAAGTGAACTCAATTAGGAATGCACACGCTTTGCTCGTTCTAATTAAGACAGGAACTGCGTATGATAAATTAATACAATTTTTGTCACTTGAACACCAATGCTGTGTATATTAATGCTGGCTATATTGGACGGTGCTGGTGAAGCCAATTATCAGAGGAAATCTATTTGGTGGTGGGTTATTTTGTAGGTTTGGTCTGTGGTGCTTTTCAAAAACACATGTGCTCCCAAATTTCCTCACTTTTTCTAAATACAAGCTCTTTGCAGCAAAGACTGGTGGTTTCTCTGTTTGTCTAAATATTCAGCTGTGCATTTATGACTTATACCCAATCCTAAACAAATAGGTTTGGGTCCAGACTGCATTCGCAGAAATAATCCAGTTTGGTACCACTTTAACTGCCATGGTTCAATGCTATGAAATTCTGCAAATCTGAGAGGAAGGAGAAATAGGGGGTGAAGGAACTGAAGCAATGGAGGGTGAAGTTGGTTTATTGTTGTTAGTTAGTTTTATTATTATTTTAATTTAATTTAGGGTTTTTTTGTTTGCTTGATTGTTTGCTTGTTTTTATTAGGTTAGAGATACTGTATGTGTATTTGAGTGGTTGTGTGATTTATGTTTTTAAAATTTAATAAGTTTTTTTAAAATTAAAAAATAAAAATTCCTGCTTAGACACAGAAACCCACTGAGTGACCTTGGGTAAGCCACACTCTCTCAGCCTCAGAGGATGTCAAAGGCAAACCCACTCTGAGCAAATATTGCCAAGTCAAGCCTCTGATAGGTTTGCCTCAGGGCTGCCATAAGTTTGAAACGACTTGAAAGCACATGACAGCAATAGAATTTTTGACACTCACATCCTATACCATTACATTTCTGAATTGATGTTTTAAAGCAGAGATGCATTGGATGAATCACACTCCCTGATCTTTATCATACTTGGCTGGAAGCTAAAGTGTGCGACGCATTGACTGCTCATGTCTCAGAAAGCCATTTTACTGTTTGTTTGTTTTTTCCCTTGCAGCATTTTCCTGTGAGGTTCATGCTTTCATCGCTGCCAAGATGACCATTCATACTTTTGCTAAAGCTTCCAGTGAATCATCATCACATTGACTCTACAGGAGCGTGTGCTTGGCAAGGACCCCCTCCATCGTAAGTATGAATCTCTTCCTTTCTTCCTGGGAAATTCTGCCAAGAAATCCTGCATCAGGAGGCAGAAAACAACAGCAACATCACCAGCCTTTTTTGCTAGCCCAGTTTTAGGTTGGATATGAGTGTGCAAGCCTGTGAGTTTCAAAGAACTCTTTACTAGCCTTGCAAGGGCAGGAGCATCCTAGCTCCTGAGATTTCAGGATCAAAACCAGAGACTAGGGACCAGAAGTGTTTTGGATTTTGGATTTTGGAATATTTTAGAATATTTCCCTATACACAATGAGTTAGAGCCAGTGTGGCATAATGGTTTCAAGTGCTGGACTATGACTCTTAGAGACCAGGGTTCGATTCCTAGCTCAGCCATCAAACCCATTGGGTGATCTTGGGCAAGTCACACTCTCTCAGCCTCAAAGGGATATCTTAGAGCTAGGACCTAAATCGAACCCTGAAGTAGAGGCACCGCACAAAAAGGTGGGGTTGCATGTTGTCCAAGAGACACAACTTGGCCTCCCTCTACTATGCATAGTAGTTTATTGTTGTTATTGTGTGCCTTGAAGACATTTCCAAATGAGATACCTTGGGTAAGATATCTTGGGTAAGATAATAAGGCTTATGTATGTATATCCAGCTTATGAGAGCCAGCATGGCGTAGTGGTTTGAGTGTTGCACAATGACTGGAGACTAGGGTTTGATTCCCAGATCAGCTATGAAACCCACTGGGTTACTTTGGGCAAGTCACATGCTCTCAGCTTCAGGGAAAGTCAATGGCAAACTTCCTCTGAACAAATCCTGAAGTCAAGAAAACCCTGTGATAGCATCGCCTTAGGGTCGCCATCGGTCACAAATGACCGCACAACAACAAATGAGATTTCTTCTTCGTGGTCTCTACGAATCACACAAATGGGCTACCTGTGTCCAAGAGCTGAGGGTCCATGTGATGTTGGACTCCAAGGAAGACATTCCCAGGGGGTCCAGCACCATCGATCTCCCATCCTCCTTTCCATTCGGGGAGATGGATGTCAGTCTCAGAACCATTGTTTGAAGACAACCCAGATTTCTTTTATGACAACGAGACCAACCAGTATTACATGCTGGTCCCTCCTGAAGCTGTTCATCACCATTTTGCCACAGCAAACCCTTTGACTCTCAGCTCTTGAACATAGGAAGCCCATTTGTGTGTATTTGCAGATGACCACGCAAAGAAATACCGTTACAAGTAAGCAACCTGTCCATCTTGGAGATGGGACTTACATCTATACCTGAAACTGAATCTAAAGGAGAGGCATCCCACAAAAAAGGTGGAATTGCATGTGGTCCAAGAGACACAACTCCCCCCCACACACACACACTATGCATAGTAATTTGCTTTATTGTTATTATTGTGTGCCTTCAAGTCATTTCCAACTTATGGCAACCCTAAGGTGAACCTATCATGGGGTTTTCTTGGCAAGATTTTTTCAGAGCGACATCGCTTTATTTATTTTTTTGACCCAGACCAATCCCAAACCTCCCGTCCCCAGTTTCTTGTTGTATGAAGGAACTAATAATTATGATAATAATAACTGGACTGTCACTCCATTATGGAAATCTTTGGTTGCTTAGCTGTGTGACTTTTAGCAGAGTGAGCAATTAAAATTGCATCGATTTGCATGTGATTAAAACCAAAGATCACGAAGAAAATGGGCATGCTTTCTTTAAAAAATTATCTTGCAGCTGTATCCTTCGTAGAAAAAGACTGCCTTTCTAGTTGAGAAGAGGCTCCCTTTTTGCGAGTTTTCTAAGCACTTATATATTAAAAATAAATAAACCTATTTTAAAAATCCATTCCCGTTTTCACGGAGAACGAGGAGCTTTCAAATCACTCCAAAAGGCTTGGAATGATCCCTGAAATGGCAGATTTTAAAGATTTGAGCTGGACAAAATAAATCCACATTATCCAAACACTTGTGCCTTGGTTATTATTCTGGCAGCCTTCAATTGGGCTGTCCAAGAGTAATTTCAGTAAACTCATTCAACATCCTTTCCATCATTTTTTTAAAAATTACAGCCCTGTCCCAATATGTCAACAAGTTTTGATATTTCCTCCTGTTGCCTGAAATTTCTTCATCATTTGAAGTATTGATTTGCTGCTTCATCATTGCTTTCCTAATACCCATTTTTATGAGCGTCTTTTGATGTAGTGGCGGAAACTTTCCCGAACGCTGTGCCTGAGTCATGATTTGCCCAAACGTTTCATTACAATCGTATTGGCATGGCTCTAGAAAGTGTAATTCCACAAGGAACATTTTAGAAAGTTTCAGTTGTTGCATAAGCGAGTATTTCACTTACCCCAGAAACAAGGTGTTGCTGTTGTTGTGTCGAAAACATTGCTGAAATAGAACCAGGACTCCCTAAATGAAATATTCTGAAATCAGCTCATAAAACATTTAAGTCATCAAGGTACATTTAGAGTAATGCAACATACCCTCCAACTGTCCTGATCTGGCAAGAACAGTCCCAGGATACATCTATACTGTAGAAATAATGCAGTTTGACACCGTTTTAATTGTCATGGCTCCATCGTACAGAAACCTGGGGTTTATAGCTTCCTGAGACACAGGAACTCTTTGGAAGGAAAGGCTAAAGACCCTGTAAATCTACAAATCCCAGGACTCCATAGGATGGAGCTGCAGCAAACTGTGTCAAACTGCATCATTTCAACAGTGTAGATGCATCCCCAGCTAATTCTCTGTCATCCCTCTTCTTTAACTGCTTTTAAAATGTCCAGTTCCCCTCTCCTCTCCTACTTTCCACCTTTATCCTCAGCTTACTTCAATTGCTGCAAACATAGTTCAAAGTTCAAAAGTAGCTTGCACTCAATAAACTCAGAAGGAGGGAAAGGAGAGGTGGATTATTATTATTATTATTATTATTATTATTTTCTTATATCCCACCTTTTCCCCAATATAGAGACTTCCCAGTAGACACTGGCAAAAGCAAACTGTTGCAGCCTCTCCTAGCATTTGTGTTCTTCCTCATTAATAAATGTTGCTATCTTCACCACACTCTTGCTTGGCCACACATATCCCAGTTTTCATGTGTGAAATGTTGGAGGATACGATGTAACGCAAACCATGCTTACTCAGAAGTGAATCCTAATCAGATGAAGGGAACTTATTAACTGGGAAGAATCAGTGCGGTATAGTGGTTAAAGCGTTGAGTTAGGACTTGCCGAGAGAGCCAGCATGGTGTAGCGGTTTCAGTACTGGGCTATGATTCTGGAGAACAGGGTTTGAATCCTCACTCAGCAATGAAACACGTTGCAGGACCCTGGGCAAGTCACACTCTCTCAGCCTGAGAGAATGGCAAGGGCAAGAAACCTGCCAAGAAAAACCTTAGGGTCACCATAAATTGGAAATGACTTGAAGGCACCCACAACAACAACAAGGACTTACAGACCCACGTTCAGTTCACCATTCATGGAGGTGACTTTAAGTCTTAGGCTACTATCTCTCGTCCCAAACTAACTTATAGAATCAAGTTACAAAGGGAGAGGATGAGCACGCACTTGAGCTCCTGGGAAAATTAAGCAAGAGATAGGAATAAGTTCACATAAAAATTGCAATCTGATATTTCTCTCTTTTTTTGCATTGCAATGGGTGCTTGGCATTTGTCCAAGCCTCTCTAGATTTCTCTAAATTCAACTTTGCAGGCAACAGAAATTTGAAATATCTGCCATCAGTGAAACAACATGCCAGTGCTGCAATACACACACACATGCAAACCCACTTTAATTTTAGCAAGCTCAAAAAAGAAATCAATGCTTGCTAGAGTCATTCAGTCAGGTGCTTCTGCATCATCCGACTCATGAGGCAGCCCAGCGATTGCAGCTCCATCTGTCTAACACCTCATGCCTTGCTCCATTATATCTGGTTTCCATGGCAGCAGCATCCTTTTCCAGGGGTTTCTCTATATGTCACCTATGCTCTTCTGCATCTGCGTTTTCTGCGAGGCAGGAACCAATCTAAGGCATAGCCTCATTTCAGCAACAAAACTTGAATGGAAAGAGAAAAGGTAGTCCTGTGGCGCCTTTAAGACGAACCCGTTTGTTTCAACGCAAACTTTTGTGGGCTCGACTCTATTTCTTCAGATGCCTCCAAAAAAGAGAGCTGTAGCTCACAAAAGCTTATGCTTTGGAAATGCTTATGAAATTAATTAGTTGGTTTTCAATGCTGCAAGATTCCCTTTTTTTTCCCCCCTTCTTATTTTATACTGAAACAGACTAACACCATCCAAAAAGAATTCTTTGGAGAGAAAAAGCCTGAATATAGTGCAGATATGATATGGTGCAGTATTTATATATGACTATATAAAAAGGAGGAAGACGAGGATGAAAGCATAAGAAAGATCTAGTTGAAAGTACAGGTAAATGTGGATGGAATCATGGGAGATAACAGTCCAAGAATAGCACTCTTGTAATAGGCATAGGCATAAGCAATAATGCCTATTTATTATTATTAGAATAGGAAGAGGCAGAAGAATAGAGCAAACGGTTACTTCCCTGCTTCTCAGGAATAGCAATCCTGGAATAAGCATAGACATAGGCATAAGCAATAATGGCATTACTTGCTATTATTATTATTATTATTATTATTATTATTATTATCATCATCTTATATCCCAACATTCAAGGTGGCGAACAAATAGTTACAAGCAGACTATTTCTCCTGTACTTCTAGTGGAGACCTCAAAGCTGGGCACTTTGGGATAGCTGTATTCAACCAATGCCTGTCTTGTTTGTTGTTGTTGTTGTTGTTGTTAACTGCCCTTGAATTGTCCCTGACTCATGGTGACCCCATGGATGAGACGTCTTCAAGCCCCACTATCCTCCATTGCCTTGCTTAAGTCTTGCGAATTCAGGTCCATGACCTTCCCGATTGAGTCTATCCATTTGGCATGCAGCCTTCCTTTCTTTCTACTACTTTCTACCTTTCCTAGCATTATTGTCTTTTCCAGTGATTCATGCCTTCTCATGATGTGGCCAAAGTACGACAGCCTCCGTTTAGTCATCTTGGCTTCCAGGGAGAGCTCAGGCTTTATCTGTTCAGGGATCCATTTGTTTGTCTTTTTGGCTGTCCATGATATCCTCAGCACTCTTCTCCAGCACCATATCTCCCATGGATTGATATTCTTCTCATCTGCTTTCTTCATTGTCCAGCTCTCACATCCATATCTGGTGATGGAGAATATAATGGCGCGGACAATTCAAACTTTAGCATTCTGATCTTGTCGAGTTCCTTCATAGTTGTCCTTCCTATTCCTAGGCTTCTTCTGATTACATGACTCTAGTCTCCATTCTGATCAGTGTTTGATCCAAGGTATAGGGACTCTTTAAAAGGTGGTTGTCCAAAGCAAGCTTTTTGGAGCACCTATCTCCAAGGACCTCTTTGGAAGCAAAGTGCAGGAAAAATATACAATGTGGAGCTGGCAAGCTTCCCATTCCAATGAGGATAACTTCATTCCTCTGCTACTGTTACCTGTCCCTCGAGAAACTGCAGCCAGACCAGTAACAGGCTTTGATGCCAGTGGAATGCACCAACTGGGTACTGGTTTGTCTTCTGTGCCCAGAAAACGCCCTAAAGCTGGACACGAGTACCATAAGCATCCTCCCACTCATGTTCCCCAGCAACAGGTATCCAAGGGCATACAGTGCTGTAAGCTTTTAGCTTCTGTTGAGATTCTGTGCCTGATCCTTGTATTTTAAAAAAATGTAATTATAAAAGAATTTCTAGTTCAAAGGTAGTTAATCAATACTTTCCCTATGAGGCCAGAACTCAGTGGTACAGCACGTACGTTGCATAAATAAAGGCTTAAATTCAACCTCTGCTGTCTCCTGTTAGAATGAATCGGGTAACAGCTGATGGTAAAGATCTTATTCCTGCATAAAACTTTGGAGAGGGGATGCCAGGTAGCGTGCCATAGATGCAGTACTGTAGATAGACAGTCCGATTGGGTAAAAGGCAGCTTCTATGAATCCTTGTGTTTAAATATATGGCCACGATCCACCCAAGAGAGACTATATCCTGTCTCCTCACTCACCCCCAAACAGATCTATATTTTAAGTGCTGTACTTGTCTCCAATGGGCCATTGGAATGGGCAGGGCAGTGGTGGAGAAGCATCCCCCCATGTGTCTACAGCTGAAAATAATCCAGTTTGACACCACTTTAACTGCCATAATGCAGTGCTATGGAATTGTGAAAACGGTGGTTTGTTGTGGCACCAGATCTAAAGAAGGCTAAATGTCTCATGAGACTATACTTCCCAGAGTTCCATATCATTGAGCCGTAGCAGTTAAAGTGGTGTCAAACTGGATTATTTCTGCAGCACGGACGCAGCCACAGAGTGACAATGTGATCCTCCAGGTCCTCCAGAAAACACCTGAAAGGGCCCTGGGATGTTCCAAAGGATGCCTTGTCTTGGTGCATCTATGGGCAAATAGCTTGGTGCTTCTCCATCACTGCCCACACTCTCCACCAGCCAGTGAATGGTTGTGTGTGTGTATGTACATAAATTGGATTTATACCTGCCATTGTATATGCCACTGACAGGATGCCAGCTATATAGGTACATTCCATATATAGCTTCATGCCCCTGTGTCTTCTTCTCTCTCCTCTGTCTGTATGCTCCCCACAACAATCAGATTATACCCAAACCTAAAGAAGCCTATTTTGTATTGCAGAATGCCAAGTCCCTGAACAATATTCTCTATAATCCTTAGAGAGAAACAGTTTATCTATCCATTTATTTATGTGTTTATTTATAGAGGAAAGGATGAGGAAACAAATGAACAAAACAACACCATTTTTATAATTAAAAAGCTTTTAAGCCATTATCCAACCCTAATGCACTCGATAACTGTTATTTTATGGAAGAGGCATGACTATGAGAGAGGTGTCCAGTTCTAAACTATAAACAATAAAGTGCAAAGTACTGGATGAATAACAGGACAAAGAGTACAAATCAATAATAATCGATATGATCCCCTCTGCCTAAATCATCAAATATTATGTGTAACTGAATTTTATTATTTTTTCTAAAAAAATAAAATCTGCTCGCATGCCATGTTTAGTGGTGTACTTAATTAGTATAATTACCTCTAATTGCACCAGAGCACAATTTCATTTAATTACATTTATAACGTACCTACCTAAAGTCACAACACTGTAGCATTTAATTTTACAATACCTTGTAATAAACTTTTGTGCAAATACTGCCTCCCAAATGGGCTATTGTTAGCGCCCCAAACCTGATGCTTTGGCTTTTTTCCCACTGACTTCAGCCTTCGTAAGGATGGGAAATGTAATAAATTAGCATCTGCGATTTTGCTCTAAGAAATAACAAATGCCCTTCTCCATATTTCCCTTTACCCCATTCATTTCTTCGGTTCTACATCACATTATATCAAGGTCCTATAATGTAAAATATGTGGTGGTTGGGGTGGACAACTCTCAGGACCTGGGAGCTGCAACAGACACCAGCCCCTGTCCTGCAAAAATTACAAATGAAGTGTTGGCCCCAAATACCATGCAATGTCCAAGGGATTGCGAGGGGCAATTCTGCACATTTCCGCCCTTCTTGGGCTATTTTAGACTCAGATCTTTTTATAAAAGAAGTCATAAGAAAGTATTAACCCCATCTGATTGAAAATATTAATTAAACTGACAATTAAATTTCAGGACGGTGTTATGTATTCCTGTCTAACAGGGGGTTGGATTAAATGGTCATTGTGGTCCCTTCTAATTCTAGGATTCTGTATTCTATGAAAATAGAATTTTTTCTCCATCCCCAGACAGGGCACATCAGTGACATTCTGAGCTTTTTAATAGTTCCTTTGAGATGTTCCTGACCTTTTTCTTTGTGTTTCCCCCTTAGTTTACCAGCTGATTTCATGATGACTGAGGGTGTAGATCACAGATTCAGTTGTCTCACCTGGGAACAGATTCAGATCCTGGATCAAGTGCTCACTGAGGTGATCCCCATTCATGGAAGAGGGAATTTTCCAACACTGGAGGTAAAGCCAAAGGACATCATTCGTGTTGTCAAAGAACAGCTGATCAAGAAACAGATCGTCATCCGAGACATACGTCTGAACGGCTCCACAGCAAGTCACATTCTTGTTAAGCAAAATGGGACCAGCTACAAGGACCTGGACATCATTTTTGGGGTTGAGCTGCCAAGTGAGCAAGAGTTTCAGGTGGTGAAGGAGTCTGTTCTGAATTGCCTCTTGGACTTCTTACCAAAATGTGTCAACAAGGAGAAGATCACAGCACAGACCATGAAGGATGCCTACGTTCAGAAGATGGTCAAGGTGTCCACAGATCATGATCGCTGGAGCCTCATCTCCTTGTCAAACAACAGCGGCAAGAATGTGGAGCTCAAATTTGTCAACTCTCTGAGACGGCAGTTCGAGTTTAGCGTCGATTCTTTTCAGATTATCCTGGACTCCGTGTTGGATGTTTATAGAGATGGAGAAAGCAAATTGTCTGAAGACTCTCATCTGTCTGTTATTGCTGAGAGCATGTACGGAGACTTCGATGAGGCCATGGACCACTTGAAGTACAAACTGATCGCCACGAGGAACCCTGAAGAGATCCGCGGAGGAGGCCTTTTGAAATACAGCAATCTCTTGGTTCGGGATTTTAAGCCAGCCAACGAGGCCGAGATTAAATCCTTGGAACGTTACATGTGTTCGAGGTTTTTCATCGACTTCCCCGACGTGGCTGAGCAGCAGCGGAAGATCGAGTCATACCTACGCAACCACTTCATCGGGGAGGAGAAGAGCAAGTATGACTACCTGATGACTCTGCGTGCCGTCGTGAATGAAAGTACAGTTTGCCTCATGGGGCACGAGCGAAGGCAGACGCTGAACATGATTACCATCCTGGCTCTCAAAGTGCTCGGAGAGCAGAATATCCTCCCCAACGCAGCCAACGTAACGTGCTACTATCAACCCGCTCCGTACATCAGTGACAGGAACTTCAACAATTATTATATTGCGCATGGACAGCCCCCCATTATCTACCAACCCTACTCCTTTAACATACACATGCAAAGTGGCATGGTGTAGTAGACCACAACGCCTCCTTGCCTTACATCAATGCCTGCCCGCTCCCTCCTTAACCCTTGCCTCCTTTCCTTTATTCTCTTCAAAATAAAGCCCGTGTTAAAGCAAGTTTTCCTATCACTTTTGATTTTCAGGACATTTTTCTTTGGGGAGTGCGTGTATGCACATGCATGTGTGATGTTGCAAGCGCCTCTGGTGCATCAAGCACTTGAAATGCCCTTCAGGCTGCCTGTGAAATACTGACTTAACATGTTGGATGAGTTACGTGTTGAACAATTATGTCGCCAGTTCCCAGCAAGTGTCCTCAAAATGTTCATGCATGTCTTTGTGTACTTCCTCTCTCTCTTTCTCCGTATTGCAGTAATTTAAATGGTTTGGCCACCGCTGGGTGGCTGCCAGTGATAATGGTGTTACAAATGGCACGATTCGGGGTTTTTTGTAGTATGTATCGGCAACATGTCCAAGAGACTTAGTTCCAATGTGAAGCCTATACTCCTACCTCTCTTTCTGGTGCTGCCTGTTCCTTGCTCCCTAGTTCAGAGGATGATAGGCAAAACCTATCCAGATGCAGAGATATGAATGAGGATGTATTTATTTCTAGAGCATCAGTTCTCAAAGTTCGGTCCCCCAGGTGCTTTGGAGTTGAGCTCCCAGAAGGCCCCATAGTCAAGGATTCTGGGAGCTGAAGTCCAAAAACATCTGGAGGCCCATAGTTTGGGAATCACTGTTCTAGATGGGAGCGGTTCTGTCCCACACTTGTTAAAAAAAATAGTTTTGTCTGTATGCCTAATTTTGTTGCAAAAATCTATAGGGCACAGTTTGGCTGGAAGTTCTCTATGCCTGAAAGCCTATAAGGACACTACCCTGCACAGCTTCTAGAAGTGCAAGTTTAGGTGTTTTTGGTAATCTGATCCTTTTGCACACGGGTGGTTTGCCAATAGCTAAGGTAGGTAGTTTGCTTCTGGTCTAATGCTTAGGTATGGCTCTGCCCATGCTTCCCAACCAAGGTGGCCTCTGCCATCTCTTCCAAGTATGTGTGCCAGGAAAGCTTTCTGCTTCCTAGATGTTCAGTAAGATCCTAGGCTGAGAGTCCAGTGGAACAATAGCGGACGAAGGTGGTTCTCACATCAATAGGGCCTGCAAAGGAGACCTATTCATTGTTTTGTGTTAATCTTTTTGAAGTAAACAAAACAAATGACTGCTCCCACCTCAGTCCAAATAACCCTCAACTGGAGATAAACGGTGCATCTACACTCTAGAAATAAGGCAGTTTGACACCACTTTAAGTGCTGTAGCTCCATCCTAAGGACTTCTGGAATGTGTGGTTTTGCAACCTCTCTAGCTTTCATTGCCAAAAAGTTTTGGTGCCTCGCAAAACTACAAATCCAAGATTCTGTCAGATGGAGCCATGACAATTTAAATGTTGGCAAAGTGCAGTGTTAAACAAGTGTGGTTAAAAGAGAAGGGAAGTTTCTGTAAGATCCAACTTAACTAGTGCTCCTACTTGTACGTGTCCAACTCCATAGTGTAAATATGCCCATAGGACCAGATTTTCTATCTGCATTAATGATACAGGAATTGTTTTATTCGAGGGATCATTTGGAAACAAAAGAGCTGATCAAGTTGGCTGCTGGTAGCCTTGCCCTCATGTTTGGACAGAGGCAATTCATCTATGCACAAATGCATGTAGACTGCTACATATATGTTATCTGATAGTTTGACACCGCGTTTAATATCCGTGAGCAAATGCTAAAGATTTCTGAGATTTGTAGCTTGGTGGGGCACCAGAGCCAAATGCAGGAATTCCGTAGGATTGAGTCATTGCTCTTAAAGTGGTGTCAAATTGCTTTATTTTTGCAGTGCGGATACACTCCTAGTGTACTGTGCCAATATGACACATGAACATCTAGAAATCAGAGATGAGACCACCAGGCAAGTGTGATCCTGACCTGCCCCTCCGTAAACCTATTTGCACCCTATTGAATTCCCAAACAGAGTAAAGGTGTGGGTAAGTGGGTTATCCTCCCCTCTCCCCCAAATAGTACATGTGCCAAAATTTAGCAAATACTCAGTTGGGTACAGAGCTTGGGGTTGTAGTCCAAAAAAGTATATTTTCTAAGCTGTGAACTTGGGTAGGTAGACAGTTGTTTTGTGAGTTATATGTGTGTTTACGTATGTATGTTGTTGTTGTTGTACAAAAAGTGGAAGTTTAGCAGAGTTGATCCAACCATGAGAAAGAATGAGGCTGCTGCTTGAAGTATGAGACGCTGGGGACTGGGGAGTAACAGCAAAATGTTGGAGATCAGAGATCTGGGTTTACCATGCAGATTTCTGTGTGCCCCTTCCACAAGACAGCTCTTCTTGGACGAGGTAGAATTATTTTGAGTTATTTTGCCAATGTTGAAGTGAGAGTCACCTTCTGTAGATGCAATGGGAGGGAGCACTATCTTGCATTTTGCTGCAGGTAGCAAAATGTCTTGGGCTATCTTGTCCTCGAAACATAGGCCAAATTTAGGGATCATGTTAAACACCGCAGCTCTGTGGTCTCTTTCACAATTATAGCATTTTGATACCGTTTTAAATGTCAAGGGTCCATTGGATGAAAGTCTAGGATTTGTAGTCTGATGAGGTATTTCAAATTCTCTGCTAGAGAGCTCTGGTGCCTCACCAAACTGCACATCCCAAGATTTCATAAAATGTAGTCATGGCACATTCAGGTGGTATCAAAGTGCTATTGCTGTGTAGAGTGAAAGAGACCTGTGTTTCAGCCTTCACCTGCTTTGTTTGACATCTAAGATCAAATTGTGGTGAGGCCCTCATACAGTTAGTTTTGGCACCAGTGACAGCCAAAGGGAAGAAGGAAGAGGAAGATATGTAGGGCAGTTACTCTCAGCAAGAACTATGTAAACATGTTTTGAGGAATCTGATCCCTATATGGATTTTTCGAGGGATGCAGGAGAAGTTGCGTTCCTCTGTTGCAGCAAAAATGCAAGCAAGTTTTATTTGGCAAGACTAGCACGTTTTATAGGTTTCAGTCTGAATTTAAATAGAGCTTTCCAAGGCACTAAATCATATCCCCAGAATAAGTCTAGCACTCCTTGATAGTTCAGCCTAAAACCCAGGCATCTGGAAAACCTCCCTCTGTATTTTGGACAGGGAAAGTTGCCACATCGTGGACTCATTTTATCTTTCTCACTGCTAACTGTTGTAGTTTCTGGTGCTTCAGCAACCAGAAGGAAAGTTGGTTTATCCTTGTGAAACTAAAACAGGGAGAACCCTTAAAATGTTGGCCAAGAACAAGTGGTGAACTGGGTTTCACTGAGTCTGCTAGAATTATTGTTCCAATATAGCTCATCTCACGAAAGTCGTGATTTGTGTATGGATGTCTGCCTGGTGGCCAACCACTTCTTAAATGTCTTGCACCGATCATCTTTCATTGCTGGGTTGTCATGTATAGCTAACCATTTGCCTTAAGTTACTTTGATTTATACTTGAGCTGTTCCATTTTAGAGTTCTTCAATGAACTGTAGCAAATGAAGTTGCCAATTTTAATGCCTGGGTTGCGGAGCTATTTGATGTTATTAGAGCATTCCTTGCCTAAGAAAACCCTATGAAATTTATGGGGTCCCATAAATCAACAGGCGACTTGAAGGCATGCCCAGACACACACATGCAAATACTGTCAGAACACCTGTGGAAAACCATAGGGAGCCTAGCAAGATAGAGAAACAAATTCAAATTGAATGGCAAAGGAAGGAGTGGAGATCTTAGGGTCCTCTGGATATTTTTGGGCTGAGATTCCCAGCAGTTCTCATCATTGGCTATACTGGTTAGAGCTGCTGGTAAATGCAATTCAACAACATCTGGAGGACACCAGGAGTGTCACTACAGACAGGAGAAAAACAAGGATGTTGCCCTCAAATAAGAATTCTGAACCCCCAAAATGAAGTTTTCCTTCTGCACCTCAAATTGCTAGCATTGTAAAGAGACACTGGAAAATAGTATAAACTTAGAACTTTTTTTGTTATTATTATTTTTATTATATTTATTATTATCCCACCTTTCCTCCCAGTTTAGGAGCCAAAGCAATTTACAATGACTAAAAAAAAATTGTTAAAAAGCCACAAAGTTAAAACACAAACCATCAGAAAAAAATTAAAGCCAGGTTTGAACACATGCCATTAAAACAAACACACACACCATTATTTGCTGTGTTCCTTTGGTCGTTTTGGCTATCCTTTTCTTTGGATGTCTATTTCCATATCCCTTATCCCACTGGAAAAGAAAGGCGAAGCAGATCGAGAGGCTAGCAACTTTCTCCATGCCTTTCTGCATGCCGTTGTAGCACTTCAGTTCTCTTCCCGAGGAAGACAGTCATAAAAGCATATCTTTTGTCACACTGGGAAAATCCGTTTGCCAAAGGCATGCTTTTAGGAGCATCTCCCTTATGAAGAAAAACAGAAGTGCTACAACAGCATGCGGAGAGGCATGGAGAAAGCCACCACTCTCCCACTCCGTTTCAGCTTTCTTTTCTCATGCGATAAGGCTGTAAATGATTAATAAACATTCAAGTTACTGCAAAGCTGGGAACTGGGAGGCCAAAGGAAAAATTCATGGCGGGGGTAAGCATAATTCTTATTTTGGTGGTAATACCTCCATCTTCCCTACATAACTACATCCCAGGTCCAGGGCTAAGAAAGACTACTGTGAATGACTGTTTTGCTTCAGTATCTGGTGCCCTGATTCCTGATGCATGCATAACCATAAATCCTAACAGCTCACTCTGTTTCTGTAGGAATGTGGTATCTATATTCTTATTTTATGAGAGCATGTGTGAGATGACAAGGGGGCAATTGTCATCACAATATTTCCGTATCAGAAAAAAAGGGGGGAGTAGTCAAATATGAGTCAATATCAGAGCCATCTTACAGTCCATCCATACCCACAACTCTTGGCACTTGCTGAGCATTTCGGTTTTGTTCATTACTTCTTAGAAATCAAAGCACTGCATTGCAGGGTGTGGGTGGGAAACAAGCATATTCTGCATATAAAGAAGATTAAACAAATTGATGAGTTTATCTGCATCTTGCTCAGCTCCTTGAGAATTCTGGAAATTGTAGTTTGGAAAGGATGCAGAGAATTATTATTTTTTAACCCCACCAACTCAGTAATAGGGTAATGGATACTCAATTGTTTTCTGCAGGGAAGGAAATTAATATTAAATCAAGTTAAATCCATGATACAGATACACCCTAAGACGACATACCCATTGGAACAAAAATGAAACTTGATGAGCAATTTTTTAAAAAAGATATAGCACCCATTCTTGACCTTTTTAATGTTTGAGCATGTTCAAGATTTCGAGATTTTGAAATTTGTAGTCAAGGGATAATGTAGCCAGGAGGATCATTCACTATCTGTGCCTTGTAGTAACTGTTGAACTTTGAAGATCAAGCTGTATGTGTTTCATTTTATCTTTGAAAACCCACATGTTGTATTCCTATGGCTGAAAAAGTGTTGTACAACCAACAACGAGGAACCTGCTGGTCTTAAACCACCAGCTCACGTAGTCTAGTTTGTTCAGTTTTGTTTTACATCTTTACGTTCTGTTTAAATCTACCCATGGTATGCCAGCAGGTCTGGAAATGAACCCTAGATAAACCAGTGGAAACCCTGCAGTTGACATTAATGGTCTTTGGTTAAGAAGGTATATCATGATGACACATAGGTGTACAATATTATACTCTATGAAAGACATTATGCAAAAAAAAAAAAAGTCTCAGGTATATATTGAAACACTTAATAAGGTCTTGTATTTCTAACACAGAGGTAGCAACTGAATGTTGCCAGAGAGTAACTATTTGAGATACCTGTATATACATATCTATATTGAATCAATCACAGTCGTGTTTTTGTAAGCCTATCCTTTCGTAACTTACGTCATTATGTAAAAGTTTAAGTGGATCTGGAATGTTTTCTGGTAGTCTTGATTGTGTTTTGTTTGTTTTTTTAAATAAAATGTACAATCCCCACAGGGAGTTTATATGTTCAACCTGCTGCCTGGGCAACTTGGATTTGTAACCTACAATATGGAAACCTCATCTCCAGGTCTTGGCTGCACCTGGGAGCATCACCTGTGAATGCCTCATTGAAATCCATGAGAGTTGTACAACTGCATGGGTGTGTGTTCTTGTGCAACTCTGGGTGGACTCACAAAAGTGTTTTTTTACTGCAGAGTGGCTTCTGAATACTTCCCCAGTAATAACTTTTGCCATCTTAACCATACTCTGATGCTGCTTGGCCATGTATATGCTGGTTTTCAGCTATGAAATGTTGGCATGTATAATACCGGATGTTGAGAAAGACCTCTGGTGATGATAGACATTTCTCTGCCAGGGATCTTGGGGTTGAGAATCAACCGAGTAGAGAAACTGGAGTCAGAGGGACAAATCGTCCAACTTGGAATAAGGCAACATTCAGTGTAAAAGTAGAAGGAGTCACTAGGTGACAAATACTTATATGAGTCCACCCACTATTTTCATCACGATGGAATATATTCTGCATAGCTTCCTGGTGGTACACCTTAACTGTGGCTTGGTTCATTCACTTAGCAGGCTGGCCGTCCTTTTTGCATTGGGTAGGAGCAGACTTCCAAGACCTATATCATTTAATGAGTGCTGGAAAGTATCCACACAGATTCCATATTTGCATTAGCCCACTTTGCAAGAACTTTCTCTCCCCACTCCATTTTATTTATTTTGGAAAGAGAGAGCGTCTTGCATCGTTCAAGGATAATGGGCATTTACTTCCAAATGTGGCAAGCCAGCTCTTCTGCATTTGGGGCTTGGGATTTCTGCTCCCAAGTCCTTTCCTGAAGGCCCCTCTTGCATCTAACATTTACAATTTGACCTAAGGATGCTCCTTCACTATGTGAATGGGAACACTAGCCTAGTGTGAGTGTATTAACCAAAAGCAAACCACTGACTTATTACCTTCAGGTATAAATCTTTATCAAGCGTTCATTTGGATATCTTTCTTCGTCTTTCCTTGCCATTCTGTACACCTTTTGCTCTATGTTTACGTAATATCCTGCTGTCAATAGTGTTGGAATCTGTTTATTAATTATTCGAAAAACTGGAAAGGTATAAATGCCTGATTTGAATGCATCCTTCTTACTAAACTTGCACAAAGTTTACAGTTTCGAGTACCCTTCTGTTGTCAGGCTGTCTGTGTTAAGGTCTAAAGTGCTTTCTTTACTATAAATATAGATATAAAAATATAAATCCTTGCAATTTTTTTGCGTTATAATTGTAAAAGATGAGGGGGAAAGATATTTTATGGTATTTTGTTTAGAATGTAATTTGTGACATTTATACTATTTAATGCATTTCGGTTTTTCACGAGTAAAAACAAACAAACCCACAACCTGGTAGAACTGTCCTCTGTCATGATATGTCCCTGGTGTTTCAGTGAGCCTGCACAATATTGTTGTTTTGAGAATATAAATATATTTACACACATAGACAGGCTAGATCCATCCGTTATGCTGCTGTTATATACTAGTATGATGTGGAAAAGAGACAAAGTTTCAGGACGCTGGGGGCGGGGGGGAGGAGATGATTTTATTCTTGAAAATAACCCAACACATTTTGGCTTCTAAAGAGACACCCTTTTTAGAATCTCGGCAAGTTGGTTTTAAAGTTGCGCTCCTTGAAAAAGGCCGTAAAAAATATTTCCAGACTGAAACACATTGGGCTGTTTTCAGGAATAAAGTAATCTCTTTTTCAACACCCTGAGGCTTTGCCTCTTCTCCACATCGCATCCATTGGGTATTACCAGTCCTCTTTGCTTTCTGTTATATACTAGCCAAAGCTGGCACGGTGACATGTTATGTCCAGGGCTCAGCGGGCACTCCCAAGCCTTCAAGAAGTGTTTGTGCAAGCGGGACAAATCTTGATCTGCATAGATTGGTGACAAGGCAATTGTCATGCAGAACTCTACCCAGAAGGTTCAAGCTTCAAACTCTGTCCAGTTTCGTACAATGTCTGACCGGTCCAGCAAAATATGATTGGAAAATAGCAGGTGATGGCAAAGACCAGAATCTGGATAGGTAGCTTCCAGACATAAAAGACAACTAACTACTGGGCTCGATTGACTAACAGTCTCCCTCCGTAGAAGGCAGCTCCATACATATTCAAGGGCTTCCCCATTCCATACAATGGAGAAGATATCTTCCCAGGAATCATACACAAGAAGGAAATGCATGACATTAACCTTGGCCATCAAAGCCTTTTCTTCTCCTTTGCTTAGAAGTTCTTTTTCTTTTCTTTTCTTTTTTTTTTAAATATATACTTTTTATTCATATAAATAATTTTAAATCGTGTATATACTCATGTATAAGTTTAGAAATTTTAGTCAAAAAATTGACCCAAAAAACCTGAGACAACTTGTCAATATAGGTACTGTAAGTACGGTACTTTAACTCTTTTTTAAAATCCCCTTGTGAACATTGTAATCTATCAAGGAATCAATAGCCTCCCTCTATTCTCTCATCCATCCAGCCTTTATTTTTAGCACAATTATGCCTGTTAGAATTTTGTAAGTTCTTTGGCATTATTTCCCTTTGCATCATCCTTTAAATACTTTGTCACATGCACCTAGATTTTGTCCTCATCTTATCCACAGGTCATATCAAAATCCATAATTTTGGCCCTAAAACTTGCCCTCAACTTATACAGGAGGTCGACACAGTCAAGTATATATGGTATATAAAACACAAACTCCAAAAGAAAACTAACAACTCAAAGTTACATCTACTGCAAGTACAAATTTATCCGAGCATGTCGCTATATATTGATTCTCTCTAATTTTATTTCAATTGCAACATACTTCTCATCTAGCCTTATTGCATTCCAATTAACTTTATTGATCTTCATATTACTGCAGTAAATCAGTGTTAATTGCTCCAAATGTTCCTTCTACAATTTATTCTAACTTCTCTGTTTATTTTGACCCTACTTGCATTCGCACTTATGTCCATTGAACCCTTTCAATGCACATTAGTGCCTTGTGAATGTGGATTCCTATGCATTCCAGGAGACTCTGGACTGGAAAGGTTATTTGCAATTTCCTCAAGGCTCTTAAGATTTGCACCTTGGTCCCTTATAGTATGGGGATGAGTGTATTTGCCTATCAGACATAGTCCATAGGGACCATTGCAAGACAAGCACAACTATTGCCCATGCAATAGTTTGCACCCATCCCAAGCCCAGAAATATTTCAAAATACAAATTCAACTGCTGGACCTTTTGCAGATTTCAATTTAACATTAAAAAATTTCTTCTCCTCCACTTTTCATTTAAACTTAGAAGGATCTCATAAGGCTGTGATTCCTTCACTATTTCTTCCCCGCATATAGGGATAAATAATTGCAGTAGCTTTCTCCCAACTGTGAGAGACAATGAGCTTTTGCTTCACAGTATTCTTCCCATATTGAAATGCCCGGAAATTTTGCACATCTTTTGTGTAAAATCCTGTTTTTGTTCTGGAAACTTGCCTTCTACACAGAAAACAAGCTTTTGTGCAAATGACCCCAAACAGCAACAACAAGCATAGGTTTCTCTACCCACATAATTCCTTTGCAACACTTTAGAATATATTTGACTAAGTGGGGGGAAATTGTTCAAGATTCTCACCGGTATATTATCATTATTTATGACATGCCTTCCTAGGTGCTGGGAAGCTTATTTTTTGACCTGGGAAGAAATAAAAACATACAGTGGGCACTTGTTATCCCCTGGGGTTTGGTTCCAGGATTCCCCATGGATAACAAAATCTGTGGATGCTCAAGTCCCATTAAATACAATGGCATAGCAAAAATGGTGTCCCTTCTATAAAATGCCCAAATCAAGGTTTGCTATTTGGAATTTATACTTTTTTGAAATATTTTCAAGCTGTGGATGCTTGAATCCATGTATAAAAATCGGTGGATAAGGAGGGCCAACTGTATATTCCTCCCTTTTCTAAGATCTCTTTTTAAAAAAATACTAATTGCTAAGCCTTGTTAACCAGCTTTAAGGTACAGATCTGTTAAATGTCAACTTGACAAATACTAATTGTCCCCCTAATAGTTGTTCTTGTGTGCCTTTGTGTCATTTCTGACTTATGGCAACCCTAAGGCAAACCTATCATATGGTTTTCTTGACAAAATCTTGCCCAAGGTCACCCAGTGAGCTGGGATTTGAACCCTTGACACCAGAGCCATTGCTCAGCCACTGCACCATGCTGGCTCTTTCCCATGATTTATTATGGATACACCCTGTATTTCTGCCAATGCACTTGAGTCTAACCACCTCCTCCAAGACTGGGCAAGTCAGTGAGCAAAAAACCAAATTAGATCAATAGAAATGTATGATTTTGCAACCATGGTTGTCAGTTGTTGCTCTAAATTTTCTCTCTCCCATACTCTGAAGGCACCAGATCCTGTGGGATCTAGGAAGCTAAGCAGAATTAGATCTGGTTGGCACTTGGAAGGGAGCTCTCCAGGGAATACCAGTGGCGTGGGCTATATTTAGAGGAAGGCAAAGGGAGATCTCCTCTGAATAAAGCTCGCCAAGAAAATGTCATGATGCCGTCACCACAAGTCAAAATCTATTTGAAGGTACCTAACAACAGCTACTACCAATTCGTTCCAACTTTATTCTCTACAGCTCCTTTTCTGTTTTGGAAAAGAAGGCATGCTCTATTGGTAGGTTGTCCTCTGCATCTCAGACTCTGTGCTCTGGCTCTGAAATGGGAGCCTTCCGAAACAACTGTGTGCTATAACATTGGCTTGGGAGCTTGGGAATATGCCATGCGGAGGTGCCCCAATGGATGAATTAAGCCCAAAATTTGTATTGAATGAATCATGACAGAGAAAACGTGTAGGCGGCAACGACAAAATACTGGGTTTTCTCCATAGAGCAGTCTTGCAAATCTGACAGCTCACTTCTTGTTTTCATCAGCATGTGGTTTTTTTTTGTTGTTGTTGTTGTTTTGGTACTAATATCAAAACCAATTTAGTGCTCTGGGAATGAACTGTACTGTGAGGATGTAATTCACTCAATGTGCCATCTAACATAGTGCAAAAAATATATATATTGTAATGCTTAAAAATTGTACTGATCACCTCTCTTTGTAGGTCGTTTGTCCATATGTTGACTAGTGCCTTTGGGTATTTGGGGAAAGAACATTAAAAATGACCTGCTTTTAATCCAAGTGTCTTGTGGCTTTGTAAACACATTAATTTCTTGGGCAGTCTCTGGTATGTTGCTAGGGCTGTAGATCTGGTAAATAGCTATCCTGCGAGGAGTAAGCTGAGAGAGATCTTGCCGATATTTCCCTCAAAGCCTTGCCATTTGCAGGGCAAAGTGGTGTTTTGGGGAGGACTAAAATAATCCTCACTCTCTCCCATATTTTAAAAATATGGCCATTCAAAACAATCCTTTGTTCCCTTGATAGCCTGCTACTGGTTCACTGTTTCTGTTCATATTTGGTGGAGGGATATTTTGCCTCCCTTGGTTGGCATCCTGTTAGTAACCCATGCAACTGTAAGTCCTAAGTAACATTATTGTTGTGTTATAACAACCCCCTCTCAAGAGCAATTCTGTTGTTGATGGAGATGAGAGTAAGAGATCAGCTCCTCTATCTGCTAGAGTAGAAGATCTATCTCATCAACATAAACCTTTGGAAGGGAAGTGGAAGGGAAACCAAGGGTGGGTCTACATTGGGGCACTTTGCCTCCACTGTGATAAACTCCTAAGACAACATCGTACATTGATTTCTTGTAAATTAGTGCTTCTTACACTCTTCTTCTAGATTGTTCTTTAAATAAAGCTGGTCACCAGTAGAGACACACGGACTTGGCTTCACTCCGAAATAATAGCACACATACAACACATCCTTTTAATGTCCCTAAGTGATGCTTTACATTTTGCATTGTGAAGGAAATGAAACAGAAGCAGGAGTGTCAACATTTGCATGGGATGTACATGCTAAAATTTGGGAGCATCCATTTTTTTAGTGATTGACTTTTGGTGGGAGACAAGGAAAACAGAAGTGGATGGAAGGCAGTGGACTTTATCACGTGTGGGAAATCGGGGGTTTAAAAAGGCATTTCTCCTGGACAGTCGCACAATCGTGGCAAAGATTTTCACAAACATCGCGATTAGAGAGGACTTATCCCAGGAAGAACCAGGCATGGTCCAGCAACAAATCATCCACAGGATTTCCTGTTATAAGTGTGATAAAGTCCAGTGTCTTGAAAAGGGGGATGACTGGCTACCACCCTGAAGAAAAATGTTCCACATGCCAATATTTTGTTGCAAGTTCGACTTGTGGATTCTTCTGCCGAAAGAGAATGTGGATGAGAAATGTCTTGGCTATCATCATTTTGGGTCCATCACTATAATTGGCCTGTTTCCTTGGCTTCCTTTATCATTAGTGGTGGCTGTGTCTATGGGTAGAAAGGTCACGCTGCAAACAATTTTATATGATATTCTCAACAGGGTCGCTGGGGTTTTATAACATCCGTGTGTGTCTTGGTGGCAGATAACTAATGTAACAATTTACAAGACTGTTCATTAGCGGCATTGGAAATGTGATCTGTTGCCCTTTCAGTAACACTGGAAGGGAAAATTTCAAAACCACCACAATTTGAGCTCTGTCCTAGACTAGGCGGCCAGATGGATTGCAGGGCTTGTTTATACACAGCTTTCTAAAGACTAAGCCAAATGTAGCCTGGTCATAATTCATATGCTGTCTGCATTCACATATAAATTGGATGTGGATAACTTCCAATATTTAGTAGATGAAAATCTGGATGCGGGTGGCCAAGTAACATCAGAATGTGCACAAGATGGAAAAAGTTACAAACGGGGAACAATACAGAAACTAGAAGAATCTGCAGCAGCTTGGTTTTACCTGAGTCTCCTCCTGTTGAGTTAGTTGAGTGCAAATTTCTTTTGCATTTTGAACTCAGTTTGCAGCAATTGAAATAAGCTGAGGACAAAAGGGGGAATGAGAGGAGGAATGGGAAACTGGGGCATTTTAAAAGCAGCTGGAAAAGTGGCATGGCAGAGGATTAAACAAACATGCCATGTTGGCTGCCAACGGGATGACAGCTTATATTGTTTCATCGTCTTAGCACTATTTGGGTAAGTGCCAGTAGTTGACCGGTACCGTTTTTATTTTACCACAACACTTGGAGAAATACAGTCAAAGGCTGTAAATTGAAACTTAAATAGCAACTTCCCTGTGCAAGGAACGTGTGTGCTGGAATTACAGAAAGGTTAATGGCAAAGACTGGGCAAGGGCTCTGCCATGAAAGCAGCACTCCAGCCTGTGGATGCTGCTTGGCGATGCCAGTTTTGCAAAAGTTTTATATTGCAACACCTCTTCCTCACTTCTCTCCAACTTAGCTTCACAACCCATATACATTCTAGGCCACAGGAGCTAGATATTTTGCTTTTGCTTTTGGGAGTAGTAATGTAAAATTTATCTGTTTATTCTTCCAGTCCCTGAGGAGTGGCAAGGAATGTTATTATTCTTGCTCCTCTTTGGAGAATGAAATATTTCAACATGGTCACCCCTCACAATCAAGGACACCATTCCTGAAAGCACCCTGAAGAATGAGGGTTATAAAACACTCAGCTGTCTTTCTCTCTCTAACTTTTCTTGTAGTTATTGGTATGAACCACGAACTTTGTCCCCAAGGAAAGATGACCTGTGTTTATCTTTAGAATGGAATTCTCTCCCCGACATTGTCGTAGGAGTACAATAATTCAAATTGCTTTGACTGATACACACAATTAAAATGAATGAATGAGGCACTCTTACTTGTATTACTTAAGGAGGAAAAATCCTGAATGCTGAACGTCTCAGTGAAGCGCCCACTCCCATTGCTCCTTTTGCAAAGGAAGCCTCTGCAAATTCTCACACCTCAATCAAGCTGGTGCCAAATTTCAACCTTGCAAATACATCAAGAAATCCAAAAATGCTATATGTCACACCTCAGGATTTGGTTTTGGTTTTTGTGTGTGGGTGTTTGTTTTACAAAATGGAAGATGGTGTTCTCTGGTGGAATCAGCATGTACTGTCACAGTCTCTACACTTGTCCAAAAGAATTAAGGGACCCACAAAACACACAGATTACCCCCTTTTATTGCTTTCACTTTACACATCTTGAAGGAACCTGCAATCTGGTTGCTGTCTCTTGGCAATCAAAACGGGGAACATCCTTCTGTTTTCATGGCTTCTCATTCTGTTTGGCCTCTCATTCATTCTTGCTCTCAAAGACTCTAAAGCACTTTCAGTTTTTAATGGTGTCTTCCAATTTAGTTGAAGAGAAAATGTTTAGCTGCCTTAAATATAGTAAAATATACCATGTACATTTTTTTAAAAAAAAAAATCCCAACAAGTATATTAATACTATTAATGATCCGAACAAAAGCTGGCCAGCCAGAAATTGCTGTCACAGAACTCTTGATTTACATCTTAATCTATTAGTTAATCTGTACCCATTTGTGTTGATCTGGAAAAGTAATTATATTTGGTTCATGTAAAAAAGGTAAGGTTGATTCATAATACATCATTTTCACCGTTGGGGCTCATTAACATGTTATAAAGGGAGACAGGTTCCTCTTGGAGGCACGCTCTAGCTTTTAGTCAAATTGACGTGCGGCACCAAATATAAATGCCGTGATTGCTGATGTGGAGATATAATGAATTTTAACTCGTTGTTTATTATTGTACAGGACACATTAAGAGGTTTTATAAATTAGGAGCAAGGCCAATTGACAAAGAGAACTCTCGCTGTCACACAAAAGACTCAGTGGGAAGTTGGAGAAGGGACTTGCATTCCCTCTTCTACATAGCTGTTAAAGATACAGGAGCCCCGTCCTCATTTCACCAGATAACTTTAAAATAAATTACATGTTAGCAATTGTCATGGTGCAGTGAACATTTGAGAAGTCTCAAAACATCAATATCCCGCCGGCTCCTGTTCAGCTCTGTCCCTACATCCTTGCTTTTATTGATGGACCAATGTACCCGTGCATGGTGCAATGGGACTATGAGTGTTCTCAATAAAATATTAAGGACCAATAAAGGTGCAGGTAATTGAAAGTTGGATTATATTTGCTCAAACCGACAATTGCTCTCACGAAGCAAAGCGACTGAGCTAAATACACCTAAGGAGCTTGCGGGAACATGGTGTTGCCATAATGATAGATACCATTAGAGTTTGTTCCCTATGGATTAAAAGGAACTGCAAGTTTTTTTGATGCGTGTGTGTGTGTGTGTGTGTGTGTGAAAGAACATCCACAGTCAATACTGAAGATCATTACTATTATTACTGATGCAATTGTTTTGTTTTATTTTGTTTTTATTTGTGTGAAAATTGAATATTTATCAAATTTTCAGTGTGACGGCAGTCATTTTGGAAGGAGAAGGCAACAGAGTCCACATATGCAGAAACTCCTTTCATATTCTGTTTGCCAGACTTTTTGTCATTTGCTCCATCTCACCATAACCATTGGTCCAAGATCTGCTGCAAGTTCCTTTTTAGCGCCTTCATTGCATCATTCCAGCCCATCAGGGATCATGATTGTGATGTCACAGCACCATGTAGCCAATCGGGAGGGAGCTTTGTGATGGAGAACTAGCACAGGTTGTCCAGAGTTTTGGGGTCAAGCAGGGTGACCAGAGGTCCTCCTTTTCCCAGATGTGTCCTACATTTCAACCTTATGTCATGCATAGTTCTGGGAGGAATTGCAAAACCTCCTCTATTTTAAACCATAAAACCTGTCCTCAGCTGCATCTACGCTGCAGAAATAATCCAGTCTGACACCACTTTGACTCCCATGGCTCAATGCTACGGACTTCAGGGACTTCAGTTATAATTGCAGAAATAATCCAATTTGACACCACTTTAACTGACATGGCTCAGTGCTATGGAATTCAGGGAATTCTAGTTATAATTGCAGAGATAATCCAGTTTGACACCACTTTAGCTGCTATGGCTCAGTGAAATGGAATTCTGGGAACTCAAGTTTGAGACAACAAACTACAGTTCCCAGAGGTCCATGGCAGTCAAAGTCGTGTCAAACCGTATTAATTCTGGAGTGTAGATACAGCCATCATGATGTGATCCATGTTCATCTCAGCCACATTTGCTGGGATTAAGGGTGAAAGAGCCCCGTGAATGTGGAAAAACCGCAAATTAAAAAAACAACAACGCTGTTCTTTTTACCTATGAGAACAGCTCTCTAGGAATCTCCAGGTCTTCCAGCGCAACTCTGTGCCAGAAGTTGATCTGAGATCATACTGGAGAACCTACAAATGCTTAGAGAAGTGTGAAGTTGAAGGCCAGCATCCATAGTTTTTTGTGGGGGGTTTTGGGCTATGTGGCCATGTTCTAGAAGAGTTTATTCCTGATGTTTCTCTATTGATTTCTCTAGGGACTTCTAGGTTCTCCAGCACAACTCTTTGATCAACTTCTGGCAGAACTGTGCTGGAGGACCTAGAGATTCCTAGAGAGAATATATTCTTCAAAACTGCAAATAATCAAAGCCGCAAAAGTCAAAGCTGCAAAGGTGGAGGGCCACTGTACATATTCCTACATGCACAAGTTTTAAGTTCTTGCAATGATAGAAACTTGGGGTCTAGAGGAAAATTCCATTTGGCGGCAGAATCCCTATTTCCCTTGGTTTACACACATAAATATACACTATGGTTAAATGTGAATGACAGAAGTGGTTGTTATTGGATGGAGAACAATCAATCTGTGTAGAACAGCATCACACACACACACAAAATCATATAAATGGACTTTTCTTATCTCCCATCACACTCCATCACATTTTGGCACAAAGCAAGGCCTGTTGCCAGGGTCATTTCCATAGCAACTCTTCCAGAGTTAGGCTGCGGGAAGGTTTTTGCAAGTTGTTAAGGATGGATGATTCTAATGATATAATTAACCGAGTTAAAAGTCATGCCTGGGAGCATCTACTCTGTTTCCAGGGTGACCGGAAAGCTATAAATAAAATAAATAAGAAGATCCAGGGCTGCCATTTCTTCCCATCTATTGTCCGTCATGAAAGGGAGGTGCGGAAATGTTTCATTCTCTCACCATTCAGCCAGCAGTCAAATTATGTTGAATGAATGTTGAAAGGAATGATAGATCTCTTTTTCCCCCCATCAATGTGTTACTCAATGAGACCCAAGTTGCATCCACACTGTAGAAACAAATCTAGATTGACACCATTTTAGCTTCCATGGCTCAGTGCTAAGAGATTCTGGGAATTATAGTTTGTCCTGGCAACAGGGCTCTCTGAGAAAGAAGGCGGAAGGTATCACAAAACTACAAATTCCAGAATTCCATAACATGGAGCCATGGCAGTCAAACTGGATTATTTCTGCAGTAAGGATGCCGCCCCAGAGAACAGAATGAGAAGGCATTTGGATCGCAGCAATGAAGTCTTCTTATACATTAGGAAATACTGCATACAGAGAAGTATATATCAGGAAAACATGCACAAAAGTGTGTATCTATTTTCCTGTAGTTTTTTTTTTAAGTTACATACTTGAAAGGATAGAATGAACTGACAATTAGGAAAAAAGGAATCTGAGAAAAACCACAAAATGCACAGAATCATTCATCGTGTTCCCCATTGACTGAAAGTTCTATGCAAAGTCTATCCAACTTCAAAATAAAATGAAGTGGAATAACAATTTTGGCACGGATGAAGGCCGAGTGGCTTTGTGTACAAAGAGGAAAGTAAGCTAGAACTGATCATCCACAGACTTCTCTTAGATCTACTGTAGAACCCGTGGATTAGCATTTTACAGTTGTGTGTTATTTTGTCGCACTTGAGAATTAAGAAAATTATGAAAGTAACTCCAAATGAAACAAGGGAAGCATCAAAAATCCCATTAAAATGAAATGACTTCTATGAAACCCTAAGCATCATTTTTTCCCCTTCTGTTGCAGCTCTCTCATGGTTCCATTAAAGCCCCATCAGCATTTAAAACGCCATGAAGCACATGTTTTGAATGCACAAGCAGACTTGGAAGAATAATGATGTAACCAATAATGAGCTAAACATGAATTAGGAGATGATGCTTGAAAATGCACAGTGCTATAAAGTAGCATATGGTCCAATTGTCCCTGCTGAGTATTTACCAAGGACTGCCCATATTGTATAGAAAATGTCCTCGGAAAATCCTTGCTCAACTTTGTCTGCTTTTGCCAGCTACCTCTGGAAAATGTCAACAGTGTGCATTAGTTGAGTTATTCTCATTCTCTGGATTTCAGTGTCTTCCCCAAGTCATTTTTAAATAAAACAGGTGGACAATCTCTTAAACCCAAAGTAATCTCTGTACGGTTGGCTCTCCGTATCGGCAAGGAGCCATCCATAGATTGGAGCATCCACAGATGGCCTCACCCCATTAGTATCAATGATGGCATGCGCATGCAGTTGCGCCAATCTGGCCACTTGCATGTTGGTGTCCCTTGATGCAAATGAGACTTGAGGTCCCACATTATTTGGTATCTGCGGGGCTGGGGTCCAGAACTGAATCCCTGCTGATACAAAGGGCTGACTATACTTTGAAATGTCAACAATCCAATCTTAGCCTAAGGTTTGATGGCTTCTTCCAATCCAAACATCCTGGACTGTTCACAAGTAGATGCAATTTGGGCTCTGGAAAACAGATATAATTATTTGCTAATTTTCTTTTTGATTGAAGGATTTAATAATTTAATAATAATAAAAAACTGTTCTCAGTTGTCAAAAACTATTCACAGTTGAGGACATGTTCTGTGCAAAATTCATACATGGGTTGTTGGGGGTTTTTTGCACCGAAAAACAGCACTTTCTGTGCAGGAAATACAGAAAAGAAAATAATGCAGTCATGTCTCCAAATTTGCTGGGGTTAGGGGCATAGGACCCCCATGAAAAATGGAAAAACTGTGAGTAACTCTAGATACCCCCAACCATATCTGACACATACAAAAAGTGTGATCTGCAGATTCAAGCCACTGTGGATGCTTTCAAAGAGAAGGTGCTCCTTGGCGAGGCAGAAGCAGGCAACTGCTGCCTTCTGCTATTTCATAGGAACTTACAACCCTTGTTTGCAGTCTCTTGGTCTTGCCAAGGCTTGCAATCCCCATTTAAAATGGCACAGGAGAGGCAGCAGCAAATAATCTATGAATAATCAAATTCACAAATGTCAAACCCACAAGTGTGGATGGCTGATTGTATTTCTGTGAATATTGGCGCAGAGCAGGGTTTTTTTTAACACACAAAAAGAGCAAATTTTGCATGAATCCTTGCCTCTGATAGTACTGGGAGCGGACAGAAAATATTCTGGGGTGAACCAAATGTGTATGGATAAAACTGGAAAGAAGAGGGAGGAAAATGAGAATTTCTAGCCTTTATAATCAGTCTGGATGTGACCTAAAACAAGGGACAAGATGGCACACTGTCCCCATTACTTGTACAAGAGCAAAGGGGAGGTGCAGTTAAAAGAATACCATCCTCTATCTAATGTGACAATTTACTTTAGGAGGTTGAGAAGAAGCCATGGCTCCAAAGGACAGTTAAAAAAATACAGACAGTTAAACCATATAAACAAACATGTTCTAGCTGTTTTCATTTGTAAAAAAGAAGGTTAAAAGGTAAAGGTTTTCCCTTGACCAGATTGCCAAGTCGTGTCCAACTGTAGGGGGTGATGCTCATCTCCGTCACTAAGCCAAAGAGCCAGCATTGTCAAAGATGATCCAATGGTCATGTGGCCAGCATGACTGTACAGAACACGTTTACCTTCCCACCAAAGTGGTCCTTATTTATCTCACTTGCATTTGCATGCTTTCAAACTGCTAGGTTGGCAGAAGCTGGGGCTAGTAATGGGCGCTCACTCCGTCATGTGGCGCTTGGGTCTTGAACCGCCAACCTGCCGATCTTGCAATTGTCAGAGTCTTAACTGAGCCACTGCGTCCCTAACAGTTCCCACTTTTATATTATTATATTTTTCCCCCAAAGGGCTAACATCTTAGGAGACTCTAATTCTCAACAATTTAGAGCCTCAAAGATCAAAATCATTCTTCCCCTTTCCACCTAACCCCTATGCGTGCATGTTCCATTTTCCTTCCACTCACACTGAAAAAGCCTATGTTTTGCTCCATACCGGTGCCATGATCACCCTATAGAGGAGATAGAGACAGACTGGGAAATATCAACCGGATGGGCTAAGGTGGTGCCCAAGAACTTTTTTGTTAAAACACCCATAATTTAATTCAAAATTGGAATGCTTCATTAATTTGTGGCATTCCTTCAGAGCTCTCAATTACACCAATGTACTCATCATTGTTTCTGGGCTGCTAGACAGAGCTTGGTCCCTGTAATCAAACCTTCTCTTTCATTCATACATAAAACAATCCAGGCTCTATTGGCAGCCGTATTACAGGCTTGCGAAGGCTCATGCTCCTTCAGGGCTTCTCCCACATCCGCACTTCAGAGCGTTGCTTCTACTGAATGCCAGGGATAATTACCCTTTCATTATCATCACTTCCATTTTCACCTGGGCCACCTGCAAATCCCTGGCACATCTTTAATTGGCGAGCAAGCAGAGAGTTCCCTTCCTCTGCTTTCCACCCCCAACTGGCAGAGGTTGGCCAAACATCATTTAACTGTCCTCCATCCAAGAGAGCCCTTGTCTCTGGGGTTGCCACTTTTAATCGTTGCATGATGGGGAGGACAGGTACATAACTAGGTTGACAGCTGAGAGTCGGATTTTAGTCCTCCAGCCAATCTGAGTTTACAAGCATCTTATACACCCCCATGGATGGAGGAAGAACAAAGGAACAAGGACCCTCTCAACTTGCTCGTACTTTTTCCTCCCAGTCCTTGTTGCTCATTCGTTCCAGATGCATTATTAACATGCAGAGGCACAGGCTCCCTTTAAAAGCTGTTAATACTCATTAGCACTTTTGGCCTTAATTCCAAGCAACGATCTTTGTCGTCGGCTGCTTGACACTAATGGCATTAAAGAATGTACCTGAATAATGTACCATCAGCCACACTGACGTAGAGACTCCTACGTTGAACGGGGAGATGCTCCCCAGTTTGATGTCACGGCCCACATCACAGATGGCCTTCCACAGCCATCCCTGGAGACCAGGGAAATCTAGGACAGTAATACATTTTGATCTACAGAGACATCCATTTGTTTGTTTTTCTCTCCTTTTAATTTCTCCCCCCCCCCCCATCACATTGTCATGACAACACAACACAGAGATAGGACATCAAATCTCCTCTTTTCAGAAAAAGATTGGAAGGATACCACTGAGTACAGGCATGCCTCAGTTAACAAAGCCTCTGACAAAGAAGCTCCTTTTTAACAAAGTCTTTTATGCCTACTTGGCCTCACTCCTTTTCCTCTACATTCTCTGACTAGCTGGAATATTGTTTAGCAGCATAAGTATTGGGAGGATGGTGAAGAAGGGCTGGAGAAACAGAGACTGATTGTTAGTGCTAGTTTGCAGCTTGACAGGGATCACCTTTCCCTTTGCAGTGCATCAGAGCCTCAGCTGGGATAAAATTATTATTATTATTTAATATTAATTTAGTAATTCTATTCTATACAATGGGTTTCATAGCTGAGTTGGAAACTGATCCCTAGTCCCCAGAGTCAAACTGCTATGCCAACCTGGCCCTATTTATGCACATCCTATCTTTTCCCCCAAATCGAGACTCAAGGCACTCCTGCAATACTTCACAGAAGTCCACAAATGTGTATCTGGCCATTTGAGATGTTTTAAAGCCACTTATTAATTTTTAAAAATTTAGACACTTATATAATTTCTTCATACTTGAGGAGTCTGTGGAAAGTATGGTGATGTTTGGGCGTTCCTACTTCACTGACAGGCAATCCACCACGAAAGGTGGTGATTCATGTTATTGAGATCCTGATACAAGAAGCAGACCCCAGAAATGACAAAGCCATAGGCCAGAGAGAGAATGGAAACATCATCCACCCGTGGAGGGGAGGTGGGAAGAGAGGTTTTCCCATTTAGTCAGGAAGATCTAGAGAAACAATGGCATAGATCTGACAGAGAATGGGGGCGGTGGCTGAGTCACCTAACCTGGAGGAGATGTTGATGCTTTGATGGACACATTTAATGAGAAATTTTGTGCCTGTTTTAGCTTCATTCGGGGTCCTCACATCACCTTCCTCCTTTTTTCCCCTTAGTTTTGGATATTGTAAATTTCGCCACACCAGTCACAGAGTGCCTGGTTCCATCATGCAGAGCAACCAAATGGTCTCTCTCCATTTCACAGTAGGTTTGTGAAGAAAATGACTTCTTCCCCCAAACAAGTATGAAGATCAGCTGCCTCGGCTTCAGTTCTGGACTCAGATGCAAAGGAGAAAGGATGCCAGATAGGAGACACTTCTTTAAAAATATACAACAGACTTGTATGTATTTCTACATAAGGGTAATCATTGCCATTATTGGTTCACAGGTGTGTAAAAAGATACTCACATTGCTCTTATCTTCCCAGTTACATCACCTCTTTCCCCAGTTCTCATTTCAGGGGCTTGCATTGATTCCTGCGTTGCTCACAAATGCCGTCAGAAAGTAAATCATGGATGCATTCTCCTCCTGCCTCTGTGCAATCTCTTCTTCTTCACGTTGCCCACACATGATGAATCTGTTGTCGCACCATTATGCTGCAGGGCAGCGCATCACCCAGTATTTCTGACTTATCCATCTCAGACTGATCAAAGAGCAAATTCATTTTCGCTCCCGGGCTTTCCCAGGAAAGCTGGCAGTGATGTTCGTATGAAGCATGAATCAGTTCAAAACCTACCCGCAGTGCCAGTATTCACTCCTGGGACATGCAAACAGCCTAAGAGAGGGAAATGTCTCTGACCATGTACGTGTATCTTTGAGCAGATTAAAATGTCTCACAAAACTACAAATCTGAGAATTCCATAGCATTGAGCCATGGCAGTTCAAACGGTGCAAACTGAATTAATTCTGCAGTGTGCATGCAGCTTAGAAACAGACCTCTGTAATATACTCTCTACTAGCCAGGATCACAGTGCAAGGACCCAAGCTCCATTGCTTGATATGTCCAGTTTAAAAATGGACCTGGTTCAAAGTACTGGAGAAAACCTCTGTTTTCCTAAAACTCTGAGGAATAGTAGACAATCCTGGGCTAAAGGGATAATCATCTGACCCTATACAAAACAACTTCCTACATTTCTAATAGTGCAATCTGTCACAACAATAGCTGTGTCTGTGTGCCCTGATCCCTTTGGCAGGAAGAACCCAAGACATTTTGCTGCCTGAACCAAACAAACAAGATGTCAGCTCCTTCCCATTTCATGTGCAAAAGCAGCTCAGTATTTCATTATCACCGGTGAAAAACACCTTCCTCCTATATATCTGAAAACATCAGGTCAGCTTGAGTCCAATACTCAAACCACTACACCAGGCTGGCTCTCCATACCAGACCGCCATACCACCTCCAAAGAATGACTTAACACATACACACAAGCTGCATTTACACATGTGTAAGTCACTGACAAGATGCCAGACATTGTTTCCAATGCATTTAGCTTTCTGCACAATTTTTTCTATTGATTAAAGCATGTTTGGGTATACTTTGCTGTTACCATTCTCAAAATATGCACATGGGTGTATGTGTATTTTATGTCTCTAAAATGCACTGCAAGTACCCTTCCATTCTCAGGAGATGCAAAATGGATACAAAAGTCAAGAATCTTGGCTCTAATGAAATTCTTTTCTGTCCTTAATGGTTACTTAATGGTGACTGCAGTCTCCTGATAAGGATCCCTCTTTGCACCAGTTGCAGGGATGTGGTCAAGGACGTTTATTCCTGCATTGGTATCCGAATAATGGGTTTCCCAGATTCACCCAGCAGAACACAATAGGAAACAAGGTACTTGACCACATAAATCTTTAATCTGATCCAACAGGGCAAATTGAATATCATATTCTTAACCAAGGAGTAAAGGATGAAAGAGATCCAATTGTGGCATCGTGGTTTGAGCATTGGACTATGACACTGGAGACCATGGTTTTATTCCCAGCTTGGCCATAAAACCCACTGGGTGACCTTAGGCAAATCATACTCTCTCACCTACTCAGGACAAGGCAATGGCACACATCCTCTGAGCAAATCTTGCCAAGAAAAGGCCATGATAGGGTTCCCTCAGGGTCGCCATTAGTCGGAAACAATTTCAAGACATGCAACAAGAACAAAAGGATGAAAGGAGACACTTCGCACGGCTCATAAACTGTGGAGTTCACTGCCACAAGAGGCAGTAATGGCTACCAAGTTGGAAGGCTTTAAGGGGGATGGGAAATTCATGGAGGCTACAGCCATCAATGCTATTAAATACATCATTCCACTTGTCAAAGGTAGTGTGGCTTGGTGTATCAGGAGTCAGAGAACATAAGATGGAGAGTGCTGTTGCACACACTGTTGCTGTCTGTGTGAGCAAAGCAGAAGATTAGACTTGGCTTTAGTGTCACCCAGCAATGTTCTTACAGATGTTCTTACAATGTTCTTATGTTATTACCGATTCAGACAAAGGTATTATCCAGTCCTACCCCACGAAAATCTCTTTATAGATGAGATTCCATCAACAGCTTTTTACAGGTGTTGGCAAGGGGTCAATTCCATTGCTAGGTCTCTCCCTCCTGTTCCTCCAGAAATGAATTAGCAAAAATAATTCAGGCACCTTGAAAAAAAATCCATCTCTGGTTCAGTGATGACACGGCCTCGGTTGGAAAGTTACCTTTGTAGCCATGGGGATCTTTTTTCCTCCCTGGTTTGTGCAATCTTTTTCTTTTTCTTTCTCTTGCCACCAGCTGATTGCATTAAAGCAAAGTTTAATTGAACGGCTGAACTTCTGGGCTGGGCTTTATGTATCAAGCTAGTTGTTTAACAGTGTTCACAAATATAATCCACGCTTGACATTTAAAAGTCATTCAGGCAAAGATGTTTTCTTTCTCTCTCCCCTCCCACCCAACACCCCTTTGCAGCGCCTGAGAATTTTACGTTGCTGCCAAAACTCATCCAAATCATATTACAGTATACATAATGTAGGCACCTAGTTAGTCTCTCAAGCTCTAATTAAAGTAACACATTTCTAAAGAGACCAGCAGAGGATGGATGGAAAAAAATGAGAGGGCTTCCAGCTGACATCTGGGGGTGCATCTACACTGCAGAAATAATACAGTTTGACACCACTTTAACTGCCATGGCTCCAGACTACAGAATCCTGGAAACTGTAGATTTCAGACCTTTGGAAGAGAAGGTGCTTGTAAAGCTAGTAGCTACAAATCCCAGGACTGGATTGCAAATTGATTTGAACCAGTTTAAATGACCCTGGTTCACACTTGAACCAAATCACTGAAGCGATTCGGGGGGGGGGGGGATGTGCTAGACCCATTTAACCCACATCTTTTTGACGCTGATTTTTTGCATGTCATTTTGGATAAATCGATTCCATGCAAGTGTGAACCAGATGCGGATCAGAATCGATTTAAATTTGCCCGTTGGCCAACTGGAGCAGGTCCATTTTGAATCAATTCATTCATGAATGTGAACCACAAGTGGGTTATTTTATTTTATTTTGCAGCAAGAAAATGCAGTCAGGGCAAATGTAGTGTGGACCACGCTCTGCAGTCAAACTGATCCATCGATTCATTTCGCAAAGCAATTTATTTGCAAGAGGGAATGTGGCCTAAGACCCCATAGATTTACAGTGACATGCACCTGGTGAAGATGAAAACTGCCATCCCTGCTTTCTTGATATAGATCCACCAAAGGGCTTGCATTTCTGGATTCTCTTTAGGGATATAGCTATCGGGATTGACGTGATAAGCAACTACACTTGAAAATTGGCCAGTATACTACTAGGGAGTGTGATAGCTTCTGCAGCCTCCAGATTGCACAGCTTTAAAGAATGCAAACATCATTTCCCCCTGTGTTCATTTCATTAAACTCTCTCTCTCAAACGCACACACACACATATACACATACACACATTTTAAAATTACTTTTCGAAATAGTATGCAGCATTCAATTTACCCATAGTGACAGAACAGGATTCTGTTGTGGCTAGCAACGAATCTAAACATTTTACCCATACTGTAAAAAGAACATGTCTCCCTCTTGTTTTCTCCAAACTTCCAAATGGCAAAACTGCTCATCACTTCTTCTTCTTTTTTTAAAAAAAAATACAGCAGAAATTAATTTACTCCTCCAAAGTCGTGAATTATGCAGGAATGACAGGGACAACATCCTTTCTTGTGGGTGGGAGCTCTAATTTGGTCTCCCTGCTTCCTAAAGATGTTCTGACATCGTGTTCTGTGTATTACACCTACATTGGCTAGAAGCTACATTTGATCTAAAAAGTGTTTCCGTTCTGTTTTCCAGCCTACACTAATAGTCATATCGAGACTCAAATAGCAAGAGAAACGCTATATGAGCCAACAGGGATTTCTGTTTTTCTTATTAAGAAATACTCATACGACTGTTCAGCCATGTGCCACCCAAGGCGACCCACAGTCTGCTCAAATCCATTGCCTCAAACAGGCAAAACCTAAACCAAGGTGGCAAAATACTCTGGAGCACAGCTTCCCTGAAGCCTTGACTGCTAGGGACGGGTGAACATTTCATTTCTCTGTAGGTCTGATCAGAACCTACTCTGATTTGCAAATTTCTCTATCATTTAAAATGGAGACAACTTGGTTCATCACATCCAGGAAGCTATCCGAGATCTGGTGGCCTGTTCATACCACACAATGATATTTTTATTTTATTTTTATCCCACCTTTTTCCCAAGGCGGCTAACAACATATATAAAATACATTAAAAGAACAATTAAAATCATACAATTAAAAGCACTATGATTCCACATTAACTGCCATGGTTACATATCCACCACCGTTTCACAAATTCAAACTGGGACACATATATCCAAGCAACATCCGAGTGTGGTCAAAATGCCAGTTATTATTATTACTGAGGAAGAAAATGCAAGCTAGGCAAGGCTGCTGCGGTTTGCTTTTGCTTGAAACTACTGGGAAGGGCAAGATTCTGCCCCACTCCTCTCCTCTCCCTGCTTTGCTGAGTTAACTAAGTACAAACTACTTTTGTACCTGAACTCAGTTTCCAAAGAATGAAGTCAACTGAAGACAAAGGGGGATAGTGGGAGAAGAAGGAAAGAGAAACTGGGACATTTTAAAAACAGATAGGGACTCCAAGGATGCATCTTTGTAGGAGGACAGCTAGCCATCTTCATAGAATCTTTAAATAAACCCACTGAAATTAATTAGATAGATTGCTCTTTAAGGAAAATAGTCATAAGGAGGAGTGAGGATAACAGCATCAATATTGCTAAGGCTTGGTTTGTGAAAGCCTTAGTGATCCTGATGTCATTTGGTTTTTACTAATTTAGGCCATTAAGTTGATCAATAGAAAAGTCATCTGTCCTGGTTTAAATTCACAGTTGTTAAAACTATTACAAATGAGGTAACGGATGATGAATTATAGCCCACTGAAGTCTAATCTGAGGCATTCAAAGGGGGAAAGGCTCTTACCTGTGAGACTTTTACTCGGAGCTGTTCTAATAAAAGTAACTTTTGCATGCGGTTTCCTGGTCATTAAAAAAAAAAAAAAGACAAGAGAAAGTGACAATTTCCATGTCATCAAAAATGAAAGGGCGCAGTGGTTCAATGCCTGTACTGCAGCCACTCACTCAAAACCATAATGTGGTGAGTTCAAGAATAGCAAAAGGGCTCAAGCTCGACTCAGGCTTGCATCTTTCCAACGTCGCTAAAATGAGTACCCAGATTGTTGGAGGCAACAGTTGTAAACTGCTTAGAGACTCCTTAGATGGTATGAAGTGGTATATAAATGAAGCTGTTTGTTTGTTTGTTTTCCTGTAGCTGCATGAACTTGCACAGAAATGAATCAATCAAGCAGAGCTCACAAAGTAAAAGAAGATTTTGTTTTGAAACAGTAACCATAACAATAAAGATACAGTGAGCTTGTCATATTGGCAGGTTAGCCATCTGTGGACTCAAGCATCCACCTCTCTCTCTGCTCCATCATTGTCAATGGTGGCGAATGCATGTAGGTAAGCTGATGTGACTGTGCGCATGTCCTCATCCATTGAATATAACTGAGCTTGAGCATGCCTGTTTTTTCTCATCCATGGGGGGGGGGGGAGGTTTAGGGGCTGGAACCAAAGCCTCACAGATATGGAAGTGTGCACTGTATGCGTTATTTATTTAATTGAACATCTATCCTTCCTCCAAAACTACCCTTTACTTTTAAATTTTTATTTTACTATGCTAGACCAAAGCGATCCAATCCAACAGCTGAATGGAGATCTAAATCTGAGTCCTGGGTCCAATAATCCAGTTTCAGACTGATTTAACTATCCTGGCTCAATGCCAGGGAATTCTGGGAGCTGTAGTTTTGACAGACATTTAGCCTTCTCTGTCAGAGAGCTTTGGTACCAGAGCAAACTACAGACCCCAGGATTCCCTAGCACTGAACCAGGGCAGTTAAAGTGGCCTCAAACTGGATTATTTCTGCAGTGTGGTTTGGATCCTGGGCCTCCCAAGATCTACCTTAGTGCTCTAACCACTGCACAACCCTGCAGAGAAATGCAAATATGATTTTACCGTTCCAAAGATATGAGCATTGGCGCAGCTCAGCTAAGTCCTTAGAATGCAAAGTGATGTTGGCAAACTGTTATTGATTCAGTATTTTGACCAGCAACTCCTTTCATCCTTTGAGGATAAAAGCAAAATTTAAATTGTCCTTATTATTTTTCCCAGATGCTATATGCACAAGAATTCTTCGGAAAAATCTGATGCTTGTTGACCAAAGTATGACAAATTCATCATCTGTATTATTTATGCATGCAAAACAGCCCTCCAAACCAAATTGTGTATTGTCTAATCTAGTCGCTTGTATTCTCTGTATGTGTGCTATTATTCAAAACGCTGTAACCCTCTGCCACTTCTTACTTTTTCTCTCCAATTCTTGCCGGTAGAATAATATGATTATAAATTATTAGGCTGCGGAGATGCTTCCAAAAAAAAAAAAAAAAAAGAGTTGGGGAGGAAAATGAGTTTCCAAGCAGGGAAAGTTATTGCAAAGCTTGTTTTGAAAATGGGTCCTTTTAAGCAAATTTGGCATGTGTCTGCCACTCCGGGGTTGATGCAGGAACAAGCTGAGCCACCAAAGAAAACACTGGATGAGAAAGAGACACAAGGCTTCTTGTCACAAATCCCCAGCAAAGACAGTGTCTAGACTGTGCTCTGCAGGGCAAGAATGAGTTGCAATTGCAAATCTGGAAGACCGTGAGACTTCCAAGGTTGAGTTTGGCTGGATGACTGCAAGCAGCCAGGAACCAGGGCTCCATTCATGCTACAAAATTATAGCAATATTACTCTACTTTAACAGCCATAGCTCCATCCTATGGAATCCTGAGACTGGCAGTATAGGGGAAAACATTTAGTAGTCTCAACCAGAGAGGTCCAGTGCCTCTCCAGACTAGGATGCAGCAATGGTAGTAAGAGTGGAATAATAGTGCTATAATTATGCAGTGTGAATCCCCCCCCCCCCCCCCCGTAATCTTAAGCCTTGTCTGCATGGGCCAAATAAAAAGGCCTTCCTCTGTCCTCTTAGAGATGTGAAGGCCCACAGAAAAATGGGGGGGGGATCATTTTTGTTCTTGGTTTTTCCTGAATCATGCTAAAATAAAATATTCCATAATTGATTTTCTTCCTTTTTTCAATTCTCCCCTCCCTCCCCCCATTTTTTCCCAGATGATCCAGGGCCCACATCCCAAGTCTGGTATGAACAGGCAAGATTATTCTAGCCCATTCAGCAGCAAACATGGGGTATACCCCTTTCAAAGAGTATTTTTAAAACTCCTTGTTTGCTCCAGATCTTCTCAGGCCTCATTCCCACTTACAAAAAAAGCGGTTTGCGATCCAAATTGATGGATCGATTCAACAACGGAGCATGGTTCCCAATACATTTGCCCCAATCACATTTTCCCCCGTAAAATAACCCTGTGTGGTTCACATTCACAAATGAATCAGTTCAAAATGGACCCTCTCCAGCTGACCAAAGGGCAAATTTAAACCAATTCCGATCCACATCTGGTTCACGCTTGTGCAGAATCGATTTATCCAAAAAGACACGGAAAACATCAGTGTCAAAAAGACACAGGCAAAATGGGTCTAGCACATGCCCCCCCCTCTCCGAATTGCTTCAGTGAATCAATTCAAGTGGGAACAAGGGTCATTTGAACTGGTTCAAACTGATTTGCAATCCAGTTTAAAAGGTCGTGGGAATCAGGCCTCAGAAGATCCATAGGCCCACTATTCTGACATCAGGTTGCTGCCTGAAATATTTCCCATTGTGCCGCCCAACACAACCATATTAATGGCAAGTTGCTTGTTCTGAGATAAATGCTGGACTTAATAAACCTTTGGTCTCACTCGGCAAGGGCTCTCCTTGTGTTCTTGTTACTTACAACAGCACCGTGTTCCTACTTCCCAGTAACTTATCTAAATAAACCCCACAGTCTAGCCTCATAAAACAGCATGCCAGCACAATTACTTCTCTCATGTATTATTTATCATTGCATAAACTGATGATGGATTAGGAGCTAGCCCATTAGCACCTCTTGGTTTTATTAAGTATGTTTTCCGATGCTTAACACAATAGGGTGTTGTTGTTTTTTTCCTTTTTCATATTTATGTGAGCCAGGACATGGCAGGGCATTCACCTCACTGGCCACTGGCACCATGCTGCTGCAGGTAGCTTTGCCACTGCTGCCATGCCACCAAAGGCAAAATTGCTGCAGTTGAGTGTGTGAGATATGTTTCTTTTGCTTTAAAGCAGAATCACACGTTTCCGATTGAGTAATTCTCCTTTTAAAGTGGCACACAATCTCTGAGCACCTCTTCTTTAAAAAAAGGAAATTGCAATTTTTGCAGTCAGGGTGGCCAGACATCTGACAACATCGAGGTTATGAAGGCTACCTAAATGCAAGCAACCCTCTGTTCCCCACCTTAGATGTAGTAGAGTATTTGATCCTGCACAATCCTTAGTTGATATGGCAAAGTCAAATGTAGCCGAAGATCTATAGGCATACTAAATAATTACTTACTTTCCAATTGTCCCAGTTTTTGCAGAGACAGTCCCAATTGATCCTGTCATCCCACTTTTTCAGGTCCCAGTTTCTCTCTCTTCCTCCTCCTCCTCTCGCTTTCCTCCTTTATTCTCACCTGACTTCAATTGCTGCAAACTGAGTGCAAAAGTGCAAAAATTAACATGGCCAGTCTCCTGCATCAGAAGTTAGAATTCATAATTTTATGATGTTGTAGCCATGTCCATTATAGGACATGCAACCTTTCCGGTTAGTTGGAACAATGTATATTGGGGTAACCTTCATGGTGCCCTGTTGCACAATGGCAGTTTGCGTTGTCAATAACTCCCATAGCACCCCAATACCCATTGTGCATTGGGTTCAATTTGCCCAATGGTGCCAGAGACGTAGCTGCATCTCTGCTCCCCTTCTGAAAATACAAGCATTGCACAAGGTCACCATTCACATTTACCTGATTCTAACGGATGACGTAAATACCTATCAGGATGGCAGGCCTTGTTGTTTACTAGTCTTCTTGTTAACTCCATGGTCCATCAATTAAAAATGAGTCATTTGCCCTTCTTCTGACTCAAATGTTCTGTTGACAGATGTGTAAAGGCTATCTTTGCCTTGTTGCTTTCCAAAGTGTAATGGAGTGGCTAAACCTGAGAGCTGTGTGCCGGTGGGGTGGGATCATCATAATATTAAAAGTGTAAATCTGAGCAGGTTTAAACAGAACGTTCTGCAAACAAAAGCATCACGGCCCGGTTCCAAAAGCAGGTATTAAATTTACAATGTTTACTACGCACTATCAAATAGCTAAGACATAAAAGTCATACAAGTGTGGCATAAACTTCACACAGCGCTAATAGCTACAACAAGAAAAAAGACCTCAGCAAAACGTAAGGGACAGATTCCTCCAAGGTGTACAGAACATCTCACTTATTTTAATGTGAGTTGCATGAGCTTGGAAAGAAATCTTTCATGGCTTTGGGGAAAGAGCTAGTAGAAGATAATGGCCAAGAATTATGGTGTCTCTCATGGCTAAGGGCTGCTTGAAGTTAAAAGCAAAACCATGAAAATGCAAAACCTTCCAGGCTTCATGGGGGAATCTATCAGTTTCACTTTCTGCCGCGTTTAATTTAAATAAACCCAACAACTTCATATTCCTCATGTCCAGAATAGGAAGAAATCTGTGGATCTGGGTAAGTTCTGCCCAAATTCAACCTGTACAACAGAATGGTGTGGCCTCCAAGATGGGCCAATGTAGCCGCAGCTCCCATTAGTTGTACACCCTTGCCTTAGAAGGTTATAATGAAACTAAGAGCGAGATATCTGTTACATTTAGCAAGGGGCCAAGTCTCCCCATGGTGAACTTCTTATGTGTCCATCAAGAATCACTCGAGTTGGTGTAGGAAACAACTTGGCCAGAGGGATGCCAATCCCTGTAGCCAAAATCAAATATCCTCTGCTGTGAAGAGATTGTGCATTTTGGGTTCCTCCCTTCCCCATTTGTTCCTACATTTACTTTTCCAGGCAAAAATCACATTCAGTTTCTACTGGAATACGTGGGTGTGAATGCCATATTCCAAGCACTTTGAATAATGAACTTCTCTATAGTGCTTTTATGGCACCTCCATTATTGACAAGGATGGTAGCACAGTCTCTTTGACTGCTGTAGGCTCTTTGAAAAACAGCCATGCCTTCTCAATGTATATTGCAAAATCAAAAAAGGACAAAGCATCCCATTTATTGCCGGTCTGTGCCGAGTGATATTCAGGGAGTCCAGAATCCATCGATATATGGAACCAGAAAGAATTCACAGAGGAGCATTCTCTTTCAGCTGAAATATATGAGGCAGAAAGGGAAACAAACCTTCCCTGCATCAGTTCCTTTGCCTTTAATGAGACTCCATTCTTTTCTTTTTTAAAAAAGAAAAATCAGTTCAGTTCCATGCTTTCATTTTATACTTAGAATATTTTAGTATATCTGGCCATCGCAGATCCTACATCTGTGTCTTGTGTTTTGCAACTTTACAAATCCATAGCTACATGGTTTGAGCATTGGGCTATGACTCTCGGGACCTGGGTTCGATTCCCCGCTTGGCCATGAAAACCACTGGGTGCCCTTGTACAAGTCACATGCTCATAACCTCAGAGGAGGGCAATGGCAAACCTCCTCAGAAAAAATCCTGCCAAGAAAACCCCTCGACAGGCTCGCCTTAGGGTCACTATAAGCTGGAAACAATTTGAAGGCACACAAGGAATGCAATAGAATCTTGTTAGTGAATTGCAAAGATGTACATCCAGGCATTAATAAGAATGTTCCAATGAGCATCAGGTACTTCTGATACACAGATGCGCATTGTGTGCACTCCTGTTGTGCTCTGGTACTTCCTAGTGTCTAGATGCACATTGTGGAGCACCCCAATGTACATCAGATTGTGCATCAGGTTGTAATACTTCAGTCACTTCACTGGCTACCATTGCACAATGGATGCCCACATGTCGTAACGTCACCGTAGGAGAATATGAACTCCACAAATGTACCCAGTTCAGTTTAGTACACAGGTAAGACTATTCATGAAAACATAAGGCTCCAAGCAGATTGCCAGCTTCCTTTTAAAATATATAATGCCGTTTCAAAGTGCCACTCAGACATTGATTCACTCTGCCTCTTACCTATTATATCTGTCTGTTCAGTTTATGGAACCTCGACTGCGCATAGTTGTCACAGAGCCAACTGCACACATGAGTCAATTTCATTTTGTACAAACTGGAAATTGCTTCTCTCCTCCTAAATGTGTTTGAAGTAATTGCCAGGATATGGAGCAAAGGAACTTAGGCCAATGACGACATTAAAATATAATATACAGTTACGCTTGCAAGCTGCCATTCATGCCACTGGAAGAAAAAGAAAATTGTGTGCTGCAGAGGGTTACAGATTATTTTATTTTTGTGTGTGACCTGTTGAATAAAAATTATGTAGTCTGCAGCTTTCTGCTGGAGACAAGGAGAGACCGCTGTCTCATGACTTCTTTCTGATCAACTGCTTTGACTTTATTCCAATAATCGAGGAAGTAATTTATCCATTACAGAAGTTTCTAACCTCGGTTTTCTGACTAAGAAAAGATGCACAAGTATATTATAACAAAACAATGTACAGATAGTGGATGAGGTGGCTGGAATTTAAATAATGACTTGAATTCACTATTGCAATTACGAATATGTAACTTAGAGTTGTGTCACTGCAAGTGACTGAGGTCTGTTCTCATATCAATTGGAGTGCAGCAGACTGATGTTTCCACCCACCATTGATTTCTGGTGTAAGGAGAGATTGCAACACGAATCCTGGTTGTAAATGTCTCACCAGAGATCGATCCTTTCTATGGAGGTCTTTAAGCAGAGGCTGGATGGCCATCTGCCGGGGATGCTTTCATTGGGAGTTCCTGCATGGCAGGGGGTTGGACTGGATGGCCCTTGTGGTCTCTTCCAACTCTATGATTCTATGATTCTATGAATCCTGGGATATGTAGTCTGGCAAGGAACTAGGGCTCCCTGGAAGGGAATTCTAAATATCTTGCTCTTGTTGTTGTTGCATTCCTTCATGTCATTTCAGACATACGGTAACCCTAAAGTGAATCTATCACAGTGTCCTCTTGGCAAGATTTGTTCAGATGAGGTTTGCCATTGCCTTCCTCTAAGGCTGAGAGAGTGTGACTTACCATATCAACAGGATAGTAAATCCCCTCCAGGTTTTAATCCAGTCCTTACCATAGTCCCCAAAATACATTCAGTACTTTGGACAACTCCTTTAGTGTGATCCAAAATCTGCCTAACTCGCATGGGATCCACCAGGCTCTGGACCCCATCCATGCAGCCGTAGAAAGGAGAGTAGAAGTGGAAGATGATCCTCTGTTTCTTCCTTTACCTTCAGTGATGCTTGCATGCTTGGAGGAGGTGGCTGAAATAGATGGAACAGCAAGGAGGAGAACCAGGAGGGTCAGAAAGCTGTGAGGACTGTTAATAGGTCCTTTATGGGGGTGGTGGCAGTATAGATCTTGTTGGGTACCTTATAGTGTCAACTATAGACACCAGCTTCAATAGAGAATGGGTCACTAGCAGATTCGTATTATTTGAAGAGTAGGAGATAACCGGAAATGTTTAAGTCCTACTCTGTTTTTCTTTCTGCGTGGCATTTATTCATTTTTCTGAGCAACTGGGCTGAACCCATCATAGGGCTGTGTGGCATTCCCAGGGTCTCCTAATGTGTCTTGCTGATTTCAAGTGTTGTGGAAGATGCTGTGACATCCCCAGTGCTGAAGAAAGACTTAGCTGCAAATCCAGTGGGCTTTGGGATTCTTGTTCCTTTGCCTGACTCAACCAAATATCTTGGGCTAGCCTTGCTGAGGAACAGAATAACTTTGTTGTGCACTGAAAAGGCAACATCCTTTTCACAGTGTCAAGTGAAACTGCAGGGCAAGCTCAGAAACAAACAGTCTCTTCTCAACTGGTTATCAAGAGGTCTATATTGGTCTGACAAGTTACTCAGAAAACCACTCGTCTTTCCAAATGACCAAGATTTTCTTTGAGTAAGTTTTAGGAAGTCATGTCTGCTCTTAAAAGTTCCTTTTGACATCTCCGACTTTTACTGTCTATTCTATCACCCAGACTTGATTTGATTCCTTCTCTGTCAGAAGAGAGCTAGGTTTCATTTTTGGATGCAACAACCAGTCTTCTATCAGCTTTTGACTCTACGTCTTTAATGGAAATTAAAGACATTAAAGCCATTACTTTCTCTGGACTACAGCTCCCAGAATTTTCCATCCAGCAGGAATTCTGCAAGTTGTCATTCCAAAATGTAACTTTTCCAAGCTCTGTCTCCTTTCATAGTTACCCTGGTCTTGTCTGAGATTTTTCCCCCCCCATCTCAGCCATCTTACTTAGCAAAGGGGTTATCATTCCCTACTGAATGAATGTTAAATTTATGAATGGATGGTGAGCTTCCAGGAGACCCAACTGTATTTACTCAAGGAAAGCAAGCTGTGTGACATCTTTGTTTGTTTGCAGCATTTCCCAGCCTGCTAACAGGCTCACAACAACACTTGCCTCAGAACAATATAAGTGTGAAAATAAAACAGTGAAAACATGTCTAGAAATACATGAGAACAAATCAAATTTCACAGAGCTCTAGCCCTTATTGTACTCCAGCCAGTTATCCATACCAAGAGATATTTTATCAGATCCAGGAGAGGTGGAAGAGGCACTTGATTTTATCTCAGATAACTTCTGTGCTGCAACCTATTTGAGGAAGGATTTCAAAGGAGCAAGCCCAATCCTTGGTTCAAGAATGAATGGATGCAAATTAAGAAAGAACTACAAAGGCAATACCATGTTCTTAGGCATCATCGGCTGGAATTCTGTTGATGTCACACCACTATGCAAGTTATCTAATGCATACGATTGCACCTTTTTGTCCACTGTGCAATGGACACACTTAGTTCGTGGTTGAATAAATGGTGTTCCACAAATGTAGCCATTTTGCATAGGCTTAAGGACTATTGTTAATCTTGACTGGAGAAGAGCCATTGAATTGACTGGACTGACCTTCCTATGATGCCTAAGAACATGGTGTTGCCTTTGTAGTAACTCACCATTTGGCACCCGATGCAATGGTTCTACTCTTGCTGGATCTGTCTCCCAGAAGTTGCAAGGCTGAAAATGGATTTGTGCATGGAAGTATTTATGCTGTTGTCTATTCTGCTTTGCGATTTCTGAGTTGTTCGTTTATTTCATTTCTGTGCCATCCCTACTAAAATGGCTGATGCATGTGGACCACAAAGGGGAACCTTTTTCAGGAACTATTCCACGGTCTCAAATTCTATGAATCTATGAAACCTCCTTAACCTGGGCTTGAGCCCTGGGAACAGGAAGGTAAGAAAGACAGCATGGTGTGGTGGTTTGAGCGTTGGACTACGACTCTGGAGACCAGGGTTCGATTCCCCATTTGGCCATGAAACCTACTGGATGACATGTCCTCAACCTCAGGGGAAGGCAATGACAAACCTCCTCTGAACAAATCATGCTAAGAAAACCCCATGATAGGTTTGTCTTAGGATCACCATAAGTTGAAAATGTCTTGAAAGCACACAACAACAGCAAAACTGGATTGTAAATGAAGAGGAACAGGAGGAAAAAGAGGAAGGCTAGAGGATTCTTGAGATTGGCGCCTCTCACAGAATCTGAGATTCTGCAAATGTCTGAAAATGCCAGCCACTTGACATACCACCCCTTTTCTGTTGCAAGCTCAATGCCACGGTACTCCTGACTTGTCCATCTCCTGTGGTTGTTTTGGAAGGATTTTTGTGCAGAAGTCATACACAGATAATAATACTTCTCAGCTTGTGTCACTGTGAGTCACAAAACATATTCTCTGTTTTCCCTGTAGCAGATGGCTGGGAGAAGTCTAAAACAGAAACAGTTTGGTTGATGCCAAGTTATTTGTCATCTCCCGCAGACAGTGAACCCACGTAGCACATTGCAAATGATGATACTACCAAAATGGACTATTTGTACAGAGAGAAAATCTCCATCTCTCCCTCTCCTCTTGTTGTGTCCTCCCAGATTCATTAGAACACAACCTTCACCTCCGAGAGAGAGGTTCCTGTTTTGGAAAGTCATCTCATTAGGAGGAAAGTTGGTAACATTATGCCTGCTATGGAAACAGAGAGAAATTTCTCTGGCTGCTGCCACACTGCAGAATGAATGCAAGTTTGATATTGCTTGAACTGTCATGGGTCAATGCTATGCAATTCTGGGATTTTGTAGTTTGTTGTGGCACCAGAGCTCTGTCCCAATATCTCACACAATTACAAATCCCAGAAATCTATAGCATTGAGCCATGGCAGCTATAGAGGTCCCAAACTGCATTAGTACTGCAGCCCCTTTCTTTTGGAAATTAACATAGCTTACAGAAGTTACTTTCAGGGGGAGTGTAGTTTTGGAACCTCTCAGACTACTGGCCATGTTTGTTGGGGATTCTGCCAGCTGTGCTCCAAAAATGTAACTTTTCCAAGCTCTGGAAATCAGCGCTACCCATTTAATTGCTTGGCAGTAGAGACTCAGCAGGACATACTGGTTTGAGTAAATTCCCAGCTTGGCCATGAAAGCCACTGGGCAACCTTGGACAAGTTACATACTCTCGGCCCCAGGGGAAAGCAATAGTAAACCTCTTCTGAACAAATCTTGCTAAGAAGACCCCAAGATAAATTTGCCTTAAGGATGACATGAATTGGAAACAACTTGAAGGAACACAACACCATACATTATACTACAAGTCCAGGATGCTGCCATGGCAACTAACGCAGAATCTTAGCGATGTAGCTGTGTAGTGTGAATGGTCTCTTGTTCTGTACAAGCCACAGAAAGGAACTCTCTATACCACTGTGGCCTGAGCAGTGAATGTTTCCTTGCTCTGCTAGATAGACCTCAGACCTTCTATGGTAACCCTACAGGACATCAAAGAGAGCCAGCTTGGTGCAGTGGTTTGAGCGTTGGACTGTGACTTTGGAGACCAGGTTTTGAATCCCAGCTTGGACATGAAACTCACTTGGTGACCTCAGGCATGTCCCACTCTTTCAGCTTCAGAGGACAGCAAAGGCAAACCCATTCTCAAGAAAATTGCCAAGAAAACCCCATGATAGGGTCACCATAGGTTTGAAACAAATCAAAGACACACAGCAACAAGGACACCAAGGGCTTGTGATGTTTTAAAGACTGTGGTTTCTACCACTCAGCCTTCCTTCCTTCCTTCCTTCCTTCCTTCCTTCCTTCCTTCCTTTTCTGAAGAACCAATGCTCTGAGCCTTCCACCAACAAGCCAAACCAGTTTCTCTAAAGGCGAAGGTGCCTGCTAGGCTGCAGCACTATCCATAGCCTGAACATGACTATCGAAACCTGCTGGAGAGTCCCTATGACAACATGTTCCACTGAACAACATGTTCCCCTACCTAACAGCGAGACCATCCTGTCCCTGTCCTACTTCACCTTGTCTATCTGATCTGATGCCTGACCTCCAGATATCCATAAACATACCTTCAGCACCCGGCCCTCTGTTCTTGTTTCCCTCATCTGCCACTTGACCTTCCGCATATTCATAACCACACCTTGACATGCCCCATCTTTCCATGGTTGTCATGACCACCTGGCGCAAGCTAAGGCTTCAGCCTGGCCAAGTGAAATGGACTTAAAAACAGACCCGACTTGCGAGATTTGTTGAGAATTGGCTCTCCCGTCTCTTCAAAAGCTTGCAAAGATAATGTGGAAGTCTCTCTCTGTGTGTCTACAACTGCAGTTTTGGATGACAGGAATTTAAACCTTTCTTATTGCTTTTACTGTTGCTGCTCCTGCTGTTGTTGTTGCTGTTTTCCTTCAAACCATCTCTGACTTGTGGAAACCTTAAGGCAAATCTATTGTGGAATTTTCTTGGTGCCCTTTTCAAATAAAAATCTCACGCTCACTTTTTCCTCTCTCGCAGACAGTTGTTGTTGGTCAATGAAAATGTATAGCAATGGAGCAAAACAGAAAAAGAAAAAGATGCAGAAAGCAAAAGAAAAAAAGATGTTTCTGGATGGCAACTCCCATAATCCTTTACCATTGGCTATGTTGGCTAAGGCTAATGGAAACTGAAGTCCCACAATATCTGAGAGGCCACGTTTCATCTCTAGTATGAAATCTCTCTCTCTCTGATCTAATCTGCACTGCAGAAATAATACAATTTGACATTGCTTTAACTGCCATGGCTCAATGCTATGGAATCTCAGGATTTGTAGTTTTGTCATGGTATCAGAGCCACTTGACAGAGAAGGCTAAATACCTCAGAAAACTACAAATCCCAGTATCCCATAGCATGGAGCCACGTCAGTCAAAGTGGTGTCAAACAGCATTGTTTCAGCAGTGCAGATCGGACCCCTCTCTATCTTTCTTCCCAATCCATCCATCTGTTCTAGGACACGAGTTTCACGTTCTGTATTCAAAAGTGAATCTTTTTTAAAAAGCTAATTAACATTTCAAGAGCTCTTTGGCTGCTGCTGGGGCTATAAATAAGTCTATACCATCTAGATGGAATCGCATCGGTCCATTTCTCACGCTACAAACTTTTCCCTAGCACGATAATTTCTTAAGTTTCAGTTTCAAAATGCACAGTTTTCATGGGAAGATGTCCACAAATAGATGTCTCATTCCTCTCTCTCTATCTATCTCTCCTGACATTTGCCTGAGAAATTTCCCTAATGCTCCGAATGAATTCATCACAGCTCCCACCCACACAGAGGGCTGAAGGATGCGTGAAGCTCCTGGTGTACGTCAGAAAGAGCTATTGAAAGCCACTGCACTCAAGATCTATTGTATTTTACAGCAATGTTTGCCATCTGCCTGGCTGATTCTTACATTGCTGCAGGAAAGCAATCGGGATGGCACATTGCTGAAATTTCTGTTTGTTTTAAAGATCTAAAACTATAGGGAGAAATTTCTGAAGCAACCTAAAGACCTGTCTCTGACCTATGTCAGGTGCTGGAAACCAAATTTCCTTTTTGCATAGTGCCGTTATATAAGGGCAATGCTCTTTATGTTATTGTTGTGTGCCTTCAAAGGGCAAAGGGATCACTTTGGATCTGTGGTGTGTGTCCCAGTTTTTGAACTGCATCCCTTTCAGGTCAATGGTAGCCGGTGGCTCACATGTCAATAAGGCTGTGGATCCACACTCTCTCCCAAAATACGGCTCTCTCAAAATAATTTCAAAATAATTTCAGCACCTTGAAATTTCATCAAAATTCAAACTAAATATTAGTACAGTGGTCCATCCACATTCACTGGGATTAGGGGTGAAATACCCCTGTGAATATGGGAAAATTTAAAAAAAATTTTTTTTTACCGAAGAGAACACCTCTCTAGGAATCTCTGGGTCCCCCAGTTCAACTCTGTGATCCATATCTGCCAGAAATTGACCATAAAATCATGTTGGAGGACCTACAAATGCCCAGAGAAGCGTTTTCTCTAGGAACTGCTTGGTTCTCCAGCGGAGCTCTATAGTCAACATCAAGCAGAGTTGTGTCGGAGGGCCTAGAGATCTCTAGAGAACATATTAATCAAATCCATAATAATTAGATCCTCAAAAGTCAATGCCAAAAATGTGGAGGGCTAACACTATTTGTGGTTCAGACGTAGCCAACTTTTAAGAAGGCATGCCCCATTTCTCAAAACAGAAAAGTGGAATGGAGGAGTAAAGAAGGAAGGAAGGAAGGAAGGAAGGAAGGAAGGAAGTTTGTTACTTGCAGCATGCTTTTAATGTTGGTCCAGCTTGACACAAGAGTTTGAGATTATGGCACGGTTCACTGAATGACATTTAACACAAGACCAGAGGCTGCTTTGCCCCTTTGCAAATGTCACATGTGTGGGGAGGAGGAATTAAGCGAAGGCTGCCCTGATACCATGCTCAATGAACAAGGCATTGTGGAAGGCCAAAGGAAGGATTTTCCATATAGCATCCCTCTATGCGATTTACATGAGAAAAACATGATACAATTTAAAAAGGCATATATAGGGGCCATTCATAAAAAATACATTTGTGCAACTACCCAAACACATGTGATTGCAGGCAAAAATACCAACACACATGCACACTGGTCAATGGACAGGTAGAACTGTGTTTAGTTTTAAAGTCTTATTTAAAGTGTATCTAGGCCTTCTCTTACCAAAGTGGTTAGAGGACCATGGTTCCTATGCCCTGGCTCTGAGTAATATTATATCTCTCTTTATATCTCTTTGGCTAAAAATAATTTGTGACTTTTTTTAATGAAAGAAAATTTGAAGGGGGCCAGGTTCTCATGTCATCGCTTGCTTCCTTTCTCCAAGACTGTGGTCAATGAATAAGTTGTACCTATGGGTGAATTATTTCCGACAACCGTTTGCGCTCTAACAGCAAAAGGAATTAGGCATCCCCCCCCCACCCAAGTGCAAAAAGGAGTTCGAATCCAATAGCACAGTCTGTTAAACAGATGAAATTGATTTTCCACATTGCCCTGGAAGCACATTTGCACTAATACTCTCTGCGTTTTTGTTTTTATTTTTATTCCTATGCTATAACGCTAGGCCTTTTCCCAAATTAATTTGAAAACCGCTGATCGAATTAAATAAACCCCTGCTTCGCTGTGACGTCTTGATAGCTAATTGCTCGTGGCCCTTGCCATTCAAAGCCCTCTGGTTCAAAATGACACAGGTCGCCGTGTCTCGTTTCAGTATGCCTTCAATTCACAGCTGAGCAGCTCATACAGTTGCTATACGATTTTCATCATCATTTCTGCTCTGATCTCGGCGGGGAGGGGGAATATATACTGAAAATATACACATGTTTGGCACTCAGATTCAAATTGCTAGGTTCAGTGATTCGCTAGATAGGCCAAATGGCCATTAGGACTAAGTGTTTTCTCTCTTCTGGGAAACTTTTGAAATTCTTCCCATTTAAATTTTCTTCCTGGATCTGGAAGCTATGATTACTTGCTTCCAAAGTAAAAGCGGTGCACTAGGATTTTTCCTTTTTCCATGTCTATCTGTTTCTCTGTCTGTGCTTTAAGGTTTAGGATCACAGATTCGTAGAGTTGGAAGAGACCACAAGGGTCATCCGATCCAACCCACTGCTTTGCAAGAATGCACAATGAAGGCAAAGCTGCAAAAGTTTACATTTTGCACTGTGTTATGCATTCATCCATCCATTGATTTATTTATACCCTGCCTTTTTCTCAAACTGGGACTCATGGCAGCTTCATAAGTAGAATTACTACATAAGTAGCAAGTAACTACAAAGTAGAATTATGAAGTACTGTACAGGGGACCCTTGCTTTCCTTTGATATCCAGGAGCTGCTATGGATACCAAAATCTGTGGATGTCCAACTTCCATTAAATTTATCAATGGATTATAAAATGGTATCCCGTATATAAAGTGGCCAAAATCAAGATTTGCTTTTGGAATTTATATGTGTGTGTGTGTATTAATATATTAATATTTTCAGGCTATGGGTGCTTGACAATTTGCAGATAAGGAGGGCTGACTATAGAATTTTGGTTAAAAGCCTACAAAAAGTTATGATTAAAAAAAGTATTAACCTGTCCCCAACTTGTTCATAAAGAAATTTTAGTGGGGGGATTTATATTTTATTTATTTATTTATTTATTTATTTTTATCCCTCCTTTCTCCCAAGTTGGGAGCCAAGGCAGCTCACAATATGTACATAGAGATAAGTTAACAACTACAAATCAAAACAAACTTTCTGCCAGTTTTTAAAAAAGGTGATCATTAAAACTTTTGGATAGCCCCTCGTGTGTGTGTGTGTGTGTGTGTGTGTGTGTATATATATAAAACATTTAAACGGAACACAATTAAAATAATCCAATTAGAGGAGTAAAAAGTTTTTTTAAAAAACAACAACAACATATCACTATTTTATTTTATTTTATTTGTTACTGTCACTATGCTACTGAAATCCATTCCACCTTGGCTCCTGGTTGAAGGTGCTGTCCACAAACCAGCTGTAAGAAAAGAATAGCTTCTGCATAGCATAACTCAAGCTAAAAGCATTTCAGCTTGGATGCAGGAACGGTAAGGTGGAGAACATACCTTCCAGGTCTAAATTCAGCTTTAGAAGCTCACCGTCCTAGCCGAGGATTGATATCTCCATAAAGGAAAATCTCTTGCTGATGGGGGAAAAGAATCCGCCCCATTAGATCTCATTAATATTGGTAACCGTTGTCCAGCAGACACATGGGGAAATCTTCCATCCCTTTAAAGTTCTGAATGAAAGACTGTTGTTCTCCTCCAGAGTCTTTCCTGTTAACGTTACATTATGGGCAGAGGAGATAATAGCTGCTCCTGGGATAATTTGGTTTCTGAGTTTCTTCTTCTTTTTCTTTTAAGATTTCAAGGCAATTCCAAAGGACGGTTGGATATTGTCCCCATAACAAGCTGAATTACGAAAGGTTCTGCTGGCGCATGGAGAATGAGTCACCAGGGCAGGCTGGACAGAGGAGATAATGCAACAAAAGCGAATGACATCCAAGTAGCACTTTGAAATATCTGTTTGAAAAAAAAACACCCCGTTCTTCCCACGGACTTCAGAGTACAGCTCTGAAAATGAATCTTCTGATACAGTTGGAGTGACAGTTATTGGGGTAAAACAATTCTTTGAAAAACACCCGTCATCAACCAGTGAGGAGGAAACCCGCAGTTAAAGGTGAACCATCAAATGGATGTTGGAAGTGAAGAAAAAGTGTAGCCTACCCCGGTCCAGTCAGATTTGTTGTTGTGTGCCTTCAAATCATTTCTGACTTTTGGCGAACTTATCATAGGGTTTTCTTGGGAAGGTTTGTGTAGTGGAAGTTTGCTATTGCCTTCCTCTAAGGTTGAGAGAGTGTGACTTGCCCAGGGTCAGGTTTTCATGGCTAAGCAGGGAATCAAACCTTGGTCTCCAGAGTCATATTCCTACTGGCAAACCCATACACCATGCTCTTGCCATAGGACAAATATATTTAAATATTTGCTTTTACAAATTGTTTTAAAAATTGTTAATAATTTAGTTGTATTTTATTGTGGGTGGGAAGGTTGGGATGTAATGGACAATGAGACATTTATTGCATGCTTATTGTATTGTATGGAAGTTTTATTGTTAGCTGCTTCGATCTTTTTGGAGAAGCAGGATACAAATACATATTATTATTATTATTATTATTATTATTATTTATTTGAAGATTCACCATGTAGATGTTGAAGCTTGTTTTCTGCTGTTACAGAAGGTAAGTCCAAAACCTATGGATTCAAATTTCAGGAAAGGAGATTTGGACTAAACACTGACAAGAGGTTTTTAACAGTAAGAGCTTTTGGACAGTGAAATACGGTGGACTCTCCATTCAAGATTTTCAAAGAAGTCATTCATTTATTCATGTATTTACTCATCCTCATTACTCTTATTCATATGCTACCTTTCTCCCAGCATGGTACCCAAGACTATTTTGTTGTTATTTGATTCCAGGTCAACTTTGGAGATCTCAAAGATCTGTGGTCACCAGCTGCCTTGCTCAGGTCTTGCGAATATATATCATATATCATATCATATTTATTTATTTATTTATTCAGGACAGCCATCGATTGAATCGATCTACCTGAAATGTGTTCTTCCTCTTTTCTTACTTACTTCTGTTTTACCTGATATTATTGTCTTTTCCAATGAGTCATGCCATCTCTTGTTATGTCCGAAGCACAATAGCCAAAGATTAAAAGCTAGGTTATCTTAAAACCTGCTAATGAAAAGTTAAAACACAATTAAACAACCATTGCGTGAAAACACCATTAGGTTCGATGGCCACTTTTCAGGGGTGCTTTCGCATTGGGTCCCTGCACGAAGCAGGTTTGGACTAGATGACCTCTGGGGTGTCTTCCATGATTCTACAATTTCACAAAATTGCATTCTAGTTCTGAAGTGCCTCGTGTTCAAACATCAGTTCTGTTAAGAGGAAGACAAAGGGACAAGATAACTGCTTTCCAGGAAATGAATCGCTGAAGAATAAAGTTTACTGATTAGGTTATCTGGACTATGCAAATCCAATAGCTTTGCTTTGCTGAAGGGCATTTTTCATTTCAGTGCCAGCACATCTTGGCGCAGTCATCAGATGGAGACATGAGGCCGTTTAACTTTGTTAGATCAGCCAACCCTTACGTAAGACCTTTAAACACTCTTCCATTTGGCACCGACTTTATTTAGGAATCAACAAAGGCTTGTGCACACAAATGTGAATGACTTCTAGATTACACAATCATGCACAAAAACTTAGTATAACTCTTCTTCTGCTTCAGTGGAGCTTCGAACGCTTGCAATAAGTATATTGTGGATTTCGGTTGGCCAATAAAAGTATCACTGTTTGGTGGATTTTTGTTTGAATTTACTAAATGGCCAACACAGCTACCCGTGCATGTCTGCTTGGGCTGCATCTCTTCAAATCTCTGGTGGGGAATTGAATATTTTATCATTTCAACTCTCCAAGCAGATGTTTTCTTTCAAAAGACACATCGAATGGGAACATTAAAAAAATAATTAAGTGTTTTAAAGGAAACATTTGAATGGATATTTGCTTTGCCTACAAAAGGACTTTGCTTTAAACTTTGGCAATCCTTGGTATCACTTTGTATAAAGTAGCCAGTGATGGCAGGCAGTGTGGCATAGTGGTTTGAGCGTTGCACTACGACTCTGGAGATCAGGGTTCAATTCCCGATTTTCATCTGTGAAATGTTTGAAGGTATGCTACCCTTATCCACACCTACTTCAAATGAGAATTGCATTTAAATTCAGAGGTAACAGGGAAATTTGACTGGAAGTGGCTTAGATGGTGTCATTCTTTCACTAAATGAAAACATCCAGGTAGTTCAGCCCAACCAACCCTGGCTTTGTTACTTCATTTGAAACCATCCTCTCATTTATCCATGGCTCTCCTTTGACTTTCGAAAATACCAGCCACACTCAGCCCCTGAGTTTGGTATTGGAAGAAGAGGTGCATATTGGTGCATCTTTTTACATATCACATACTCTCCAACATTTCACCAATAAAAAGCACGATACATGTAGCCAAGCAAAGTAGGAGTGTGGTCAAGATGACAAAAGTTATAAAGAAGAACATACAAGGTAGAAGAGTCTGCAGCAGTTTGGTTTTGCCTGAACACTCCCCCCTTTCCTCTTGTCTTCTCCCCTCTCCACTTTTCTGAGTTAACTGAATGGAAACTACTTTTGCACTTTAAACTCAGTTTGCAGGAACCGAAGTAAGCTGAGAATTACTCAAGTTGCCTCTGCCAAATGGGGACCATTCCAGGATATATATATTGGCATTTACCTGTTAGTTTCCAGAAAAGGTATTAGTGGAGCAACACAATTATTGTATGGGGGAGGCCAATTATTTACTTTTCTCAATGGAGGCTCTGTAGGTTGATGGCATTACCAAAGCATGATTTATTTTTTTCTCCACTAAAGGATTTGAGCATCTCCAACAAATACCTTTCCTTCAGCTTGGAGACTGGCTTGAATAAAACATATGCTGGACTGCTAAACTGAGTCTGCATTCCTTGGACTGTGGAGTTTAATCTTTTTTAATACAGCTCCCTCCAGTATGTTGGATTATGTGTGTCCAATTTGTAAGCAAGTTAATTTATATAGGAAAACCTTTGCACAGCAGTGAGCAGCCTTTAGAAATATAGAGGATTCGCTGCTCCTCAGCCATAATTCTCCTGCCAATAATGAGCTGTCAGACTCCATTCATTACTATGAATGCATTCATTCATTACAATGAATAGGATCTAGGGTGTCAAGATGGAGGAGGGAGGCAGGGCAGGGAGAAGCAACCAAGAATCAGAAGATGTATATTTAACTCTAGCATTGTTTACTCTCTTTGTATAAACGGCAAACAATGTGCGGTTGAGGAAAAGGCTGCATTGTCACAATTGCGGTTGTCATCATTGCAGGGTTGCCAGATCTCAGGACCTAGCCCTGAGTCTCCAGTTTTCATGGGACTATCTCCAGGAGTGATGGAAAAGTGCAAATTCTCCAGTTGCAATGACCTCAACTCCAGGCAAGAGGAAAGAGATGGGTGCAAATCTCCAGCTCAGCAGGTAGAAAGCTGCAGCCTGCCATATAGAATCATAGAATCACAGATTTGGAAGAGATCCCAAGGGTCATCCAGTCCAACTCCCTGCCATGCAGTACATAAAGCACCTCCAACAAATGGCCATTCAGCCTCTGTTTAAAAGATGCAGACTCCACCACACTCAGAGGCAGTGTATTCTTCTGTTGAACAGCCCTTACTCTCAGGAGGTTCTTCCTAATGTTGAGGTTGAATCTCTTTTCCTGTAGTTTGAACCCATTGCTCTGTGCCCTAGTCTCTGGAGAAACAGAAAATAAGTTTGTACCATCCCCAATATGACATCCCTTCAAATATTCAAACCAGGTTACCATGTCATCCCTTAAGCTTCTCTTCCCCAAGCTATACATGCCCAGCTCCCTAGATCGCTACTCATAAGGCATGTTTTCCAGACCATTCATCATTTTGGTTGTCCTCATCTGGACATGCTCCAGTTTGTCAATATCCCTCTTGAATTGTTTTGACCACAACTAGGCACAGTTTTCTAGGTACACTTGGATGGGAAACCACCAATGAGTAACAGGTCCTGTCAATTATATTTCAGAAGAAAGAACTGGCAAAACCACCTCTGAAGATTCCTTTCCTTAAAAAAATCCAGGGAAATTCATGTGGCTCCCATAAGTTGACAGGCAACTCGAAGGCACATCCAAACACAAAGTAGAAGGCAGTAAGAAAAGAAGAAGAACACATTACAGATGGATAGGCTCAGACTTGGAAAACACACCCCTGAGTTTGCAAGGCCTTAGCAGGTTTATTGATAACAGGATGACAACAACGATAGAGAGCGAGACAGCATGGTACAGTGGTTTGAATATTGGACAAGGACTCGGGGAGACCAGGGTTCGAATCCATACTCACCTATTGAGTGACCATGGCCAAATCGCACTCTCTCAGCATGAAAAGAAGGAAATTACAAACCTCTTCTGAATAAAGCTTGCCAAGAAAACCCTGTGTTAGGATCATCTCCAGAAGTCAGAAATTACTTGAAGGTACAAGAGAAGTTCAAAGCAGGGAGTATTCACAGTTTTAAATTCTGTCCCCAAGACAGGAAAACCATGACTTAGATGCCAACTAGAGAAATAACCTAGAGCAAGCCCATTGGGTCAACTGCTGTACCATAAGTCAACACTTATGCAAATCCCATTTATTTGATGGATCAACTTTAGCTGAGATGGGCAACCAAGTTTAGATTTATATCGGTTGGATAAATTATGCAAATAAAATGCATTCACCCATTTTGAACTATTGATTCTGTCTTTTTGTGGGTACGGAGCTGCATTGGCTGTGTACTGCCCCATCTACTCCTCAGATTTCAGTAGATATTTCTTTGCACATAACAAGCAATAACAGCTTGATCAACATTAAAGAAAGCTAGTATTCTTCTCAGCATGTTAAAGTATACTCCACATACCAAAACCAATGCAACATATCTGCACAATTGAATTGACACTTGCTTACCCATACAGATTAAATATATATCTGTGTCCATAACAGGTTTAAATATGTTACTCACACCTTCTACTTTTGCAATGACCCCTGGTTCTTCTAGCAACATTGTGAGTTTAGTCTTGAGAGTCTTATTAACATAACTGAAAACAACACACAAAAATATCCCAATGACCCTTTGCAACCATGCGTCTGCATTTGTGAGATAACAATGTTGTTTCGACCTCATGTTTCATCCTGGTTCTGTTTTTGTTTTTTGTTTTGGGTTGGGGTTTTGTTTTGGGGTTTTTTTGGAAGAATGGCATTGACTTGTTCAAACCTCATTTATCGCTAAATCACCTTTCTACCTCTCTTCTTTTGATTTCCTCTAGAGCTGCCATTTAAGTGTATCTGGGGAAACCGGTAATCTTTTGCACAGCTCCGAAAGTTCATTTCAGAGGATGAATATAAGCACATGTTGAAGCCAGCTGCCATTGAGCTGTGGTAGGATGATGCTCTGGGTTTGGCAGCATGATCCCACCCCTGCTCAGTGATGGCTGGCTTCAGGAAAGCCATTATATTCATTCCTTTTAAGAGCAATTTTCAATTTCTGCTCTTTTATTAAAAAAAAACAACAGAGCTGAGAATGGGAAATGAAACAGAAGAAATCATTTTAAATCTCAGAAGATTTTAAATGTCTCTGTAAGCACTTAGACTTTCCAGTCCTTTTTGTTTCAATTTCATCTGCATATTCTCAGATTTGCATCTTGAAATATTTTAGATTTCCCTTCCTTCCCCTTCCATGTGCAACAGTTAAAAAAAAACAACAATTTTCTACAGTTTTCACTGAGCCTTCTTTGGTTTTATTCAGGATTGTCAAAATGCTGAAGTACCTTAGCGATATTACAGTAGTTAAACATTAGGATTGTTTTGTTTTGGTGCCACCTTTTCTATTTCCTTCACTTGATCTCTGTTGAATCTGTGTCCTGGAAAAATAGTTTTGTTTACGGAAAGCAGCCGCTTTAGTTAGTTCCGGAATAATACGGCCAAGCAGAGATAACATTTCATTCCAGACAATGCTGGGCTCATTTAAACGTACATGGGGAGTAGAAATGAAATAGTGTTGGCAATGCCAGGGGTTCCCAGAAAATGCTTCGGGATGAACAAAACAATATGTGGATCTCTAAAATAAAATCAGCTTTTATAAGGAAAAATAAAAGGGCACTTGAGAAACATTTTGCTCATTTGAAGGGGTTCTCATTTCAATCTAATATCCTGGTGTTAAAGGAGAGGTGACAAAAGCCATCAAAAGATGACCCTGTTCCAGTGGTGGGCAAATTGTGTCCTTGCAAATGTGGTTGGAAATACATTTTCCTTTAGCTTTAGTTTTCTCTTGGGAAACCAGAAGCAGCAACTTATTAAGGTTAAAGAGTGACTTTTTTTTTTGAAACATGGATGTTGTTGTTTTTTAGAAAAGAGATGGCATCAGGACTACTAAAGTGGTTAGCAAGAAGCACCAAGGGGCAAGGAGTGGGCATAATGGAAAAGGGATTAGGCCATGCAAACTGGTAGCAATACTGTACCTCAAGACACTCCTTATCACCATCATCATCATTATTATTATTATTACCCAAAATTGGGGCTCAAAGCAGCTCACAATCTAAGAACAATACAATGAAAAACATACAAACAGCGAGCATTAATATAGAATTAAACTGTCACAGTCTCACGGTATCTCCAACATTTCACAGGTGAAAACCAGGAAACACGTGGCCAAGAAGGAGAATATGCTCAACATCACAGAAGTTATAAATAAGAAAAAAATCACACAAGCAAGGAGAGACTGCCGCCGTTTATGTTTTTCTGAGCCCATTGGGAAGGGCAAGACATCATCCACTTCATCTCCAGTCCTGTTTCCTTGCTGCACTGAATTTAGCTGGAGTTCTCATTTAGGGTTGGGGTAGAGGTAGCATACTCTCAAACATTTCACAGGTAAAAACCAGGACACATGTGGCCAAGCCAGATCAGAGCATGGTTGAGATGGAATAAATATATTACAGAAAAGCAGAAGAGTATGTAGCAGTTTGCTTTTGCTTCAGTCTACTGGGAAAGGCAGGTTTCCTCCCATTCCTCTTCCTCTGCTGAGCCAACTGAGTGCAAACTACATTTCACTTTGAACTCAGTTTGTAGCAATTGAAGTAAGCTGAGGACAAAGAGTCAAAGTGGGAAGAGGAGGACATTTTAAAAGGCGCTTAAAAGGTGGAAGGGCACAGGATAAATTGGGACTCTCCCTGTCGAATCGAAAGACGGTTGGATGGTAAGGGGTCATCATCCCACTTCCGCCCTCAAATTATGAAAAGGCGAATACTGCGGAGAAGGTCTGTGTCCTTGTGTAACAGGAGCCCAAAAGATGAAGGATATCTATCTATATTTACACAGAGAGATAGATAATGTAAACGTTGACACCCTTAATCCATACAGTATATTATTCCCGATAAGAGGAAGAGCAATCTGAATTGTATGGTTGTTGAGTTCTTGGGTGCTTTTTCTTTTTCTTTAATAGTACAATAACTTCGTCTTTGATTGGAAAAAACAACCCCTCTCTTTGTTTACGTGGACATGGATTAAAACGACAGGGACACAAACCAGAAGAATTAGCAGCAATAAGGAGAAGAAAAGAAAGGCCAGAGCTGGGAGACAGAAAATAGAACAAAATTTGATCCCAGATTACAAGTGCTTTCTTTGGAGCAGCCTGTATTACAGTAATTCCCAGAATCAAAGGCATGGCCATGTGAGTCTGCATCAGCGTACAAAGGGATCTTGTAGCACCTTTGAGACTGGGCAAAAGAAGTTTTGTACTGTACTTTGTAACAGTATATGCTTTTGTAGACTCAGTAAACTTTAACAGATGTGTTTCATAAACTCTGTATATTTCATTAGATGCATCTAATATGAAATAGAATGAGTCTATGGAAGCTCTGTATAGTAACATTTAGGGATTAACTGAAGCTAGAACTCAGCTACATCAACCCAAGACATTGGCTAAACTGAAACCAACATCGTATTGTGCAGCCCACTCTTAGTTCCAAAATATTAAAACCTCCTGATGAGGTTTCAGAACCTTCAGAACCAACCATACCTACCCAAGAATCCTACCTACCAAATTCAGAATACTGTAGTGTCTGAAACATGTTTTCTTCCTTGCTGGGTGGCAGGACTAGTCCTGTGTTTCCCGAGCAAAATCTGTTTTGGAACAGACCAAGGCATAAAAAACTAGACAGTGTCTTAAAGCATGTACAAAGGTACCTTTCTTTTGGATCTGGATGGTGACCACCTGAAACACATGTTAAATCCTCCACTGCAAGCAGGACAGATCTCATGTACCTGCCTGCCTTTTCCAAAATCTCCTCTAACTCAATGGTTCTAAATCTGAACTAACAACATCTTTTCATTGTTCTTGTGTCATCATTAAAATAGTGCCTTGTTTTGGGTGAGGACCAAGGGTGTTTAATCAAATATATGCAGGACAGGTCTATCGATTGCTTTTAGTCACAACTAGCTGAATGGAACCTCCAGAGCTACACAAGACACTGTACAACAGTCATTAGAAATGCCCAAATGGAGAGATGTGTCACATCCATCACCTGCATGGGGCTTTGGTTGAGCATTGTCAGAAACAGGATGCTAGGCAAAAATAATCTGACCTAGAAAACCTCTTCCTATGTTCTTAAAAACAGAACAAAACATTTGACAAACTCTGTCAACACAGAAGTGTACTGCACAGTCTTTCTGGATGCATCTGCCCCAAAGATGCCCATTCACTCTGGACTGACCTGCACTGATGTGTAAATCAAATACTCTGGAGTGCTACCTGCCAGTGCTTTTTCCCTTCAGAGGAAATGCCCACCTCCCAACTTTTGAGTCAGCGCACCACACTTGAAGTTGCCAGACATGAAACGCATGTGCAGCAGGCACAGAGGCTGAGCAATGCCGACAACGCCGCCGAAAAACGCGACTGCCGCTCGTATTTGAGAGCTTTCTTGACCTCCTCGTTTGACTGGGAGATGTAATCGAGGGTATGAAGGACGTTGTACTCAATGCTGTTGATGGTCTCCCCCTGTTCGGCCACCAGGATTTCAAAGTGCATAAAGAGGGAGTGCAGCTCACTGATCTGGGCCTCCAAGTCAAGCAGCTGTTGGTGGCGCACTTGTGCCATGGCCAGGTGTTGCTTGGCTTTGAGCACTTCCAAGTCTTGGCCCACGATGCGCGGTGCCACAGGGCTCTCCACCAGACGTTTGATGTCTTCCTCCTGGAGACTCAGGCCAGCCAGTTCTGTTTGTCTCCTGATTTGCTCCTTCAGCTTCTCAACGTACTGGGTCTCCTTGGCATAATGGTGGGTGATGATCTCGCGGTAGCGGTTGATCAGGACGGAGAGCTGGTTATGGCGGATGCGGTGGATGGCCAGCCACTGCCGGCTGTCTCTGGTGAGGGACTCTTGGATGTCATTGAGCTTCGGCTGAAGGGTTTTGGCCTCCCTGGTGAAAAAGTCTTTAATCTTACCAAGCTCTTTCTTCTCTTCACAAATGCTTTCCTCCGTGGTACAGCACAGTACCTGCTGTTGCTTCTTGTCAATGTTCTCCGATAATTCTTCCAACTTATCCAGAGCCAAAGAGAGGCTGGTGATTTCCTGGAACACTTTGCTCATGAGATTGCCTTCCTCTTCCTTGAAAATTGGGTTGTCGAAGGAAAGAGTCGAATCCAGTTCCCAAGCATCTGCATCTTCATTCACTCGGTTCTTCAGTTCTTCTAATCTGTCCTTCATCTTCAGCTCTCCTCCAAGCTGGAGGCATCTGTACAAGAGGAGGAGAGTAAGGCATGCCCCTTAGCTTTTACAAGGATTTTAAGAGAGTTTTGGAACTTTTGCGTCAGTGAAAGCCTGTAAAAAAAAAAAGAAAGACTGAAAAAGGGAAAACTTCCCTCCCTTAAAGCTATTGCAAATATTGACCGTGGCAATAAGCATCTAAACCAGCGTTTGCTCTCTATCACATGGTTAACTCCGACCGGCTGGACTGGATTCCATGCCAGGTGTGGGTGGCAAGCAGCCCAATGATAGAACATAAGCTTCAGGAATGAACTTTCTGAGTGCAGTCATGGGGAAACATGAAAGCGAGGGAGGGGACATTTCAAACCAGACCCAACCGACTCCAAAGGTGACCCTGTGGAAACATGATCTGCCAGCATTTAACAGCTGCAGGGAGCTGAGTATGTATTTCATCATTCCACAATCATATTGTTCATGCATTGGAATGAATAAAAGCTCATCTGATTTTTTTTAAAAAACAAGTTGCATCATCATCATCATCATCATCATCATCATTAGCTAGAAGCACCTTTTTGTATTGCAAATGGATGTTAAATTTCCTGGACCCTGAGAATCTCCCAGCAGCCGCATGGCCAGAAGGAGAAGGTGCCAGCTTGCAAGAGATACTCCTCCATACCATCTGAACAGAGAAGGAAAACAGCAAACTGCAGACCTATGACTAACATCTTCAATTTTTTCCCCTTGCCTGATGAAGAAGCCAGTGGAGCTTCAAAAGCTGCAGCATGTATATTGTGCATTTTGGTTGGCCAATAAAGGTATCACTGTTGGGTGGGTTTTTGCTGTTATTGGATTTGCTATATGGCCAACACATCTACCGACAGATGGTTTCTGGAATCCTTTGAGTTAATCTCACTTAATGTAAACCCATTAAATCAATTGTTCAATGGTGAGTCAATACATAGATAAATCCAGTTGATGCAATGGTTCCACTCTAGTTGAGGCTAATAATAGCATTTTTTGTTGTTAACTGACCTCGAGTCAACTTCGACTCACAGCGACTCTGTTGATGAGACATCTCCAAAACCCTCTGGCTCAACCTTCTTCCCAGGTCCTGTAGGCCCAAGTCCATGTCCTCCCAAATCAAATCTAACCATCAAGTTCGTTTTCTGCTGCTCCAGAAACTATAACTTGGAACAACGGATGCAAACTGCAGGAAAAGAGACTCCACCTCAACATTAGGAGGAACTTCCTAACAGTAAGAGCTGTTTGACAGTGGAAGACACTCCCTCAGAGGGTGGTAGAGTCTCATTTTCAAACAAAGGCATCTGTTAGGAATGCTTTGATTGTGTCTTCCCGCATGACATCTCTTCTAACTCTATGCTCCTATGAGTGGTGTGGGATGCTGAGCCATTCTGAAATAATCTGGCTTAAAACTGGACTACCCCGTTGAGCCTCTTCAGGCATTATCAGTCAGATAATGATTAACCACTAAAAATATTACGGCAGTGATTGTCATTAAGCTGTTCATCTCTCCCAGAAATAATAAAGTCTGCCTGCAATCTGCCTTATATACACCTGAGAGTAAGCTCCACCAAACACATGGAGCTTTATGTACACAGTCTATGCATATGTTGTGTTTCTAAGACTCTTCCTATTTAAGGATGTTTCAATGGCAACGCATGGGGAAAGCAATCCACCTGCCCATCGCAAGTACTTGCAAATAGGCAAACTTAATAACAACCTGCCTACCAATGCTGAGGCATCCACCTTACAAACCATTCTGAGGTCCCTAAGTTCAGGTAGGACTGTTATTGATGTTTTATTAGTAGGGACTATGACATAATCCGCCATTCCTCTGTTTCCTCTGAGTTTAGCATTGATTCCCCACAGTGAATGGAGAACGAAATGGGTTTTCCAGCAATAGTGTGTTGCAGTATGTTCCTGGTTGAGATAAAAACTGCTGGACATTGTTTTAGATCAACACAGCCACTTGTTCCAGGATGCCATACTGAGAAAACAGAAGCAGTTACCTGCGATTACTGGTGCATCCAGACTTAAAATTTTGTTCCTGTTCTTTCCCATTTTATTTTGGAGATCCATACGCATTTTCTTTGTCCCAGAATATTTTCCTTTAATGCCTGCTCTGATTTTTATTTTAGTCCAGTATAAAATCGGGAAAAAAATCTGAAACTTTTTCAGTCAGTTGGGATGCACCACTAGATGCATCTGATTGTGAAAGACATGTAGTACCATGGCCTTCCAAGGAATTCTTAGGGCTTTAATGGTCCATGTCACATAGTAGCTTCTAGAATATCTTCAGGTTTGATGAGGATCCTAAGCTGCCACATCAATTCCTATGTCCAAACATAGCACTTTGTGACTCTTTGGTACCCACTATGAACATGGGAGGATGAGCTCCTACTGTACATTGGCAGGAATATATATATATGTATTAAATTTGATGACTATATATATATATATAGAGAGAGAGAGAGAGAGTTATTTCTATATCACCTCCCAGCCTGCAAGAGTTATCATGGCAACATCCTATAGAATCCTGGAGGTTGTAGTTTGTTGAGGCACTGCAGCCCTACCCTCCAGCTAAACTGCAAATCCCAAGATTTCACAGGATGTGGCCATTGTCACTAAAGTAGAACTATAGCTCTATAACTGTGCAGTGTGAAGGGCCCCCAGATTACCCAGATTCAGCCAGATTACCTGCAATTGAGCATCTCATGCTGGAAGGCTACTTAGAGTGGACTGAATGTGGGATGCATGTTCCTGTTCTAGAACTCTCTTGACTACATTCTGCCAATGGTCGCCTAGACGGAGCAACCGCATCCTTCCATTCTTATCCAGGTACATAGCTCATGTCAAATGAATACAGCGTTATCCACATTTGGGAAGCATTGCAATCTACGCGAGAGGTCACTCATCTTTTGATAGTGAAAATAGGCCCTGATAGTTTATTGTCCATTTCATTCATGATGAATGGTCCAGTTATAAGGATTTGTTCACATGCACATGTGATCACTGGAGTCTCTTCCTCAGTCTGACTGAGGCACTTTTCTGCTACTTGCAAGGTTCTCTGGGCAAAAGCAATTGGAGCAAATTGGCCATCCTCTTGTCTGTGTTCTAGCCTACTCCATAGGATAAGAATGCTAAAATAATAGTGTGTCTTTTTTGATCCAATGCACATTGGTCAGAGTGGTTCTGATTTCCCAGAAAGATTTTTCCAAACTTGGGATATGAACCCAGATCTCCCAAAGTCCAACACCAAAACCACTACTACTCTATTCTACTCTACTGAATTCTGTTCTATGTATGCATGCACCTTCAAGTCTCCTATTGACCTTTGGTGACCCCCTGAATTTCATAATGTTTTCTTAGGTGTGGAATATGCAGAGGTGGTTTTGTCAGTTCCTTTCTCTGTAATATTACTTACAGCACCTGGTATTCATTGATGGTCTTCCATCCTGTTACTAAGCAAAGCTGACCTTGCTTAGCTTGCAAGATCAGATGGGATCCATTGCCTTTAGGACATTTAAGTTACTCCACTCTGCTCTAATATCTCTGCAATCAGCCAGCTATTCCGTTTGTCATCCAGCAGAGAACGGATTATGCCAGCTGAGACATTCCGGCCGTGCTTTGGGCATCGGAGCTGAAAGTAATTCATATGCCTCTTGAATACAATAGAAGTAGAAGGTACAGTCCATATGAGTGAACTCTGAGCTACTAAAAGCACATTTGTGTTCATGCCTTTCTTGGAAGGATGTTAAAAATTTGCCAAGCTAGGACAGACTCGGTATTCCTGTTCCTTGTACTGTGTTCCAGTTGTGCTGGGAATGATTCTTTTAGTTCCGGATCAGCAGGTTTTCCTCTTGCTCTTGTGATGCTGATGTGTTAGTGGCTGGGTCACTCTGTGATCTCTGTCAATGATTTACCAGTGCCTCTTCTAGGACTAATGACTCAATTCCATTTCCTAAGGGAAAAGACAGAGAAGAAGAAAAAATAATTGAGATTTGTGTCTGAAGCTTACGGGAAGGAAATGCGGGAAGGAACAATGCAAGAGAAAATCCACCAAATCCAGAACAAAACCGACGATGTAGAGAAGGAACCTAGAAGAAGCACGCCTGAGATTAGGATTGCTGCCTTTTGATAGATAGCCCCTCTCCACCTTTAATTGCTGTTCAAAACATATTATGCAGATTTGTATGCTATTAATTTATAATACGGATATATCACTTGTTTTTACACAAGTGTTCCTAAATCAGTTTTCAGAGTAAAAATAGTGAAAGCATCATAAAGCCAACAAAGCTCTGGAAAAAGAGATTGCATTGCTGTGAGCAATTTCAAAGCACTGCCTCCAAACATTTGCTAAAATGTAAGTATCTGTATGAAGTGTAGTAGTAGAAGACAACTGGATTTCATTGGGAAGGGTAATCTACTCTTCAAGGAGAAAGGTTTTTCATGTTTTTTGGGCAACCTACACATTTCTGTGGAATGGTACCAGGATCATGCTTTCATTGGTTTAAATATCCAGCATACAGGGGTAGGAAATCATTGTGGAAAAGAGGTTCTTTCAGATATGGAGGATGCTGCCTGCTTAGGTATTGCTCAGTACTTTGCATTGTGCTGAGAAACAATCCAAAACTGATGGAACTCTACAGACATCTCAAGGACAGGTCAACAGATAATGCATTCTAGCAATTTTACAGAATTGAATCCGGGACCATTTGGATGCCAAGCATCTGCTGCACCCCTGAGTTACAAATCCTCCTCTTGATTAAAATTTCACTTACAGCAGCAAAAACACAGAGATACTTAAGAATATAGATTACACAATAAAGTAGATTTTTGTGTTGCTTGTGGAATTTAAATTTTATTTCCTAGATATATGCCTTGTCTCCCAGGAAGGCAATGCCAAATCTCCTCCGAACCAATCTTGCCATGATAGGTTTGCCTTAGGGTCACCATAAGTCAGTAAGGCACACAACAACAACAACAACAACAACAACAACATGGCCAGAAGATGGAATGACCTGCATGCATAGATATCCTACCATTCCAGCTTAACTGAGAACAACATCTTGATAAAATGTGGGCCTGTGACTCACAACATCTTCTTTCTTTCTTTCTTTCTTTCTTTCTTTCTTTCCTATGATTTTTAACACCTTTGTGTGATGAAGCTTCAAAAGCTTGCAACATCTATATTGCGCATTTTGGTTGTTCCAAAAAAGGCATCACTGTTTTATGGATCTGGGATGTTATTGTATAAGAAAGTGGGGTCAAACTAGAGGGAGGAAGATTTTCTATCTGCCAGCTCACCTGGGGGCTATCTCTGGATTCCTCATCTCTGAAACGGCTGTCATCCATTGTTCCTCTTTATGTCTGCAGCTTTTTAAAGGAAACAATTCTGCCTCCATTTGATCTTTTCTTTATAAATGCCACTAAGAGATATGATAATTCCCACCCTCTTTCTGAAATAAGCATCTTGTTACTGAGATTTTTTAAAAAGTGTATTAACAGCACCAGCATTATAAAACCAGGTGGCTTTAAAAATGCCTATTTGCTGCATTCTTCCTTTGGATTAAATTGACCAATTTAATTTTTTTTCTGTGTGTGAAAAAGGCTGCAATTTACCGATAGTTAGATCCTTTTAAATAATCATATCAGTGATTTAACTACACATTCTTTTAAACTTTTCTTTAATTTTGCTTTTGATGCTCAGGCCTGAGTCCAATGTACCAAAGATTCTGCTGCATCAAAGCTAGGAAATAGTTTTCTGCCTCTCTCTCTCTTTGAGAAACTGGTGATATATTTCTCTTATCCTTCTTATGCCCTTTCCCTTCACTCTCCTATAACACAATACATCACATCACAGAAGCTGAAGGAGCCAAACAAAACTGAATCGGGAGTATATTAGGAGGTTCAACCAAGACATAATCACGGTCCTTGATATTTTACCTCCATGCCTCTCAGAGATGTCACTAGGAAAAAATAGCTTTGGGAAACCTATTAGCAATATTGTTCAAAGAGCTGAAACCAGATTGTTAACTGGAACTGACTACAAGGACCACACAACTCCTTTGTTGCAACAAGTCCATTGAATGCCAGTCCATTTCAAGGCCCATTTCCACAACAATCCATACAACTTCTTTCCCACACCTAAGGAAGTAGGCTTAAGTCTATGAAAGCTCATCCTGCCAACTTCTTTCTTTCAGTTATTCTCAAAGGCGCTACAAGATCCCTGTTCATTCTGATTTTCCAGACTAACAAGGCTGCGTCTGTGAATTCTGCCTCTCAGTACAATAAAACTTTGCTATTGATCTTCAAATATTAAACATAATCTATTCATGGTTGCAGCTAACCATCCATGTTCTTCATTCAGAAGACTGCATCCCATGCCAATACTATGGAGGCAACAATATCCAACAAAACCAGAGAAAATATATCCCCAAAATCCACACTCCTTTGGAACCAGTCTAGAAGAGCCAAATAGTCAGAAGATATGAAACGGAGACAGTTAAATGTGGTTGTTCGGTCAAAATACAGACATGACCTGGCACGCAAATATCACAAAGAGTTAATCATTGCCGGGTCTCATAGCATAAAGAATAAATGGTGGACTTCCCTAAATGCCACTTAAATCTATATTCCTTTATGAAACGTTATTAAATGTTCATGAGGCTACCGCATAATTCATGAATCAAGCATAAGGGCACGTTGGAGGATTCATAAATATTCAGAAAGCAATCATTTCTTTGGTTGTTAATTAAAGAACAGTTCATAGCTACTAAGGCGATGTTTAATAATCTTCAGAAGTAATACACCTAATTTGCTGAACTAAATTGTCATAGTATTTTTTCAATTTCCTTATTTATTTAATTAGATGTATAACTTGAGTCGTCCAAGAGCTCAGACGGGAAACAATTCTAACTTCATTGTTTGGGTCCTGCCTTGGGGACATTTTCTTTGGTTTTCCCGCTTTCAAGTCATGAGCAGGCCTTTTGAGACTGTACTACCATCTCTTTCACACTGCAAAGAGTACTACAATCTCTTTCATGCTGGTTTACATTTTGCTATTCTATAGCACTCATTGCACATTGATACCATTTAACTGCCTTGATTGTATCCTGCTTTCTACTCCAGTTCCTGCTGGAGAGAAGGAGGAGGACAGAAGTTCTGGGTGGCTATTTTTAAGATGGTGAGATTTGAATTTTTGAAAACTCTTGGGAGAGTGTGTTGTTGCTGGGGGGTGGAGCCTCTGCGAGTCACACCTGTGAGTCACCAGGGGGTGGAGCTACCAGCCTCAGAGCCTTTCTGGACCTTTCTAGAAAGTTCCAGTGGGAGCGGAGCTTCTGTCAGTCACTAGGGGGTAGAGCTAGCAGTCTAGCTCTATATAACCCCTCCCAGAGCCCAGAGTGGTTGTGGTGGGGGACTCCTTGCTGAGGGGTACAGAGTGATTTGTGGGCCTGACAAGATGTCTCGGGAGGTGTGTTGTCTCCCTGGGACAAAGATCCATGATATGACAGAGGACTCTTTCAAACGGGGAGGAATTTCTCCCAACTCCGAATGGAGCCAATGCGGATTTATGTAAATTCGCTTCTTTAGCGAATTTACATGAACCCCTGCTCCGTTCGGAATTACTTCCCATTACCCGAAATTAACCCCCTCCTGCCCGAATTTGCATGCGAAGCTTTAATTCGCAATAAGGTAAAACCCATGATTGCATTCGAATTGGCTTCCCTCTTGCCCGAATTTGCGTGTGAAGAGTTAATTTGCAATAACGTAAAACCCATGATTGCATTCGAATTGACCTTAAATTATACTTCCAATTTAGCCTTGTATGAAAGAGTCCAGAGAGACTGACACAACTGGTCAAACCTACTGACAAATACCCCTTCCTTTTGGTCCACATGGGAACGAATGGCACAGCAAGACACAGCCTTCAAAATATCAGAAGGGATTACGAGGCTATGGGTAAGAAGCTGAAAGAAATGGATGCACAGATTGTCATCTCGTCTCTTCTGCCAGTTGAAGGGCAAGGTCCAGGAAGAGAGAGGAAAATCGCAGATGTCAACAACTGGCTCCGCAGATGGTATCGCCGAGAATAATTTGGATTCTTAGATCATGGGCTGTGGTTCCATGAGAGGGGGCTTCTGGCAAGGGATGGGCTGCATCTCACCCCAGTCGGAAAAAACATTTTTGCCAACAGTCTCAAGAATCTGATCAGGAGGGCTTTAAACTGAGTTATGTGGGGGAGACAAAAGTGCTGGAGAAAATAGTCATACTGCCATTGACGAATCAAGGCAAACATTGAAAGGACACAACAGTAGGAGGCAAAAAAATGTGCACAGGCGGCAAAGGGGACACACGGTCTTAGATGTTCCTAAAGAGGACAAATTATTCGAATCCATGAGCAATCAAATCCATAAAAGTCCAAACCGCAAATGTGGAGGGATGACAGTATTGCAGAGGAAGAAACTGGCAAAACCACCTCTGAGTATTCCTGGCCTAAGAAAATCTTCCAAAATTCATGGGGTCACCATAAGTCAATAGGCGACTTGAAGGCACATAGAAACACACGCATTAAAGAAGATCCCAAGACCCTAGTTTTGACACTAGGATCCCAATAGATTCACCAACATACTGGCTGCCAGCAAAGAATATCAAGATACACAGCATAGCTCCTTCTTTCCTCCAGCCGATATAGTTGCAAAGCAATCATTTTTTTTGTCACCAAGTGTTTATGGAAACCAACACTGGCTGCAAAGATAAAGTCAAGGCTAGATGGAAGATCCAGGATGTTGGATTTACTAGACGTCAACACCAAAGCTGTTTGTTCTGGGTGGCTCTGGAGGGGTTGACTGCTATAGCAACGCAACTGGCTGAAGAGTGGATTATATTCCATAACAAAAGGGTTGAGAACTTGTCAAGGGCAAAATATTTAGACAAGCTAAACTGAAAGTGCAAAGATCCTGGAATCACTACATACCCACAATAAAAGGCAGAGGTTACTCATCTGTTTTGGAAAATTATTATCCAATATTGTTATTACTATTGTGCACCTCCAAGTCATTTTTTGACTTGCATGAATGTTGGACTAGGGCTCTGGAGACTGGGGTTTGAATCCTCACTCGGCCATGGAAACCCACAGGATGACTTTGGGCAAGTCACACTCTCTCAGCCTCAGACAAAGGCCAAGGCAAATCCCCTCTGAACAAATCTTACCAAGATAACCCTGTGATAGGTTTGCCGTAGGGTCACCGTAAGTTGGAAATAACGTGAAGGAAGCGATGCAGCAACGCTGCACAAATGAAAATTGGGCAGACCTTGAGAACACTACTGGTTTGGACTACAACTCCCAGAATCCCCTAACCACCAGAGTTATTGCTGGGTTCTGGCAGGTGCCTGAGAAAGCCAGGTGCTATTGCATAGTAAATCGGGATGGATGGAAAGGATGAAACAGGAGTCGGTGGACAGATGAGCAAGAGCAATGTGGTTCAAGGCAGTCTGTGCTGGAAAACCAGCTGCTCCTTTGATTGCAAAGACTATAAAACGGGAAGATGAAGTGGGGGGAGAGGAGACGCACGCTTGACAAAGGGAATAAATAAAAACAAAAACACAGAAAATGAAGTAGGGAGGGAGGGCGAACAAGCTGGGAGATGAAGAGACTAAATTAGAGGTGCATTTGCACAAAGTGGAAGCCACTCCATTTCAATGCCTCCGACGATTCACGCCTGCTTTTTATTATTTTTACTTCTTTCTCGTGCTGTGAGTCAGCTTTATTATCTGCTTCCTCAGCTTGCTGGGGACTATTGTTCCTTTTCTTTCTGGAGTAGGACTATATGGAGTCTTTCACAGAAAGACTCTGGCACAGGCCCCATTGTAGGGACCAAAGGATCCATGCAGCTGGTCCTCCGGGTGGGTTTTGCTCAAAAGAGAAGGAGAAAGATGGGATCCTGCTGTTCCCATTTGACTCAACAAGTACTGCAAGGCACAGAACTGTTTGTTGAGTTGATCATCAGGAGTTACAGCCAAAACTGAAGAAGCTCACTTATGAAAGCACTTGGCACACCAAGGCTGCATCCACACTGCCAAAATAATCCAGTTTGACGCCACTTGAACTGCCAGAGGTCAATGCTATGGAATTCCAGGAATGGTAGTTGCCCAGTTGTTCCAACAAACTATAATTCCTGGAATTCTACAGAAATGAGCCATGGCGGTTCAAGTGCTGTCAAACCGGATTATTTTAGCAGCGCGGATGGCTGCGCACCAGAAGGCAACAGCTGGAAAAGTCTAGTGCCTTCCTGACCTGCTTTGTAGGTTTTTGGACCCGCTTTTGTGGCTTACCTTCTGCTTTGTTGGTCAGCCTCTGGAATAAAATAAGACGCTGGCTGAAGCTTGTGAGACCTTTGAGCAAATGGCCATTGTTCTTTATCTGTCCTAAAAATAAACAACTGTCTTGTAATGTGTGAAATAATTCTTCAATGCCTTCCCTTCCCCTCCCATCATTTTTCCTCTCTCAACTAGTTGGAAAACTAGCAGTTGACTACTCCTATCATCATGTTATGAAGAGCAGCAATGGGTGACTCGTGGGGCAGGCTCTTCCAAGATGATGGATGATGGAAACTATAGTCCAGGAACATTCACAGGATGGTCACAAATCCCCTGCCCCTGTTGCAAACAATCTTCATCTCCACCAAATGCATCTGAGGAAGTAGACTGAAGTCTAGGGAAGCATATGCTCCCAACTTCTTTCTTTCAGTAGGTCTCATAGATGCTACAAGATCTCTCTATTACATCATTATCATCATCATATCCAAATGCATCTGAGGAAATAGGCTTATGTCTAGAAAAGCTGACGATGCCAACTTCTTTCTGTCAGTGAGTCTCAAAGGTGCTACAAGATCTCTCTACGTACTGATTCTACAGTCTAATGTGGATATATCTTTCAATTCTACCTTGTCATGTTTTAATTCCTTTTGTGACAGACCTTTTAGTCAAAAGGAGAAGTTCAAAGAAAATTATTGGTTGTTGTCATTGTGTGCCTTCAAGTCATTTCCGACTAAGGCGACCCTATCACAGCTTTTTTTTTGGGGGGGGGGGGGTTGAGAGTGTGGGACTTACCCAAGATGACCCAATGGGTTTCCATGGTCAAGTGGGGAATCGAACCCTGACTTCCAGGTGGAAAGTCCAACACTCAGGCTCATGCTGGCTCACTGCAATTTCTTACACTGCAAGGGGATTTTCCGGGTTGTATTCCCCAAATGTAACTTTCCCAAGCTCTGTTAGGAGACTCCCATACACATGCGACTACAAATAATGGTGCTGTGTTACTTACGAAACAATAGTGATTATGCTCGATAATTAAGCATTATAATTACAAACCCAGCCAGACTAAGCACACAAATGAATAATAATGTTCCAGAACTTGTCGCATTTTCCCTCTTTACTTTACGTTTATACGATTTCATTTCTTTTAAGGCAGCAAACGATTTCAATTGGATGCCTAATGAGGGAGGTAATTATTCTTTTATCCAAGCCCTGACTAGACTTCTGAACTGTGGGTTGTTGTTTCTGTTTCTTTTCCTTTCCGCAGATGAGAGGGACACAACCACAGAAGGGCTCTTATGGCCGACCCACACCTTCTTGACACTTTCCTCCTAAATTGCTAGCTGTTGTGTCTAATTATCACAACAAACAATGGATCTGGACAGTAATGGCATGTCATGCAGAAAGGAGAGATTCAAAGGGCTTGGAGGTGGTTCTTCGGTCAGCTATTTCTCTCATTACGTGATGGAGAGAAGCAGGTGCCTTCTCTCTCATTAAAGAAAAGGGGCACAGAATAGAAGGGGTTGTGATGCCCAGTGAAAGGGGCATGGCAAGTTACCAGGATCCAGGTAAGTCACAGTTCTGCACTGAAACTTTATCTCTCTTCTTCTTAAGGAAAAGGCTTCTGCTAGGTTGTCCACCTTAATATTCTGCACCAGGTTTCCACAACCCAGCATGCTTCAGATGTGTTGGACTATGACAGTTTCACCTTATGGTCACCATAAGTCAGAAGTGACTTGAAGACACACAAGAAGAAGAAGAGGAAGAGGAAGAAGACGGAGAAGGAGAAGGAGAAGAGGATGAAGAGCAGGAACAGGAGGAGGAGCAGGAGGAAAGATGCAGAAGCAGAAAAGGAGGTGGAAGAGGAGGAGGAAGAAGAAGGATGAAAAGAAATAGTAGTAGAGGAGGAGGAGGAGTTTATCACCCTGGGGCTAATTTCAGCATTAAACAGAGATTAAAGCACTTTTAAACCATCCTGCAAATAAAGAGAAAATGGCAAGCAATTGCACTAATGGTTATCGCACACAATTGCACAAATATCAGAAATGCATTGTCACTGAAATAATGAGAGTAAAAAGATGTGTGTTAATGCTGCTTTGTGACCACTTTCATGGCAAGCTTTGTGCAAGGTCGTGTGAAATCGTTTCGCGTAATTACATGATTTTTCCAGGATATTCACAGGATAAATTCCCAATCTCCTTTGCGTGATAAACTCCAAGGAAGAGGAGAATGAGGAAGAAGAAGAGGAAGAGGAAGAAAAAGAAGTAGTAGCAGCAAAAGTGGAGGAGGAGGTGGGAGAAGAAGGACAAAGAGTAGGAGAAGGAGAAAGGAGAAGAAGTAGGAATGATTCAGGTCTATTTGGGTTAATTATTCACACTGCTGGCGATCTGAATCTTTTCTAAAAAATCGGGAAAAGACTTGGTATCAATTATCTCAGATTAAGTGGGGTTTTTTTGGCAGCCCCCCAAAAACTGAATCAGGTGCATTCAGGATGCATATAAACAACCAAGATTCAACCCAAATTCTTTCCTATTGAAGTTCTAGGGCCATTCAAATGGCTTAAGGAATGTCACAGGAATTTGATCCACATTCAAAGAAACATTTCTGTTGGCTCCAGATTGTAATCGAATAACCAGATGAGGAAGAAGTCACAGAGGAGAAAATCAAAGGGTTTTATTCATCAGAACTTTCTCTCTCCTCCTTTTTTTTTTTTAAAAAAACTCCAGAGATCCACAGCTTTGTCACTCTCCTTGTGGGTTATTTTTCAGAGAAAGCAACAACAAATCAATATTCTAATTATCACTGAAGTTAATCTGCTCTCTGCAGGAAATTGGATTTACCAGGGATGACTCAGGATAGTTGTAAAGACTCCAAGGCACTTCTGTGGATTATGATAAAACCGAAACACAGACATCACAAAAGGAGGCAGGAAGAGACAGTGGCTAAGGATGGGGGGGGGGGGCACGGCAATAATTTTCAGCCAGAATTAAGTCTAACATGAGGTCAGGGCCTTAACTACAAGGGGCCTGTGAGGGTATGAGAGGCTGTACAGACCACCCCATTATATTGTAATATAAATATATTATATTTAGTAGCAAATACCTTTTAAAAACATCTTTGATTATGCCACAACGTAAGGCAAAGCTGGTCACCTGGAATAGTTTGCGTCTCATTTAGTGCTTCTTCTTCGCAATATGTGCGCTTAACCATTTGCTCAAGAACAACTGTAATATTACATAGCTGTTAGGTGAACATGGTTTCTACATCGTGTACCTAAGCAGAAGCTAGAAACCATCCGTCATATTACCACTCTAAACACCTTTTAAAAAGCTGTAAAGACAGATCTCTTCTGGTAAGCCTTTCCTGAATAGTTCTCCGGCCACTAGAAGAAAATCTAACTGCTGTATTCCAACCTCACCTTAGTCACGGCCTATTGCTTATTGTATTAATTTTTAAGTATGTTTTAACTCGTACATTGTTTAATAGTATTTTAAGGGGGGCATTGAGGGATTTGGATTGTATGGTTTGTTGTTGTTGTTGTTTTAATCTTTGTAAGCCACCCAGAATGCATCTTGTAGAGGGGCGGGATATAAATATTATTATTATTATTATTATTATTATTATTATGGCCAGCCTGGGGGTGGAGTTGGGGCATGGCATCCATACGACTCTGACCCCAGGCTGGCATGGTGTGGTGCGCCACACCACATGGCAGGTGGCACTGCACTCCTTTGGTGCTGCATTTAGATGATGCAGTGCCAAAGGAGCATCGAAAAACAGCGGCATTGGCATCTACAGTGCCGTTTCCGTGGCACAGAAAGGAGCCGCTTTCTGCAGCTCCTTTTTTGCACCATGGAAAGGCGAGATCAGGGCCATGGCGTGTGGTTGCCGCAGCCTCAATCTGGCGCAATCTGTACAGCCCTTTAGTCTCTTGGGGATTATTCTGGACTTCCTCAGCTTCCATTTTAAAAAAGGAAGAGCCCATGTGGAATATTGTATCCTTCCTCTGAAATTTAGCCTCCAGCACCTGACATTCCTCCATGGTCTCCCATCCAAATACTAACAAAGGTTGACCCTGCTTAGCTTCTAATTTACATTGAATTATTCTGGCCAGTCTATTTCCCATGCACAGCGACACCTGGCAGTAATCCATTAGGTTGGCCATAAGACCTAAGATAATTTGACAGGTTACACATTTTATAACAACAACAACAACAACAGAAACCAAACAAACAAATCAGCTCAACAAACTTCTCCACGATACGACAGATAGCCTTCAACAGGTTGATCAGATATCTTCCGGAAGAGAATGTAGTTCAAAGCAGTAGTAAACATGACGTAGGCGGTCTATTTTCAGGAGCGTTTATAGAGAGACTGATTTATTTTTTTGACGAGGATTCGGCTTTGTTGCCCTTTAGGTACACAATGAGCTTCGTGGAGTCGTTCTAATCAACCCCATTGCGTGGGCTGAAACCAAGGAGACTGGGAATGCTCCATTATTATATGGCTGATGGCATCATTAAATGCAACAAGAAACCAGCTGGAGAGTAATAGTGCCAATTAATGAAATGGGCAACACCTTGGAAAACTCAGGACTCCAGCTTCGAAAACAGAAGGAAAACAGGCACTATGACTGTTTAAGTTTTTTTATTCTCATTGTCATACGAAAATGAAAATGCATTCTTCCTTTTCGTTTAACGCAATTTTCTTATTCCAGCTCCCTGATCTTAAGCCTGTTGTATAGCATTATATTAATTTATTGACATCAGTTGTTCCCAGACTTTGATCCTCCAGGTGTTTTGGACTTCAATTCCCAGAAGCCCTAACCAGTTTGGCCTACATTTTGGGGGAGTTCTGGGAGCTGAAGTCGAAAATATCTGGAGGACCAAAGTTTGGGGATCACTGATTTATATCATCGCAGATTCTGCACAGCGTTTGTTTTTACACTTCGGATAAAGGTTTTCCTTTTACTATGATTAAATGATATTACAATAAAATAATATACCATACATGCAAACATTGTTCTTATATCTTACTCCTTGTTATCTTATGCCTAATTGTTTTATAGACTCCGTTATTTTTCTTGCTAATCCTTATTGAGCTCATATAGCTTAAGATTCCTTTCGTCTTCTTTTCCGTTATCTTGTTTTCTTGCTCTTGCCTGCTCTGATTTAAGGCCATGTGAATGCTGGAAGCAAGGGAAGAACTGGTAGTAGCTCTACCCATTGACACACACAAAAATACACTCTGCACATGTGCAGAGGCACTGATCTATTCAGGCAGCTTCAAATGTGAAAAACCAGGACTGGTACCAGTGCCTTGGCATCTCTGGGCAGCTAACTGGGCTTGCCCTGCCCTTCCCTTTCAAAGTCCCGGTTTCGTGTTACAGTCAGCACCCGATAACCAGAGCAAGTCTTATCTTTTTACCACAATTTCCCAGAGTCCTGCTCTGCTAGAGGCACCGTGGGGATTTAAAATGGCAGCTGGACACAGCTATTAATTGATAATAATAATAATAATAATAATAATAATAATAAATATTTATATTTCCTGCTTCTCCCAGATGGATCGAAGCAGGAAGGATTACAACCTAATTAAAAAATATACAAAATTCATCAATAAAATACAGTGCAATGCAATAACAAACAGTTCAACTTCATCAAAACTAATTAAACTAAATTAAGTCCTCTTGACCTGTTGTTTCTCTCCAATGGATCCTCCAAGGTTGTTGCGTGCCTTCAAGTTGTTTCTGACTTACAGCAAGCCTATCATGGGGCTTTCTTGGCAAGATTTGCACATAAATTAAAACACATTTTTCGGGGGAAGGAATCTATTGCTTTCATCACACCCATCCCTTTCTTTTTGGATCAAATGCCTGAAGTTGCAAACTAGTGCATTTGAACTACATAAAGATAGATAGAATGTGTTCACCGCAGGCAGATGCTTTGCCGGAGGCAGAAAACGGGTGCCTTCCAGGCGTTTTGGGATACCTGTCTTTTCCAGAACACACCACGATCCATGTGACCCACAAACTCTGATCCTTGCATTGTCATTTCCAATGTTGGAGGGTCTCATTAGCGCTAGCTAGTCAAGGATTATGGGAATTGCAATCCAGTCCATCTGGATGTCGGATGTATAGGACATCCTAGACACAAAACAGCACTTCCCTTTATAAGGATACGAAAACAATATTGAATAAGTCTCCAGACCATTTCAAAAAATACAAGATTAAAAAAAACCCATACATAGTTAAAACTTACATAAAAAGAAATCTCTATAACATTTACAATATTTGGATCCGATTACACCCCTCTTGTAATTTTACAACAGTCTATCTGAGGCCCTTTTCAGCTTCTTGCTTCCGTAGAATAGTTGCTTTCACTGCAAACAAGGCAAAGCTAGGAGTCATAAAAGGCTCTACTCCTTGCAATAGCAGATACATATGTGACCTATATATGGAGTTATTCACACTGTGAAAATAATCCAGGATGAATCTGAGTTAAATCTCTGTTATTCATATGCATCCCGAATGCACCCAATTAAGGAGTTTGGGGGGGGGGCGGCTGCCAAAAACCCACTTAATTTGGGGTAATCGATATTGACCCCCCCCTCACCTGAGTTTTTAAAAAAGATCCATATCATGGGTAGTGTGAATAACCGATGCAAATAGACTCGAGATAAAATGCTGCATACCAAAAAAGGGGTTCCAAATGCATTTGCATCGCCGGCTCCATCTTTATTCAAATGCTCGCACATGTGAACAACCAAACTTGCAGAGGTGCAAATCAATGCGGTTACATGGTGTGATTAACAAACCCAGAATGTGTGAGATGACGTGCACTGTTGCACTAATAACAATGTGTGAATGACCCCCAAGTTGTATATAGACCTTTTTCGGTGTAGGGAAACATTTGCCAGGGGCTCCAGGGTCAACTCAGCCTTGCATCCTTTCATAGGTCTCTAAAATGAGTCCCCAGCTTGTTGGGGACAATTGGCTTACACATGGTAAACTGCTTAGGGAGTGCTTAAGTGCACCGATAAGTGGTATAGAAATGTACTTGCTATATGTTGCTATATTGTTCTGCTGCTAAATTCTATGCTCCTGAAATCCAACTGGATTTTAAAAGGCAAGGTTCCAAAGAGCCATTTTTTCTCATTTATTTTCCCCCAGCAAGATCAAAAGCTCTTGAACAAAATGCTTCCTGTAACATGATGAGCTGCGTACTCTCTTGATCCAAGGTTACTGGGCATTTAATGCTTGCGGCAGGCAGGTGAATGGTTTGCTCTCAGTTTAGAAAGGCTTTCTCGGAAATCTGTATGATGTGCCTAAGATGGATTTATAGTATTCTCTTTCTATACCAGTTTCTCTCCCCCCCCCCAACCCATTGTACGTCATTGTGTATCGGACAGGATGTGGGGATACTTGGTCCTGAATCCACTTTTAGTCCAAACTAGAGTAGTCCCATCCCAATGAATGGCACTTGCTCATCACCACTTACCTATCTCATTAAGTTCAACAGGTCTACAAACAGATTTAGACCAGAGCTACCATCTTTCAGGGGGAAAGGACAAAACTAATGCAAGAGAATGCAATACATAAATGGGATGTCAAATTAATGGAGAATTGTGTAGAGAGAAGACTCAGTCCCTGAGGCACAATGGCATGTTTAAAATGTCCACTGAAAAGTAATTTAAGGGAAAATTATTTCCCTCACATATCTTTTCTTCCTATTTCCATCGCCTCCTATGACTGGAGTATTAAAGGGCAAGGTTTATCTTTAGCTTTACCTTTGCAGTCCCATATACAGTATAGAATGGGACTTGAACATCTATGGATTTTGGTATTTTGAGATGCAGCTTAATATGTATATTTTATGTAATGATTGTGTTTTAACTATAATATGTATCCCACCTTGAACTGTAAGGAGAAGCAGGTAAGAAATAAATCATCATCATCATCATCCTGGAACCAAACCCCAGTGGATACCAAGGGCCCATGTTGGCTCAGATATCTGCTTAAATTGTCATTCACATTTACAGCTACATCGATAGAGTAAGACATATCTATCATAAACAAATATTGGTCCTCTTTGGGAGCAATGCCTGGCACTGTTTTTCTTTTTTGCAATGAGTAAATGGCATTGCTCTTTCTCCAATTGTACACAAGGCCATCCTTGGGAAGATACACAGCATCTGGCAGAGAGATGTGAATTTCATTTCGATACCTAGACACGTTGCCCACCTTGTTTTGAACTCTGTATACAGGCTAATTTCAAAAATTGTCATACAAGCTGAGTCTTATCTAGAATTCCAAAATCCAAAATCCCAAAATATATATAAATGCAAATACAGGTATTCTAAAACCCAAAACCCGTATAGCACTATATAGCACTATGACTCCCCTTGAACTGCCAGGGCAACATTTTATGGACTCTTGGGATTTGCAGTTTTGCGAGATACGTTTCAAATGTGCAACAGGACAGTTCTGCTGCCTCACCAGACTGCAAATCCCAGGCATCCACAAGATCCCAAGCATTTCGGATAAGGGAAACTCAATCTCATTTCTTCTTGTGTGCCTGTGTTTCCAACTTATGGCAACCCTATCATGAATTTTTCTTGACAAGATTTCTTCAGAGGTGGTTTGCCATTGCCATCCTCTGAGGCTGAGAGAATGTAACTTGCCCAAGGTGACCCAATGGGGCTTCCATGGCTGAGCAGGCATTCGAACCCTGGTCTCCAAAGTCGTAGTTCAGTGCTGAAAGCACTACGCTGCACTGGATCTCAATTCAACCTGTACTTGTTTTTGTAGTGCTTTAAAAAAATTGTGTCTGGGTAGGAGAGTTGTTATATTTTCCTTTATATTATTATTATTTGCAATTTTAAAAGGGCAGATGCAAAGTTCATTCCCACTCAAATACCCTGTACTTTTCCCCTTCTAAAGCTGCATTTGGGCTTTCACAGCCTATTTGCAAGGGAAAATGCTTGAGGAAAAGCCCTTGTGCTGCATTTTAGTCAGTCGTTTATTCATGCTTAGACCAAAGGCCATTCGCATCCAAAGTGTTAAAATACAATACGACATGTAGGAGCAGCATTATAAAAGTCCTCCATAAAACAAATAGCATGAGCATCTTGCATATAAAGAACTGAAATTTTCAAACGTGCTGCATTTGACAGCACAAGCAAGCTCAGCACAGGAGGCAACCCTTGCCTGCGTGGGAGGAAATCCTTGTTTCAACAGCACTATCTCTGATATTTAGCAAGAGGGAAGGAAACTAACTGGAAAGCGATAGGATGCTAGAAGTGGAAGCCCATCACATCTCCTTTTGACGTCAGTAACTCAAGCTGCTGGCTGCGGATGAGGCCTTCAATTGCACTGATTATGTAGGCAAATGGTAGAAGCCATTCAGGGCGGTTCCTTGTTTCGATGTTTATTTGGCCAAGCAGTTACGATTGTCTATGTATGGTTGTGAAAGCTGGACAGTAAAGAAAAGTAACTGGGGAAAAATAGCTCACTGGAAATGTGCTTGCTGGAGGGAAGTCCTACAGACACCATGGGCTACCAAAAAGGCAAATGAATGGGAGCAAATCAAGACAGAATTTGCAGCAGATGCCAAAATGACTCAAACTGGGGCTATCATGCTTTGGACTGAATAGATAAAGGAAAAGATGATAGTGTTCAATAATGTTGGAGGCAAGAGGAAAAGAAGAAGATGGCACTAGAGGTGGATTGATCGCATCAAGGATGCCGCGGCACTGAATTTGCAAGACCTGGGCATAGCAGTTGATGCCACAGAGTCTTGATCTCTGTGTCATAGAGTTGCATCCGTCAAAAGCGACTCGACGGTAAGTAACATCAAAGCTAGCCTTGTGAGAAACAAAAACAATCATTGACATTTAATCTTCTATCCTTAGGATCTGCTGGGGTTTGGTTCGAAGACCTCCCATGGGTACCAAAATCCGTGGATGTTCAAGTCCCATGAAATAAAATAGCACAGCAAGATGGAGTCCCTTTTATAAAATGCCAAAATCAAGCTTTTCCATTTGGAATTTATATATTTTTAGAAAATGTTCAAGCCATGGCTGCTTGAATCCGAGGGGAAAAAAATCAGTGGACATGGAGGGCTGAGTGTTAGCTACAAGTCATTTTTCTTCACAGTAGTCCTAAGGAAAGTGCCCCCCCCCGGCCGCCGCATATTCTCTTTAAAGACATTTATTTACATCATAACAAAAGTTGACAAATACTGCTTATATGCACCAATGCACTTCCCAAGGCTTTAGGAAAATATTCCCAAGCCGCTTCTCCAGATAGCTGGCCCAAGGCATTTTGCTCCTTCAAGCGAAGAACAAGTTTGCGCCAGTCCGGAAGTCAACCAGATTGGCACTTGAATTTAGCTACATCAACGTCCAAGGCCATATAATGAAGCAGTGAGATGGTGTTCTAGTAATTTATAAGGGGTGAGAAGCAAGGTTTTAGAGGACAAGAGCCCTGCGCAATGTGTCTAGTTTAGGGGATACTGAAACCTAAAAACCATGGTCATACGGTTAGCATTAAATGAAAGAGGTTAGCATTGAATGGAGATTTCAGTTGGCTTTTCTCTGTGCAATAGTAGGGTGCCATTTTGTTCTTCATTTTGTAGGCAGCTTGTCTTGGTGCAAGCATCAGATGGATAGGGCACAGGATGCATGGCATATATAATGCTGTACTTCAGCATGCCACCACTGTTCCCCACACCAAGGGCCCTTTCACCCCACGGTCACAACACCCCTTAAAATGCCAGGGCTGCATCTTGTGGATGCCTGGGATTTGCAGTCTGGTGAGGCAGCAGAACTGTCCTGTTGCACATTTGAAACGTATCTCGCAAAACTGCAAATCCCAAGAGTCCATAAAATGTTGCCCTGGCAGTTCAAGGGGAGTCATAGTGCTATAATTGTCTCATGTGGAAGGGACCCAGCACCTACTAAGTGAAGTGGTAACTTTTCTCTTGCTAGAAATGCAAGTCTTGCTCATTTGATTCACCAGACAGACCGGAAAAAAAAATTAAAATTAGGCTGTCTGTATTTTATTTTTCTTCCCCAAGAACTTAATTTAATTCAGCATCAGTACATTTCTGCACTTTCACACATTAGTTTAATTAAATGTAAAACAAAACAAAAATTGATTTTATTGTTATTATTATTATTAAGATAATCCCACAGCTGGAAAATGAAACATCCTAAATTACATGAAGTGACTTGCCTTCCCTTCCCCACCGCTCCCCCTTCTCCCTCTAAGGGAAAGAAAGAAAAAACTTTACAAATTTACAATTTTTTTTTTTACAATACAAAAAACTAATAGCTCATTGCATATAAATAATACATTTGGTCTGCCATTGTTAAGTGGCATTAAAAATCCCTGAAACATTTCATTTTTTAAAGGGACCTGAGATCGCAGATGTAAAGATATGGACACAGAGCATCCCTTGAAACCAAGACAGAAGCAAGGTGATATCAGTTTTGACTAGTTTGCATGCACCTTTCGCTTTGCTTTTTGGTGGAGGAGTTTACATTGTCAAGAACACAATACACACACGTATATATGAAATCCTTCAGACAGCACAAAGTTTCCATAAGTCCCAATGCTCAACTGTAAACACATACGCATACGCACCCTGATAGTTCTAAGCAAGGTTCTCTGTGATGCTTTAATGAAAAGAAGGACAAAAATAAGCATCATTATTACAAAAAGGAAAACAGTTTGGCTATGGAAAGACTCTCACTGAATAATTACTTTGTGAATACTGACAACGGCCTGGATGCAACCATTGAATCAATGGGATTTACTTTTGTGTTGTGACACAATTCAACTGATGGTCTAAACATCTGAATTCCACCCCATGAATGCCATCCTATCACACCTGGCACACTCTTATCCTACCTTTTTGCACACTTTCTTCTGGAGAGGAATAGGAAGAGCATCAACTACAATTTAATAAAGATTGAGGCCTTCTATTTATTTATTTTTTACTGTATCGTTGAGAGCTTAAATATTCGGATGGAAAATGCAAAAAATAAAAATAAAAAACCTGAACCCTTAGAGATGGTACATAGCAAGATTATCAGTTTCTTAGTTTGCTCACTTAAACACTCAGTCCAGTAATGACACATCCATATCCATGCATATACATGTATTTATAAGCACCATCTTATATAATACTATAGGTTAAGGCCATGACAGCAACGCCACTGGAAAATGCAAAGCACAATCCAGCCAGGATCTTTCCCGGGCATGCGCTTTTTAAAGTACATGGGGTGCGCCAAGGCAAAGATCATGAGTGTTTACTGTTTGTTTTAATGCCGCTTGTGTGACAGCCAAACAACATGCATTGTGCTGGTAGCATTTTTGCAGGTATCCGTAACACATGAATTTGCCATAAGCTGATATCTGACACATTAAGCTGCACATGTTCACCGGTTCTCTTTGTCTCTGGATTGATCTCTTTAAAATACATACCTAGAATTGCTTAAAAAACACATTGCAGACTGTTATCGCCATTTTAAAAATCCTTTTTTTTTAAAAAAAAGAAAGAAGTGTAAACATTTTCTAAGAGCAGTATTTGAAAAGTGATCTCTTGTAAATGTACAGTCATTTATAATACATAACTTTAAAGAGCATACCAGGAACGCCTTAAGATAGTTCTACTATTTGATCACCCTTCAGTGTTCAAAAAGAACCTCTTCAGTCTATAAATATTTAACTGTTTTTTACAGGAAAGAAAAGTTCTCATGACATTTTAGAATATAAATGATGAAAAGGACACATATAACTTTTTAAAAGTGTTAACATTTGCAATACATACTCAGTGGAAGCAGTTCTCTACAAAATAAAGTTGACGAATCATGTTTAGCCTAAATCTAGTTCATCTCCTTTTGTCCCAATGGGTTATCAGCTGCACTGGATAAATTATTCAAGTTTTATGAGTCTAGTAATAAAAAAAGAAAAACATGATCAATGCTTAAAAAAATACCGTGGAACCAGTGTTCTTAAGGTTGCCAAAGAATACTGTTGTTATTTCAGGATTTAAGAGTACATGGGAAATGAGAAGGAACAACTTTGCGTGAACAAGATGTTCATTCGGGTAGTTTGTGACAAGTCTTTGAAAGCTGGAACTCACAGCTCCTACGGAGTCTATCAATAATTCTTAAATTTTCTATGGAGACTTCACTGGTTAAAAAGCAAGAGAGCAACAATGGACAAGAGAGCGTACCTAGAAAAAGCTGTGACAATGCTTGGCATTTTGACAGCAAGCAAAAAACCCCCGTAAACTCTTTTCCTTCTTGATGACAAAAGATAACACTGATGTGAGTGGAAGAGAGAGATAGGGCTGGTTCAGACTCACTTGATTTGATCAGACTTTTCAGGTGGGCTCCTAACTTCAGAAGCTCAGCAAAGCTTTAAAGATGTTTTAGATGTTATTGCTCTTGACATTAGCGCTAGGTTCCCCACATTGTACAAAGCTTGCATTTAAAATTCAAAGCTCTCTTCTCTAAGCATGTAGGTAATCCCTGAATCTTTGGAGGAAAAAGGAGTGTTTTTCAAATCTCCACATATACCACACTGGTTATTGCTGAAGGTGTCACATTACGGTTCTGTTAGAAAGCCCACTCCTAAAATACCAAGTGCCAAATTGCATACGCAGCCTAGGGAGCCAGGAAAGAAGAACTATGAACTGAGTAAAATAAAGCCAGTTTCAATTTAAAATATGCTTCACTTTACAAAGAAAGGGGGGAAAAACCAAAACAAAACATGGAGGCCAAGTTTTGACTATGAATAACCAAGTCAATAAAGTCAACAATGTTCGGACTGTTCAGCAGCTCCCTCATACAATCCATTACAACTTCCTTTCGTACATACATTTTCTTTGGGAGGATTACTGACAAATGTTAATTTGGTATCAGTATAATGAAGTTATTGCCAGTCAGAAATACTGGGAGTTTATGCTAGGACACAGACCATCTTAGAGAGCAAAGACACACAGCCTACTCAGGTAGGAATGAATAACAAGAATGAATAACAAGAAATACACTCAGAGAATGATTGGAGAAGCAGACCAAAAGTATGGCATAAAACAAAATCTTAAGACTCAACGGAAGTAGGCCATTCAGTGCCGAGGGCCAAACATCGCAGAAGTGAAGCGATTGTAGAGAGGATCAAAATATATGAAGACCAAGAGACAATATAGTCAGGGCCTTATAAGGGGCCGTGGAGCAGGAGTATTTTGTCTCATTCCCCATTGAGGAATACCTTGCTTTATTCCTCACACTCGGACTAGAACATTGTGTGGTTGCACCCTGAATGACCATAAAGCAAAAAAACCTAAGGAATCTGAAGAACTGTTTGAACACACATCATCCATTCATTCATCCTAAGAATGTAAAACTACTGAAATCCAAGGTGAAACTGAAGGCTTTCATGGCCAGCATCCATAGTTTTTTGTGGGTTTTTGGGGCTATGTGTCCATGTTCTGGAAAAGTTTATTCCTGACGTTTTGCCAGCAGCTGTGGCTGGCATCTTCAGAGAGGAAAATGCCTGCCACAGATGCCGGCAAAACGTCAGGAATAAACTCTTCTAGAACACATGGCCGTATAGACTGAAAAACCCACAAAAAACTACTGAAATCCATATGATAAAACAAGGTTACTTTGACTTAGGTGGTGATGCACAAGATGCTCAACATGTTCAAATAATTTGACCACTGCTCTACTAAAGCTTGAAATAGGTATGGAGCCTGGTCATGGAATAGATGAGGCAGTGGAAAGAGCTGTAGTACTTTTTAGGAGCACATATTTTAAAAACCATTTTAAAAGAATAAAAACAAACCTTCCTGCAAGGAGAAAAGTATAGCCATTGAGAGCAGACCAAAATCTTTCTTAAAGAGACCATGTTGTGTGTGTGTTTGCAGCATGAGGGAGCATTCAAAAATGTTTTTCTCCATCTGTAGCTGATCAAAATATACCTACTCTTTTCACCTTTGGATTCTACCACACAATCTGGCTACATGTATAAAGATCCCAAAACCAGTGTTATCCAGTTGTCATACTAGAACAGTCAGTACATTTTCTATTCTTGGTTGAAGACAATATGCTACTGTATTAAGCATTTGTTTTGCTTAAGTTTTTGCAAGAGCAAAAAAGGCCAAAGTTCTGGACTATAACAGATTCTGTGAGTTATGTCCCAAAAAGCAACTTTTCCAAGCTTGAATCCTGACTATGCCTTTGAAAAGGAATTGTAGATTGTTTTCTTGATTCGCCCTACAATGATTTAATGAACATTCTCTCGATTTCTTTCCCCCAGAGCTCATCCTTCCATAGAAGAGGCTGCCATCACTACTGACACCCAGTTCTTAGGCCACAAGGATGCAGTCAGTATCATGCAAAACATCCACAGGACAGGTGATACTGGAGTATCTGAAGCTACTGCAAGGAACAGAAAAGGATAAGGAAAATGACAAGCACAGATTAAAACAACGTAGGCCTAATCTGGGAGGACATGACAGCTAACTATTGCAGAATGTGTCCTAAACTCTTTTGTTCCTTCCAGGCCATATCCCTATCTCAACACTGGAAAAGAAACACGGTCCAATTATCCCTATCTCATTTCAACACTGGAAAAGAAACACTGTCCAATCAGCCACATACTGAGGTGACCGGCAACACGTGAAATCCTTGAATGTCTACAGGGTGAAACAAGCACATGAAGACAAGTAGAAATTGTCACGGAAAACTATTTGGATAACCAATTTTCAACAAAGTGATTTGTCTTTGCCATCATCTCCACAACACATAAGACACACATTACAAGAGGTAAAACCATCTGTATTCCATCTAAATTTTTAAAAAGGAAATAGTATTAGTTTTCCATTCCCAAGAAGAATGTCCCATAAATAAAGTGAAGCAAGTTTTTTTAAAAAATTAAAAATAAAAAGGTGCAATTCTTCTATGGGCCAAGATTTTGTTGATTAACGTAACATTATTTGTCCTCATAATTTAAGGGTAACCAGTTGAATGTTTTGAAACTAAAATAGCCATGTTATTCTAGAGAAGCTGCCACCATTTAAAAGTACACCTAGTACATGTACATCTTTACTCATATCCTGGGCTAGAGCTTTTTACTGTCTCAAATGCAAATATGGGGAACATGCCGTTAAAACTGTTCCACTTATGTCAATAAAGGGACTAAACTATATGTATATAGGAGCAAAAAGTTTGAAGCAATTTGGGCTAAAGGGAAATCCATGCATCCACAGGCAAAACATGTGTCTGAACTGTGGCAACTGTGTGCCAAATCTGGCTTTCTGGTTTATATGTACAAACAAGATCCATATAAATGCTTGGTTTTCTTCATTTTTTTACTCACTGATACCACTATTTTGTTTTTGCCTTAGTAGTCCTTAGCAAGTTGGCAAACACCTTTTCATCTGACTGATTTTTTTAAAGATGTTGTTTTACTTATGGAATCAAACTCTGCATGCTATTTTATTACACATAGCATATAAGCAATCCTGCTATCATTTTTTGAATGGTTCTGACCAAATACCTCTGGCAAAAGGTTTATCTGCAAGATTAAAAAATATTTATATGCAATTTTACCCATCATTGTATCATGGCTTTCTGGTTCTCTCTTGTACTCCCTCAATTCTCCTGTGTAATGTTTTATACTGTAAATTATAACACTGCCGTCAAAGGGGAAAAAAGGTGGGTTGGTTTTGGTTTGTCTCAAGAAGGGAAAAGCATATTTAGAACATTGATTTCTGCCTGCGAGTGGCAAGAAAATAGTATCTTTTCAACTCTAGATTCCCTTACTGTGCGATATAATTTGATATGCTGCTACAAGACCCCCCTGTAGTGTATTTTTCCAGTAAAAATTATGCCATCACATCCATGCAAAAACACACATGCTGATGTTCTATATTCATGAGCCTCCCTGTTCATGCCAAAGTGGAAAGCCTATCAGAATACAAACAAAAATAAAGTTGACCCACTTGGGTCCCTCCAGTGAAGTGAATTGAAAAGCCATTCAAAAGAGTTCTGAGTATATACAGGAGCTCCTGCACCATTTAGCAGTCTTTGGATGTGAAGGCATACATTATTTTGTAGACACGTGTGATATAACAACTGTTGAACACAAAAAATACAACACCAAGACACAGGAGTTGGCAAAAATACAATGGTGTAAAAGAAATTTGTTAACATTTTGATTGCTAACTAAAAACAAACAGAACGTGGTGATGTGGGGGAGTATGCAAGAACAACTAACTCTAACCAGCAAAACTATGAAAAACATCAAGTATGATTGTCAGACTGGAGGTTATCTCATAGTTACTTTGTGGCTTATTAAGTGACTCCACTGCAGCCACATAACCTACTGTGGCCCTCATTACTGAAGAAAACAAAATGAGCTATCTCTGTAAAGGTTATACTATTTGCAAGTCAGGAGACAGCCAAGCTACTAGATGAACCATGTCTGGGGAAAGGAGGCCATTTCAACCCTGACGTTAACATCCGAGTGGCAATCTCGATTAATGCTGTAAAGAGATGAGAATGGGGGGAAAAAGATTATAGATGCAAGTCCATTTTTGCATTTGGCACCGGTGTGTCTAGATATTCATAGTTCTCAAGTATTCTTTTTATATTAATGTTAACACATGTTAGACATCTCACATCAAAGGTTTGCTACATATTTACAAGGCACCAATCCTTTCCTCTTTTGAAATTATGAATTAAAAACCAGTGGAAAAAGCATCATCAAGTTACCCAAATAGGAACGCATTAATGTTCATCACAAATTCATGAAAGTTTGGCCTGGGAAGATTAACATAATCCAGATCCTGCGCACAATAGAGAAACTGTAAACATTTTATAGCTGCCTTTAGGATCGGTGTATTGTGCAAAAGTTATTACGGTAAGTAAGGAATTCATGGCAGACAATGTTTTAAAAATTCTGTAAGAAGGTGCTGTTTCTATAACGCACACACTCACACTCACACTCACACACAATCATACACAAAAAGAACAAGGAAAGACTTCAAAAACATGATTCAAGTGCCACAGTCCTGTGACAAATTCAGGGTGCAGTGTGGGGAAACATATCTGCAGATAACAGAATGCATGGATAAGGCTTCTTTTGGCCAAAAAAGTGTGGCAATCAGAAGTCTTCAAAAACACAAGAACCATATGAACAAAATGGAAAAAGCACCACAGAAAGAAATGTGAGTGGAGTCCCTCCACAATTTTCTTAGATTTTCTGGCAAATATCCCTGCAGTAGAAAGCCTTTGAAGTCCTAACACCATTGTCCAGGTCCATCATTTCCAGTCTGTCAATAATTCCATCCCATGAGATGGCTGACCCTGGCCTTTTCTGTCATTTTCCGTACCCTGCCTGACCTGGACGTACCAAGGTTCAGGGGATCCTCAGTGTGCACAAAAGTGTCATTGTCTGAATCGTCATTATACAAAACTGTTCGCCTCCCCTCATTCCTTGTTTTAATTCGAGGGGGCCTACTGAATCGTCCCCCAAATGTGTTCTCACTGAAGCGGCCACCAAAAAGGTTCTCAAATTCATCATCCACCATTCGCCGGCGTTTGGCTCTGGAGGCTCCTCTAGAAGTTCCTCTCCCTCGGCCTCTCCTTCCTCCTCTGCCTCTTCTTCTTCCTCTGCTGCAGCCTCTTCCTCCCCGGCTGCCTCGGCTCCCCCTTTTCCATCGACCCCATCGGCCCCATTTCCCTCTCCTCGCTGTCCCTCTACCCTGCCAGTTTCTCTGGCCATTGGAGACGTTCCTTCGAATTTTTCTTCTTGGCTTCACCTGAACCGATTTGCTGTAGTCATGATCGCCATCTATGTAGTCCTGATCTGTTCTAGAGTTTGATTCAGAGTCTGAATCAGAGGCACATCTACTTTCGGAACTTGAGCTCGATCGTGAATCCCCACTTTCTGAGGTGGATAGACTTGGCTTTTCTTTCTGCTCTCTCTCCTTCTCTTCATCAGTGCGTTCATCGTCTTCTGACGCACTAGACAGCTTTCGCTTGGTCGCTGCCCGGATCTCTCTCCCATCACCATTTGTCAGGGGCTTGTTAGAAGGCTGATCTATAGAAATTAAAATAAACATATTCATATTCTGACACAGAAATATACAGATTTGCTTATAGTGCCACTACATAACTTGGTCTAAATGTCCTAGAAAAAAAAGCCTTTTATCCCAATGTGAAGAAAACTGCTTTTAGAAAGTGAATGGGAATACAGTGGGGGTCAGAGAGCCATTTTTGCTACCTGTTAAACTTATATGCTCAATATATGGTGGGTGCTTTCAGTAGCTCTTTTCTCCCCCCAATATGTATTTGAATTTTTAATGCAAAAGCTGAGCCTAGAGTATGATTTCCAGACAATTTTTCTTTCAGTTGGAAATTTTAGGGTGTGTGTGTAGGGAGTTAGCAGGAATGGGATCTGCAGGCCACACAGAACTCCCCACAAGCAGCAAATGACCTGTAAGTGTGAATGAGTGTGTGTGTGTGTGTGTGTGTCACAGCCTTGCCAAGGCACTGACACAAAGAATTACTATGAAGATGCCCAAATTACATTCCTCCCAAACTGTGCCACACTACTGGTTGTCCATTGACTATAGAAATGAGTAGCAGGTATTTATATGACAAATAAACAGGATTAGGGTCTTTCCTCATTCCATTTTATTGTCTGAAGCACAATTTAACATTACACTTACTGCACAAAGCAGAAGACTCCAATGCCTCTGTAACCAAATGCAATCATAGTGAAGCAGCCAAATGGAGAACCTTGATTTCTCTATTTCCTACCTTGTTTGACTGGTGTTGATTTATTTTTGACTGGTCTATTTTTCCCTGGTTCAATATCATTTCCACTACGATTTTGGATATTTGAGCCAGATGAAGATGGACGACTTTCGATCTCTTCAGCATCAACGGAACCAGGCAATTCTTCCGTGGTATCTGAAACTTTAGAAAGAATATCACCAATACGGCACCACAAACAAATTAATACCATTCAGGAAAATGTTAATACATAAATTTGAAAATGAAAATACAGCCTTAATTCAGTTTAATAGAATGAGGGCAATGATGCTTCAAATCCTTGCTAGGAGATTATCTTTAAACAAGCTCCCTTTTCCATGCAAGATTTAGCTTTAATCTTTTCTTTTAATTGTTGTTCTTATATTGATATAGTGCCATCTAAGTACATGGCACTGTACAAAAATAATTTTTTTAAAAAGAAACAGACATCTCTGTTAAAAGCATTACAATCCAATTTTATTTTTATTCCTGAAGAGACTACCAAGGTCTTAAGCTCTAATAGTCTGTATGGGAACTGACTACTGGACTAAAAGGAGCCCTGGCAACCTAACCTTTTCCTTTAAAGATTTCAAAACTCTGGTCCTCCAGGTATTTTGGACTTTACTTCTCACAAACCACCGCCATTTTGGCCAATGGTCTGGGATTCTAGGAGGCAAAATTCAAAAGACCTGGAAGGCCAGAATTTGGGAATCACTGCTTCAGTGCAATAGTTCCCAAACCTGGATCTCCAGATGCTGTTGGGATTTCAATTCCCAGAAGTCCCAGCCAGTATGGCCAATAGCTGGGGGCTGTGGGAGTTGTAGCCTAACAGCATCTAAGGATCCAGTTAAGGAACCCCTACTTAAATGGCCTGACACCTCTTCAGTTGGCTAGAACAAACATATACATATGGATAGACATATAGCCTCAAAATCGAAGGTGTGGGACATAGGCAAATCAAAGAAAGAAAGATGGAACTGAGATGGTACATGGGCAGCAACTGACTTTGTACTGTTATGAGGTTTTATTTATCCATTTTCTTAGGATGTCAAAAACAAAGAAATCTATCAAATGGAGGATGCTGAAAGAAAATAACACTTATTCCTCTGTGTATCATGAAGCTTACCTGCATGGAATGTGCAGAAAAGGGTAGTCCCTTTTCCTTTACCACATCCACATCTATGTCAGTACCAGAATTAGGATAAAATAGGACATTCCTTCTGTCTGCCTAGGCTTGTGGGGCTGAACTGGTATGGGATCAAAGCTTGGTCTTTGAGGGTGAAGGGTATTGGCCAGAAACAAGAGACAGAAGTTGAAGTGTAAAAGGCTATCTACACTTTCTGAAGGGAAGGGGTGTTCAAGTTATTGCTCTCAGTCATTCATAAAGAGCAAGACAAGGTAGCATATCTTCAGTCTGGATTGTTTGAATGACAGTTTATGATACTGCCATGTAAAACTAATAACACTTACCATGAGATGAAACTGAAGAATCAGTCCTAGTTACAGGCAATGAGGTATTAAGGTTTGTTTTAGGCTGCATCTTCAGTTGCTTTTGTTTTCTTTTTGGACTGAGACACAGGAAACAAATTAAGAAATTGTTTTTAACAGGAAATCAGCCAATTCTCATGTAAAATCAATGTACTCTAAAACCTTTATTCCAAGCAGCACCAAAAACACTCTCAAGAGTTAAGGGCTGCATTGGATGGTAATATTTTTCTCTCATTTTCGTGAAGACTGAAGGACAGACATAAGTCTGACCCACAAATCTTACCCACTAAGATCAGTTGTGGTTTTCTGTGTAGCTGAATGTTTTACGCACTCCAATGTGATATATCATTTCCTCTCTTTTCTGCTGAGAACATGTTTTCACTTATGTTACTGTAATATGTAAAATACTGCAAAGGCCAATTAATGAGGTGACTGGTTGGGTGGCATAAACATAAATAAGCATATTATACAGCTATTGATCTAAGGCTAGACAGCACTGGTAGGTAAGTAGTTACCTGGGTGTTCTGCTACTGCAGGAAGAACTGCTGCTGCTGCTTTGGAGTCGCTTTCGGTACTTTAACCTTGGTCTTTGTCTCTTTTGGCATTGCACTGCTGACTTGTACTCAGAAATGATGGTTTTAATATGGTCTTCAAATAAGGCAGATAATCGGAGTGTCATGCTGTAGATCTGGGGTGGTATGGAAGAAACATATGGTCACATCCAAGAAGGTATGGCTTTTCTCCCTCCCACTTTTCTATGATGGTGCTGAAGCAACTGCCTCAGGCAATTTGCTAAGGGCATAGTTTCTGTCACCACCCAACAAAATTTCACAGTTCAAAGTGTGGAAGAACACAGCCCCAGGAATGAAATTATGTGTGGAACATGGAGCTCCTGCAAAGAGAAAGGAGCACTATCCACAACTCAGGTGATGTGTATGCATACAAATCTGAATCAGGGCGACTGACTTTAATGCAGGCTTAAATCAAAAACATAAGACTGTATTTCAATTTCTTTCATGTTTTATTGGCACAGTTTAAATTAGACAGTTACCTACAACTCGTCTACATCTTACCCTTGATTTTTTATTAGGTGTGTATGCTTTGGAGTTGCAGAATATCAAGCGAACGTCTTTGTAGAATTCAAGGGGGGTTGTGTAATTACCCGCTTCTAAAGTTTCTTTCACAGTGCTGAAGTCCATTGGAGTGTCTACAATATCTCGGTAATCCTGTGAGCAACATTATATACATGTTAATCATGAACCACAACTATAATATACAAACACAGTAGCCAAAGATAGGACTCAATTACAACCATCTTGAGCTTAATATATATTTATAATAGCCTCTCAAGAAGGGTTGAACATATGTGGGCAATACTTAGCAGATCACTGGATTCTGAGAAGGGACAGTTATGGGGCAGCTACATAACTTTTTATGCTTCTGCTCTGAACCAAAACATGACAAAACTTACAGGGTAAGAAAAGAGATCAACGGGTTGTCGGAATGGCTCAGAGTCTTCACGTTCATAGATCAAACTCAACAACTGCTTGCACTGTTCTTTCCAGGCATCAACATGTACTTTGGATGGATGCTTTTTCATCTGCCGCTTTACCTTAAAATATTTAAAAGGGGACAATGTAGTTTGGTCATTTTTTAAAGATCTGTTTTCCCATCTAATACGACAGCAACACAGCATGGATATAACAGACAGAGATAGATGTCTCTCAACATAGTAAGCTTCTCTTGAGTTCCTATGTAACTACAGGGCCAGTTGTCACCCTGCTGTATTTTCTAAAATACATCTGCAATGTGCATATGCCATCTGGTTCACAATTCGATGTATAACACTTTAATGGTACAAATGAAAATGATCTATCTGTCTTTGCCTGTCAGAGTCATAGTTTGAAGACCATGAAATCTGTACACCTGAACTTGACATACAAACTGAGGGATCCCATGCATTGGTTGCTTTTAAAAACAACCTGTTTTAACTGAGATATGAAGTCAAGGGAGAGCACCTCTAGGAACAGAGTTATATGACTGATCTCTCAAGCTTGCTATGAGAGCCTTCTTCCCAGCAAGAAGTATAAAGAACTAGCTCTTGGAAGGCTGTAGGGGTGTAGCACAGCAGATAGTGTGTCTAGGTATGCCAGAAGGGGTGGTTTCCTTCAAACAGGATAGATCCAAATTGGTCAACTGACAAGTATGTAACCTTTCACAGCAGCACTGGTACGTTGAACTAAAGGATATTTCAACCCATGTGAATCTTGCTAGAAGGAAATAAAATCCAGCTTAATGAATGAACAAAAAATATACATGAGAACAAGGAGGATCTCCATCAATCCCCAAACAAAAATGAACAAAAACATTTCATTTCCTTGCCTATGAAAGGTGACCTGGGGAGAACAAAGATTTCTCAACAGAGCATTACCAATCTTTGGAGTTACCACAGCAAAGTCCTGATCCCAGTGGATAAAATCCCTAACTCCCTAAAGAAGGAAACATGACAAAACCATATTGCACTACACATGCAGTCCTACAAGAGCTGTACAAACAAGCTTTCCTTCTTGTCACCAGCTCAGAAGCTCAAGCTAGTGAAATTCTTAGTTTTTTAACCAAGCCTGTGAACAAGAAACCATTTAACACTGACCATCACTCTAAACCTGTAGCAGTTCTGCAAGGAAGACAAAAAGAAGAGTTGTTCTAGAGAGGAGGGGGAGATATTTCCAAGACTACCCTTCTGCCAAGTCTTTATTATCCAAAAAACTGTCTCATAGTGAATGGAACAGAGATCCTATTTAGTCCTGGAACCTCAGATTCCCAAAGTCTCCTATGATGGCCGGAGTTATTTGGGAAACTGTTACGCCCCAAAATAGCTTTTTGAATCTCTGGCCTAAACCTCTGAATGACAACAGATGGCAACTCTGAGCCTTAAGAAAAACTTTAAAAAGATCAACGGTTTTCAATAAGAGAGAGCAACTGAATTCACCCATGTGTCTTTCTGTTTCTTGTCATTTAAAAGCAAGTGGTTCCCTAAAGCAACAAGAAAGCTTGTGTTCAGCCTTCATAGCTCTGTTTTGCTCAACATGGTGCTATCCTCTACAGTAGTTGTACCCAATTATATAGCATCACTACTGGTTATCTTCCACTCAGACACCTGAAATAAGCTCCAGTGTGGTAAGGGAAGGGTAATGGATTGATGAGTAATTCTTTCATCCATTTTTTAAAAGAAGAGCTCTATGCTTTATAAGTTAGTTTTGTGATTCACATCATCAAGACCATGACAATCACTGCACCAACAAAAGGCATCAATGGTCACAGAAAATTCAATGGATTGGAAGCAGTGGCATGCAATTAAACCTGATTTTTGGAGTCTTATCCAAAAGCTAGCCCTGAATAGTAACTAGGTAGCACTCACAGTTCTTTTCCCAGATGAGGTTCCTGGACCATCCGAATCTGCATATGCTTCTGCCACCTGAAGGAAAGTGTAATTAATCCATTATGTGAGAAAGAAAAGCTAATCCTGAAAACTCTTTACAAAACAAAACAAAGGATTTGACTGATTTCCAGGACTATGGAATCTGGTACAATAATCAACCTGATATTAATGGTTAATACTGAAAGCGAGGAAGCAAAAGAGAGAAATCACCTGGTGTGATAACATGGAGAGCTGCTACTCTCTCCAGATGTGCTACACTACAATTCCCACTGTCTTCAGATGACTTAAGTATTTTAAAGAAAGCTTAATTCAGGCATTGGCAACCTGGTGCACCCTATATATCATATATCATGTTAGCTGATGGTTAGCCATGCTAGCTGAAATTCACAGGAGTCCACTTGTTGTAGAACTCCTTGTGCTAGCTGGGCTGTGACAAAAAAGAACAGAGTTGAAATTTCATGAGAATGTATAGATTCTCTGTGCAATGCAAAAGATATCATAGTGCTAGGAGTATAGCTTCGTGAGATTCCCAGGATTTGAAAAATTTAAAAAGTGACTAGTCCTCATGATTCAGAAAAGAAACTTGAGCACAATACTCAGGTTGTTCACTAATAATTATTTCCAATAAACTTCATCAAAGCCTTTTCCGTCTTACCATTTCTTCCTCTGTGCTGCTCAGGTCTTCTGCTTTCACTTTATTATAGATCTCCAGAATATCTGTACAACTCTGATCCCTAAAAGGTAACAGTATTATCAGCACTATGGCCAGAGAACCTGTGAAAACAATATTATTCTTGCCTAGGCTTATTCAGGTGCTATTGGTATGTCATCGGCTGCATCTACATTGCAGAAATAATCTAATTTGACAGTGTGTTAACTGCCATGATTCAATGCTATGGAATCTTGGGATTTATACTTTGTTTTGCTATCATAGCTCCCTGACAGAGAAGGCTGACAAAACTAGAATTCCCAGAAATCCATTGTGGTGCGAACTGAAGCAAACCGAACGTGATAACCCTCTCTTATTCGCCCACCACCTATCTCTACTGAGGCAGTGATAACTTTGGTAGCGTGTTCCAATAGTTCAACAGAGGCCAAGTGGTATTTCAAAACAAGAATAAAGTTTATTTGTAAAATGTAAAATAAATTATAAAATATAATTAAAGCTTTGTTTTGTTCCTTAGTTACAGAAGTTCCTTAAACAATAATACTACAGCCACTCAGGCCACCTTATCACCAGTATTAAGGCCAAAATCTTCCTTAGAACCTACAGGTTTATTCTGAGCCTCTCTTCCCTAGACTCCCTCAAGCCTATCTAGTCCCTACTGGACTTCTCAGACCCTTCCCTGATCTATAAGCTAACCTACAAATGTTCCCACAGGAACCCTAAGAGCACACCCTCCCTCCGAGGTGTCCCTTCCCTTCAAAACTCCAACCAAATAAACCCCATTTCATTCCCTGTCAAGGCTCTTTTATAGCCCTGCCCAGCCAGCTTCTCATTGGCTGGACTCCTGGTGCTCTGTGATTGGCTGTTTCCTCGGCCTGCTCACTACATCCATAGCATTGAGCCATGGCAGTAAAAGCGGTGTCAAACTCCAGTATTTCTGCAGTGCAGATGTAGCCCTAGTTTCTATATCCCCATGCCACATATAACACCATATCAAGACTACATGGAATGATCAGGTCATGGGAGAAATATAACTCTATCACTGGAACTTGACATGAGCTCCCTTTCTGTCCAGAATTGATGGAAGAGGAAGTTACCTGTTGGCATAAAATTATATATACACAAAACATGCACATGAGTCAGGAAATCCTCTGCTTATCATACTAAATTTAGGAAAATACATTTCTCAAGAGTGGAATATCATGAGGAAACAGATTGCTTACCCAATGTAGTGAAGTAAGACATCTGTTACAATTTTGGCTGCTTTAACAATAGGACTATCGGGCTCATTGAAAGTCCTAGCATTGTGTTCTATGTATCGTACCTCCCACATCAGCGCTGATATTCTCCTGGAAAGAAATAAGTGTTATATCTTTTCTGCAACAGAAAACAGTTTTAATACAAAGCTGTACTTGGGCTATTCATATACACTGAATGTAACACTGACATTTAAAAAATGGTACCAAGAAACATTTAAGACAGGATGAGAGTAAGGCCCATGGGAGTGTGTGTGATCTCTAAACTGCACTTTTGCAGCTCCAGAAGCACCCATCAGTCCCCCAAAGCTCTGCATGTAACACTGTTTTTTTTTTTAAAGTCAAAACATCTGGCATGATTTCTGGCTGAAAACTATTCAGAAAATCCTCCAGTATGTGAAAACATGTGAAATAAAGAGAGAGAGAGAGAGAGAGAGAGAGAGAGAATGAAAATCCTCAATGCCTCAAAATATTTCCATTTTCCTCAGTAGTCCTTCTCAAAATGGTGACTGAAAGTGGTGTGACTTCTGCTCACCATTTTGAGGACTACAGAGGGAAATGGAGGTACTGAGCTTGCTGGGGAGGGTGGTTGCATCCTTCAGAAAGTTCTTGAGGTAAGAAATTGACCTCCTGACCGCCCATGCCTGATCTAAGAACAGAGGGAAAAAAGTGCATGCAAGAGAGAAGACCCTTACACTTGTTAGCCCAACTAGACAATTCGAAGAGCAATTTTTCTCCTCGTTACTCTTATAAAAAGTGAGATAACCCAAAATGAAAAAAAAACCCTCTGATAGAAATCTGAGCAGAATACAAGAAGCTGAACATCAACTATATCTTAAGTCAGAGCAGACTCACAAGCCAAAGGAGAACAGGTTAATCATTACACAATCTCACTTTTTTCAGTAGCACAATTGTCAGGAAAGATACTTAGATACTGAAGATGTTGGCCTTTATGTTACAGTATTCTGTGAAGTTATGGTTTTGTGGAACTGAAGGGTAACAAAAACTTTGCTAATGCTACAACAAATGTAATGTGCCAAAATTTAACAACTTCTGTATAAAGCTGATATATTTAATAACACACAATTTACCAACACATAATAGAACCTGACCTGTAAAATCTGTTTTCAAGTCTTCTCCTTATTGTGGTGAGGTCAGTTGGATAAGGAACAACAGTGCAATACAGAGGGTAGGCACTAAGGTCCACTGGGACAGCAAACGGGTTAGAAATATCTGAAACAGAAGATTAAAAAAGATGAACTTATCACAGTTATGACAGTGGTGAAATGACAGAAGTCAGAAGCTTTACTTCAAACTGGTAGGCATATATCTCATTAACTTATTAATATATTTGTTGCTGCACTTCCAAGCTGCCTGCAGTACACCCATACTACTGTGAATTTCTGTTGAGGCATCCAATATCAAAAGCTCCTATGTTCCTTTTGGATTTCATTTCATTTATTGAAACCCTGACCTCATAAAACAAATTGGTCAAGTTTAATTAATCGCAATAGAAGTTGAGACCGAGCTCAAAATAAGAAAAGACATGACACTTTTATCATTAGAACAATTCTCTAGCTCCTTTTAATGTTACCATTAATATTGTAACTGGTAATAGGCCCAAAATGTTCAGCTTTTAGATTGACAGGTCCTGTAATGATCATGTGGGTTTTGTTCATTTTTGCTATTGTTGATGGACAGCTTATCTGTGGGTGGCATAAATATATAAACCAGGGGCCTTTTCACATTACACAATGGCAGTATGATTCCACCTTTACTGGCATTGCAACATCCTGTGGCATCCTAAATTTCAGTTTAAGGGGAGGTACTTAACATTTTCAGCCAGAGAACTCTAGTGTCTCAAACTACAAATGCCAAGATTCTCCAGGATGCAGTTATGGCAGTTAAAGTGCAAATATTGGTAAGCTGGAATTGTGTAGTGTGAACGGGCACTTTCTTTACCATTACCTGTGGTCCAGTAGACCCATAGTATCATCTCTACAAGTCCAACTAAATCTTGCCATACCTAAGGACAACAGTTGATCTATGCCCCGAAGGACCCGCACACATTCTTCATCTCGGGAATGGGAACCCCACTCGCCTTCCTGTGGTTTGTACAACAGGGATGCCAGCTCCTCTGATGTCACAGGAATTCCAGCCCCAATCACCTCTGGATAGGCTACTGTAGAAACAAGGGGGAGAAAGGAGAGTCTAGTTAAAACCTGTATCCTACTATGCCACCTAAGTGTGAAAATTACAAACACTGACATGGGATGAGGGGGGAAAGTGAGACAGAATGTATTATTTACTTCCTTCTGGTATTGGCTCCATGTCCCAGGGGCTCATCTTTTCTCTTTCATTATTGTCCCAGCTGTTAAAAAACAACAACACATGAGTTTAATTTTTTTTAAATATAAGTAGATCTAGTACAGAACAGTAGCTTAGGGCCAAGGTTAACTGTGTGAACATGAATACAAACAGTAGCGTGGGAAAGGCCTGAACAGCTTTAGGGCCATGTGTGGTGCACGTTTAATTCTTTTACACTCTTCCACAGTCAAAAATGCCTGCCGAGACTGCATTACAAAGGAGTATCCTTCCTAAGTCTCAGCATCCTAGCCCATTTACAATATGGTTTAAATTATATATATGTATATCAGACCTTAACTTTGAACACTGTGAAGTGCTGCATAAGGGGTGAGGATTGTGTGGCTCCCCAGAAAATGTTGGACTACAACTCCCATCAGCCCTATCAATGATGACGAATGTTGGAAGCTAGAGACTAGTATCACCTGAAAGGCTATAACATGTCCACTTTGCAAACTGAAATACTAAGTATAATCATTTATTTATAGACCAATTGTAATATATATATGCTCCACTTTTCAGAATAAGAATTCACTAAAGGCATCTTACAAAATTAGCCATATAATACAAAATGCATCCCGCCCAATGGAACTTATCTAGTACTGCCTACTCTGTCTGGTAGTGGCTTTCCCAGGTCTTAGGCAGAGAAGGGTCTTTCCAATTGCATACTACCAAATCCTTCCAACTAGAGGTACCACAATGAACCCACTAACGTCTGCCTGCACAGCATGTTCTCTATGATAGAGTAAAAGTTCCCCACAGTGTGCCTTGCAATATGTTTGCAAGCAGCAATCATGCTATAAAGCTGTTGCCTGTATCCAAATGGAATAATTTTCAACTGTCTGGTTAATACACTATAGACTGGTATGTGGGATAGGTGGGAACAGGGGTGAACTATATCTTTCAGTTTTTAGGAATAAGTAAATTAAATCATTGTCATCAATCCATATATCTTAAATTTACTGCTGCAGCACCCAATTTGTCTTTCAGGATTCTGAAATGCACAAAAATTCACACAGCCATCTTATGTCCATCCTTACTGAACACTGTAGCACTGGAAGGAACTATCTGGATACTCAGACTGGAAAGGCTGTTGATTTTCTACAGTTCCAAACCACCATGCATCGTCTATTATGCTGCGAAATCTATCCCCTGCAACAGAAAAGTCAGAATAATACATGCAGATATTTGTAGAAAAAAGGAGAAAATTACAACATGCTATTTTCTGAAGAAACATTCTTAAGAGTAGTGTTTTAGTTGTGAATATTTATTTTATTTTTGTTCATTTTCCCCTGCTGGAAACAGGCATTACAATTTATAAAAGTTAACACATAATGCATATAAAATGATATCTCGTATGCAGCAATTCTAAAAGTAATAATTTTTAAATGTATAATAGGAAGCTACCAAATAGAAATTCTACACTTACCAATCTGCCAGTTTCTTTCTTTGGCTTCATTGTAAAACTGATGTAGAACAAGGAAATCAATAACATCTGGCATATCATGGTATCTGTGAAATGGGAATGAAATAACTCTCCAGAAGGCAATAGTAAAACCACAGGCTCAGGTCTTCTTTAAACATTTTAAAGCCATCTCGAATTTCACAGGCCCTCAATTATTACTCCAAGTTCATTATAGTAGTACTAAATACCTACAACTGCCTAGTAAGAGGAGTTACTGAAAAATATCTGTTTGGAGACAAGAGTTGGTTTTGAATTAAATGTTACAGGGATGGCTTCTGCTGCCCCCCACCATCTTCTCAAAAATATTTACAAAAAGGAACTCATGCCCTCATCATGTCTGTTATTTCCTTCTCCCCTGCTCCAGTTCAGATGGCTGGTGCAAGAAGAAGGAAAATGGTAAATATCATGCACTTCTTTTCCTGCATGTTATTAGGGAGAGAGGTTTAAGAAGAGGGGAAGAATGCAAGCAAATCGTAGCCAGATATCATAATAGCAGTCAAGCAGGCCTTTAGTCAGCCACTTACTTGATGGAAAATGATTCACCAGTCATTTTGCCTGAGATTGGATCAAGAAAGGCAAGCTTCAAGCAGCAAAGCGTAGGTGGTCCAACCTCGTACTTAATTCCCACAATCTTCACAGATTCTTGTTCCTATTTGTCGAACAGCAACTGAGGTCAAAACCTTAGGGCAGTGACTTTTCAAAATATGAAGCACATACAAAAATGGTGTGCGTTAAAATGAGCACTCCTTCTGTAAATGATGTACAAGAACATTGTACAAGTAACCTCTTACTTCCCTTTTTCTCACCAGCAGAATAGGGTATATTATGGATATTTGACTCTTTAAACCAGAGTGCAGTCAGGACCGTGGAGAATGGCTGAATGCATGGCTGTAGACATTTGTCTACAACTCCATGCCACTTGCAGTATGCCAACACCGCTCGCTGGCATCTTGTTATTGCACATAGACATATGGAATTTTTTAACTGCTGACCTTGGCCAGACAAACCACATAATGGGCCTGAGTCTGAAAGGAATGATCTGCTAGCAATAATGTTACTTGTATCACATGCCATTTTGGGAGGGTTGTGATGGCATAACAATGTTCCTTTTGCAAATAATATAGCATAGCATAACATAACAATAATGTAACATTGCTACCTTTGAGAAAGTAGGCTCAAGTTTGCAAAAACTCATGCAAAAACTCTATGCAGCACCATCTGGGTGCTGTGGCGCAATGGCGCAGCTGCGACATCCACTGTGTGGGCGGTCCATACAGCTGTGACATCACCGGGATGTCACTTGTCTGGGCACCGAGCCCTTTTGTTCCATGCACACCGCCAGGACATCACATCCTGGCAGTGTGCACAGGGCCCAGGATTCAAATGCCCACTTGCCCATGGAAACCCCCTAGGTGGGAAGTCACATTCTGAGGGAAACGCAAGCCACCTATTAACAAATCTTGCCAGGCAAATATATGATAGGGTCTCCTTTTTTTACCATAAGCTGAAAAGAACTTGGAGGCACACAACAGCAACAACATCAACAATAAAAACAACAAAATGCATTGTTAGGGAATTTTCTCCCAAATTACAGGTCTTTTTAAAGATTGTTTTGTCTCTGAAATGAATGAAAATGTAATGAATGACTTTACAATATTATGCTTATCATGTATAAACTATCTGTATCCAATTTCGCTCTGATCCACCTGCCTGCCCGCCAGCCTGTCCATCTAACTACCTCTCAGGTATGTGATCCACAGCTAATCCTATGTACACCTGAAATATGAATACTATTTATGCAAGATTGTAGGACGCTCAAGCCCATAATAAATCTTAGTCTTAAAGGCAGCATAAAACTGTTGTTATACCAGAAAACACTAAACTTTTTTTTAAAGAAGCATTTGGCAAAGTTGAACAATGACAAGTTATATAACATCTTGCTTTAAAATGTCACATTCCAAGCTTTGGCCTAAGTACAGATATACATTTGCTAATAAATGTGAATGGAAATCCATTCTGGGCAGAAACATTTTGCACTCCTGTTTGGATATGTTGAAGGCTAGTGAGGAATTCAGATGGGGAGAACTTGGGCCTAAATAGCCAGGTTGCCCTGGGTGGCTAGGAAAGAGTAAATGAAGAGGACTGGGCTAAATAAGTTCAATTGATTTTGATCCTCTTTTTGGTTGGATTTTTTTTAAGCACTTGATACTTTAGGGAGAGGAGGCAAGCTAAAAAAATTTCCCATTGTATGGATGCTTCCCCATTTTCCATTTCTGGAAGAAAAATGGGATGCATCTGCAAGCTAGTAGCACTCTATGTGCATATAACCTGCACGTAACCTGAAAAACAAACAGGTGCAGCTCATCATGGGAAACTTTACGTCAAGATATTTAGGATTTGGAAAACAATAATGTACACTGGCCCAGAGCTTTTTACAGAAGGATAAAAGAACTACTCAATCAACAACAAAAAAACCTGTTTCATTCTGCTTTAACTCTCAAACACATACTCATTCATGTCCATATTCTCATCAATACATTTACAGTAACAGTCCATGATTTCCCTATTTATTTATCCTCAATGTGACTATGCTCCTTCTCCTGCCACTCTGCAGAAGACAGCAAGAGAGAAAACACTGAGAATACAAATGGAGGTATAGAAACACAATGTCACAATAGGCAAACAAAATAAATGCAAACATGGACTTTCTGAGGCTGGTTAATGGTCAGTGTAAAACTGGGAATGATCTGTGCCTGAACCACAAGAAGACTGGTGCCCATCACTCTACATGATATTGAACTATGTATGTGAAACAGTGGTTGGACGGAGTAAGGTAGACTCCTGCGATAACTGGCAATAAAAGAATGTCTAAAGTGCCACTTACCCTGAGGTCCATTTTATTCCATGGTTGCTTCTGCATGTTAACATTGTAAATTTTTCCTTTTCTGACTGCACGCACATAAGCTTCATGTCCTTGTCTGAAATAGATTACCTAAGATTAAGAGAGAGAGAGAGAAGGAAAGAAAATGTTATTTCTCCCCCAAACTTGGCTTCAGGAAGCAGCTGAGCTTTAAAATGTATGAACTATCAGATTCTGAAAATTATTGCCCCAAAGTTTTCACTTGCTTTGAGAACACCTGACACCTTAATTTTTTTGATGCAAGGTTTTTTGTTTTGGAAGAAGATGACAAATATAAACACATAAATGAACAAGTACCTCATCTCCCATTTGTGGGACAAAGGGGGAACGTCGTGGTATAGTATCCAATATCCAGTGGGGAGCAAACCATTCTTCAGTCGGTTCACCATCTATTGAAAGTAATCCACTGGGTTTCTTAAAACAGAGAAGTATTAGAGTTTAAATAAATCAGAGCAAGTGAATGGCTGATTTAAGTATTTCCAAGAAAAAAAAAGTCTTATAAAAATGTTTCCCTCAAAAAAAAAAAACCCCAAAAAGAAACCCTCACCTTTTTTCGTGTCTGTTTAGATTTCTTGCGTTTTAATTCTTCTTGTCCCTTTAAATTGTTTACATTTTCATCTTCAGAGCTGCTACAGATTTTGCGAGCTGCTTGTCTTGTTTGTCTTTTTGGAGGCTGAAGATTAATTCCAGCATCTGCAGTCCAGTCAGAATATTCACTGGACGAATCACTGAAAACATCACACAATGAAATACTGAAGAAAAACATACAAGGGAGATGGTGGGGAAAAGTTACAAAGGAAACCTATGGATCACTTTTACTTCTATGGATATATGCAACTTCCTTTGCTTTCACAAGCTAAGCTGGGCTGGGCCTTGTTTGGAAGTGGTCAGTGGCTTCATTGCTTTTGAATGGTGAATCTCTACTAGTTTTTTTGCAACGCTACTCCACAAAATTTTAGTGGAGATTCTGGAAGTTGTGGTTGAGCGCCACATTCGGCCTCCCAAAGGGCCATATGTAGCACATGGATAAATGTGGTACGTGACCACACTAGACTGCCTCACATAGATGAACTGATTCTTTCCAGTTATAAGATCTCAGTTATTCAACAGCAAACTGTTATATATACAATGCAACCTCCATGTTTGGGGACCATTATAGTTATGCAAGCATTCTTTAAAAATTATGAAATGCTGCCCTTAAAGAGATCACAATGAAATTACCTCGAATTGCTTTCACTTTGCCAGGCAGCCACATTATCATCCACAGAGGCATCACTTGTGCCAGCTGTATCATCTTCCTGAGATAAGAAGAAAAGCAAAGAATAAGAGAAACTGTGTCCATCTCCTCCATCAATTTGCTACAGTCACTTTAAATTTACCATAAAGATTTTTTGTTTGTTTGCAAAACATCATCTCTGAAAGCTTTTCAACAAAATCCTTCTAGAGATGCAGGGCAAAAGGATGCTTTCAGTAACTGGTTGAGTTGAAAGAATGCTAATGTGTGCCTCCTTCTCAAACTGTAAAATCAAAAACTAGCCATTAAAGGCAACCTTGCTGCATACCTTAGATATGCAAGGTTAACAAAAGTGTAAGAATACCTTGCCTGAACATCCAAGCTGTTCTAAGAGCATTCCAGAAATGGCTAGTTTTCATAACAAAGAACATTTTTTGAGTAAACAACCTGCATTTCTCTAAGGAAGTTAGATAATGATCACTATCAGCAGAAGCAGCAGCTGCTATATAGCACACTCAAGTGCTCAAAGTGTTTCCAAGTTATAGTGCTTACAGTACTACCTTTGTATTCCTAGAGTTTAAGTGCAAGAGTATCATTTTTAAAATTATTTTTGAGAGTTTATGGCAGATGAGAGATTGGAGCCAAGGACTTCCAGATATTTGGTTCAGTTTCCTTGCCATTATGTGGCATCAGAATGATTTATGTGAGTAAACTTCACCGAGGATAGTAGTCTCTGTTGTAACAAAACACCCATACACAAATCAATACCAATTCAAAAATGTCCCAAATGCCCAATTTCCCTCACTTACTTCTGCATATTATGATATTATAAGTTTATATGTACTGCACTGTGTAAACCTACAGTGCTATATAAATAAAGGTTAATAATAATAATAATAATAATAATAATAATATTGCATGAGCACTAAAGTTATCATGATACATGGAACATAATGAGTTATATCCTAAAACAAAGAGTACACTGATTCTTTTTTGTAATACATCATAACATGGATTTATAACAATCTTAAATGGTAATTAAAATGCTTAGAGAATAAAAGAACAGCCCTAATCTCAGAAAGAGAGGTTAAGACTGGGATTTGTTTTTTTTAAAAAAAGTCAGATGCTTGACCTCAGAGGAGTTTTCAGAGTCTTCCTGGGTATGTGAACCTCTCCTTGCACCTTGTGAATGATGTTCAATGGTGGAGCGTGTTTGATAAGCATGCTGGCGCTTGCGTTGGTTTCTTCGCAACAATCTCCCACTGCCAGGCGGATAATCACTCTTTCACAATACCAGATAAAAAGAAGATTTTTAGGCAATAGTTCACAGCATCAAACATTTTAAGAGTAAATAAATCTATGGATTTATACAGGTTTGGGTAACCTGTAGCCCTTGCCTCAGTTTCAAAAGCCCTTTTCAAGTTATCAGTTACACTTGTTCAAGAAGGCCACTATATGGGAAAGGGGAGAAGCAGAGAGAGGATAAAGAAGAAAGAGAAAAGAGGATTGGATTTACTTAGTTTGGGCCGTGACTCATTTCCTCAACAGTGTACAGCCCCCAACAGATTATTCCAAAATCCTGCTCACCCTTGCTCCATAATACAAGTAACTAGCTGGGAGACATATTGGTACACAATGTGGTAATAGTTGCTTACAGTTTTAATTCCCAACTTAGTAATACCTTATCCTTGGTTATCTTGAGGATTTAACACACACCCCTCTTCCTAAAAGGATGAGTTGTCTCAAATAAGACATTCTTCAGCTCCCCCAGCAGTCAGATTCAACGTTACTTTGTAACCTTTATTGTGCTGTGTGCTGGCTATTTGGTTTTACTAGAGTTCAAGTGCAACTATTTTCTGTATAAGCTTGGCTTTTCCAAAGCTGAATAAATCTAAACACTTCCTCCATATTTCAGTGTCTCATCCATGCACTGCATTTCCGCATGACTAGGTAGCTCTGTTTGTGAAACACATAACACTACTAAAAGTATTTCTTACCCTTTGCAAAGTGTAAGAAGGTTTTCTCTTCTTTTCAGATGTATATAGGTGGACTTCTAATTCACCTTTGGCAGCTCTGCATTCCTCCTGAACTCTTGAGCAGAAAAGCATAAAAAGCTAAGGTTACAACTCTGCAAATATCATTCCTAGATATTTTCATGCTTATTTCTAAATCTATGGAGAGCAGCTGGATGGGAATGTTACCCATTTACTTCAGCCAATGTGCCTGCATGCAGCATTCCATGGGTAGAATAGTCTGAGTTTACATTTGGCTTGAAACAGATAAACAGCATAAACATGCACAAACCTGCTAACCCCTGGATGCAACTCATTCACCACCACTCTCCTACTCCATGCCATTAGATCTCTTTCTGTGGCCATCTGACTCCTGGGAGCGTTGTGATGCATTTGCCGAACACCTTCAATCTGACCACTCCGTCTAAGCCCAACATTTGGGGGGGAAGCAATATCCAAACTTGGACTTCTCAAAGCTACCAAAAAATGAAAGCAAATAAACAAAAATACCCCAAGGCCATTTTATAACATTTGCAAAACAAAAAAAATTTTTTTTTGAAATCTATGAAAAATGAGAGGAAACAATTCTTACTGTTAACAGACTGTGGTCTGTTTTGTGGAGGATTTGGAAGTGCTTCACCTTCATTAAGCCTTCTCAAATCTTGCTCACGTTGCAGTTCCCTAATCATTCCATCAAGGATGCTCTCTTCATGGTCATTGGTTTGCTGCCCAATTACTTGTTCCATAACCTCACCATCACCTTTGTGAAATCAAAAACACACAGTAAGCCATCTGAGATGTATCTGTTAGAGCAATTCCCAAAAGGTGTGGCACGAAAAATTCTCAAGTGGAGCCAAGATTACTGTAAATGCAAGACAAGCTTTGGAAGGGGCACCAAGAACTTATTAAGTAGCTGATGCCATTTCAACAGAACTTTTAAAAAAAGAATTAACAGAGAAACTTGGGGAAATTTTCTATAACACTACAATCTGCATGTTAAGGATTAATTTATTCTATTAAAGATAGGAGTGACTTGTTCTCTATAGTTGTCCTATAGATGCTTATGAATATCTTCATCTCGCTTTACCAATTCATCACCATTTGCGACCACGTCATACTTGCATAAAATAAACTTTCTATACACCTGTAAAGTGCTCTGTTCAGTAATGTGATCCAACTCTCTCTTATACTCTCTCTTATATTGCTTGACCATTTCAGCACTCACCACTATTTCTCTCAGGGTCTACCACTCCATGCAACAAGTGGATGTAGATGGAAAAAACTAGTCTTGAAAGAGCCATTTCATTGTTGCTTTGCAAGTAAGTTCGTCACTAAAGGCATTATCACACTTTTCCTAAGAAATTAACTCAGTTACCAAGACATTAATGCAAGCCCCCCCCCTTGTAACACATGATTAATTAATACAGCCTTATCAGTAGGAAAGAGTGTTTGCAACTGAAAAATATAAACTAATTTTTTTGCAAAAAAAGTCTCAATAAAAGGTTCACCCACCCTCATAAAAATCAATTCAGCTCTATTAGAGAATATGTACCATTTGCGACATATCCCAGCTGAGGAATGAGCTGCTCATCTTTACAATTTTCCCGCCCTGGCACCAGTCGTTGGTATCTTGTGGGGTGAGGATTTCCATCCACATCTACCAAGAAGGGGGGAGGCATGAGATGTGGGGCCTGCTGAGTTTGTTCATCTAGCACATAGTTATTAGCATCACGGATCAGGGGACGATAATCTGTGTGGAAGAACATCTGATCTGGAATCTACATGAAACATAAACTTAGAAATCAGTGCAAATATAGGAACATTACTTATTTCTCTGTATGTAACACAGTCTACAGAAAATTTTAAACTATTTTTGGTTTTGTTCTGACAAGAAATTATCTGAGAGATTGGGAAGTTTCACCTTGGCCTCATCAGAACATTCCAGCTATGGTGGAAGAGGACCAACTTTAAGCAGTTCTGAATATATACGGTATAAGAACATGGATTCTGGTGACTTTCCTATGTGGTTTTTAGTTTTAAATCACAAGCATGCTTCTCTGCCCTTATGACTGCAAAGAGAAATGTCATATTAGGTCAGTTCCTGATAAAATTTCACATGTTCTGGAATGAAGTGAAGGCCTAAATAGACAGAGGCAGATATCTTGTCAATGCCTCAACAAAGGGAATTTAACAATTTATTTTTATGACCAGTTCCCTGCAAACTGCCCTAGTCTCAGCTCAAGGTGATAGTTTTGAATCATACAGCTTTGAAGGATTCTCTCTCTCTCAGCAGACACTTCAGCAACAGCCTGTAAAAATTTCCCTCTGAAATCAGATAGTAACAGTGGACAAAATGAAATCCCTTACAATAGCTCCTGTATCCTGCAGAAAGTGTGCCCAGGAAGATCTGCTTAGATAAAACTTACTTTCTTCCTGGCAACCATGTATTTCATGACTGGTTTTTATTGCAACTTAAATACAACAGCCAAGATGCTTCATCATGGAGACATAGTGTAAATGTTCTGCATGTGTGCTACACTATGTCTCCCCTCACTCAGCCCCCCCCCCCCCCATAAGTCCTTCTTTTATCTGTTGAATCCCACTCTCCAGTCACTGCCATTTAGAGACTGGTGAAAAGCAGGAGGCATCAGAGAAGCTTCTAGCCAGAGGCAAAACAATAATATCATCTACTGAAACATCCAGAAGAAACCCAGATGTCTTGACAGATGATACCACTGTTCTACATCTGGCTATTGGGACACAGCCAGATGCTTCTCCAATTCCTCCGGCTCTCCAACATGGATGGTGAGAGATCCTCAGTGACCAGAAAAAGGGTTGTGTGGATTTGGGGTATTGGGCAAGGCTGGCAAAGAATTCCAACATCTGCAGTGACCAAAATGTGACTGGCATAAATTGGGATTAGGATGTGGTAAATTGGCCTTACACCATTGTAAATCACTAATAGGATGATACCAAAAGTTTTCCCCCAACAGGAGATGGCCCTCCAGATGAACTTCAGATCCCATCATTCTTCCAGATAGCATCAGGTAATCAACCCTCAAACTAGCTGCTGTACAGTATAAATCCCTTAAACTGGATTGTCTCAGAACAAGTAGCTTCAGCCCAAATCGACCATGCTTACTGAGGATGATGGGGGGTTGTAGCCCAAAATATCTGGAGGGCAGCAGGCTGAGGAAAGGCTGGCCTAACTGGTATTGGGATACCACAAATTAAGAGCAAACATAACACATTTATAAGACTAAGCATTTTAATGTCCCATTGGCTTTGAGAGAGATTATAAGTACTGTACATCCTTAAACCTCCCACTGAGTAAACAGATAAAAAAAATTGATTTTGACTGGACCATGCACACTGCCAACATATTTTCAAAAAAGCAAAAACAGCCTGCTGACATACCTTTTCATAGTATTTATTGCACCCAAAGCCAAACAATAGGAGGTGTCCATGTGAATCTGTACAGGCAAAATGCTGACCATCCGGAGAGAATTTGCAATCAAACACAGCACCGTGACCTTGGCCCTCAATCTGTAAAATACATACACATTAGAAACTCCTTGTTTCTTCAGATAAAGGTATTAAAATAAGCTTCAATTTATTTTACATTATTCTTTCATGAAATTATAGATTACTGCACATGTCTGGCTTTCTAACATGGTGCTTCTGGTTACATAATTTTTTGTGTGTGGCTGTAAATTAAGTCAATGATGGCAGTAAGGGCAGCTAAAATGAGTTGTCAGTGACCATGAGCAAATATGTGGCTAAGGGCTGTATTAAATGTGTGGCTCGGGTTACATTTATTCTACCATTGCTCCATCATAGTACTTCACTTTAACCTAAAAACAACCTTAGTGCGGATGGCCATAATTTAACTCACTTGTCTTCTAAGCGAAATAGGTCCAAAATACCACAATCCTTTCTAGTGTTTCTAGTGCTACAGATCTGCTGGTGCATTTCAGATTATACCTTACCATATTGAAGTAATTGCGAATTTTTGTTCCTTTCTCAAGGTCCCAAATGAAAATGTTCCCATCATGGCCTGCAGAAAGCATGATCCTTTGGTCAAATGGGTGAGCTTCCAAAACAAATACTTCATCATCATGTCCCTGAAACAAATGCAAAGAAAGTAATATTTGGGGAAGAAGAAACATCCGGGGGGGGGGGGGGGGTCTTAAGGCCTGTTGAAGCTGGCTTGCCTTTTTCTCCCTCAAGATGGTGGAGGGAGGGAGGGCTCTTCTTGCTTGCAGGCAAGGCCTACTGGAGTTGGCTTGCCTTTGAACCCTTTCTCTCCCTTAAGATGGTGGATGGAGGGAGGGCTCTTCTTGCTATCAGGCAAGGCCTGTTGGAGCTGGCAGCAGGCCTTCACTGATGAGCGTGGAATCAAATCCTAGTCTCCATGATTGCAGTCCAACACTCAAATCACTACGTCATACTGGCTCTCACATAGTAGATTACTCCTTCACATAGAATAACTAAATCCAGATACGGACAAATCTAAACACAACAAAACTTGGGAGTTTTACTCCTTCACTAGTTGGTCATATGAAGCAGGGAAAAATCACAGGAAGGAACAAATGGCTTCTGATCACATAATCTGCCTCTAGTGGGCCTCTCCTCTGGACCACCTTGCCACTAGAAAGGGGGAGACTGCAATGGCAAAGTAGTCGCTCCTATGATTGCTGGTTATGCCACAGCTATTCAGCTCTGCATGTTCCAAACAAATGTGAATATATGTTGGTCAGCTCAACACAGCATTGCAAAATGTACATTAAAAAGAAAAAGAAAGAAAAAAGCCAGCTGAATGAACATCTACTTACAGATAGGCTGTGAAGAAGCTGACCCGTAGAAGAGTTCCACACTTTCAAAAGGAAATTATTCACTGCTGTTATTACAGTGCTGTCATATCGATCCCAAGCTACCATAGTGACCTTGAGTTTTGACACCTTGTCTTCTCCAGACTGCAGGCTGTTCCTGAGAAAATTCATAGAAAGGTATCTATTTTAAAAAAATCACTTCTCAGTACCAACCAGTGGCACCACTAGGATTGGCGTAACCCAGTGTGGTAATTGATGGCATCACACATACACACACCCACTTACCTCCTCTCATACCACACCATGAAGAATCATTAGTAATTTTTTGTACTAATGTAAATTGCAATTCCCATATATCATGGAATGGAATGGCTAAAGTTGTGACAAACAACTAGCAAAATTTAAATTGTACCTTTAAATTACAATATCTGTCTGTATCTCTTTTTTCAGAGGTAAATGCTATTATGGAAGAGAACAGCATTGGTGCTGATGTCCTGCAGTCATTACCCTTCCCTTTCCTCATCTGAGGCCCGCAACAGTTAGGCCCCATTCCCACTATAAAAAGAATCAGATTGCTGAATCCCAGGCCCCCAGCCTTCTTCCCCTTCCTCCTCCTCCTCCCATCAGGCCCTTGGCCCCCAGCCTTCCTTCCCTTCTTCCTTCTTCCTCCTCCTCCTCCCATCGGGCCCCCGACTTTTTCAGAAGGGTTTTGCCTTTGCCATTGCCATCCTCTGAGGCTGAGAGTGTGTGACTTGCCCAGGGTCACTCAGTGGGTTTTTATCCTCAAGCAGGGAATCAAATTCTAGTCTCCAGACTCATAGTCCAGCTCTTAGACCAATACCAGGCCCCTAGCCTTCCTCCCCTTCTTCCTTCCTCCTCCTCCTCCCCCCATCGGGCCCCAGGTCACCACCTTTTTCTCCCAGGCCAGAGCCTTCCTCTCCTCTCTTTCTCCCCCTCTTCCTGCCTCCTTCTTCCTCTTCCTCCCCCTCATGCTGCTCTGACCTTTCAGCATCTGCATCTCTTGAGCATCACACACTCTCAGCTTCCACCCCCCCCCTTCCCATTTCGACTTGCCCTAGGTCATCCAGTAGCTTTTTTCATGACCGAGTGGGGAACTGGACCTCAATCTCCAGAGTTTGAATCCACATACTTATTCTGCAAGAGAATGTTGGCAGCAGACTAATTTCTGCCTAAATATCTTGTCAGTGAAATCTGTGTGGATTTGCCTTGTGATGCAACACTTTCCACACAAATTTCTCTTAGGAGAAGGAAAATTCTTCTGGAATTGTCCTAAATTTCATAGAAGACAGCAAAAAAACAGCAACACTAATTCTGGATCTACTCTGACAAGGGGGAAGATTTACTTTATCTAACATATATTGACATTTTCCAGGACTAACAGAACACATCTATAGTTCCAATCTGGTCGGTACATCACAAAAAAACCCATCTTCATAAGGAAGCAATCTGAACATCATACAAAAGGAATGGTCCTGAAAAAAGAACAACTGTTTGAAACGTTGCTAGACCTCAAACAAGAAATGAAGTTTGTACAGAACAACTGAAACGATATGAGATTTGCCAGTCAGAAACATTCCTAGCAGTTATTTTGTTCTGTTTCATGCTCAACACTGACTTGTAGAGTTCCCTTACAGAAACATTAGCCTGCTGCAGTTAAATAAGAGCTCCCTCTAGTTGGAGTTGGCTTAACAAGCAATTAATATACAGTTTGGAAAGTGGGCCAGTGCTGCTACCTGGTGGAACACATGTGCACATGTATTTTGTTATGGCTTCACAAATGTTCAACAGCAAGCTAAACGTGCCACACGTATCATGTCGATGAGAAGCAACTAGAGAAGGCTGGAAGTTAACTCTGGAAGAGCATGGTGCTACCATGGATACCACTACAAAAACTTGCCTGAAGAACAGACAAGAGAAAAGAGGGGGGAATCATCCCCAGAGTCTTGAGGGTAGCACAAAAGCTAAACTAGAAGAGTAGTTAGAGAAGTCAGTCAGTCTATCTTGACAGAATACTTAAATTTTGGGTTTATGGACAACTGAGTCAGAAAGAAGATGAGTTGGAAAAGATGAATAATGTGGAGTGTATACACACTTGAACATTGCAACTGCAGAAATTAAGTCTGTGTTTTGAATTATTTACAGTCCTTTGTAAAATGCTAAATTATAAATATGTTTCAGTGTTTTACCCAGTCATCTTGGTAGCCATATCCAGTGCAATGTTCTTCCATTCTTGTTGCTGATATTGCCATATTCTGGCAGTTCCATCCCGGCTTCCACTGACAAATCTTAATCTGTATTGAAGATTTAAAACAAAATTAAACAAAAACAATTCAACTTGTAAAGCAGTAGGCAGACTGTACGCTTGCAGTATCTACTTTATTTCTTACAAGAACCCAAGAGTCACCAAAAGAGAAGAAAAGGCTTAATAGTCTTTTTTCAGAAACACAGCTGAATAAAACTAATGTTCTTCCTGCACATGAATCTACTCCTAGTTGCCCCAAGTTTTCTTTCCTCTGGCACAGTGATTTGGAGGTTAGAACCATCTTCTTGTTGTTATTGTTAAACAATTATGAATCAGAAATCCTTGTCGAAAGTCTGGAAATAGTGTGTTATATGCTAACCTAGAATGTGTTACTTCTGGAGAGTAACAAAGGCATAATGATGTCCCCTTTCTAGCCCCAAAAGTAACAGTCATATTGCTACTTCTCCCTGTGTGTGCAAGCACATGCATGAGCATGTACTTGTGTAATGTTTACCCACTACTTGTTTTCTGGGACATTTTATGGTTCCCCCTCTGAAATGTAGGAAATTTTCTTACTTTTTTAGACTTGCCATCCCCCCACTGGTAATAAAAAAGTAGCATTTACAGGACTTTAGTAATAGTGTCAAATATCTATGATCAGAATATAATTACTTTTAAATGTTCCAGTGAGATATTACACAATACAAATCAGCCACCATTTATTACACTTGTTTACCCTGGGAGCAAGTTCATGAAAACTGTACTCTTTTTTTTAAAAAAAATGAATCATGAGCATAATACATGTGAATTCTACCTATGAAACTTAGAATAGTTGGGTTACCCCAACATATGCTCAGAGTAAAAGAGGAGCTTTCAACAAATGGGGAAACCTACTCTTCTTTAGCAAGATGCTTCTGTTGGAGAGTTCAGAACTGGTCATTTCAGTTCCTTGTTTAAGAGCTTAAAACATATTATGTAAAATGACACCACTGTAATATACGAAGAGCTGAACAGATTACCTGTCTCCATTGTTGCAGAACTGAACAGCAACTACTTTGTCCTTTAAATTTAAAAAACAAACAAACATTATTTTAGTCAATTTGTTTAAATTTCCCAGTTTGCCATTTCATTTGCTCTATCTTCCTAACAAAAATGACAGGGGTTCCCAACCTTTTTGACTCGTGAAGCCCTTAGGACTCCATGGAGCACAGGTTGGGAACTGCTGACATATTAAAACAGTCATGGGGCCTGTTCTGTGCGAATCTGTCTATCAAGGGGTGTATCTGCACTGCAGAAATAATCCAATTTGACACCACTTTAACTGCCACAATTCTATGGAATACTGGGGATTGTAGTTTATTGTGGCACCAGAGCTCTACTTGTTGTGTCAAAGTTGTATCAAACTGGATTATTTCTGCAGTACTGATGCAAAGCTGGTATTGACCTTTGTTCAATACCTGCTGCCTCTGACACATGTCCAAACCACTATCCCTCTTTCTAATACTATAGAAGCTCAAATTAAAAGTCCTGTCTATTGGCTATACAGTCAGCCCTCCACTTTCATGACGCTGACTTTCACAAATTTGATTATTCGCGGGCTTGTTGTCAGGATAAAAGGTGGGTGGGGCTTGTGCCAGCTGCTCCACCCCCTCCCAAGCCCCAGCTTGGCTTCCCTGGGCTTTCAGAAGTCTAGGAGGGAAGGTGCACAGGGCCTGCGCAGCCCCTCAGTTATTCACAGTTTTTCCACTTGTATGGGGGGTCTTCCACCCCTAATCCAAGAGAAACTGGAGGGCCAACTGTATATGGAAAATCGCCTACTCCTCTCTATCTGCTAACCTAAAAGCTTGGACTGTTCATCACACACCATTCAATGAAGTCATTACAGCGGCTCAGAATGTCATGTCCTTTTATCACACATAGGTGGCCGAGCTGCTGCAATCAAAAAGACAACACAAATTGCTTTTCCTTACTGCAAAATGTTTTAAATTAAAAGCAATGAGCAGCAATGTGAAGTGATAATTTTCAGCAAGACAAGCAACACAATATATAGCATTATTATCAGCTTTATTTCCATTTTTGCTGCTTATTATAGCAGATCTTGGTCAACTAGCATGAATATTTGATAAACAGTATAACAAAAATGGCTTCCCAAGAGTCACTTGTAGACAAAAGGCTCCAAGGCAAGCAGCACACCCACTAATCTGCAAGGGTTTCTCTGTCAATTTCATTGGAGAAGCAAGCTGGTAAACCACTGAAGAGCAAAGAAGACTGCATAGAGAAGAGCTCTTATTATTCAGAAAAAAACCTAATACTGTAATAAATAAATGCAACCTAAACCTCTACAGAAGTTTTAGTTAAAAAAAAAAAAGACCCCCCAAAACTAGTGATGTCCTAATCTGCTCTTACCATATGAGATTCCAGCTGAGCTATTTTTTCTGGAGATTCAGAGCCCAAATAATATATTCTTATGACATGGTCAGTGCTCCCTGTTGCAATGAACATACCACCTGAAAAGGGGAGAAAAGGAAAGCAAATTTAAACTTTTCTCTCACAAAAGCAAACTGGAATGTCAGATTCTAAAATCAAAACTGAATGCCTGTTTTTTTCCTTCAACAGCTGCATGTTCCTTTATTATTTATTATTCAAAGAACAATGGTCCCTATACTACTAGGAAACAAAATATTGGAGATGCATATTTTTATCAAAGCATTACCACAGAACCCTGTGTCTATGTGTATGTGTGCATGCACATGCGCATTCACATGATCTGTTTTGACCTCAAGAATTTCATAGGGTTTTCTTATGCAAGGAATACTTAGAGGTGGTTTTCACTACTTTCCTCTGAAATATAATCTACAGCATCTGATATTCCATGGCAATCTCCCTTTTAAGTATTAACCAGGGCGCTTCCAAGATTAGATGGGATCTGGTGTCTGCACCATTATTTTAATTTGGGAGGACTAGATTTGAAAATACTTCTATTTGGTATAACACTTAAACTCAAGTTGAAATAGGAAGAAACATCAAATCAATTTCTGTACTGATTTGACAAAGAGAACAGAAACAGGGTGGAATCTATCACAAACACTTTTTTTTCTTCAACAAACTGTTCAGACATGGAAATCCTATTAAGACAGCTGTCCCCAAAATAAAGCATGCTAGGAAAATCAGCTCTTAACAGAATCAACTACCAGGACTCAACACACATTTAATGACATATGCTTGCCTATTTTGCACAAAGCTGAAACTTTTATCAGTTATCTTTCTAAAGTACAGCAAAGTAAACAATTCCCTAGCTCCCTATGACCTTCTAGATATTTTTGTCAATTAATATTGGTTCTGATTAGCATCTTTCAGAAATCTGCATTATTTCAGGCATTTAATAATGTTAAATTTCAGCTGCATGCTCTCCTTTTCCCCCCCTTTTCTTTCAGAATCATTCTAAGCATCTTCAGTAACACAGTTAACATGGCTATGTCTCTGAAATCTGAACTCTTAAAAAACAAGGAGCAATATTTCTCACATAGAAATGTTTATACTGTCTAGGTAATTTCTGCTCCTGGAAAATTTATACATACCAGAACTGAAAGATGAACAAGATATCTGAACACCAGGCCGCGACCGCTCAGCAAATTTGACTGGCCGATCCCTGAAATGTAAATATGTAGCATTTTTAATGACTTTAGCAAGTGGTACAAAGGTTACTGTAACCCAGTTAAGAACACAATTTAGATTTGTATAATAAGTTGCTGCTGGAAATTGCACCAAATCACAGTATATGAACGTTAACTAAGTGGAAACATAAACTTTTTCTAATATTAACATCTGTTTGCAAAAGAAAAAAAATATATAATCTCTTAATTTGTTGCCTGTCAAAACTAAACTAAATCCATTTGGAACAGAACTGCCTCCAGTTGTGAGTGTCTCCAATTAAAATAATGTTATTGAATAAAAATATTGAAGACTGAAAAATTACACCTTTTGTGGAATGGAAAAGTGCCAGGAGATGGCTCTCTGAATTTTCCAAAGGCAGATCTGAAAAAATAATAATCTAAGGTAGCTTTCAAAGAAAAGGCTCCCTAACAAACATACCAACATACAGCTGTATGTAAGATTTGGCTAACTCTGAGTAACTATGTAAAATGTTTTATCTACTGTAATATGCTATGCAAAACTGTTTATTGCTAAATTCTCTTATATTTAAGAGAAACACCAAAACATTTTTGGAATTTCTATCAAAGAGATGTCAACACTTAATAAGAGTCCATGCACTGTAAACAAGTCTGAGTCAATTCCTGAAAAATCAAAAGAGTTTTAAAGGTGAACAAAATTAATAAAATTAAACCAATAAATTCATCCCAGATTAGAAGGATCTTAAGTATCAAGGTCAGGAAATACTCTGTTTCAGAGCATGGAAAGTAGGATTTGGTCTATTTCTTCAAACAGCTTTATACATACTTAAATTTCATTGTATTTAAGTGCCATTGCCAGAAGCAGATGGTTCCATCAGCACCAGTAGAAGTGAGGTATCGAGTTGTTCCTATTCTTGCTGGAGAAAACTAAGGATTAAAAAAAAAAAAGAAAAGAAAATTACTGCAAACAGTATGCATAATTTTTTTTAAAAAAAAATATTCCATTTTATACATTAATAAATTAGCAGCAACAATTTTGCTGCCTGTATGCCACATGGTTATTTAATAAGTGTAGCCGGCCACAAGAAAGACCTGTCTTGAGCTGATGTTGCTGTGAGGAAGCATCAAACAACAACACATTTCACAAGACAAGTCATTTAATAGACAAAATCTCAAAATACTTGAAATAATATTAATATGTAAACAAGCAAAAATGGATCTCATTTCTAAAGGCAGGCCAGAACACGACCACTATGTCTACTTTCCTTACCTGTATGGAAGTAATGGAAGCTGAATGGCCCAGCAGCACCGCTACTGGTGCACAGGTTCGAAGACACCAGACTCTGACTACCTTGTCACAGCTGCCTGCAGCAAGGAGGGTGTTCTCATAACTAACAGCCATGTCAGAAATTTCAGCTGAATGTCCTCGGAGGGTTGAGAGCAAACGTCCATTATCTGTAGCCCAAATTTTCACCAAGCAATCATCTGAACCCTAATATTTCACACAAAAAACACCATTTAAAGGCTCTATCAGCCTAGAAATATGCTGCATGTATCCCCATCTTCCAGTTTACTACCAGCCTATTTTGTCCTTAGGTCCTGCTTATGGCCTTTTAACAAACATCTAGCCCACTGCTATGAGTCACAGAAAGTTAAACAAGATAGACCACTACATTGGTACAGTAGGGTTTTTCTGATGTTCTTATGTGGATGATGATGATGGTTTTAAATATTCTAACTGTTCCCAAAAAATTAGGATTCAAGGCAGCTATCTATTTTCTTGCAAACCAGGAACTAAGGCTGAGAACAAAGCTCTAGCAACTTCTACATATCTATTTTAAAAAAACCTGACATAAAGCCAAGAATATTAGACAATATTCCAATTAGAAAAGTGGAAACTCTAGAGTATAGTGTATAAATGTTATATACAATCACTGCATTTTCTACCTAAATTAACTATTGATCCTTTTTATTTTTAAAAATGTCTGGAAGATATTATGGTATGCAAAAACAAAACCCAACACTCCCTTTCAAGCCATCTGGATTATTTCACTTTTGTTGAACTCACTGTGAAAATTCTTCTCCCACTGCGATCAAATGCTACACAATATACAGATGATAAATGCCCCAGAATCCTCTTGTGCATCTTGATGTGCTGATAGAAGGACGATGGGAACAAATGACTGAAACGTCCATATCCAGTTGTCTGCCTGGCACAGATTATATTTACTGATATGAAAGGGAATATGGAAAAGGCAAAAGTTATGTCTCCATTTGGCTTGAATTTACCTCATGTTAAATTTTGTCTGCTGCAGAAGAACAAATTTGCAAAGCAACAGCATCATGCTTCAGGATTAGAACTTGGCCAAAGATATTTTGCCTAGATTTTTTTCTGACAGTTTTGAAGTACAGGACAATTAAGACCCCACAAAAATGGAATAACTGCTGGATCTTAAGCAAATTTGGGGATAATCTTTTCTGCAGAATTATGAGATAGCAAACAATTTAATTTCTATATTTGAACCATTTGTTCAATTTTATCTTTAAATGTATTTTAAATTACAATTTACAGATTTACAGAATGCTTTTGCAGTCATAATCAGAATCTGACATGTCAATATTTAACCATGGCAATTCCCTCTCAATATGGAAGGGGAAAAAGAAAGACCCAAACAAGCAAGTTTGATGAATGGATGGTCCATATCCTAAGATTAACATCTTGGCTAAAGAAAATATTCCAGTTCTCAAAAGGTTGACACATAAATGTTCATCAAAATAGGTACTTAAAGATGGTAAGAGAACGTTTCTTACCCACATTTGGTGGTTTTCCATAATTTACAGGTAGTTCTGGAGGCCTGCCTCTGTGGAGTGCTGCGAATGCTGATCCCTTCCATGATGTGTGCCTGCAATCTGTTTAAACATGATTCAAAGCTGGTCAAAATTTTGAACAGAGTACTCAGGAGTACTCTGCCTTCCCCTGCTAAACCTCTGAACATCAAAAACTATTTGATCTTCTTCGCATCCTGTCCCTTTGCATAAAACCGTTTATGGATATTGTTTTTAGTTATTCAAAAAGCAAGAAATGACAGACAAGGATCCATCATGAGAAACATTGTTGCCTTTTTTAAAATACCATTTATTTAAAATACATATTACAATTTATCTGCTCATTTCTTTATTTACACCACTATTGCTTAGCTGAGAGTAATTCACTTCTAAAATAGTATTATTACTTTACACTAACTGTTTCTTTTATGCATGCTTAGTACTGTAACATGTGTAACATTTTCAGAAGCCAAATTCACTGCCTCTGAAAGGCAGAATATAAATATTGAAATAAAAAGGAAACATACATAATCTGGTTGCATAATATCACACAACTTACCTTTGGCTGCCCGTAGCAAGGACTGGCGGCCCACCCCCAGTAAAGTCTGCACCCCAAGTACACTCTGCGGGATCTCCTTGTCCAACAGGGGTCCGATCCGCTCACAAATCTTGAGTAAGTAATTTGGAGGGATGTGAGCATTGGCTGCTACCTGTAGTTTAAAAAAGAGAGGCACTTTTCAAACCCTTCCCTTAATGTCTAGGAGGTGGAAAGTACCTTTTCCCCCATGCTTGTGCCTTTTGTTTTAAAGTGTAGTGGCAGGCTCCATGTTCCTACTTAACTGACTTCAAAATAGGAAAAGGGTCTTTTACCTATGCCTACTAAAAAAATAAAAAGAAGGGGCAAAAAGTAAGAGCCAGTGTGGTGTAGTGGTTTGAGCACAACTCTGGAGACCAGGGTTTGAATCCCTGCCATGAAAACCCACTGGGCAAGTCACACTCCCTGAGCCTCAAAGGAAGGCAAAGGCAAGGGCAAAACCCCTTTGAACAAATCTTGCCAAGAAAAACCAGTGAAATTAATTTTGGACTATAGCTCCCAGAGTTCCCTAACCATCATGGCCACGCTTTCTGGAAGACTGCAGCAGCTGCAGCTCATACACTTTTTTCAAATGTGTCTAACAACGGCCTTCCATACAAAGAGGAACATGGGCTCTTTGCAGTATACAAGTATTGCACACATTTACCTTCTCATGAAAGATAATAGCTACCATTAATATTTACCTGGGCAGCAGAATGCTGATTTTGAGGATTTTGTGGCAATGAAGGTAAAACCTGCCCTCTATCTATGTTTCATGACACAAGTCCTGATGCGTAACCTGAACTCAGGACAATATGGAGAAACAGAATGGTGTCCACTTGGCAAAGGCTGCATCTCATCACCCTATTTATTCGATCTGTATGCAGAAAATATATTATGCAAAGCAGGCTTAGGTTCATAGGCAGGAGGAGTGAAGATGGAGGAAAGGAACATTAATAACCTAAGTCTAGATATGCAGATGACACAATACTACTAGAGGAAGCCCAAAAGGACCCGTAACAATTACTGAAGGTTAAGGAGGAAAGCACCACTGAGGCTGAACATTAAGAAAACAAAAATAATGACTAGGTAAGTGCTACAAGAATCCATCCCAGATAAACAAGAAAATTGAAGTTGTCAGAGTTACCATGCCTTCGATCAATCACTGACAGAACGGAGACTGCAGTCAAGAAATCAGAAGAAGAGTATGATTGAGAAGTACAGCTGTGAAAGAACTAGACAAGATAAAAAGTGCAAAGGCATCATTCTAAACACGAAAAGTGAGGATTATCCAAGCTACTGTATCCCCCATCACTATGTACAGATATGAGAACTGGACAGTTAAGAAAGGTGAGAGGAGGAAAATCAACTCATTTGAGATGTGGTGCTGGAGAAGAGTACTGAGGATACTGTAGACAGCCAACAAGACCAAGAAATAGGTTCTAGAACAGATCAAGCCTAAACCCTCCCTGGAAGCCAAGATGACTAAATTGAGACTGCCATACTTTGGCCACATCATGAGACGGCATGATTAATTAGAAAAGTCAATGATGCTGGAAAAGTTATAGACCAGTAGAAAGATGGGAAGAACGAACTGAAGCCTAATGAAAGAGGTCCCCTTTCAAGATTTTGCAGGCGCCTGAAACTCAAAAAACAAAACAAAACAAAAAAACCCCGTAACATCCTTACAACAACAACAACAACACCCATATTAATGTTAAAGCTCTTTAGTTCCTTATGAGGAATACCCCCAGTTTGGGGTTTGGCAAACTTTTCCTTTTAGATAGACTGAATGAAATGACAAAAAGTCCTGTATTTTGGGGTGCTACCCCTTAATAAAGATAAAAATGTGTGCATCATGTAATGTCTGAGTGTGAACAATGTTAGTTTCATAGAGATAGACATGGCAAATACTTTCCTTCCATATCCCGGTATATCAGAAACTTGTTAATAGCTACCTCCTGATTATCAAACCTGCTTGTCATGAATTCTGATTGTCCCTTACTGATACTGAAAACCTGGCAACACTAACTGCAAGGCTGGACAGAATTTTGCATTTTAAAGTTATTCAAATTTTATAACTTTAAAAGAATGAACTGACACAGATTCAGAAATAAGGGTCCTTCCTGGTAGAAGTGCGCATTGTGAGTTTTATATGATTTAGCAAAAAGATAGGAGTGCAGAAAACAGCATTAAGAAACAATATGCAAAACTTGCAATCTCCTGTTGGACTATGGCAAGCGTACTACAACAATATTCAGCATTTATGCAGTGCTTTCAGAAAATTCAATGTATACTTCATACATTAAAAATGCTTACAATATTTCTGAAGTCAGCATTATCTACATATTATTATTTTTTCCAAAGAGGTGTGCAGCAAAACCAAGGAGACTTGGAGCACCTTAAAGGCTAGTCAATCTTATTATGACTTAAGTGTTCCTGAATACTGTTCACTTCATCTCAGCTTGCAAGAATGAAGAATTGAAGGGAGTTGCAGGTAAAAAAACCAAAAACATCACAATATGTTCACAACAGTTATTCACGCCTGACTTAGATGAATGGTGAAACATTTTCCAACTTTGTGAAAAGCAGTAGAGATGAGGATTTCAAGCTTGCCCAATGCAACTGACTTACCAAGAAACGCCTGCCTTCCATTCACTTTAGTAAGAAGATAACTGCTTCTCCAGCAAAGCAGTACACCAGACGGATTAGGGAGTCCTCTCAGAAAGATTTACTCTTCCAAAGAGACCTACTGAACCAGATTACAGACCATCTAGCCTAGTGCCCTGTTTCCCACAATAGCCAGCTACATACCTTTCAGTAGTCCACCGGCAGGACATTAGGGATCCCTTCTAACCAGGATTCAGAATGACTATCTTTGAAACAGAAGGATCGTTTTAATTATGATGACTACCGGTAAGCATTTCTTTTCTATACCTTCCATATGTTTCCCTGAGCCTTTTAAAGCCGCTTAAGCCAATACCACATCACATGGCAGAAAATTCCATAGGCTTTTTTCATAGGTGCAAAAACACTACGAAGAAAACATCTTTTTAAAATATTTGTTCTTCTTCTCTTTCATGCAACTACTACTACAGGTCAGAAGCAGAATGGGATGGAAAAGGTGAATTTGGTTTTTCATGTAAGAAGAGAAGATAACTGGACATAAGAATAGCCATGCTTGATCTGATCAGAAGCCTATCTACTTAACCTTCTTTGCCCAATGGCCTGCAAGGTGATAACAGAAAATTGTCAATAAGGAGATAAACACCGAGACCCAGCGTGGCATAGTTTGAGTATTGGGCTACAACTCTGAGCCATGAAACCTTGGGTGACCTTGGACAAGTAACACACTCTCAGCCTTAGAGCAATGACAAACCGACTCTGAAGAACCTTGACAAGAAAACCCTGTGATAGGTTCACCTTAGGGTTGCCATAAGTTGGAAACTACTTGAAGTCCCACCACCACCATAACAACAGATGAACACCTTCACTTCCTTCTCCCTTCTCCTGTTATTGTGTACCTTCAAATTGTTTCTGATCTATGGCAACCCTAAGGAGGCTTATCTAGCTAGTTTTATTTCATGGAGTTTGCATTGCTACCTCTGGAACATGGCAGCACCTTTAAGTCTCTGGTTTGCATTTTAGCATGAGCTTTCGTTAATATAAACCCACTTCTTCAGATACAGTACCGATTGATATTCCTTTGCAGAGTTATTCAATAATTCAGATATTCAATTGCACCACTAGGTAGATTACTTTTGCATACACAAATACAACCCATTTCTTTAAAATGCTTTAGCTTGTAAATGATCTCTTACAGCATCCTGAATTGCAAAATAACACATACATGAACAGTATTTATTACACCAGGATAAAAGAGGCATCGTGCTTCATCGTTGGCTATGATGGCAAAGGCTAAAGGGAACTGCAGTTTGGCCACAACTGGAAATCCTGTACTACACAAATTCTGGCTACCACGGAAATGCTGCAAGCACTTTGAAAAAGCCAACCCTACGGAAACCGGCAGACAGGACACTCACTAGCAGAGTTTCTAGAAAGATGGACAGAAATATCGTTGGATCACTGCGATTTATACAGACAAAATACAACAACAAATACCACCAAATTATGATAAATTAAAATACAAACACTGCACGCTGAATATGCACTAACTGTACCTTCCTAGAGTTCCAGCAAAAGCAAACTTTAGACCAGCACATCATATTTCAAACGGACACTAACAGATGGAAAATAAGACTACTTCAGATCAGAATAAAAAGATACTGTATGTATTCCTCACGTTTTCTACCCAGAAGAGTGAGTTTACACCAACACACCTGGTGCTTGGCATTCACATTATAGATCTGTGTTCTGAGCCCATTTATTCTTCCTCCAGCACAGATAAAACTAACAGGAACCCAGCTCTGCTCACCTTTCTCCCTCTCTACTTTGCTTTTTGTAAATTAGGGCTACTACTGTATTAATTCATACGTAAACCTGAGTGTTTCCTTCTCTAAAGCCATATGTTTTCACACACTGGCGATCCTCAGGCAAAAGCAAAATAAAATTGTCCATTTAAGGCTGTATAGACCGACATTCTCTACTTCACATCTTAAGCATTTCTAGGTTGTAGGGCTCATTGTCTGGACAAACAAATTCTGCTATAATAATTTAACAGCATTTGGCCTAGAAGGAGCAGCATTTTGCTTCCTTAATGCAGCAAAAAACCACCCTCCTCTCAACTGCTGTCTATAAAACCACAGCCAATCAGCAAGCTAGTCTCATTTGCAAACACAGAACTCGGGCCTGGTAGGTGCAGCACCATTGGCCTGGGATAAACCCCTTGTACGTGCCCTCAAATAACCCTCCCTGAGAAATATATATATATATTCTCTGCTACAATAGACACTTCTTTGAGAAAAAATCCACACAGAAGAATAGACCACCAGGCAATGACTCCAGCTTCCTTTCCTTTTCCAGCCTGTAGGGAAGGCAGTGAAATCACTCAGCTCTGTCCAGTCTTCCTCGGTTGAAGCAACCTTTCTCATCCCCTCGCCCCATGCGAAAGTTTAAAAGCCAGCCTTTACTCACCAGATCCTCAAAGCTTCTCCGGTGCTCCTTGCCCTGCCAATCCAGGCGCCGAGGGATCAGCTGGAGCCAAAGCAGAGGAAGAAAGAGAAGGCTAGTCATTATAGACAGCAAGGAGGAAGACCACCGCTTCACAAGGGCCTCAATGATCCTGGAGTCTACCTGCCCTCACCAGACGTATCCAAAATGAGCCTTACTGTGGTGTTTGAACACTGGACTATAGGACAAGATCAGGGTCAATTCATCCCTTTGGCCATGACCTTGGGCCATGACTCTCTCAGTCCCAAAAACCTCTATGATAGGGTCACCTGTTGTTGGGTGTCTTCAAGTCATTTCTGACTTATGGCGACCCTAAGGTGAACCTGTCATAGGGTTTTCTTGGAAAGTTTCTCCAGAGGGGGTTCGCCACGGCCATTTTCCCCAAAGTCACCCAGTTGGGTTTACATGACTGAGCTGGGATTCGAACCTTGGTCTCCAGAGTTGTTATCTAATGCTCAAACCACAATGCCATGTTGGCTTAGGGTCGCCATAAGCTGGACACAACATGGAGGCATCCAACAACATTTCAGAAGTAACACATTAAGGCAGCCCTAGTAAAGAAAAAGGACCCTTTCAATCGCATGCACCTTCCTTTGGTATCCTAGAACTGCTTGAAGTGCCCTAGCTCAATGTTAGGGAATCCTGGGAATTGTAGTTTATCGTGGCACCAGAGCTCTCTGACAGAGAAGGCTAAATGTCTCCCAAAACGATAGTTTCCAGAATTCCCTAGCATTGAGCCACAGCAATTCAAGTGGTCTCAAACCAGACTATTTTGGACCAAACACACACACACACACACACACAACGAAGGCCTACTCCAGGCTGATATTTTGATACTCCCAGAATTCCACAGCCTTCAGCCAGGACAGTTAAAGCGGTGCCAAACCTGGTTATTTCCCCAGTGTGGATGCAGCCTCTGACACATACACACATTCCTTAAAAAATAAATTGTATATATCTTTGTCGGGAGCCAGTGCGGCTTAGTTTGAGCGTCGGACTATGACTGTGGAGATCAGAGATCGAATGCCTGCTCAGCCTTGGTTGAGTCACACTCTCTCAGCCTCAGAGGATGGCCATGGCACACCTCCTCTGAGGAAAACTGCCAAGAAAACCCCAGGATATGGGTCACCGTAAGTCGAAGAAAGGACTGGAAGGTAACCCAACACCCCAAATTTCTTTGGTGTGTCCATCCACCTTCCTCAGGATCGTCTCATACCTGGACAGCATTACCTGGTACTCCTCCAATTCCTCCACCAGCACCTGGGAAAAGAGAAGAAAAAAAGATATAAAGGGGGAAAGGCATACAAAGGCTGCATCCACACTAGAGAAATAACGCAGTTTGGAACTGATTTAAGTGTCTTGGCTCAAAGCTATGGGATTCTGGGAGATGGAGTATGTTGTGGGGCCCAGAGCGGAGCTCCGCTCCGCTCTGGGCCCACAACAAACTCCAACTCCCAGAATCCCATAGCCTTGAGCCAAGACACTTAAACCGGTTCCAAACCGGGTTATTTCTCTAGTGTGGATGCGGCCAAAACGGTGTGAGACAAACCAATGGGGTTGTGGGGTCACTTCTCCCTTTCCTTTGAGGGAGATGGATTCTAATTCAATGTACTGTTTGTTTGTTTGTTTTTAATGTTGCGAGCCACCCTGAGTCCCAGTTTTGGGGAAAGGGAGAGATATTAATATTAATAATAATAATACTTTTGCATGTACTGTGTTTTTAAGGTTGTGAGCCACCCTGAATCCCCATTTTTAGGAAAAGGGTGGGATATAAATAAAATAATACTGGGTTGTTGTTGTTTTTTTGGTAATGCTGTGAGCTACTGTGAGTCCCAGTTTTGGGAAAAGAGTAGGATATAAATAAATAAATAATAACAAAAATATAACAATAATAATAAATATAATAATAAAATATAAAATATAATAATAGCAATAACAAACAAAAATATAATAATAATAATAATAATAAATATAAAATATAATAATCACAATAATCACAATAACAATAACACTTTTTAAATGTTGTTTAAAATTTAAGGTTGGGAGCCACCCTGAGTCCTAGTTTTTGGGTAAAGGGTGGAATATAAATAAATATAATAATAAAAATAATAAATAAAATAATAATAATAATAGTAGTAGTAGTAAAATATTAATAACAATTATTATTATTATTATTCAGCCCCAGCTATGAAAAAAGGAGACCCAGCAGTCGAGAGCCCCCCCCCCACCTCTCCACCAAGGAGGACAAGGCACCCTAAAATGTAGGACAGTAGGGGGAAATGTAGGACGTTGCCAAATAATAATAATAATAAAAATATTAAATAAAAAAGCTCAAAAACAGAAATATAAATTAATCCTTGTTAGGCATGCTCTTGAGAATGGAGGGAAGGACCCTGGAATGGAGGAGGAGGAGGGCACGTCCGGGTTAAAAAAGGAGGACCCCAAAAATACTATCCATTCCATTCCCCCAAATGGAGGACCCTTTTTTTTTGTGGGGTGGGAGGAGGTAATCCATTGGGGACAGAAATATTTGTCAACTGTGGGGTCTGTGTCCGGGGAAGGGGAATGGAGGGCGCGTCCGGGAAAAGGAGGACACTTATTATTATTTTATTATTATTATTTTCTCCTCACCTGGGCAGATTTCTTACAAGGTCCTGACTGGAGGAAGCGAGCCATCAGATAGTAGAGCTCTAAAAAGAAGATATATATATTATTATTAAGATATATATATATATAAATATATATATATATATATATATATATAAAGAAGGAACCCCTTTTTTCAGAAGCAGAAGAAGCCTCTCCTCACCTGCTTCCAGCTGGGAAGTCTCTGGGGCCGCCATTCCTGAAGGGAAAAGAAGGGGGGAAAAATATTAATATTATTAACCTCAAAGTGGGTTAAGAAAAATTAAGAAACACCCCCTTCATCTCCTTCTCCCCGTTTCTTCATCATCATGGCCCTAGTCTGGACTCTTCTTCTTCTTCTTCCATACAGAAGGCCTCAGCCCAGGCCTTGCCCTCGCTGCTTTTCTCCTTTATTATCGACTCAGTTATAATTATAATAATAATAAAAACCCAGCCAAATTAGAAACAAAAAAGGGCCTCCCGAGATATAGAAATACGAAGGGGATATTTATTGGGGATGGAGGAGGAGGAGAAGGAAAAGGGTTGCCTCAGTTTTTGAGGCTGAGGCTGAGGGGGAGGCCTCCGGCCGCTCGGGGGCGATGGAAGGATTTAAGGAAGGAAAGAAGGGGATAAAAAGGGAAATTTATTTATTTATTTCAAATAAAACTACAATTCCCAGCGTCCCCGAAGTGTGTTGTTTGTTTTTATTGATGTGTTTTTGGACTTGAAGTGATAAAAAGTCAAATAAAAGGGCCCTCAAATCTGACGACGACGACGAGGCCCCTCAGCGCCCGACTAGGCCTCAGCCTTTTTTGGTCGTTTATTCTTCGTTTCTTGTGTAGGCCGCGCTGACTGAGGCCTTAATTGAGGGAAAGAAAGGCGTTTTGTACATATTATATATGTACAATGAATAAAATATATGTGTGTGTGTGTGTGTATATAAAAGCGCCTTTCTTTCACAATTTAGGCCCCCCCCCGTCCCTCAGCGCGGGCTAGGCCTCAGCCATTTTAGTGGCTTAGCCTCTCTTGGATTTATATATTTATATATCTGTTTTATTTATTTATTCCCCTCATAAATAAATAAATAAATAAAACATATATATATATATATATATATATATATAATAAATACAACATATAGATAGATAGAATATATAATAAATAAATATAAGCCCACTACTTATATATTTATAATATATACTATAAATATATAATATGTATGTGTCTTATGTGTATATATATATTCCCCTCAAATAAATAAAACACACACACACATATATATATATATACACCATATATATATATATTTAGATAATATATATAAAATATATAATAAATAAATATAAGCCCACTATATATTTATAAGTATATAATAAGTATATAATATGTATGTGTCTTATGCATATATATATATATATATATATTCCCCTCATAAATAAACACATATATAAATATATAAATATATATTTAATAAATAAATACAACATATAGATAGATAGATAGATAAAATATATAATATATAAATATATGCCCACTACATTTATAGTGTATTTATAATGTGCATAAAACGGCTTTCCTGCCCAATTTAGGGCCCTCAGCGTGGACTAGGCCTCAGCCTTTTTAGTCGTTCCTCATTCCCGCTTTGGCTTCGCCTCTCATGTAGGTCCTTTTCCGTTTGATACCCAAATTCACATTGGACCCACTTTAATGTGCCTTTAACCCCTTGTTGTGCTCTGTGTGTGATAACCGTTCACAAATAGGCTTGCTTTTCCAAGATGCCAGCACTTGAACCATTTTCGAGATGGAAGCCCATAGGTCCCTGTGTGAAAAAGTCCCATGTGTATTTTCCAAAGGAGTTTATCAGACGATGGAATTTGTGGGTATAATGCAATGGCAATCCGAACGCAATCATGGGGTTTCACGTTAATGCGTATGAGTGTATCTCACGCAATTTCAGGCAAAAGGGAAGTCATTCCGAACGCAATCATGGGGTTTCATGTTATTGCGCATTAGAGTATCTCACACAATTTTGGGCAATGGGAAATCATTTTCGGGCAATGGGAAATCATTCTGAACGCAATCCGAACGCAATTAGAATTCATGTAAATTCACTGAACTAGGGAATTCACGTAATTGCAAATTGGCTCCATTCAAAATTGAGAGAAATTCCTCCCATGTGATAAACTCCGTTGTGTATCTCCTTTGCACGTTAATTTCTCACATGGGGCCTCTCCAGGTACGTTTCTCTTGCAGGTATCAAATGTGGGTGGCAATAACTAGTAACTAGTTTGTGTAAGATGGTGGCAAAGGAACTACAACGCTTGATCCAAATCTCTCCCCAGCCATGAATTTCCTGGACAGCTTTGTGTGGAGTTAATGCTTTAAAAAGACTAACTACAAAACTGCCTGTTGCTAATTTTTTTTGCCTATCTTTTAACTGTTTAAACTAATTTTTAATTTGAATTTAAATTTGATTGTCTTTTTCTTGAATTTGTAATTAATTTTTTATATTTTATGCCCGTGGTGGGTTGGGGCTTGTGAAATTTTATGGTTTACTGTAGTATGTACTTTATTATTTTTATTGTAACCCGCCTCGATCCGTAGGGAGAGGCGGGCTAAAAATAAATATTATTATTACTTATTATTTCTGGGAACATGACTATGCCAAGCCTCTGCCAATAATCAAATATCTGTCCTGTAAGACAACCATATATTACCATATATATCCCTATTGCAGATGTCATGATCCTCCAGCACAACTTTACATTGCGTCTTGTCTGAAACAATGAATACATTTATGATAAGAGTCTTTGCCCCTCCAACGTTTCCTTCTGTCTATCTCTGCCCCCAACCAACAAGTTATATCCTCTACCAGTTTTTAAAACCTCCCTCTCCTATAAAATAGCCCTACCACTATCAGAACCAGGGATATAAGAAATAATGGTGTAACTGACTTCATCCAAACATTTCCCCTAGGTGGAGCTCAAGAATTGCTTTTAGTGAAATTCATAATTTTTTTCCCCCCTGGGAGCCTTTTCTTTTTGTATATCTGTTCCAAATTTGTCAGGTTGTAGAGAAACATACAGGCTGCGGAGTCCTTAAAAACAGATTAGTCTCCCAGTGTCCTAATCCAGCATTCAAAGCACTAGACCATGGTGCTTCTTCCTATAGTTAAGCTTGACCTAGTGAATGTGACACCTAAAGAAGTTGTTTCATAGCTATTGCAGAAATATAAATATACTCACTGAAATCAGGGGGGCTTATGTTGGTCATGAGTTTACCCTACATTTGACTTAATCTAGATTCAACCCTTGGTGGTATTGTTTTCAAATTCAAGATCAGTGGCAGATCAGTGTTAGTTGAAACTCTGTATTATTATTATTATTAACCTTTATTTATATAGCGCTGTAAATTTACACAGTGCTGTACATACAAGAATATATCCCATACATTCTTCCCCCACACTTGTATTTAGTCATATATAAAACGGTTATCTGTGCACCCTACAGGCAATCTTTCTCCATTTTTAAAAGCCTTTTTGCTTCATAAGTGAGCTGCAATCAATTTCTAAAAGTTGGCAAGTGTCTGAAAACATATCGTAGGCAAAGATGTTATCAGTATGGATATTTTTACTGTTAGTGAAATCAAAAGCAGAGATTGAGTTATTGAAGAGTAAGGAAATGCAACAGGTGGAGTACAGTCTTCAATACATAGGTTTTCATAGATGAAAACAAGGACATATGTGGACAAGATGGCAAAAACTATTAGGGTGGGAAATACTCAGGCTAGGAAAGGCTGCAGCAGTTTGCTTTTGCCTGGGCCTACTGAGAAGGACAAGATCCTGCCTTGAATCCCTATATTGGGAGAAAGGTGGGAAATAATAATAATCATAATCATTTTTAGGTTGACATAAGTTGGAAATGATTTGAAGGCACAAAACAACAACAACAAGTAGTATGTGTAGATCAGAAGTAAAGCATTCCAGGGCTTATTGGAAACAAAGACAATAAAATAGAGGCAATATAGTCTGACTTCTGCATTTGAAATTCCAATTGCATTTGCCTCTATCTAGTGTGTGGCCCCAGACCACTATGATACAGCAGCAAATGCTGTTTGGAGAGTATGTGTCTGTTTTGCATACTTTTTCCATCATACTGGGAGATCTTGGGCTTTGTTTTTTAAAGCCACCTCTTGTCTAAGAAACTCATTTTGGTACTTGGTCAGAAAAAGACCTATCATCCTTAAAATACATTGGCAAACTTAATACATTTTATTTCTTTGTTAAATCAGGTTACCAGGATGGGCTCCTGAAACAGCTGGTGGCTGCTCTTTCTTTTTAGCAAAAGGAAAGCTGGAAAAGAAAGAGGCTGCTCAATTTACTTGCTTTCTCTTCTTTACCATCTGAAATAATTAGTCTATTAACATCTATTAGTAGCAGATGTAGGTTGTGCTGCCGAAACCAGAGGCTTGCACCCTTCCATCTGCTCTCTTATACTGAATTAATCTTGCCAATACTTGTGTAGGCCTTGCGTTTTATTTAGTTTTCAGTTTGGTCTTTGCATTCCTTCTTAAAAATAATTTGTAGATACCGGAGCAACATGAAATTGAAAGTTGTATCAGTTCAGTACAGAGTTGTGCTGGAGAACCTAGAAGTTCCTAGATAAAATAATTATCTTGACATTTTTAGATGCTCCAGAATAATCTTGTGATCAACTTCTGGCCGATGTTGACTATCAAGTTGCACTGGAGGACCTGAAGATACCTAGACAGCTATTCTCTCAGGTAAAAAGAATAGTGTTGTTGTTTTTACATTGCAGTTTTTCTATATTCATGGGTGCCCTTCACCCCTAACCCCAGCGAATGTAGAGGGACTACTATAGCTGGGTGCAACTTTTTTCCACGTCATCATAAGTTTGGTGTCCAGATGCTCGCAGAAGCCCGTTTTCCTTTCTGTGTGTTCTTCATTGTATTTGGTGATGTGCCTCATCTACTGCCCCTTCCGAAGAAAACAAAAATCTAAGCTGCTCAGTGGTACAGCTGACAGTCAGTCCATTATGAATGCTGAAATTCTTGATTGGACGACTCTAGAAGAAAGCACAATGGGACTGTCTGACATGCTGGCGGCTGAAGTCTCCTCCAAATGTGGTATCAGTCCTGTTTCTATTAAGCCCCATACACTCCACTGGAGGAAATGGGATGCAAGCCACCAGTGCTCTGCCATTTATCTGCAAATAAATAATTTGCTGGCACTCCGCTGTCAGCTGGTCCAGCAAATGCGCTCATTTTCCTTGCCATCAGTTTAATTGTGCGCTACTATCGGACTAATTAGGACAGCGGCCTTTTCTGAGGTCAGAAATGGAATAAATGTCTCTGAGCCTGACCCGTCCTTTCTTTTCTTTTTTTCCTTAATATGCCATCTGCCATTACTATGACAGTGTGTTTTGCTTTTCATGCTTCACTACATTAAATAGAAGATATTCAGGGTAATGGGGCTATTTCTCCCCCTTAGCTCTTTCTTTTTCTTTCTTTTTCCAAAGACACAGAGGAGAAAACTGTACTATTCTGTTCGGTCCCTTTGCCCTCTTCCGAAAGCTCTTTAGCATACAGTCCGTCACCGTTTAAAAGAAAATTGCCCTGGAAGAATGAAACTAACTAAATAAATAAAAATAAAAATGTTTTATTTAACACTGATAATGATACTAACCCAAATCCCCATCTCACGGCACAAGCAGCTGCAACAGCTTTCTGTTCCAAATGGGTGATGTAATAGCCAATGCTGTAATGAATTTTTTAAAAATGGACCTACGATCCTAAGCCCGGCTGAAGGTTTTTTTAAAAAAATGAAACTCATACTGTTTCTGGTGCAAGAGAAAGAGTGAATGAATGCAAGGTTGTGCTGTTTGGCGCAGATCTCTGGATTAAAATGAAGACAAGAAACAGAATTTTAAAAAATCCTGGAGATTTGAATGCTTTAACAACAGGGCTATGCAATCTGCTTGGCCTTTTTGTATTGTTCATACAGAAAACATGTTTGCGTGTAATAAGGTAAAATAAAATAAAATCTATGGCTCTTAACACTCTGCTTTCGAGCTATCTTTACAGACGCTTGATCTTTCCAGATATATTTAAAATCATGCATGATTGCATTATATTATTATGCATATCGCTTATTAGAGTATAATAAGTGATATACATGATAATATTATAATGCAATAATGCAAGATTTTAAATATATCTGGATATATTTTAAATATATATTTAGGATTGCCAGGTCAAGGATAGCATAGGCGGTGAGATTTCAGGACCAAAATCTGAGATTTAGGGATGACTCCTTATAATGTTTCAAAGGTGATTGTACCTGGTGATGTCTTTCTTTATTCATTTATTTACCACTTTTCTCCCATATGGGACCTGAAGCAGTTTTCACTAAACATTAAAACAACACAGCTGAAACACAATTTAAAAAATTAAAAATTAAACACAGTCCACTTAAAAGTCATTAAAACAGTTAAAAGTATATTAAGACCTCTTGCGCATTAAAAACTGGCACAAGCCATTATCGTTCTTCAACCAGTTAAAAGCCAAAGGCTTGGCACAAACCATGATGCATTAAGTAGCAGCCACAGTTGCTCAAAGTATGCCATTCATATCAAAACTATCGGGTAAAAGAATGACAAAAATACAGCAGCCACACCTTTGAAGGCAGTTCTCTCGCCTTGAGGTTCCTCCCTCCTGTCTTCAGATTGGATAAAAGGGGCCAGACCCTGAGATTTGGGGCAAGCCCCTTGGATCTGGGAACCCTAACTCTATTTAATCTGAAAAAAACTGGTGTAATATTTACTGGGCCTATGCTATTTTTCCTTCTCTTCAACTGGGGAAATTTGAAATTCCAATACGTTTCAACAAACTAATCAAATTGACAAATCCCTTGGTGTAATTCCAGCAGATTAGAGCAGTCAGAGTTGGTCTTCATTTACACACAGTGTGTCCTGTTGTGAATCATGGCATTGCATTTTCTGCTGAAGGTGAAAAACACTCTAAAAATGAAACAGAACGTGAAATATATATGTGTGTGTGTGTTTGTGAGTTATATATGTGTCTATGTGTTTATATATTTCTCCAGTTAAATCCACAAAAGTGTGCAAGGACCTGGAATAGAAGTCTAGGTCCCAAATACTGACATTGACTAGATTTCAGACTCAGCAGATCCTCAAGTGATACTCTTTTCTAGCAACTTTTGAAATGAGACAATGTGCAAAAGAGACAATGAAAGTTTGTGTTTTTCAATGCAGCATTCTCTTTTGTATATTCAATTTAATTGAAGCATTTTTTTAATGTTTGTAAATATTATAAAAATAAATAAAAAATCAATTTGGCTTGTCACTTACTCAATGGCATAAGAAACGATGCTATCGCTAGTCATATTGCCATCAGAAATGCTGGTGGCTTTTGAGCAGTAAGGGCTTCAGGATGAATGAATGATAGGACCCATCCATTGCCTTTTCAGAGGCAGCAGCTGCCCGCTCAGAAACAGATGGCTGAAATGATCCGAAGAAGCCTGATCTTGCCTTTTAAAAAGTTAAGCAGATTTGAGGCTCTGTGTGTTTTGTGCATGCTGTTGATACTAAAGGTTACTCATCCTACATTAATCTGCAGGCGTATTCATGTGAATGTGTGTGTCTTCCACACTGTAAATTCAAATGCTGTCTATGAGTAGACATTTGGAAACATAATGGGGTTGATCTATGCTCTGTATTTTGACATTAAGTATTTACTACTTATGTTTTTCACCAAGAGTCATTCCCAAACTGGCATACAATTAAAATGCATGCAAAAAGGAATTAGAAAGAGGGACTGTGCTGGAGAATTTTCTGACTTCTGGCAATTTATTATATACATCCCAGGCTCCAGAGGATAGACAGTGTTGCAGATGGAATTGTTAGCACTGTTTTTATTAGTAGAATTTCATACTAATGTTGAATATTCAAATCAGGATGGATGAAAATGGATTGTTCAGAAACCCAGATATTTAACATGTTTTCTAAAACTATAAAGATTTTTTTTAAAAAAATCCTTTTTGTCCTCATTTTAAATATAACAAATGGGCTCAGTAAGCCTTCATAAAATTGAGTTAATAGCTGTGTCACTCACACTCATCTTGAGTTAGCTAAAGTGAAGCATAGGGATTCATTCATTTCAGTTTTTCAACTCATGAAAATAGTCTGAGTCTCTTATGCATTGAACAATAATTACAGTCTGCCCTCCATATACACAGATTCTTTATCCTCACATTCAACTATTAATGGCTTGAAAATATTCCTACACACACACATATTCCAGAATGCAAACTTTGATTTTGCTATTTTATATAAGGGATGCCATTTTACTACACTATTGTATTTAATGGGACTTGAGCATCCATGGATTTTGGTATCCCCAAGGGATCCTGGAACCAAACCCCAGCAGATACCAAGGGCCCAGTCTACCAGTTCTTCTATGAAGATGCCAGCCGCAGCTGCTGGTGAAATGTCCAGAATAAACTCTTCTAGAACACAGCCACATAGCCTGAAAAACCCACAAAAAACTATAGATGATGTAGGGCTTAGCAGTTTGAACGACACTCTCTTCATCTGATAACTTTTCACAGCAGTAGCACCTTCTGCAGGGTCAGAGAGAATATTTTCATCCTTTGGTTAATCACTCAAAGCTAAAAATTATGTAGAAATGGGAAAAAAGCATTTTTATTCATTCTATTTCAGAATGAATATAAATAGCAGTGGAGGTGTGTGTGATATCTAGTTTTACGGACTGTGTATTTATTTGCTGTTGCTGTCATATGCCTTCCACTCGCCTCCAGCTTATACCAATCGTATCATAGGGTTTCCTTGGCAAGATTTGTTCCAAGGAGGTTTGCCGCAGCCTCCTTCTAAGACTGAGAAAATGTGACTTGTCCAAGGTTGCGCAGTGAATTCCTGTGGCTGAGCAAGGATTTGAATACTGGCCTCCTGAAGTCTTAGTGCAGCACTGAAACCATTACAATGGTTTTATATTTATTTAATGATTTTTTTTTAAAAAAGATGTTTTTAAAGCAGGCAGAAATTTAATTGAATTTTTAAAAAACAGGCAGAAAGGCCAAGAGGTCTAAGCTCTGGCCTTTGGCTGCTTGATTTAAGACCCAGCACCATCTGGATACATATGGCCTCCTGGTGTGTTGTCTGTACTTTCTGCCCTGTTAGGGGACTATCCCATGTATAATACCCATGTAAGCCACTTAAATGCTATATCATTACCGACAGCCATCAGCTGGCTATGCTGCAAATAATCATTTATGTGATATTTTTAGTTAATGAATGGCATGTCCTTACGCTCTTCCGTTTGTTATTCAGAACATCTCTTGGAAAGTTCTTGAGCTGCATTATCTTTTCAGCAGGAGCTCTGCTCACTTTCGCTGCATGTCTTAATCCCTCAAGAGTCTGTAGTTGCATCGATCTGTAAATGTTCTTTTGGGTTACCTAGAATTAACAATCCACTGAGCATTGGCAATGCCTTCTCTTCTATTGTTTTCTTTCTTCTTTTCATGTATAGTTCCATCCTTTATCTAAATGATCTTCTCATGCGCCTAAGAGAAGGCAGTCAAAGATCTCATTCAAAGGTTCACCATCTTGAAAGCTACTAGGCCATTTCATTTTTCCTTTAATAAAAGACAGACTGATTCAGGTTAACGACTTAAGTAATAGTAGTAATAGACCACCATTTTATGCTAGCATAGCAGTTCATCACATTGCACATATAGCTGCTCAACATCATAAACAATCCTCCGTTATAGAGATAAAGTCTCCCACCTACACAATGTTTGCCTCCTTGGCATTTTGAGAAGTTTGTACAATGCTGTCCAGAGAATGACAAGAGGTGATCCCTTCTCAGGTGAAGGACCACTGTTCTTTCAAGGTACTTTAAAGCATCAAGGAGAGTTGAGGGACAAAAATCAGTCATTGACCTCCGAGACATCAACGCCTACATCAAGTTGAGGAACTGATAGGTCTTGTATTAATAGTTAGTGCACTTTTCTGCAAGGAAATTCAGCAAGGAAAAAGGAATTGTTGTTGTTTTTAACCTAACAGGTCATATAATTAATTAAAAACATTTGAGCCTGACCCTTTAATCAAAAAGGTTTCTGGAACAACTTACAAAGCCACTTTGTATGGCAGTCCTTACCCTGAGGCTGTCTAAATCTGAGACACATCATACAAGAAAAATGGATGGGGAGAGAGGAGGAAAGAATGACCCTAGGTACATAGTTGAGCCTTGCAAACCAGAAATTCCTGCAGCAGCAAGAATCCAGTTTCACAACCTAATAAGGCTCACATTACAATGAGCATTGTATCAACAAGCCATACATTTGCACAGTGATGCACAGCCTGCTCTGGTGTCCATGTGTCTACATGGTGTAATATGAAGAGTATAATTGACAAATCTTGCTGCTTTATCATAACTTAAGTCATGCTGGAAGACCTGGAATTTCTTGAGAAAACATTTCTCTAAGAAGTTGTAGGTCCTCCAGCACAATTCTACGGTCAGCTTCCAGCAGATGTTGAACAAAGAGTTGTGTTACAGGACCTAGAAATTCCTAGAGATTAAAAAAATGGTATTTGTGGTTTTCCAACTTTCACGGGGGTCTCGTGCCCTAACCCTCTCGAATGTACTAGACTTTGTATTAGACTTTGTTGTTCTAAAATGTGAGAAGCCAGTACCATTATTTGCGAACAAGAATTTGAAATCAAGATCAAGTGCAGCAAATAATAGCAGTAAAACACCAGTCTCTTAAGAGCCCATTATATTTCAGAGAGAACCTACTGAAATAAGAAATTTGGCTATCCATGAGGAATGAAGTTCAGAAGGCAGAGAAGTTACTTTGGGAAAATCCTATCACCATAGAACTGTAGCTTCTAGGTGCATTTCTCCCATTTTGTCTTCAAAGGAGAAACAAGACACGTACAGTTGCCCCTCCGTTTTCACAGATTTGAGATCCGCGGTTTTGATTATTTGTGGAGGGGCAGCCTCTGTTAAAGTTAATGGCGCGTGAGAGAGCGCAGTTGTTCAAGCCTATGGGGCTTAAATATCTCCTGATTCCCGAATTCAGAGAGAGGACTGTAATTGCAGAAATATATTGTTGTTAAGTCCCTTTGAGTCAACGTCAACTCATGGCAACCCTGTGGACGAGACATCTCCAAGATTCCTTGTTCTCCACTGTTCTGCTTAGTTCATGTAACTTCAGACCTGTGACCTCTTTGGTTGAGTCTATCCATCTGCCATTCAGTCTTCCACTCTTTGTATTGCCTTCTATCTTTCTGTCTTTTCTAATGAGTCATGCCTTCTCATGATGTGCCCAAAGTATGGCAGCCAAAATCTGATCATCTTAGAAATATATAGCTACAACATAAGCAAGTAGACCACAAGGCATCTTTCGAGGAGTCTTTTTTTATTAAGATAAATCCAGCAAAATTCCTAACCGTGGGTTATTATATTCAGTCAACCTGCCCTTCTTTTTTTTTTAAGTTTTTTTTTGTATTTCATTTAAAAACATGATTACACTTTTTTATTATTACTATTATTCTCCAAAATGTGACAAAATAAAACTACATTTGGGATACAACAAGATTTCCAGCTTCTAAGGATTTTTTTTTCAAGAAAATATCTCACCTTCTTTATAAAAGCAACCCACAGAACCACCGGAATGTCTGACGCAATTATTTTGTGTTTTTTTTTTCCTGTTATTTTGAGACCTCCCCACGTTAAGAAAACATACAACACATAACAAGGGTGAAATTACAATCTGAAGTCTGTATGACTTACACACAAAGGGATTATATACTGACAGAAGTCAATAGCTACCACCACTGATTCTTTCCAGGTACCATACAAACTATGACAATCACAAAAGATTTTTTTAAACAATGATTTTGTTGTTTTTTTGTTGGTTTAAGTCCCAAGTAGCCGAGATGAAGATGTTCCATAATTAAATTCATGCTAAAAAAACCTGCATTTATAAAATAGTTGATAAAAATATTCCTCTCTTAACAATACAGTATGGCGGTACGGGTACCAAATGATGGAAATGTAGAGAGCTAAGTTGGTTACTCGGACTTGGCTTCCTTGTCATCGGTTACGTCAGCAGCTGGTGCCTGTCAGCATTTGAGAAAATAGTAATTATATTCTTATACTAGAAAAATAGCCCATTTTACAAGGGGGAAAAACAGCTTCTACTTTTTCCTTAAAAACAAACATATCCAAACATCAAGTACAAGAAATTAGCAGAACTTTCTGAATGTATGTGAGCTCAGTTCTCCTCTGCCCAACACGATCTTGTTTTTCCTCCCTAATATAATTCTGTTATATAATATAGAATTCCATTCATTATCTGCCAAGCTTCATGGTTGCTAATACTGTACTCAAGATTGTTCGGTTCCTATTGATTTAGAAGTACAACAGGACCACCCAAAATTAAGGTACCTGAGAAAGGGGAGGAGAAGAAATGAAAGCACTGCTCTCCCAATTCAGACTTTCAGTCTCGTAACGCCATAAATTTAGCAAGTGAAGGAAAATTTTATTTGGGAGGAGAAATGCCTCATCCCCCCCTATCCAAGCTACACCTGGCTGGGGGGTTTTCTCAGTACACAGGAGTGGGAAAAGCTTGTACATTTTAAAGAAAATTATATTTGTATGGCAGATTGCTTAGCAGGAACCTGTGAGTTTACACAAGGTTGATGAAAGCTGAGCTCAAAAAACTGCAGGTGGGGAACTTAAGACCCTGTACAGACCGGTGTTATACGGCGGAGTGGGGGCATGGCGTAGGCACACCAGCTGCCCGTATACCGTGCACCCAACCGCATGGTGGGTGACATCATGGGGCTCTGTTGGCACAGTGTTTAAATGCGCTGCGCCAAAGGAGCACCAAAAAGCCACCGCCGCAATGCAAAAATAATACTTGTAAGCCGCTCTGATAGCCTTTAAGGCTGAAGGGCGGAGTATAAATACTCTAATAAATAAATAAATAAATAAAAGTCGCTTGTTGCGGCTTCTTTTTGCACTTTGGAAAGGCTAGATCGAGGAAAGGGGTAGCACACAGCCACCTCTTAGGGGCATGCTCTTCAGGCCCTAAATGAACTGGATTTGTGGCAGACTAAGTCAATCTAGGCTATGATAAGACTTGAGATACAGAATGTTTTTGTGACATTTAGTAAGAAGGGGACAAAAGGGAGACCATAGGTAAAGAAGTGCCTGTGTCCATAATTATATGCTCCCACTATGCACCTACATTATGCCTCATGTCAAGAGCTAGCTGACCTCTAAGGCTATAGATTTGATCTCTAAGGCTACAGAAACTTTGGTCCTCCAGGTGTTTTGGACTTCACAGAAGCCCCAACCACCTTGGCCAACAGCCAAAAATCCCAGGAGCTGAAGTTGAAAACACCTGGAGGACCAAAGTTTGGGAACTACTTCTATAGAACATTGCAGAAACAGTTATTCAGGGCCAAAAGGTGGACATACCGAAACAATTTCTCCAGGTCCCACTTGCATTTGCACACTTGCAAAACACAGAAAGGCAGTTCTGATTATAAAGAGCTTTTGCTTTTCCCTGTAACTTCCCATCAAGGAGAAAAACGATTCTTAATTACATCGAATAAAGGGCAGTAGCCATGCCTTTCACAGGAACAATCACAAATAATAAACTGAAAACCAAAGATGTTGTCCATAGCCCCAAGATGACCACACTATAAGTGATCAGAACTACAGGGGATATACTACCTCATTAGTTTTGGTATCTCCGTTCTCAGAGTGGTTTTCTTCTTTAGCATCTTCCTGCTTAGTTTCATCTTTTCCTTTGGCTCCCTTCTTCCCTTTTGCCGCTACCTTTTTGTCCTCTTTCTTATCATTTGCTCCTTTTTCTTTCTGTTAAGACGATTCATGTCAAAAGAACAGGCAGAAACAGTTTGCATTGTCTTTGTTAATCCTTTTCGCTGACCAAAGATCTCAGCTTCAAATTAAAAATAAATAAATCTAAAGCCATCAACAGTTCATTTGTGTCTACTATTACAAATTCTAAAAATTAGGATTAAATGAAGATGAAGAAAAAAAAAGTGGCTGGGTAACAGCAACTCCACTTTAAGGTAGCCATGTAAGTGCAGCTGCAGGTATGCCATCAAGATTTTATTTTCTATGTCTCTTGCTGGTTTTTTATTTCCATGACCACCATGCAAAAATAAAAGCAAATTTAAAAATTCATAAATGACATTACATTCACTCAGGAGTGGACAATTGTATCCAGATTAGGGGAGAAGTTTTCATGCTTGCACCTCCTTGCAGTAGAATATACACTTTTCTGGTGACTTAAAAGTGACCTAATATAACTTCTAGTTTTAATTTGGTCATTTTTCCAGGAGCAAAACAAACCAAACCATTTTGGAGTGGACTGGGCAATTTCAGACAATTTTTCATTAAATAGAGCATGTTTTCTCATCCTCAGATGAAGAATTTAGTACTGAAATACTTGTTTTTACCAAGATCGGAGCTTCAATATGTGCTTATTTGAACATCTATTATTAACTGCAGAAACACAGCCATTTAGAAACTGCACTAAACATTGCACCATAATGGAAACTTCCATGTAATCTCTAGAGCCTAAACAATGACTGAACATATTTATTCTTCTGTTGAAGCTGTAATTTCCTTTTCTATGGGTGAAGAAAAGTCTCTATGCTATTTAACATATATGTTTAAAAATAAATCAAACACCCTATTTTACAACCCCCCCCCCAATAACATTTTAAAATAGCATTCTTTCCAATATCCTAATTCTCAGTATGAAGTCTGATTTCTAAACCGATCTCATTTTTCTCATGGATGGATTTTACAGCTGACTATATGTAAAAATGGCAGGCAACCAAGTCTAGCAAGCCACAATATGCTGATCTTTGTCAAAATAACTAGATCAACTAATTCCAGTTGGTTGGCACTGCAAAATTACTCAATTGCAAGAAGCCAGTCAGCTTCACCATAATATAGTACATGAACATATCAGATTATTTTATTAATAACCCTAAGAGGATTCAAATTCAAAATCAAACACAGTGGACCCTTTGTATTGACGGGCTGGCAATCTGCAGATTTAACTGCCAACAGAGCACCATGCCCCATATTATTCAATGGTGGTGGAAGCACATATGCATGGTGACATGCCCATGCGCATGTCACTGTCAGTGAATAATATGCGACTCAACCACATTTTTTGCCATTCGCAGCAAAAACACCCAGATGGGAAGGCCAGAGTCCACTGCAAACATAGCATTGTAATATATGGGCACCACTCATTCCCCTGTATTCTGTCATTTCTTTACTGCTACAAATGCAAACTGTCCTTTGCAGTGGCATCTTTAAAAACAAAACAAAAACACTCCACAATTATATCTTAATCACAATTTCCCTGACTTTTGACCAATTTCCCTGACTAATTTCCATTCCTCCAACTTTCCAGAGAGTGGCGATCTGGCCCTACACCAATTGGAAATGAAAGCCAACATATATTTCATACTTACTTAACCACTGTTACTGTTTTATCAAAAATGATTCATGGGATTAAAATAACTTTGAAGAACTGACATGCTACCAATTCAGGAACTCTATTATACTTTCGATCAACAGCCCACTCAGGCACTATGCCTAAAGGTACAGGCAAAGAACACAGAGGCTACATCTGCACTGCAGAAATAATCCAGTTGGACACACGTTTTAACTGCCATGGCTCAATGCAGTTCTGGGATTTGTAGCCTGTTGTAGCACCAGAGCTCTCTGACAGAGAAGGCTAAATGTCTCACAAAACTACAGCTCCCAGAATTCCATACCATTAAGCCATGGCAGTTAAAAGTGGTGTCAAACTGGATTATTTTGAGAATGCGGATGCAGCCAAAGTCATGTGTTCCACCCTCTCTGGCAAATGCATCAGGTGAATTCAAACAGATTGGGCTGCACAATGTAGCAAAGTCAGACACAAGGAAGAGTTGCACTGATAACAGGTTCTGCCCCTTTAACCTCTTCTGGCAAGACATCTGATCAGGAAAAATTTCACTAACATGTTTGGCAGGTATAACAAAACCCAGAAAGATGAAAAGCTAGTTTTCTGAAATCAGTGGGAAAGGGCTGTGTGTTAACTTTGCAACACCATCAGCTGGACGACTAAGTCGAGTTGCTTGGCAATTTCTGTTTGCATCTAAATTCAGCAAAATCAAACATATTAAACAATATTTTAGATATATATGTCTCTGTGTATGCATTATACAATCTCATCAGCCGCAAGTCTGCCATTTTCACAGTGCCAAAGTCCATTTTAAATGGTCTTTGAGCAAAACAGGAGAGCTGAGTCTCAGACTGAAGCCAACCTATCAATGTAAGGTATGTTTTTGATCATTAAAGAGGGTAAAAAAGGGAGAAGGTTTGGCCCATGTTCTGGAGGCCATGCGCAGTTTCCAAATACAAGATTGTGCAACATTATTTTACAATATATTACAGTAAATTCAAATGGAGTATGCCAGCAAAATCCTACATGCCAGCAAACATAGAAGTTTACCGCTACATTCAAGGAACCCAGTATTTTCTTCTGCCTTTTTTCATTACTTCTATTGAACTATTACTGTACATGCATTTTTATGTAACACTGTAAGTAAAAAGGGTGGGGAAAGGGGCAGACATTGGTTCTGGGGAATTTGCCATCTGAATTTCAATAATGGGAAAGAAGAAGGGAAAGAGAATCAAGGATAACACTGGAATAATGGACTAAAATAGATCTCTAAGTACACTAGGCTACAGTCTGTTTACCTTAGGTGCTGCCTTTTTGGGCTTTGGCTCTGGTTTAGGTGGAGCAGGTTTCTGCAAAAGAAGCATTCGGATTATTTAACATGTGTCATAAAAGAAACAAAGATGATTTAGTTCTTTGGGTTGCTCTGACTCAGAAACTTACAGCTGGCTGACCTGGCTGTTTCATTTCACTTACACATATTGTTTAGATTTATATTGCTAAAATACATTAAACCACTCTTTTATTATATACTGTAGAATAGGAAGCTCTCCCTACTCTTTCGATGTTATTCCCACTTTTGGTACCAAATTTTCTGTTAAAGAAGTAATGCCAAGGAACACACCTAGTTCATTAATTGACATATACTCCTACTCTATAAAAAGGCAGCTAAGAAATGTTTTGCAAAAAAGAAAAATGTAGGTTTCAGGGGGGTGAAATAACATCAGGTCATGGGATAAGCAGGACTTTCTACAAGGGAACTCTTGTGTGGTTTTGTCTCATGGGATATGTTAGGATTTCATGGCAATCTGATCCAGACACTTTGAGAATTACAGCTTGTAGTCTTTGCCACTACAGTACATTGGCTCCCAGGAGGCATCCTAGAAATGCAAAATTACCTTTTGTTCAGTAGATATTATTAGAATCTAATAATCTGAAGTTTTCAAATCACCATTAGCATTAATACACTGGAAGTATATAGTTATGGTATATGTTGTCTTCATGTTATCTGTCAACTTATGGGACCCCATGAATTTCATAGGGTTTTCTTAGGCAAGGAAGACTCAGAGGTGATTTTGCCAGGTCCTTCCTCTGAAATATAGCCCACAGCACCTAGCATTTGTTGGCGGTCTCCCATCCAAGTACTAACCAGAGCTGACTCTGCTTAGCTTTCAAGATCAGACAGGATCTGGTGCCTTTAGAATATTTAGGTCAGGATAGTCACTGGGAGCATGTTGTTACTGTTGTGTGCTTCCAAGTCGTTTGGGATTTATGGCAACCCTATCATATGGTTTTCTTGGCACGTTTCTTCAGAGAGCATTTGCCATTGCCATCCTCTTGAGGCTGAGACAATGTGACTTGCCCAAGGTCACCCAGTGGGATTTTACGCTGAAGCGGGGACTTGAACCCTGGTCTCCAAAGTCATAGTCTAACTCTCAAAACACTGAACCATGCTGGCTCTCATACATTACATGGAATAAAAAGTAACAGGAGAGTTACTCACAGCAGATAGTCTAGCTGATCTTCTCTTTGGCTGGAAGAAGGCGGTGGGGAAAGACACATCAATAAAACTGAAACACAGCTCCCATAAACACAACAGTCATTCATACATAAAATAATGGAAAACGAAGGTTGCCACCTGCTTCTGTACTTTATTATTGATCATTTTATTTACTCTTTCCCCAATTTTCTCCCAAATTTAAGGCAGCTTAAGGCTCCACACTTAACATCAGACTAAGCCCCAACAGACTTTAGGGTTCATTTCAAAACATCCATCAGACAGGACTGTATTATGGTGTAAAAAGATTACATTATAGCACACGCCAAGAGCACACACAAATATAGGAATACCCTAAATATAGTAACTACAATGCAATTAGCAATCATGTAGCCTTCTATTATGCTTGTTTAGTTATTTTTATGGCAAATTGTCACGCCCTTGTTAATAAATGTCGAGTGCAATAATGTAATTATAACTAGTTTTGTTATGTTTAACAGTATAAACACAATGTACAACTGTAAAGAAGAATATACCACCCTTCATTCCGTAACCATATTTGTAGATTACTAGTCAACAATGTTTTAAAGCATCCAAACCACGAAATCTTTCTTATAGCACCCAAATCCTGGAAGTAAGTCTTTCTTCCAAGGCATAACTGCAGAAGCAAGAGGCTTGACAGTAAAGTAGATGTGAAACAATAGTAGCAATAAAGAACTTATTTCTTTCCTTCTGTTAAACATATCAACAGTTGCAAAACTGTAAGGCTTAGTATGTTGTAGGATTATTCTTCCCCCAGGTAGTTAATGAACAGTTTTATCCTCAGGGGTGACTTTAAAAGTCTTAAAAGTATTGCACCTTCAATAAAGAGCATTTATCGTTCTTACATGTTTCTCCCCTTCTATACTACTTCCACTAGACATGAGTAAATACTTCTGCAACTGTTAATACATTTAAAAGAAGGAAAGAAATAGGTGAGTGTGATCAAGTTCTTTATTGCTACTACTACTTCAAGTCTACTTTACTATCTCTCACCTCTGCAGCTATTCCTTTGAAGAAAGATTTACCTCTATGGCATGGATGCCTTAAAAAGAAAGACTTACTTCCAGGGTTTGGATGCCTTAAAACATTTTTGATTAGTAATTTCCTACAAACATAGCTATGGAAGGAGGGGTGGCATATTCTTCTGTAAACTTTGCAATTATATGCGAACTATTTCTTTATAGCTATACATTGAGTTTATATTGTTAAATATGGCATAACAAGCTATAAAATATCCAGGGGTAGCCAAGTTGGCCATATAGCAAATCCAATAACATCAAAAATCTACCAAACCGTGATACTTTTATTGACCAAAAATGCACAATATACATGTTGCAAGCTTTCAAAGCTCCGCCGGTTTCTTCAGCAGGCAAGATGAAGACTTTTTCTCCTGTATGGTTTTTAACACCTTGCCTGATGAAGTAGCCAGTGGAGCTCTGAAAGCTTGCAACAAGTATATGGTGCATTTTGGTTGGCCATAAAGGTATCACTGTTTAGTGGATTTCGGATGTTATTGGATAATGAGTTATAATTACATTGTTGCACTATACATTTGTTAACAAGGTTATGACAAATTGTTATAAAAGTAACTGAAAAATGTAATAGAAGGCTACCTGGTTGCTAACTGTTTTAAGATTTTAACCGGAGTCACTATTCAGGCATTCATTTTAGGGCTAAAGTAAATATGCAAGGAGAGCCTTCACTTTCCTTATGTGAAAATCCATCTCTGGTACAAGAGACGCCTCTCCATAGGTATACTGCTGGTGCAAATAAGTTTTTAAGTGTATGACAAAACTTGAGCTTCAAAAAGCTCTGCTAATGGGGTGGCTATGTTAAACGCATGCATCCCTGCAACAGAGCCCAACAATGATGACATTTGTGTTGTGTTTCCCAGATCCTTGGTTTTAATCACTAGACGTGTGAGCCATCTCTGGTGCAAGAGATGCCTCTCCGTAAGTATATCGCTGGCTCAAGTTTTTAAGTATATGACAAAACTGGAGCTTGAAAAAGCTCTGCTAATGGAGTTGGATGGCTATGTTTGCATGGTGTGAAACACAGCCATTCAACTCCATTAGCAGAGCTTTTTCAAGCTCGGGTTTTGTCATATGCTTAAAATTAGATGTGTATCCCTGCAACAAAACGGAACAATCATGACTTTTGTGTTGTGTTGTATAATGACACTTGAGATGTTGCCCTAGCTCTGAGCCTGCTCCTTCACGTATACTGCTATTGTGCAATGCAAAAAGTCAGCAATGGGCTATCAAAGATCTCTCCCCTACCTGTTCAGCAACTTCCATCCTTGCTAAAATATTGGTGGGGAAAATAATTTGTGGATCTATCCAATATAAGCTTTACATCATCCATGCAAGACTAACAGGTGAAAAATCTGTTGTTTAGGCAAAGACCCCATGTCACAGCACAGATAAAGGACCCATGGGCTGCAAACTAGTGATAAAACGTTCATAATAATAACGGTATAAAACAAACCTACCTCCTCCTTTACCTCGCCTTCAGCTGCAGCCTAGGTAAAAACAGAAGAAAAAGAGAACACATTAAAGATTTCCCTCTTACTTTGCCAATTACACTGTGCCCGGGTGGGCTTTACAACTTGCCAATTTCTCATCTGTACCACCCCAAACAATGCCCACCACACTCTCTTCTCTGATCTCAGAAACTAAGCAAGGCCAGGCTTGGTTAGCATTTCGATGGAAGGTCACTAGACTATACTCTTTAAAACTAAAGAGACGTCTCAAGTGTTTTAATTGGGTGCAATTTATTTAATGGTTCCAAAATGTTCTCATTGCTACAAGGGTCAACACGGATAAAAGCTATCAATAGAATCAGACTCTTGCAGCATCAGTACTGCATAAATAATCCCGTCTGACACCACTTTTAACGTCCATGGCTCAATGCTAAGGAATCCTGGAAGTTGTAGTCTGTTGTGGTACCAAAGCTCTCTGACTGAGAAGGCTAAATGTCTCTTTGTTGTTGTGTGCCTTCAAGTCTTTTCTGACTTATGGCTATCATGGGGTTTTCTGGGGCTGAGTGTGTGTGGCTTGAGTCACACTGTCTCAGCCTTGAGGACTGCAATGGCAAACCCACTCTGAAGAATCATGGCATGAAAACCTTGTACAGTAATATGTTGTCGCCGTAAATCGGAAACGACTTGACAACACCTTTTGTATTATAAACCGTATGACAGCAAGCATTCTTTTGAATGCAAATCTTTGTACTGTTTTTATATGTATTTATTCTGTCGTCTAATGGTCTATTGACTGTAGGCTTGGGGGTGGTGCGTGTTTCCTTTTTGGTTTTGAAAGCGTGGAGAAAAGGAAGAAGCCATTCCTTCTGCAATATTCCGGTCAGGCCTTTCCTCCTATTCCAAGAAGGCCTCCAGACTACGAGTCCCAGCATGCCACGGGAATCCAACCTGGGTTTTGGCTTGACGTCATGACGCCAACGTTCCCCCTTCTTCTTGTTCTTCTTCATCACATACAGCAGATTCCCGCCAAATCACCTGCAACAAGGTCTTTTGCAAGGGCACGGCCATGCCTTCCACCAGACAGAAGGGCCAAGCATTGGAAAAGAGGCATGGCATGGGCAGGGAGGCATGTTTTAAAAGATAATAAATAAAATAATAAGAAGAATACAATATAATGCCTCTGAAATCCTGATCACACAACCTGTCACATCTCCCCCTTGTATTTTTCCCCTCTACGCAAATGCAAGCATAAGTCCAAATATTAGAAGCAAAATTGGGTATCTTTTGGGCATCTCCCTGCAAAGAGAGCATCCAGTCGTGCAATTCTAGGACCGGAAAAATCTTTAGAAAGTGGGGATGAGGAGAGAAAGATTCAAATCCTGCCACCTGTCCAAATTCTACTGTTTTTATTGGACATCTCCTTGCAAAGAGAGCATCCAGTTGTGATTTTCTAGACCAAGGTAGAAAGGTTCAAATAATCCCACTTCCTGTACAAATGTTATTATTTTTGAAATTTCTCATGGCAAAGGGAGCACCCAGTTGTGCGTTCCTAGGCCAAGCAAAATCTTTATAAAACTGCGGAGACAGAAAAGTTCAAATCCCTCCTCCTGTCCATATTCTATTATTTTGGAGAGATCTGTCCTGGGAAAGAGAGCATCCAATCGTGCATTTCTAAACCAAGAAGCATCTTTAAAAACTGGGAAGGGGACGGAAAAATAAAAAATTCTTCCTCGTGTCCAAACACTAATATATTTTGGATCTCTCCTTGCAAAGAGAGCATCCAACTGTGCACTCCTAGGTCCAAAAGGATCTTTAAAAACTGGGTATGGGGGAGAAAAAAATTCAAATCCCACCTCAGTCCTGTCAGCATTTTATTATATTTTGGACATCTTGCAAACAGAGCATCCCATTGTCATTCCTAGGGCAGAAAGCATCTTAGAAAACTGTGTATGGTGGAGAAAAGGATTCAATTCCCACCTCCTGTCCAAATTCTATTATATTTTGGACATCTTCTTGCAAAGAGAGCATCTACCAATTGTGCATTCCTAGGCTGCTGAAAAGGATCTTTAAAAACTAGATATTTGGGAGGGAAAGAGAAGAATCTTTTTAAAGGAGAGGAAGGTTTAAATCTCTCCTCCTGTCCAAATGCTATTATTTTGGGGGCCATTTCTTTACAAAGAAGAGTATCTAGAGATCTTGCCTTCCAAGACCAAGAAGTGTTTTTAAATAAAGGAAGGTTCAAATCCCTCCTCCTGTCCAAATGCTATTATTTTGGGGGCCATTTCCTTGCAAAGAAAAGCATCCAAACAAATCTTGCATTCCTAGGCCAAGAAGAATCTTTTTAAAAAGAAAAGAGAAGGGAAGGCTCAAATAATTCCTCATCCATTGCAAATGCTATTATTTTGGGGGGACCATTTCCATCCTTGCATTCCTAGACCAAGAATAATTTTTTTAAAAAAAGAGAGAAGCTTAAACCCCTCCTCCTATCCAAATGCTATTATTTTGGGGGGCCATGTCCTTGCAAAGAAGAGCATCCAAATCTTGCATTCATCATAGACCAAGAATGATCTTTTCAAAAAAGAAGAGAGAAGAAGGTTCAACCCCTTTCTCTTGTGCAAATTTTATTATTTGGGGGGCCATTTCCTTGTAAAGAAGACCATCCAGATCTTGCATTCCTAGACCAAGAACTATCTTTTTAAAATATTTTCTCCTGTCCAAATACTATTGTTCTGGGGTCTATTTCCTTGCAAAGCAGAGCACCCAGATCTTGCATGCCTGGGCCAAGAAGAATCTTTTAAAAACCCTTTCACCTGTCCAAATGCTATTATTTTGGGGGGTCATTTCTTTGCAAAGATGAGCACCCAGATCTTGCATCCCTGGGCCAAGAAGAATCTTTTAAAAACCCTTTCTCCTGTCCAAATGCTATTATTTTGGGAGTCTATTTCCTTGCAAAGAAGAGCATCCAAATCTTGCATTCCTGAGCCAAGAAGAGTCTATTAAAAATCCCTTCTCTGTGCAAATGTTATTGTTTTGGGGGTCATTTCCTTGCAAAGAGGAGCACCCAGACCTTGCATTCTTGGGCCAAGAAGGATCTTTTTAAAATCCTTTCTCCTGTCCTTGCAAAGAAGAGCACCCAGATCTTGCATTCCTAAACCAAGAAGAATCTTTTTTAAAAAGAAGAGAGAGAGAGGAAGGTTCAAACCCCTTCCTCCTCTTAGTCCTGGGGCAATCCTATGCAGCAGGAACATTGGAAGGGAAGGAAAATCCCTTGCTTGCAATGCAAAAATCTCCCTTTTTCCCCCCTTCTTGCAGTTGCAAAGGACAGGTTGGATAATAATAATAAAAACTCTGCCCCCAATGGCTCCAGCTCTCCATTGCACAACCATCTGCTGTCTCTCTTTGCCCAGAAGTAGAAGAAGAAGGACAGAAAGAGAGAAATGGAAGAAGGAGGAGGGGGTTGTTGTATGTTGTTGAATGCAAAGAAGGAACAAAGGCAAAACGCAGGAGGAAAAAGTGGGGCTGCAATGCAACCATGTCTCTCCCTTTTGGAAAGGAAAAGAGTGGGCTGGAAAGGCTGGGGATTTTTTATTATTTTCCCCCCTATGGAAAAAGGGGATTAAGGTGGAAGGAGAAGCAACCTATGATTAGTTTGGTGCTTTTTTTCCTCCCCTTGATCTCTCTTCTCTCCATGGAGGCCCCCAGAGGCACCATGGCTGTTTGCAAATCCAGCATGGAAGCCACCGACCAATGCAAAACCTCTGGTTTTGCATTGGTCGGTGGCTTCCATGCTGGATTTGCAAACAGCCATGGTGCCTCTGGGGGCCTCCATGGAGAGAAGAGAGATCAAGGGAGGCTTAAAAAGCCAAAAAATGCATGCTTTTCCCAACAGGATCCATCTCCAGAAGCCATGCACAGACATTTTAAAAGAAGTAGCAATGCAAAAAACAAAAGACCAACACAGAGAGGAAGAGTGTGCAATGCAAGACCTTAGTGTGCAAATGAAAAAGTAGCAATGCAAAAAAAAAAAAAAAAAAAAGACCAACACACAGAGAGGAAGAGTGTGCAAAATGCAAGACATTTCTCCTTCCCCCCCCCCTTTTCACATTCCTGCCCTTTTTATTTTTTTGCAAAAGGTTTTCCCCTTCCATTGCTTCCCCTATTGCCATAAATATATAGATGCATGCATGCATTTTTGCAATTCCTGGGCTTACCTTTCTTTTGGGCATAGTGGCACCTTCCAGAAGTTGTTGCTTTGCAAATGCAAAAAAAAAGGAAAGAGAGGAAAAAGGAAAAGCGTGCAAAATGTTCTTTCCAACAAATAAAAAATAATTGCAAAAGCTTCCTTGCTTTGGACAGCAGTTGTTTATTTGCAACAAAAAAAATAAAATATAAAAGGTTGCAAAAATAAAATAATAATGGCTCAGTTGCTTCTTTGCAAAAAAAAACTGGACAAGAAGAGAGTTTAAATTGCAAAAAAAATATTTCGAAAAAATATATATATTTAAAAATAAAAATAATAATTCCTCCGTTTATTATTTTTCTTGCAAACAGTTCCAAAATAATAATAATAATAATAATAATAATAATACACCAAAAAAAAAAAAGACCACTCAACCAAACTGCATGAATGGGGAGCGCCAAAAGGAGTCCCCGGGCATTGGAGTGACGCGCGCCGGGTCCAATCAGAGAGACGGGAGTGGAGAAAGGAGAGTGGTGATTGGTCGGTCCCGGGGAAAGGGCGGGGCCAAGGGAGAAAGAGGCTGTAAGGCACCGCGCGCGCTCACCCAGGGCGCCTCTTTACGCCGCTTGCGCAGCCCAGGGCCACTTAGAGGCCTTTCGTGAATAGCGTTGGCCTCTCGTCGTGTTTTTTTGTGGCGCCTTTTTAACCGTCGCTCTTCTTCTTCCATTTTGCGTTGTTATTATTAAAAAAAGGCCGCTTGGGAATAAAAGCGCGCCTCAGTGAAGCACCAAATACAATAAATAAAGGCATATAACACACAAATAAAGGCGCAGATATATAAATAAAGGCACCTAGTGTATAAATAAAGGCACAAAACACAGAAATAAAGGTTCCACAGAGGCCCCCTCAGAGGGTCGAAAGTTACCTCACAAAAGTTCCTCAAGGACTACTAGGGCCTACAGCGCCACACAAACATGGCGCCTTCTTGTTCTCTTTTTTTCCCCTCAGTGTGGAAAGGAGGAGGCCTGGCTGGCTCTCTCTGGACTCCCCTCTGGGCCCCATATTTGATATTTCTTTCTCTCATGGAGGGAGGAGGAAGGGGAGCCATGTTGCTGGGCCACAAAAACAGCCCCATGGAGGATTTTTCTCCATAATAATCTAAAGAGGCTGCATCATCTATACAAAATTTAGGACACAATTTGCGTTCACACTGGAGAAATAAACCGTTTTAAGTGCCATGGCTCAATGCTGTGAAATTCTGGGAATTGTAGTTTGTTGTGGGGCCCAGAGCGGAGCGGAGCTCCGCTCTGGGCACCACAACAAACTACAATTCCCAGAATTTCACAGCATTGAGCCATGGCACTTAAAACGGTTTATTTCTCCAGTGTGAACGCAGCCACTGCACTGCGGCAGGATATGCTGGGATTTATAGTTTTCAGAAATTCTTCTGAGGCACCTTCTTTGACAGAGAAGACCTTTTAAAAAATGCTACACTACATTACATTACACCACACACTACAACTACAAGTACATTTGTAAAGCTGCAGATCCCAGGATTCAAAGCCCCAACAGGTGCAAAGGCATTTGTGAAACTGAAAATCCCAGGATTCAAATGTATTTGTAAGGCTAAAACATCCCAGGGTTCAAACGCTAGGGTGCGAATGCGTTTGTAAAACTAAAAAAAATCACAGGATTCAAATTCTAGGATGCGAATGTATTTGTAAAACTAAAGTTACCAGGATTTAAATCCTAAGGGTCAAATGTATTTGTAAGACTAAAAATCCCAAGGTTCAAACTCCAGGGTGCAAATGCATTGTGAAAATCCCAAGATTCAAATCCTAGGGTCAAATTACTAAAAATCCCAGGATTCAAACCCAAGGGTGAGAATGCATTTTGTAAAACTAAATATCCCAAGATTCAAATCCTAGGGTCAAATTTGAGTCAAATGTGTTTGTAAGACTAAAAATCCCAGGATTCAAATCCCTGGCTGCATTTGTAAAACTAAAAATTACAGGATTCAAATTCTAGGATGCAAATATATTTGTAAAAATAAAGTTCCCAGGATTTAAATCCCAGGATGGAAATGCCTTTGTAAAACTGAACATCCCAGGATTCAAATGCATTTGTAAAACTACACTTCCCAGGGTGCAAAACCATTTGCAGATCTACAAATCCCAGGATCTAAATCCCAGGATGCAAATGCATTTATAAAATTGCAAATCCCAGGATTCAAATCCCAGGGTGCAAATACATTTGTGAAACTACTGTTCCCAAGATTCAAATACATTCGTAAAACTAAAACATCCCAGGATAAAAACACATTTGTAACACTAAAAAGTTCAGGATTCAAATTCTAGGATGCAAATGCATTGGTAAAATTTACACATTTTATTTGTGATTTATTTTTGGGAGGTTGTTGTGGAACGACTTTATCCCAGGTTATCCTTGTTGCCGCCACTGCTGTTGTTGTGTGCCTTTGAGTAATTTCCAGCTTATGGCAACTGGTTTGTTGTCGACTCATGGCGACGCTATGGATGAGACATCTCCAAGACCCTCTGTCCTCCATGCTCTGCTTAATCCCTGCAACCCTATAAATCACATGGCCTCTTTAATAGAGTATATCCATCTAGCATCCCTCCACCTTTCCCAGCATTATAGTTTATCATACAGGAGGAATTTCTCTCAATTTCAAAAGAAATGAAAGGGGGGCCAGTTAGGAAATGAGTGAATTTGCTAGCTCAGCGAATTTATGTGATTGCGTATTGATGCTGCATTGCGTTCAGAATTGCCCAAAATTACCCGAAATTGTGTGTGATAGTTTCTCATGCAATAACGTGAAACCCCACGATTGCATTCGGACTGCCATTGGATTATGCTTCCAATTTCTGTTGTCTGATAAACTCTGTTGTCTTTTCCAATGAGTCCTTCTTCTCATAATCTTGGGAAGTTTCCAACTTGATCTGCTCTAGGATCCATTTGTTTATCCTATTGGCTGTCCATGGGATCCTTATCACTCTTCTCCAGCCTCACATCTCCAATGAATTGATTTTCTTCTTATCTTTTTCCTAACTGTCCAGCTCTCACATCCATACATGGCAACAGGGAATACAATGGCTTGTATAATTCTAACTTTTGTGCTTTGTTGTGTGTTTTCGCATTTTAGAGTCTTTTCTAGTTCTTTCATAGCCGTCCTTCCCGTTCATAATCTTTTTCTGATTTCCTGGCTGTAGTCCCTGTTCCGATCAATGTTTGATCCCAGGTACGGGAATTCTTTTACTATTTCTGTTTCTTCATTGGAGTTTATCAGGGTCACATTACGGAACTATGGAATGCCCTTAAAGATATGAGAGTAACAAATACATCCAATAGTCCTGATGAGGAATCTGTACTCAGGACAAGATGCTACTGTCAGGACAGAACATGGAGAAACAGAATGGTTCCCAATTGGCTTTCCTTTCACCCTATCTCTTCAATTTGTATGCAGGACATATTATACGAAAAGCAGGCTTGGACACAGAAGAAGGAAGAGTGCAAATAGGAAAAAGGAATATCAATCATCTAAGATATACAGATGACACCATAGTACTAGCACAAAACCTCAAATGTCTGGAACATCTACTAAGGAAGATCAAAGGAGAAAGTGCAAAGACAGACTTAATGTTGAACATAGCAGTTTATCACACAAAGGAGATTGAGACTTTATCCAATTAATATCCCAGGAAAATCGTATAATTACACAAAATAATTTCACACAAAGACCTCCGTTAAAGTGGTCACAAAGGAGTATTAATGCACATCTTTTTACTTTTGGGATTTCAGCAACAATGCATTTTCTGATATTGCTTTATTTGCGCAATTGCGTGTGATAATCATTTGTGCAATTACTCGCCATTTTTGCTTTATTTGCAGGATGCTTTAAATGCGCTTTAATCTTTCTTTTATGCCAAAATTTGCCCCAGTGTGATAAACTCCATTGTCTAGGTTAAACTTGTGAAGGTCCTCGGTCGTCATGGTTTTGATTTTCTTTAAGGAGTTTTATCACACTGGAGCTGATTTCAGCATTAAAGAGAGATTAAAGCACATTTAAAGCATCCTGCAAATGAAGTGGAAATGGCGAGTAATTGCGCAAATGATTATCACATGCAATTGTGCAAATAAAGTGATCACCCTACCTGGGGTTTTCTTGGCAAGATTTGTCATCATCATCATCATCATCATCATCATCATCATCATCATCTATTACACTCAACAGATCCAATAGAAAACTCAAAACACAAAAATAAAAGCAACACCCAAAAGGAATAAACAGTACAGTAAAAATAATAACATGGTGATTATCAACAGGATTTGTTCAGAGGTTTGCCATGGCCTTCCCCTGAGGCTGATTAGCCCAAGCTCTCCCAACAGGTTTCATGGCCAAGCTGGGAATTGAACCCTGGTCTCCAGAGTCATAATCCAATGCTCAAACCACTACACCACATTGGCTCTCAAAAACCAATATAGGTAATGGTTATTGTAATACTTTTGCCCCCAATTACTTGGACATTAAGAACTGAATCAGAGCAGAATTGAATCTTTCACTCCATCGCATCATGAGCATGACTGAGCATCCTCATTCCTTATTAATAACCACCAAAGAGGATCATCTTTTTATTGGCCTTGTCCAAATATAGAGATGCCGCAATTAACACCGAGGATGAATTGGGATGCTTACTCATGAGATCAAACGGCACCATCTTCATTTTACTAAGCAGTCGGAGGCAAGAAATGCCCTTCTTTTGCCATAATAGAGAGGAGGCTATGATGTTTTGCTGCCAAGGGAGAAATGTCAACTCCCTCCCCTGTTAATTGTTTTATTTATATAGCATTTATCTATTTTACATATAAAATATAATGACTTACTAAGTAGCTGCATTTGAAGATATAGCCGCATTAGCCTGTAGGATCAGTATGCAGAGAGATCTTAGCACCTTTGAGACTCACTGAAAGAAATAAGTTGGCAGCATGAGCTTTCATAGACTTCCTCAGATGCTTTTGGACTGTATAATATATAATATAAGTAATATAAGTACCGTAACTGTACATACCATAGTCCCAGTGCACGTTGATATTATTTATCTGTGAGTGAAACACTCCAGTCCAATATGTATTGACTCAAAATTCACCTGTGTGGAGCTGGGTATGTTTAGCCTGGAGAAGAGACGGTTAAGGGGTGATTTTAGTATTTGAAGGGGTGCATGTCATATTGAGGATGGAGCAAACTTGTTTTCTGCTGCTCCAGGGAATAGGACCCAGAGCAACGCAAGCTACAGGAGAAGAGATTCCACCTCAACATTAGGAAGAACTTCCTGACAGCAAGAGCTGTTCAACAGAGGAATGCACTCCCTCGGATTGTGATGGAGTCTCCTTCTTTGGAGGTTTTTAAACAGAGGCTGGATGGCCATCTAATGGGGGTGCTTGGATTGTGAGTTCCTGCATGGCCATGGGTTGGACTGGATGGCCCTTGGGGTCTCTTCCAAGTACCTGTACTCTATGATTCTATGATCTATGAAGGTTTGTAATTGCTCCAGCAGGTGTCTCTGTTTAGTTGCAATGTGCCACTTCATGTGCATGCATATTCATAAAAATGTGGTTCCCAAGCTCCAACGCTTTTCAGATATTTAGCATTGTACTCCTTCAGATATTTTTTTAAATCATTGCATACCATCACATGCAATCCAGCCCTTTTCTATTGCTGTATAAACAGCTAACGTTCTATTTTTCCTGTTCTGCAAGAATATCAGTTACTCTCTTTCCATCCGTTTTATACAACCCCATATATGAATAAACACATGCATGTGCCCAACTTCACATCCCCTTATACACTGAAAATATGCATCTGTTGACAGAATCTGAGTTTTATTTGAATAGTTTTGTAGAAGACAGAGGGGTTTTTATGGCTGGTAAATGTCAGACATTGCAAGCTTGCAATACACTCCCTGCACATATGTAGAATGATGTGTATGATACATACATTAATCTGTATATGGTGTTTATCACACTGGGGCTGATTTTGACATTAAAGAGAGATTAAAGATCATTTAATCCCACATCCCACAAATGAAGTGGAAATGGCAAGTAACTGCACGAATGATTATCACACGCAAATGCGCAAATAAAGTGATATTGGAAACGCAATGTCGGTGAAATCCCAAAAGTAAAAAGATCTGCATTAATGCTTCTTTAATGCTTCTGTCCACTTTAATGGCGGGTTTTGTGTGACATTGTGTGAAACTGTTACACGTAATTACGTGATTTTAATAGGATATTCACATTATAAATTCCCGATCTCCTTCATCACAAACACATGGCAGAAATAATCCAGTTTGAGACCGCTTGAACTGCTCTGGCTCAGTGCTAGGGAATCCTGGGAATTGCAGTTTATTGTGGCACCAGAGGTCTAAGAAGGCTAAATGTCTCACAAAACTACTGTTCTCAGAATTCCTTAGCATTGAGCCAGAAGAGTTAAAGCGGTCTCAAACTGGATTATTTTCCCAGTGCGTTTTGGGCCAGAGTCACTTTGAGACACAGAACAAAGAGTGGTATAATTTCTGCAATATTCAGGCAGTCAAGTTCCTGCAAAGTTGTTACCCTTCCTCAATAAGTTGGGAAATGGGTAACAAATTCCCACTGGTTCATTTTTGATAAGAATTTGCCAGGCTTCATCAAATCCTTTGCATTTAGAATGGATTTTTTTTAAAAAAATGAATATTGAAAAAACTTCAATGGGATTTCTTCATTCAGGCCTAAGATTCGGAGCGCTCAGTTTCTGGGTGTCTCTGTTTCACGGTGGAATGCTTTCAGGAGGCCAGGGTTCGTCTCCCAGTTTGGCCATGCAAGCCCACTGGGCGACCAGGGACAAGTCACACTCTCTCAGCCTCAGGGGAAGGCCATGGCAAACCTCCCCTGAGCAAACCTTGCCCGAGAACCCCATGATAGGTTTGCCTTAGGGCTGCCAAAAGTTGGAAATGACTTGAAGGAGGCACACAACACACGCTTAGGAAAAAGAGTTGGAAGTCAACCATCTGGCATGAATCTCTAGGAGTGCTGTGAGCTTTTCTTGGGGGAATGGCTTCAGTTTTTCCTGGAATCCCCTACATTTTGCAGTGCCCTGTCCTCCTGGGGGGTTAGGACACCTGGTAACACTTTGTGGGCCTCAAGGTGGACCAGGCCTCTATTGACCCTTGGAGCATTGATCTGAGCCTGAAAGGGAACAAAAGAGCTTCTCCCTGGACATCTCCAGGCAGACCCTCTCCTCTTCCTCCTCTCCTCTTTCTCTTCCTCTTCCTTTCCTCTTCTACTACCTTTCTTCTTTCTGTCCCTCTCCTCTTCTTCTTCCTGTTCCTCCTCTTCTTCTCCTTCTTTCTTCTTCCTCTTTTCCTCCTCCTCTCTTCCTCTTCTTCCTCCTCCTCCTCTCCCTTTCTTCCTCCTCCTCTTCTTCCTCTCCCTCTCCTCCTCCTCTTCTCCTTCTTCCTTTTCTTCCTCTCCTCTTCTGTTCCTCTTCCTTTCCTCCTTTTCTTCCTCTCTTCTTTCTTCCCTCCTCCTCCTTTTCTTCTCCATCTCTTCCTCTCCTCTTCCTCTTTTCCTTCTTCCTTTTCTTCCTCTCCTCTTCCTCCTCTCCTCTTCCTCTTCCTTTCCTCCTTTTCTTCCTCTCTTCTTCCTTTCCTCCTCCTCCTCTTCTTCTCCATCTCTTCCTCTTCTTTTCCTCCTCCTCCTCTTCCACTTCTTTCTCTCCTCCTCCTCTTCCTCCTCCTCTTCTTCTTCCTCCCCTCTTCCTTTCCTGCTCTTCTCCTTCCTCTTCCTCCTGTTCTGCTTCTCTTCTCCTTCCTCTTCCTCCTCTCTTTCCTCCCCTTCCTCTTCTTTTTCTCCCTGCCCTCCTCCTCCTCCTCCTGCTGCTCTTCCTCCTCTTCTTCCTCTCCTCCTCTTCCTCCCAGAGATGGTGGGATCTTTGGGGGGGAATCCTTCCTTCTGGCTGCCCAGCCTCTCCCTTTCCTTCCTTCCTTCCTTCCTCCTGGGAGGGCGACTCCGCCTTCCATCCAGTCTTGCTGCTGCTGCTGCCTTGCCTGCCTGCCTGCCTGCCTTCTCCTCCGCATCCTCCTCCTGGAGCCATCAGGCATCCTCCTCCTTCTCCTCCTCGCCCTTGGCCACCTCCAGGATGGTCATCAAGGTCTACATCGCCTCTTCCTCGGGCTCCACGGCGGTAAGGCTCCCCTTCCTCAGAAGAGGCTTTGGTCTGGAAGGGAAGGGAAGGGATGGAGGATGGGGGGGGATCTCCCTGCCTGCCTGGAACAATTATTGCCATTGAGACCAAGAGGAGAGAAGAAGAGGAAGAAGAAGGGGAGCTGTGTGTGTCTCTCTCTCTGCAGGAGGCAGAGCCAGGCTTTGGGGCTCTCACACCACTCTTTGCCTCCTTTGTGTGTTCTCTAAGGAGAAGGGTCTTCTTCTTCTTGGCCAGAGTGGTTCAGAAGGGCTTTGCCATGGCCTTCCCCTTCCCCTGAGGCTGAGAGAGTGTGACTTGCCCAAGGAAGAGGAGGAGGAAGAACAGAGGGGTAGAGGAAGAAGAGGAGAGGAGAGGAAAAGGGGAGGAGGTAGAGGAGGAAGAGTAGGGGAAGAAGAGGAGGAGGAAGGGGAAGAGAAGAAGAGAAAGAGGAGAGGAAGAAGAGGAAGAGAAGGAGAGGAGAAAAGGAGGAAGGGGAAAAGAGGAAGAAGAGGAAGAGAAGGAGAGGAAGAGGAAAGGAGGAGGGAGAGGAGAGGAGGAGGAAAAGGAAGAGGAGGAAAGAGAGGAGAGGAGGAGGAAGAGGGGTAGAGGAAGAAGAGGAGAGAAGGAGGAAAAGGAGAGGAGGATGAAGAGGAAGAGTAGGAGAAGAAGAGGAGAAAAGGAGGAAGGGAAAAAGAGGAAGAAGGGGAAGAGAGGAAGAGAAGGAGGGGAGGAAGAAGAAGAGAAGGAGGAGTAGAGGGAGAAGAAGACAAGGAGATGAGGAAGAGGAGGTAAAGAAGAGGAGGAGGAGGAGAAGGGGAGGAAGAGGAGGAAAGGCTTTCGCAGCAAAAAGAAAAAAAAACAGTAAGTGTCTCAGTCTGGATGCCTTTCTTGTGGTTTGGAGGCTGGACTCTGGGGAAGAGAGTTCACATCCTCACTCAGCTACAAAAACCCATCAGGTGACCCTGGGTGAGTCACACACTCTCAGCCTCAGAGGAAGGCAAAGGCAAGACCCTCTGAACAAAGCTGGCCAAGAAAAACCCTCCACTTTACTGTTGTCGCATGCCTCCAAGTCATTTTGGACTCTATGGGAACCCTTGGTGAACTTACCATAGGGTTTTCATGGCAGGTTTCTTCGGAGGGGGTTTGCCATTGCCATCCTCTGAGGCTGAGAGAGTGTGACTTGCCCAAGGTTTTAATGTGGGCTTTAATGCTCAGCCAGGGAGTTGAACTCAGCTGCATCTGCACTGCAGAAATAGTCCAGGATGACACCATTTTAACTGCTATGGCTCAATGCTATGGGATTCAGGGAATTATAGTTTTGTGAAACGTTTCTCTCAGAGAGCTCTGGTGCCACAACAAACTACAAATGCCAGAATTGCATAGCATTGAGACATGGCAGTTAAAAGTGTATCAAACTGGATTATTTCTGCAGAGCGGATGTAGTACTCCAGTGCTCAAACCACTACACCATGCTGGCTCTCTCAGGCAACTCTCGGCTTAGAGAAGGGCAGTCCAGTGGCAAACTTCTTCTGAACAAATCTGGCCAAGAAAGCCCATTGGCCTTAAGTCGGAAGAGACTTGAAGACACATGTCTGCAAAGTTTTCCTGGATTAGAACCTAAGAGAATACTCTCTAGGAATCTCCAGGTCCTCCAGTGCAACTCTGTGGTCAACGTTTGCCAGATGCTGATCATAGAATCATGCTGGAGGACCTGCAAATGCCTAGAGAAGCACTTTAAGAACTTCTAGCTTCTCCAGCACAACTCTATGATCAATTTCTGCCAGAGTTGCGCTGGAGGACTAAGGAGTTTATCAGAGGGGAGGAATTTCTCTTTATTTCGAATGGAGCCAATTGGAGCCAATTCAAATTCACGTGAATTCGCTAGTTTAGCAAATTTACGTAAATTCCAATTGCGTTCGGAATGCGTTCAGAATGACTTCCCGTTTCCCGAAAATGAGCCCCCATTGCCCAAAATTGCGTGAGATGCATTAATGTGCAATAACGTAAAACCCATGATTGCGTTTGGAATGACTTCCCTTTTGCCCGAAATTGCGTGAGATACTTTAATACGCAATAACGTGAAACCCCATGATTGCGTTCGGATTGCCATTGGATTATACTTCCAATTTCCGTCATCTGATAAGCTCATTAGAGGCTGAACAGACCACCCTTTAGGAGCAGCTTCCGAACTGGAGCTGTGACAACTACATGCCGTGGTCCCCATCTCTCCTTTCTGTTGCTCCTGTTTGCGTCTTGGAAAGGGCGCCATAGCCATCAGCGTGCGGCTTTTCTGCACTCTTTTGGCACTGTGTCATGTAGACGCAGCGCCAGAGGAGTGCCGTTACACCATGCACCATGTGGGGCAGCGCATGGTGTCATGCCAGCCTGGGGGCACAGTTGGGGTGTGCATCACGTGGATGCCACGCTCTGACTCTGCCCCAAGGCCGGCTTTTCCCACCGGTCATTACAGACCCATAGAGATTCCTAGAGACAACATAGCCACAAATAATCAAATTGTCAAAAGTCAAAGCTGCAAAGGTGGAGGACCAACTGTAGACAGGAAAGTTGGCCCTCCGTATGCATGGATTCTTTCTGGCTTGAAAATATTTCGATCCCCCCCCCCAAAGGCAAACCTTGATTGTGCCATTTTCTATAAGGGACACCATTTTACTATGCCATTGCATATAATGGGAACTGAGCATCCACAGCTTTTGGTACCCAACGTGGGGATGGTCCTGGTACCAAATCCCAGCGCATACCAAACTCCCTCTGTATATACGCACCACAGATGGTTGGACAAGGTGAGATGAGAAACAGTGAAGTCAGAGACCAAGTCAGACCAGAAAGGACATATTTACTGTATGTACTCATGTACAAGTCTAGAAATTTTGGTGAAAAAATTGATCCCAAAAACCAGAGTGGACTTATCTGCAGTCAATATAAGTACTTTAACTTTTATATATATATATATATATATATATATATATATATATAAAAGGAACCATCCTCTGGTGAAAGGTAAGAGTGTAATCTGTCTACTTTCTCATCCTTTCAGCCTTTAGGGTGAATGCAAACAGTTATGCCTGCTGGGATTTTGTACATTCTTTGGCATCATTTTCCTTTGCTTTATCTGTTAGATCCTTTGTTACATGCCCTTAAGTTTTAGCCTCGACTTATCCATGGGTCATATTGACTCCAATAGTTCTGGGCCCCAAACCTGCTCTCGACTTATACATGTGGTCAACTTATAGTTGAGTATATACGGTACTCAAAAAGAGATCCTACTGTTTTTAATCGGCCAGACTGCTTTGTAAATTTACAGCTTTGCTCGTAGCTGTAGTTTCTCTGGCATCCGAAGGTGTGGCTGCTGGTCCAGTCTTCTCACGATAAGGCTGCTTATCTTGTATGCTTACCTGGGAGTCACTCTCTCCCCCATTGACCAAGAGGAACTGCCCTCTGAGTCAACATACAAAGGCCTGGGATCTTTATCTTTCTTTGTTTCCAATGTGAAACACTTCCCAGAATTCCATAGCATTGACCCATGGCAGTTAAAGCGGTGTCAAACTGGATCTCCCAGACCAAAGAAGCTTCTTTATACAAAGTCTTTTCCTACCCACCCACCCACTACCCATCCTCTTGTCCTCTATCTAGCTGGATTTTTTTAAATAAAGCAACCTTGGCATAGGGAAGATGGTGAGGGCCTGGAGATGCACGGACTTTCGATTCATAGTTTGCAGCAGTCTGTTTGCAGTAAGTGTGTTTGCAGTGGCTACCAAAACAGAAATAATTAAAAAAGCAGAAGCTAGCGGGGATTTTTTAAAAAATAATCTTTGAATGCATTTTGGAGGAAGCTTCCAACTGGTCTGTTGAAGGGTCAGAATGTTTTCGTTTAAAGGCTTCTCTGACCTGGCTGCATCTTCGCTGCAGAAATAATGCAATTGGACACCGCTTTAACTGCCATGGCTCAGTGCCATGGAGTCCTGGGATTTGTAGTTTGTTGTGACTCCAGAGCTCTCTGATGGTGAAGGCTAAATATCGCACTCAACTACAAATCCCAGAATTTTATAGCATTGAGCCATGGGAGTAAAAGCAGTGTCAGAATGCATTATTTGTGCAGTGCAGATCCATCTTCACATGTACATTTGAATTAAAAACTTTCAGGAAAACATACTGAGTTGCTTCTTTCTTTCTTTCTTTCTTTCTTTCTTTCTTTCTCAATAGTGTAGGAACCTATCACTATTCTTTCTGTGTTCCTTCTACCACATTTTCTGTCAAAGAAGTAATAGCCAGGAACACATCTACTTCTTTAACTGAGGTTTGGGTATAAACAGGTTTCAACTTTGGTAAGTTTATCTACTTGCAAATTTGCCTTTTGTTTTATGGAGATTATCTAGAAGGAAAGCATCTATTTAATCCACTTAACACCATTCTTTAGGCTTCTGTGCTATAGCAAGTATTCTGTATTTGAAATACAAGAGCCCTTAGCTTTCTCCATGGATAGAAACCCAGGATTAATCTCTCCAAAGTTGCTTTCCTTTTCTTTTTTGAGGATTTGGTTTGGGTTTAACGTCCCCATGCTTTGCAGCCTTGAGTGTCCTGTCCTTTCTTTCATCTTTTTGTATTTCTTACCTCTAAATTGTTCCTAAGAGTTCCCTCTTCCTGGTACTGTCCAGAGTCTCTCTTCCTGGTACTGTCCAGACACCGGCCTGCATAACTTCAGATGTGGAACTGTGCCAGTTTCTTACAGGATGTTGTCTTTAATCCTGTTGGTAAATGAAATGAAACCTCTGCTGCTTAGTAAGGGCAAGGGATTTTGAGCTGCTAAATGAAATTTCAGGGCCATTTCCCACACTCCAGTGTGCACCGAGATGACCAACATATTGGCCTGGAAAGCGGACTTAAGACATGGAGAAACTTTGTTTAAAATCCCTGCTCAACTTTTGAGCTTGAAGGGACCTGTTATCTATCTTTTTGGCCAGCGTACCTTACAAGGTTGTTGTGAGGATAAAGTCGGGGAAAAGCCAGGTATAACCATCCAGCTCCTTGAAGGAAGCATGGAATGCAAATGTAATGAATAATATTGATAACTCTCAGGCAGTTAGGTAAGCTATTTAAAAAATAAAAATAAAAATAAAGAATTTTTACATTGAAATGTGGTTTTAGCAGATTGATCCTGTGAGTATTTTGCGAGCAAACAGTACAGTTTGCAAGCTTGTAAATGCTAACAGGTTGAGTCTCCCTTGTCCTAAATGTGTGGGATCAGAACTATTTTGGATTTTGGAATATGTGCATATACATGATGAGATAAATTGGCGATATCTACAGCACCTAATATTCATTGGCAGCCTCCCATCCAAGTACTAATAACTTGGGCTGACATTGCTTAGCTTCCAAGATCAAATGCAATGTAGTACCTTTATTGTGGGACCCTTCCTCAATCTCCCCCATTTTCCATGAAGCTTTTAACTTCGCCTCTTGAACTAGACTTAGGGGCTGATTTCGACATTGAAGAGAGAGTAAAGCGCATTTAAAGCATCCTGCAAATGAAGCGGAAATGGCAAGTAATTGCTTCTTTGTGACCACTTTAATGGCGGGTTTTGTGTGACACCGTGTGAAATCATTTTGCGTAATTATGTGATTTTCCGGAAATATTCATGAGATAGACTCCCGATCTCCTTCATGTGATAAACTTGCTACAGGGTAACAATGAGTAGACCGTACTGTAGGGAGGAAATCAGAAGGTCTAAGAAAGTTTGAAAGAAAAGGAAAAAGGGTTTTGATTTTTGGTTTCCATTCTGAACGAGAGGAAGAAAAAGGAGATGGTAGATGCCTTGTGTGAAATATATGGGATAATAGTAATGGGGGATAGAAAGTGTGGCTGCTCAATACCAATTTTGCTTCTGTCTTCTCCCAAAAGAAAAATGGTGCTCAACCTGGAAAAACCAAAATAAATGATACAAGGATAGATAGGAAGCCCAAGATAGGAAAAGAAGTAGAAATGTGAATACCAACTGTGTTCAACAGTGTGTAGAGAGATCTTGTAGCACCTTTGAGACTCACTGAAAGAAAGAAGTTGGCAGCATGAACTTTCATAGACTAAAGTCTGTTTCCTCAAATGCATTTTGGAAGTAGACTGAAGTCTAGGAAAGCTCATGCTGCCAACTTCTTTCTTTCAGTGAGTCTCAAAGGTGCTACAAGATCTCTTTACGTACTGATTCTACAGACTAATCTGGCTATATCTTTGAGATCTTCAACAGATTCAGGTTTTCAGGGCACGATCGACTGGTTCCAAGGCTACTAAAGGACCTTGCAGATATAATCCCAGAATTGTTCTGTATAATACTAGAGAACTGATGGAGAACAGGAATCCCAAGAGGCTAGAAAAAAACAAATATTGTCTCCAATGCAAAAAATGGGTTGTGTGTTGGGAGGGAGAATCCAGATAAATACCAAATGGTATCTATAGCAGGAAGGTTTCTACAATAGATCATTAACCACTTAAACATTGTGATTCCTGAGTTAGTTTACATTTCTCAAAAACAAGTTGTGCCAGACTAATTCTAATATTTTATTATTATTTTTTTAGAGAGAGGGGGTTAAAAAGCTTGGTAGATGAGGAACACAATGGTAGGTGATGCAACTGTATTTCTACAGTGTAGATATACCCATAAATGGGTTTCCTCTTTCCTACTTTACCCTCACAGTGGCCCTGTGAGGTAGGCCAGTCTGAAAAAGATGGATTGTGTCAAAATCAAGCAATGTACTTCTTGCCTCAATGGGGGTCTTCAATACAAACTTATTCAATTTTAGTCCAGCTTTCTTACTACAACATCACAAAACATCTTAACAAACAAAAGGGAACTTCCAGGTTCCTGGGGCCTGGAGAATTTGCAAGAAAATCTTGTCTGCATTTTGAATAAAGCAAAATGGACCACTTGGTTAGAATTCATGCTGTAACCAGGACATTTTTACAATATGCATTTTAAAAAAAAACCCTTTCATGCTTGTCTGGCTGATATATTTATTAATGGTAATGTGCACTTCATATATAGGTCACTCAAACAGCCTTGGCTTTTTATATAGCATACCGAGTCTAGTTTTTCCCCTTCTCCTTCTCCATTTGCTGCTTTACACACAAAAAAGGTGAATGAACCCCAACAGAGCAAAGAAGATGCTTAACAGATCACAGAGGACTTTTGGGTTATTTGTAGACAAGTGTTGTAAGTCACCTCCATAGTCTCTTCTATAGGATGTTGATGGATTTTGATGGTTATAATGCAAAAATAATCTTGCATAAGAAATTTGCTCAGGATATATTGGCACGTATAAGTGTACAGTGGTCCTGTGTGTTTGTGCATTTGTGCGTGTGTGTAAGAGAGAGAGAGCATATTCAAGTCACCTGAGAACGTATGACAACCCTATGAATTTTATAGGAATTTCTTAGACAAGGAATACTCAGAGGTGGTTTGTTACAGACATTTTCGGACACGGTAAAATAGCCCATAGTACAGTAGTAGTGTATTGGACTAGGACCTGGGAGATCCAGGTTCAAATCTCCACTTTACCATGACACTCACTGGCAAATCTTGCACCAGTCACATTAGATCCTGTCTGATCTTGGAAGCTAAGCAGGATCAGCCCTGGTTAGCAATTGGATGAAAGACTGCCAATGAATCCTGGGTGCCATAGTCTATATTTCAGAGGAAGGAATTGGCAATGGGGATTCCTTGCCTACGAAAAGCCTATGAAATCCATGGGGTCGCAATAAATCAACAGGCATCTTGAAGGCACACACACACAAATATGTTTTCTTTTCTTTCTCAAGCTAACCTGTTGGTATAACAAGGAATAGGACAGCTATCCACCCTTGAAGAAAAGTCCAGATAGATGCGTATAGCTAAAGATAAAAATAAAATAGCAAGTAACACCTGTTCATTGTGTGATTTTACTGTTTTTTCAGAACTTTATAAAGTGCAGACCATGTATGTGTGTCTGCACCTTCCAGTTGACCGTTGATTTGTGGCAACCCCATGAATTGCAAAGGATTTTCTTAGACAAGGAATCCCCATTGCCAGTTCCTTCCTCTGAAATATAGACTATGGCACCCAGGATTCATTGGCAGTCTTTCATCCAATTGCTAACCAATTGCCAGATCCTTCCTCTGAAATATAGCCTACTGGCTTGCTAGCAAGTTCCCACAGGTAAAGACAAATCCTCTTTGATCCTGAAGTGCTGTGTTTGAAATGAATAAATATTGACAGGCTTGAGGTCACCGTATTTGTTTTCACTGATCGATGGAGAGGAATATAACGGCGTTAATCACGGCGGTCTTATTAAACAGCCACTCTCAGGTTTGAAGCCTTGAAGCCATGGCACGAGAGCTCATTCCCACATTGGTCTCCCTTCTGTAACCAAATAGCAGATGAGATGCTAGCCTTTATTGTGTTTCCATGAGAGGTTAAAGGGAGATGTCTGGCGAAGCCAAACCTGCTCCAAGTTATTTTACTGCCTGAGACAAAAGAGCAATTCATGTCTTCCCTCATCCAATTAATTGTACTGAAGACAGGCCTGGTTACCTGGTTATTTTGGCACCTGTGACCAAGAGTACATCTAGGGCGAGCATCTAAAAGTCTGCATGATTCCCATACCTCCTTCAGGAAGACATGATTCCTGGTTCTCCTTAACAGCTGTGTTGAAATCCAGACTTTTAGGGGACCTGAACATGCTATTCTGCAGAGCTGTTGCCAGGACATCTCAGTACTTACACAGCTTTATGGACTGTGCAGACCACCCCAAGGGACGGCCTGCAGCCACCTTAAACCAGCTGTGCCAGATCGAAGCCGCAAAAACCCCACGCTGCAGCCCCAATCTGGCCTTTCCAGGGTGCAAAAAGGAGCTGCAAAAAAGTGTGGTGCCGTGGTTTTAAGGTGCTCCTTTGGATCTGCATTATGTGGAAGCAGTGCCAGAGGAGTGCTGTGGCACCGTGTGCCATGTAGAATGGGGCATGGCATCATGGTGCCCTAGGGGTGGAGTCAGGGTGTGTGTCATGTGGACGCCAAGTCCTCACTTCATCCCCAGCCTGGCCCTAATGGCCAGTCTGCACAGGGCCTGCGTCCTATAGCAAAGTTAGATGTGTGTGGAAATAACTATAGGTTTGTTCTATCTAACTTGCAAGGATCTTGCCTTTCATTATATACATTGATCTCCAGCTGTTTTGGACTTCACCTCCCAGAAAGCTCCATCAGCTTGGCCAACACTCAGGAATTCTGGGACCTGAAATGAAAAACATCTGGAAGACCAAAGTTTGGGAACCACTGTTATAAAGCCTGATCCAATTCTTCTTCAGAGAGAGTAACCCTGTGTAAGATATAAAACAAATAGAAATATCTGCTGTATGGAATTTCTACCAGTTTTGATCCCTCTCTTTGCCTCTGTCTTCTTCTCACTTCCTGGCAGTTCCCACGGTTCCCTCGGAAGATCTTGGTAATTTGTGGGGCAGACCTAGATCTGCTGAAAGGGCCAAAGAGGCAAGCGAGGGTCACGATCCCAATGCATTGTGGTTGTGAATGATTCCGTTTGTGTGTGTTGCACGCCTGGTCTCCCAGCAGTCATGCTCCGATGCCTTAATTGCCAAAGCTGTGGTTTCCTTGGGAGGCTGGGATGTTGAACCCTGTCATCTGAAAGCGCCACCCATATATTACATGAGCCAAGCCCAAAATTGCAACCAGACACACTGAGTAAGTCTGAATGTGATTTTTTTTTTTTTGGCAAGATAGTAGCTCAGTAGTTGGAAAATAAGGTAGTAGTGGCCTAGCAGTGATCACGCTTATGTGTTTTCCATGATGCTGCATTTGGTTCCCAATTCCCAGTTCTTTATTTTCCAGCCATCAGAACAAATGTTTTTTTCCAAGGAACAAAACGATTCATGTTGAAAAAGGAAGTGGGAACCGTGGGCACCAAATTGAGCATCCTTAAGACAGCCAGTAACATGAAAAAGCCACCAAACAGTGATACCTTTATCGTGCCAGCCAAAATGCACAATATACACGTTGCAAGCTTTCGAAGCTGCACTGGCTTCTTCATCAGGCAAGATGTTACAAACCATATAGCAGGGAAAAAATGGAAGATGCTAGTTGTAGGCCTTCATTTTGCTGTTTTTGTTCTCAGTTAAGATGTAATTACGTGTAAGGATTTCACACAGCGTTGCACAAAACCTGCCATTAAAGTGGTCACAAAGAAGCATTAATGCAGATCTTTTTACTTTTGGGATTTCAGCAACAATGCATTTTTGATATCACTTTATTTGGGCAATTGCATGTGATAGTCATTCACACAATTACTTGCCATTTCCGTTTCATTTGCAGGATGCTTTGAATGTGCTTTATGCCGCTTTGGGTCCTTTCCAGGGAGAAAGATAGCATAGAAATAAATAAATAAAAATACAAAATCCATAAAAAAGTGATACCTTTATTAGGTGATCACAATGAACAAAACCCATGGTGCAAGCTTTCCAAAGCTCTACTGGCTTCTTCACCAGGCGAAATATGTTTTTAAATATGTTTTGGAGCCACATTTTGTATCAGATCCCTCTAAACCAACTGAATCACAACAGAAATATCTGTTACAAAAAGTAACCAATAACAAAACGTATCCCCAATCTGATGCAAAATGTAGCCCTGTAACACTTCAACATGATCACTTTCATTTTCATCTCCTGGATGATATTTTAACCTGGAGAATACCAAGGGCTTTGCTGCATTCTTCATCCATAAAAGCCATTAATTGTTGAATTGTTAATTTAAAAAACAAAACACAACAACCGGGGCTGGGAGGGAATAGTGCAGGGCTTCAGATCCAGAGTCTGGATGTGGGTTGCATTGTACCCATTGCACTTGTTTTTATAACACACTGCAGAAATAATCCACTTTGAGACCACTTTAACCGCTCTGGCTGAATGCTGGCGAAATCCTGGAAACTGTAGTTTTGTGAGACATTTAGCCTTCTCTGTCAGAGACAGAGAATGAGTCCCGGTTCTGGGAAAAGGTGGGATACAAATAAACATTATCACCACCACCACCACCATCATCTACAATTTACAGGATTCTCTAGCACTGATCCAGGGCAGTTAAAGGGGTTTCAACCTGGATTATTTCCGCAGTGTGTTTTGGACCATAGCCCTGGAATAGACAGCGATTTATTAGTCTAGCTCCGGCCCTTGCTTTTAATGTTGCCGCTACTGTTGCATTTTTGAACGCTAAGGCCGCAAGCCTTGCTAAACTGCGGAAAAGTAAAATGAGCCCATGGGGCCAAGTTGGCATCCCTAGAACGCAGCCGGGCTATAAACAAAGCAAAGGCAAAACTATGGCTCTGTTCATATTCCAGTGTCGAACTTTCATAGCAGTTAATGGATAGCCTACAGTAAACGCCTGCCTTCCAGCGATGGGTTTCCTCAGTGTTTGTTTTGGACCAGACAAAAGCCGTTTCCAGCCGTATAAAAGTCAAACATTGTTTGGCTCATTTTGGAGCCTGCCCAGGGCCAGCAGACTCTTTCCGACTGAAAGGCAGTCATTGCGGTTATTATGGCTACGGTCATTTGGGTGGCGTTGCAAATGCTTTAAAAAGATGCGCAAGGGGCCATAATAGTTTAGGGTTGTATTTTTTTGTTGTTTTGCCTTGTCTTGCGGATATTTTGCACCAGAGATATGCTTGTTTTGTAATTTTATTTTTTTAAAAAAATTCACTTATGTTTTGCAAAGCAGGAAAACCACCTTGATGCTTCCGGCATAAGTTTTAAAATAACTTGGGTTAAAATTATCTAATGTTTCATCTGCAGCAACTGTCTCTCTTCATTAGATTGTTGAGATTTTACGGATTTTTTTCCTGGTTGGATTTAATCGCCAGTAGTTGCTCTGCATGCTGTCTAAACACCACTAACACTGGTTATTAAGTTTTTCCGTAAATAAATCCTGTAGACCGTCCTCTGGGAGTAAGTGTGGTTGAATTCAATGGGAATTGTTTCTGACTAGGCCTTTATTTATGGACATGTGCCATCGCTTTCCAGTGTGTTTGGAGCTTTGCCACGTTTGAGGCCAAGATATGCAGCTATTGGATTAAAAACAAACAACCAAAAGCTAATTTTGCAGATGCATAGATGTTTAAAAATGTGTATTCCAATATTCAAACAATTCCAAGATAAGCCTGAAATTAGCCGCACTGCTTAAAATCTCTAAAGCTTTTGGGGAGTTCTCGAAGAGCATGAAGGACAAGGTTTATCTTAGCAAGTTATGTTCAGAGGAGGTTTGCCTTTGTCTTTCTTTGAGGCTGAGAGTATGTGACTTGCCCAAGGTTACCTATGAGTTTCCATGACCGACTGGGGATTCGAACCCTAGTCTCCAGAGTCATAGTCCAACACTCAGACCACTGCACCGCACTGACTCTCCAACATTTCAGAGCTGAAAACTCTGGGACGTGAGTGGCCAAGCAACTTCAGAGCGTGGTCAAGGTGGCAAAAGTTATTAGAGAAGAACACATAAGATGGAAGATGCTGCAGCAGTTCATTTGTTGCCTGAGTCTACTGGGAAGGGCAAGATTCCAGTCCCTCCTCTCCTCTCTGCTAAGTTAACTAAATGCAAACTACTTTAGCATTTTGAACGGAGTATGCAGCAACTGAAGCAAGCTGAGGACAAAGGGAGAAGGACGGAGAAACTGGGACATTTGGAAAAAAAATGGGATGCAAGAGTGGATTATTCCTGCCAAATTGTGATAATTGGAGGGTCTGGACTCCTGGATTGTGACAAAGTGGTACCATGATACTGATGTTATACTTAGAACACATGTAAGTCTGTTTTTAGACCTAGACCTTTCCTTACTTCCTCCTATACTGTACTGTTGGCATTGCTAGGAGTCATCAGACAATAGTCCAAAACACACTGCAGAAATAATCCAGTTTGAGACCGCTTTAACTGCCCCGACTTAGTGCTAAAGAATCCAGGGAATTGTTGTTTATTGTGGCACTAGAGCTCTCTGTCCAAGAAGGCCAAATGTCTCACAAAACTACAGTTCCCAGAATTTCCTAGCACTGAGGCAATGAAAGCTGTCTCAAAGTGGATTATTTTGCAAAATGGTGTTAAGATACAACTCATCATTTTAGTTTCAAGCCAGTTATGGAAGGAATGGTCCCTCACACATACCCATCAATAACTTGATGATGTTCAAAGACCAGCAAATCAAAAATAAAATAATACATACAGTGGACCCTTGGTATCTGCTGGGGATTGGTTACAGGATCCTCCGTGGATATGAAAATCCGTGGATGCTCAAATTCCATTGAATACAATGGAATAGTAAAAGGGTGTCACTTATATAAAATGGGAAAATCAAGGTTTGCTTTTGGGAATTTAGATATATTTTTAAAATGCTTTTCAAACCGTGGATGCTTGAATCCGTGGATAAAATCCATGGATAAGGAGGGCTGATAGTATAACAAGCCATTCTGTTGTAAAAAAAACAGGGAGATTAAAAACTTGCCAACTAGCAGATTAAAATAACTACATTTACACTGCTATAAGAATAGTTCAGGTAAAATAGCAAAAGAGCAATCACATTCAAGCAAGAAGTGTGTGTGTGTGTGTGTGTGTATTATATATATGGAAACGGATGATATATTAGTAGGCATAAATCCATCACATATATATTTTGACACCAACCAGAAGGCATTAGAATACTGTACCAAGATGATTATACTGAGATTGTATAATCAGCTTCCTAGTTGCTGGGTGTTGCTTTTTAAAGACCCTTCCGATTAATTTGCGTGACATGCCTCTTTTCCCTGAATGAACTGGCTCTTATTCATTCTCTTAGGTTTAAGGCAAAAAGAGAGCTTTTGGACAGAAAGATTTAACTAATCCTGAGGGAAATGAAAGGCAAAAGCTTTTCTCTAAATCACTTTCCCCCCCCCCCCCCTTTTGCATTACAGAAAGGAGAAAGTGGTGTCTATTTCTTGATTTGATGAATACTAGTTTGCAAACTAGTTTGTCAACTATCTCTGTTGGATCTAAGCAATTTTCCAACCAAGGTTGTTGTTGTTGTTGTTGTTGTTGTTGTTGCATAATACTGTAAAAATCCACGTGGTGTTGCCAAGATTAACATAAGCGAAAAGGAAGAAGAAAATCTCTTTCTCGAGGAATGGACATTCTTGCTTTTAACCATCCGGGGAGAAATAATAAATAAGAAATAAGAAATGAGAGAGCAGAGCTGGACAAAACAAATGGGAGCTGATCCCTTCCATGTCCCTAACTTAAGTTAGGGTGCATCTGTACTGTAGAAATAATGCACTTTGACACCATTTTAACTTCTGGGGCTTCATATTTTGGAACCCTGGGATTTGCAGTTTTATAAGATCTTTAGGCTTCTCTGCCAAAGGGTTCTGGTGCCTTACAAAACTACAAACCCCAGGATTCTGTAATATGGAGACATAGCAGTTACAGTGGTGCCAAACTGCATTATTTCTGCCATGTAGATGCAGCCTTAGAAAGAGTTCGTGTGATGTTGCAGTTAATAGTGTTGAAACAGAGAAACAAGTTCAAAGCTTCATTCAGCCATGGGGCTCACAAGTGCCTTTCAGCCATCCTCTCAGCCTATCGTACCTCACAGGGTTGTTGTGAGGATTAAAACGGGGAAGCAACACCATGAACAACCTTGACTTTATTGTTAAAAAATTATGACATGAATGTAACGCATGAAAAGTCCTCTTACAGTGAGCCCTTGCTATCCGCTGGAGTTTGGTTCCAGAATACCCACCTGGATACCCAAATCCATGGATGCTCAAGTCCCATTAAATACAATGGCATAGTAAAATGGTCCTTTATATAATATGGCCAAATCAAGGTTTTGCTTTATGGAATTTGTAAATCTTTGGAACATTACTGAGCTGTGAATGGTTGGATCCATGGATAAGGAATCCGTGGATATTTTGAAAAGCTTTAGAAGGATCCTTCTGCTTCAAGCCTGTTGCCTAACACATTTACTGTTCCCCTCCACACACACACACCATAACACCATCCTTTCCTTTTTCTCTCTTTTAAAATTGTCTTTTGGACTTGACCTGAAAGTATCTTGTAAGGACTTGAGACTTGGCTCAAACCTTGGAATCAGAGACTTAAGTCTTGACTTTAGATTTGGAATTACAAACTTGAGTACTGTATGTAGAAAGATCTTGTAGCACCTTTGAGACTTATTGACAGAAAGATGTTGGCAGCATGAGCTTTCATAGACTTCAGTCTACTTTCTCAGATGTTTTTTTTTGGAGAAGATTTAAGTCTACGAAAGCTCATGCTGCCAACTTCTTTCTCTCAGTGAGTCTCAAAGGTGCTACAAGATCTCCCCACGTACTGATTCTGCAGACTAAGACGGCTATCTTTTTGAATCTACAGACTTGAGTATGTCAATGCTACTTGGTTGACCCTTATTCATTCCTCAAGGAGAAAGGGGCAAATATTTCTGGCCTCAACCCTCTGCTACATTCCCAAAATGCTGGTTTTACCACATTCCATTATTGGTCAGGAAGATCAGAACCAGGGAGCCTGCTCTACAGAGGTAGATTTCCTGCGTTGTTTAGAAACCTGATTGCACAAGATGGACAGAGTGGTATAATTGAAAAATGAAGCAATATTTTTGAAAATAACATTTTTTTCATAGTTCACAAATTGGGGAACTGAGAAGCCATACAGTCTCTGTGACTGACAAAATGGGGTGTTTTGCACCAGCTTTTTTGCATTCATCTTTCCAACCTTCTAGAATAGTTATACAGTCAGCCTTCTGTACTCAAGGATTCCGTATCCGAAAAATCATGCTGGAATTTTTTTAAAAATCGGAGGGGGTGCAAGAGGTTTTAGTGGGCATGCGAGAGGCTTCAAGAGCTGCCAAATTGTGGGTCCATGGGGACCTTTGGGCCACTTCTTTAAGCAAAGAGTCCTGTATCTTTTACAGCCAAAGAACTTTCCTGGCTTAAATCGTTAAACACAGTACTGAATGTATTAGTACCTCTCAAACGAATATGCTGTTTTGGTTTCGGAGTAAGTCTGTTAAAAATTAGAGCTTGGGAAAGTTACAGGTTATACTGGCTGTTGCTTTGCTGGGAACATAATACAAAAAAGGAGTTCCTTCTGCAGGTTCTGATTTAAAATTGACTTTGAAAACCTGTAGATATCTTTAAAATCACCCCCCTTTTCTGTCATCTTGTAATTCTTTCCCATTTCCTCCATTTCTTATTTCCACTGGGCTTTTTCGCTCTTTCTGTCTATTGTATCCTGTGTGCCAAGTCAATCCCCTGGGATGAAACCTGAAGAGCACAAAAGGCTGAACTTAAGCCTGTCCAGTTTTGGCTCCCCTCGACTCAGAGGAGGCCTCATTCCTCCATGTCAGATGTGCAGGCAGCTTGAAACTGTGTCAGTTTGGAGGGGAATCTGACAGTTTTTGCCTCCCTGGAGTAAAACCAGCTGCTTTCTGCTTACTTTCTTGTCAAGTCATCGGAAGCAATGTGATCTGGTGGGTTTTGCAGCTGAACACTCCGTTTCCTGTTCAAGAGGCAGCGAGAGGTTCTGCTAAGAGCATTAACTCTTTAATAACCCATCTAAGAAATTGCCTCCATTTAATTTACATCTTTTAGGCCTTATTTTGACAACATTCAGGGGTAGCCGTATTGGCCATATAGCAAATCCAATCAAAAACCCACCAAACGGTGATACCTTTATTGGCAAGATGAAGACTTTGTCTCCTGTATGGTTTTTAACACCTTGCCAGATGAAGTAGCCAGTGGAGCTTCGAAAGCTTGCAACATGTATATGGTGCATTTTGGTTGGCCAATAAAGTTATCACTGTTGGGTGGATTTTTGATGTTATCAGATTTGCTTTATGGCCAACGTGACTACCCCTGGATGTTTTATAACTCATTGTGCCATATTTAACAATAAAAACACAATATATAGCTATAAAGAAATAGTTCACATACTAGTGCAAAGTTTGCACAAGAATAGGTCTTCTTCATCAGGCAAGGTGCTAAAAATTATACAGGAGGGGAAAAAATTGAAGATGTTAGTCATAGGTTTGCATTTTGCTTGCAGGTTTGCAACTGCTGGGAGTCCAGGAAATTTAACATCTATTTGCAACACAAAAAAGATGCAGTGGGCCCTTGCTATCCGCTGGAGTTTGGTTCCAGGATCCTATGTGGATAACAACATCCGTGGATGCTCACGTCCCATTAAATACAATGGCCTAGCAAAATGGTTTCCCTTATATAAAATGGAAAAATCAAGGTTTGCTATTTGAAATTTATACTTTTTTTAAAAAAAAAATTTCAAACTGTGGATGCTTGAATCCATGGATAAAGAATCCATGGATAAGGAAGGCTGACTGTATTTCTTTTGCAATCCGATATGTCTCCATCCTTGAGAGGCCACAGTCCTCAATATTACTTAACATTTTCCTGATGCAAAAGCATGAAGGCTTTTTGAGAAATACAATATCCTCTGCCTAACAAAGGGGCCTTATCAGATAAGGCAAGGACAACTCCATTTAATCCATTTCTGTCCCATTTTTTAAACTGTTTTTAAAATGTCCCAGATTCTCTTCCCTTTTCCCACATTCCCTCTTGGTCCTGCTTGCTTCAGTTTCTTCAAATTGAATTCAAAGTGCACTCCGCTGACTCTTCAGGAGGGAGGGGATGGCATGGGATTTTCCCTTCCCAGTCGGCTCATTTGGGGTATATTTCTTTTTCCCCAGGCTTTGTTAACCTCAGTACATAAATTCCAGGATTTCTCTTCTTGAAATAGTTCTTCTGTGTGCCCTTCTTCCTTAGTACCTCTTTCCTTGCCTGACCACACTCTGATGTTGCTCAGACACTTGTGTCTTCGTTTTCATCAGTGAAATGTTGGAAGGAATGTTAAGCTTGTGATGGTCTCGTTCCGCCTCCGTCAAGGAGTCATTCTGTACTTTGCAGTGGGCTTTGTGGGTTTGTGTTTTCACATGCATCCTGCATGCAACGGTGTGCACATGCAACTGGGCTGGAGGTAATTGGAAAGAGAAACATGTGCAATCCACATTCTCTCTCTCTCCATCTTGTTCCCCTGCAAGCTTTTCATCTTGGTTTTTGGACCTAGGCCAGCTTTTTCCTCGTAAAATCACCGCAGGGAGAAACAGAGCCTTCTGTGTACTCCATTGTGCATTGTTCGGCGATGGGCTTCCTTGCTTCAATTAACCTCTCAGTTCCCTCCCTAACATACAAACCATTTTCACTTCTCCTCCTTCAGCATTTTGCCCTGTAGCTGTTCGGCACTATTGAGACAAAAATAATGACCACACAACTTTAAAGTAGGGAACAAAAACATTGAAATAGTTAAAGTTTTCCTATACTTTGGCTCAGTCATTAACCAAAATGGAGACTGTAGCCAAGAAGTCAGAAGAAGACTGAGACTTGGAAAGGCAGCCTGAAGGAACAAGGATCAAACATTAGAAAAAAAACTTGATGGCAAGAGTGGTTTGACACTGGAGCATATTACCTAGAGAGGCAGTGGAGTCTCTTTCTCTGGATGTTTTGAAAAAGAGGTTGGCCAGGTACCTGCTGGAGATGTTCCACCTGGAGTTCCTACAAATGCTGCCAATTTCTTTTCTTTCAGTTAGACTCAAAGGTGCTACAAGATCTCTCTACACACCGATTCTACAGACTAACACGGCTATATCTTTGATCCTCAGGTCTTGCAAACTCAAGGCTGTAGCTTCCTAAACTGATTTAATCCACCTGTGGTGCCATCTCTGTCTTCTGCTACTGCCTTCCATTTTACCAAGCATTATCATCTTTTCTAGTGAGGCACATCATCCAAAATATGATATAATGACGAAGTACATCCAAAATAGGACAGCATCAGTTTAGTCATCTTCATGTCCAGTAAGCACTCAGGTTTGATTTCATCTAAGACCTATTTGTTTATCTTTTTAGCAAACAACGGTATCTACAGAACTGTCTTCCAGCGCCACATTTCAAATTAGTTTCTTTTCTTCCTATCATTTTCTTCACTATCCAGCTTTCACAACCATACAATGGTTGGGTCTCCCTTATCCAGCATCCAAACTAATCCAAAAAACAATTTTTTTCAATGGGTGGCCAAGGAGATTTAATAAAATGTTTTCTAACATATCTTTGTATGAATATATCTGACTCTCTCTGTTGTTCTCTCTGTCTTGGTTTCTGTGGTTGATGTGGAGAATTGTGTGAAATGAGCTAGGATCTGTTTTCTTAAAGTAAATGATTGACTCAGTTTACCAAATGCCATTCTTTTGTCACTGTGCAAGGTTCATTGTGGGGCTCCTAGGAAGCTTCCAGATGAGACTTTATTGGGCAATTCGTGAAATTTTACATAGGTTCAAAACACTGCATTTGTAACCCTCCCAATTTTTTCTCTTCACTTCCTTCACTGCTTTTTCTTACCAGCAAAAATTGAAATAAGCATGCAAACCAGTTAGGTCAGTAAGGCTACAAGTCCCTCTCTGAAATGTATTTATTTATATTAGTTTTTATCAAAGGCGGTCCAAAAAGTGGGGCCTGTTTTCTTTTCTTTTTTTTTAGGTTTTATTTGCTTGTTTTACAAAACAGCTGTCCATTCTCCAGACAATGGCACTGAGCTTTTAATAATTAAATTGTTGATACTACAGGATGAGTTTCCCTTACCTGGATTTCTGAAATTCAAAATATTCCAAAATCCAAAATTGTCCACATGGGAGGCTGAGATAGTGCTTTCTAATGGTTCAGTGTACACAAAGTTTGCTTCATGCACAAAATTATTTTAAAATATTGTATAAAATGATCATCATGCTATGGGTTTTATATGAAACATACATTAATTTGGTGAACATAATCCAGAGGTAGCCATGTCGGACATATCATCCAAAATCCACAAAATAGTGATACCTTTACTGGACCAACCAAAATGCACATTACTGGCTTTCTTTCAGGTAGGAACGTTAAATAATAAAGTCCTAGTCCATTGGTTTTCTTTGGGATTCCCCTTGTGGCTGCTAAAATGCGGTATCTTCACATCCAGAAAACATATCTGGGGTATCCGTGTTTAGATTTATATCTCATATCCGAGATATCTCATTATGTACTTATATGAAAATACAGGCATTCCAAAATACAGAAAAAATCAAAATGTAAAACAGTTTTGGTCCCAATCATGTTGGATAGGGGTGACTCAACCTGTATTTAAATTGTGGTTACCTTTTTTGACCACTTGGCTGTATTTGACAATATGGTGTGGATCCTAGTCTTCATTTAATCCATGCTGGGCACCATGGTTGGCGGTTTTGTGTATGAGGATTAGCAACCTTTGTGGCTTTAGATTACTGAGCAAACAGATTATAAATAATGGAGTAACCTACAGGGGTAGCTTTGTTTTTGTTTACTTCTCCCATGTTGGCTTTAACCGCTGATATATTCCCACAGTTCTTGAAAACATTGCGTTAGCTGGGCGGGAATGTAGTTCCACACTGACTATTGTTCTACTGCACATTTATTTGAACAGAAAAAATGCTTGTGATTCTGTTACAGCTACTTTCTGTTTGACAATACTGGACCAGTGTCTGGATTGCTTTCTGAATTAAATACTTTGCTCAAGACTCTTTTTTTAAAGGGTGTTGAAACCACTTACGAGTTACAAGGAAATATTTTGCATTTGCAGGGAGAGCAGACATTCAAACGTGTCCAGCAGACAAAGGCTTCCTGCATAGGCCCTTGAGGTTCTATGCTTTTATGAGTTTGTGTTGTGGAGGAAGAGTCTTTTTCAGGATACAGAACAATAGCACTTTGAATTTTCCTTAACTTTCATGGTTCCGTCTTTGGAAACACGTTCTGTAGTTTTGGGATGTATTCAGAATTCTTTGCCAGAAACTCCAAATGCCTGAAGAAACTTCAAAACACAGGACTCTGCATGATGGTGTCATGGCCATTTAAGAGCCTCATCACACGAGAAAAGAAAGCCGACTGTTGTAAAAGTGCGCCTTTTGTTGGACAGATTTTACCAGGGTGACAAAAGGCATGCTTTTACAACCATCTCCTTCAGGAAGAGAACAGAGGTGCTGCGATGGTATGCAGAAAAGCATGGAGAAAACCAGTATTTTCTCACTGTATTTTGGGGTTGTTTTATTATGTGATAAGGCTCTAAGTGGAATCAAAGTGTTATAATTCTGTAGTGTGAAAAACGTGACTCTTGTCCCTCTCCTAACAAGCTAGAATTCCAGATGTGGACATTTTGCTGAACAAATGTAGATGGAGCATCCCTGGATTCTCTGCCGACTCCCAGTTGCAGATAGAGCTAAGTCAAGCAGTATACATCAACATGCTTTCTTCTTTAATGTAAGCCAGTATTTTTTAAAACAAAAATCTGGTTAAGGGTCACATCTGCATGTGCCCTGCAGTAGTGGTTCTCGAACATTGGTCCTCTAGGTGTCTTGGGACATTACCACCTGAGCCTCATTCTCACCCCAATCATATTCGTTTGTTAAAATATTGGTTTCAGAGCAGCCATTTTCCCACCTCTCTGCAATTGCATGACTGTTTCTACCATTGCACTCTCTTCTGCAGTCCCCCCTTAATCCCGCATCCCTGCTCTATATCCTACCTATTATGCATTGTGGGTGGTGGTGGTTAAATTTTATTTTTATTTTTACTTGTTAATGCAATTCGGGAATTATGCTAATGCAATATAAGTTCAAGAAAAGAAATAAAGGAAATCAGCCTTCTTGGCAATAGCAAGGGGAAGACGCTGATACCACATAACTGCTCATATTGCAGCTGCTGCAACAATGATGTTTTGCACACAAAGACTGATGGCACAGCAATGCAATTGGGAGCTTATTGACAGGTTTCCCCCATCAATGAAAAGGGACATCTTAACCAAGGTTCAGAGACACAGTAGTTATGGGCCGGAGGCAATATCATGCAATAAGTATCACGAAAGAGGCTATTTTCCAACTTTAATTGCAGTTTAAAAGTTGGATGTAGCAATCTCCATGGACTTCAGCTCCTAAAACCTGTGACCATTTTGACCGTTAACCAAAATGGCTGGGCCTTTTTTAAGAGCTGACAGTCAAAACAGCTAAAGAACTAAAGAGTGAGAGTCACTGCTCTACAGCACTTAGGACATCCCTGTACTTTATTTTATTTTGGAGACTGTATTTTATTTTATTTTGGAGACTTTTTTATTTTTTCTTAGCACCGCAGGTCTTATACGTAGGCATTGAGGTACATTATATAGCCATTTTCTAAACGTGTACATGTGCACACACATTACTGTGCCTTTTCACTGTCCAATGGTTGCCCAGATTGTTGTGTCACTGAATTGGAACCCGCTGCCTAAGCTGCTGTGGGTGGCATTGCTTAATATGTGATTCTTGGCTCAAAAATCCAGAGCCTGAGAGGAAAGAAGCAGCAAGAACTCAACAATAATTATCCATTTCTAAAAATAGCAGTGTATTATCAGACCTCGTGCAGTGTGGAGAAGGGAGAGAAATGTTTGGGGCTCTTCTTTGCAAATATTCCAGAGTTTCCTGAATTCCCGAAGTTCTTTAGAGATGTCAGCACCCGGTTGAGGGTACTCAGCACCCAATTAATAAGATTGCATGGAAGTCCTAGACAATGTTGAGAATGGAGCAAGCTTGTTTTTTACTGGTTCCAAGACTAGGACACAGAGAAATGGATTCAAACTACAGGAAATAAGGGAGTCCACCTGAATGTTAGGAAGAACTTCCTGATGGTGAGAGCTGTTCAACGGTGAAATAAGTTGCTTCGAAGTGTGATGGAGTCTCCTTTGGAGGTTTTCAAACAGGCTGGATGGCCATTTGTAGGGAGTGCTTTGTGTATTTCTGCATGGCAGACGGTTGGAATGGTTGACCCTTGGGGTCTCTTCCAACTCTGTGATTCTATGAACTGAGCACTGTGACCATATTCTACAGCTCTGGGTCTGGGTTAATTCAGATATTGCACTAAACCACAATTTGCACTAACTGTCATGGAGAGCCCAAACCATGGTTTGACCTTCCGAATGTACAGGTGACAAGCCACCATTTAGAACGGTCATCTTTTGCACTCCCATACTGTCTGTGAAGCTGCAACTGCTGGAGGTGGACTGATGTCTGTGGCAGTCACAATAAAGTACAGCTAAGATTTCTCAACCACAGCTTGGTGTGATGTTTGAACTGATCCACTGGGCTGAATTGTGTGAGTGTGATCTCAAATCTTCCCATTCATGGGAATGGAGAAAAAAATCAGGAACTTGATTTGTTAATTTGTTCATTGAATTTGGTTAGACTAAATAGCTTCACTCTAATTTTTGATGTAAGTAATTCATGATCTGTACCATAGTCAGCATCTGGTCTAGTGTTGGCCACTAGAAAAGAGCCTCTCCATTTTTTGCTTCCAATTATATAATCTATTTATTTTTTGTTTGTTTGTTTGAACTGGCAATCTGGTGATATCTATGTGTATATTCTTCTTTCTAGTTGTATGAAAAAGGTGTTTGCAATGAATAGGTTGTTGGCCTTACCAAATTCTATCAGATGCCCATCTGCATTGTTTCTTTTACCTAATCCAAATCTTCCTACTGATTTTTATTCTTCTTTGCTTTCTAATTTAGCGTTCCCATCACTTATGATTAACTTGATGTCCTGTGTTGGTGCTTTGTCAGTTTCTTCCTGGACCCCTTCATAGGATTTCTCAATTTCTTCCTCCTCTGCCTCAGTGGTTGGAATATATATTTTTATTATGGTGATATTTGTAGGTTTTCTATGGAAGTTTGTTGACATGATTTGGTCTGCCTTTGCACTGTTGCATTCTTATGGACAGTCTCACATACATACTGCTATAAAGATCTGTCCCTGGGCTTTCTACTCCACCACATGCATCTGAGGAAGTAGTGGGCTCAAGTCTATGAAAGTTCATTCTTCAACTTCTGTCTTCCCATTAGTCTCAAAGGTGCAGCAAGATCCCTTTTGATACTGCAGCCACAAGGTTGTGAGTTCGATCCCAGGGCTCCAAAGTTGACTCAGCCTTCCATCCTTTCATAGGTTGGTGAAATGAGTACCCAGCTTGTTGGGGGCAATTGTTTTACAGATTGTAAACTGCTTAAAGAGTGCTGAGCTCACTGATAAGCGGTTTAGAAACATGCATGCAATTGCTAATGCTGTTCCTACTGATTTTTCAGACTAACACGACTAGGTTTTAGAATCCTACAAATCCTGGCATTCCATAGTATGGTGCCATGGCAGTTAAAGTGGCATCAAACTGCATTAATTCATCAGTATAGATGCAGCCTCAGCTAAAGATGGAAACTATCACTTTTTATCGCAGTCACTGCAGACTCCCATGTGTTTTGAAACGCAGTGAGATTGGACCTGTGGTTGCCAAAAACGCAAGAAAAATCTGTGCCCTTTAGAAATGAAACGGCTTGGCTTGCTTTGTTTGCAGCAGGCTGGTTAACTTCTTGGATGGCTTAGTCAGTGCTTCCTTTGTCTTAGACTCTGAGGCTCAACAGTTGTTCTCAGCTGGGCTTTTCACAGGGCGCTCTTTTGACTTGGAACGGTAAGCACATTCCTTGCTTCCTCGAGAATGTCAAATGAAGGCAAAACAGGCCCTGAGGCTGGCTGGCTTCCCTGCGGGTAAATTAATTTGCCTTGGCAGCCACCCACCATTCCTTGTTATCGCCCCATTCCCATTGAAATGGAGGTCTCCGCTCTGTGTTATCGGCGGTAGGTCAGGCAGCTTCGATGGATAGATGTTGTAGGTGGGCACCAGCAATCCTGGTGCAAATAGGTGCATGTCAGAAATGAAACCATTTCCTTTGAGAGAGAGAGTCTTGGGTGCAACCCACATTAAAAATCTTTAAGGGCTGCAGTTCCATCCTATGGAATCCTGGGAGCTGTCCTTTACAAGGTCTTTGGCCTTCTCTGTCAAAGAGTGCCATTGTTCCACAAAACTACAAATCCCAGGTTTCTGTAGGATGGAGCTATGGCATGTAAAGTGAGGCCAAACGGTATTATTTATACAGTGTATACATGGATTCTGTAGAAAGTCTGTAGATCGGACTTTGGCCTTCCAGGTCCCCAAATTCCTGACTGTCATCTTAAGTTGGCTGAGATTAAGTCCAAAATGGCTGAAGAGCCTAAGTTTGGGAACAACTGGACTGCAGATATATCCTTAGAAATGCTTTATCACCTTATCTTCACCAAAGAGACCCTGGAATTTGCAGTTCAGTGAAAGTACTGAGTTGTCAATTATGTGGTTAAGCCCTGTTTGTATTCATGTCCTTGGAGATATTTGAACTGGAAGATTTAGAATTTCCTCTGGCAAGTCGTTCATGACTTATGGTGACTCTAAGGCAAACCCATCATGAGGTTTTCTTGGCAAGATTTGTTCAGAGGAGGTTTTGCCGTTGCCTTCCCCTGAGGCTGAGAGAGTGTGACTTGCCAAAGGTCATCCGGTAGGTTTCATGGTTGAGCTGGGAATCGAACCCTGGTCTCCAGAAGTCCAACACTCAAACCACTACACCATGCTGGCTCTGTGTGGATATAGAGATGTGGCTGTATAAATAAATGGATGGATGGATGGAGCTTGTCCTGCTGCAACAGCCTGAGTCTGTTGCAATGCTGCTGGTCCAGTCTGCTTGCCTTGCATTTTCCTCTTTTTTGGCCTCTCCTCTGACATGCCAAAGAACTCTGCTACCTTATTTGGAGCTCCTTTGCTTGTCTACTGGCTTCACATCTGCTTGGTGGAGGATTTGGGTGTGGGTGTGTTTGTGTTACTTGTCCATTTATGGGAAATCTGCTGGAGCAGTCCCATATCTGGCCTGAATCGGAAGTAAAGCAATCTCCAGAGCACGGCTTTTCTCACGCTGGGCGGATGAGGCGATAGCCACAACCTCCCTTTGTTTCTTGGTTTCCTAGGAACAGTCTGAAGAGGACAGATGTGCTGTTTTGACTTCTGCAGCTGCATCATTACAACCTGTAGCCTTATATTCCTTGATATTACCAAGGCAATTCGGGTGGGATAACATAAGCAAGGGGGCTTTTACGTTAGCCAGCTCATAATTCATTTAGATGCAATGGCTTTCTGGAGACTTTGCAAAAGGGTCTATGTTAGCAAGCATATTGCTAAGGGCTCTTTTATATTAGACTCTTAATTCCAATTTTACTGCCCTTTCACCATAGGTTTCATCCTATGGGAAAAGAGTATTTAGAGTGCGCCACTAGAAAGCTCTAGCGCCTGTCCAAACTACATATCCCAGGATTCACAAGTTGCAGCCACTGCTGGTTAAAGGGGAGCCATAACGCTATAGCTGCGTAGTGTGGAAGGAACACTTGTCCTGGATGAATGGCTGTTAAAAGTTTCATTTAGATAGCAAGGAAGTTAAATAGAGTTTGAGATTTTCTGCACTTATTGCTTGGGACCATTGGCCTTTCAGATGTTTTGGACTGCAGGTCCCATAATCCTGTACTACTGACCACACTGACTGCTTCAACCAAAGCAACCAAACATTAAGCAAATGTATATGCTCCCCGATTCTTTATTATTAAGGCTTCTGTTCTGTTCTAAGGAGAGTGATGCATCATATGAATTTTAGTTGAGAATGAGGTTGCTGGGGTGGTGGTGGGGAGACTGAAATCCATCTTTCGCTTCATGTGGAAGAGAGATCAAGCTTTATACTTTAGGATCTTGTCCATTTCTTTTATGGCTGCTCTTCCCAATCCTAGTCTTCTTCTGATTTCTTGACTGCAGTCTCCGTTCTGGTCAGTGTTTGATCCAAGGTATGGGAACTCTTTAATGGCAAAAGTTATTACTGAGAAAGAACATGCAAACTAGGAAAAGCTGCAGCAGTTTGCTTTTGCCTGAATCCACTGGGAAGAGCAAGATTTAGTTCCCTCTTTTCCTCTCTCCCCTGTTTGGTTTACCAAGAGCACATTACTTTTGCACTCTGTACACAGTTTGGGGCCATTGAAGTAAGTTAAAAACAAAGTGGGGAAGTGGAAGGAGGAGAGAAAAACTGGGACATTTTAAAAGAAGCTGAAGAAGTGGGAAAGCAAGGGTTTAATATGGAGTGTACCTGTCAAATCAGGACAACTAGCATTGCTACACTTCTGCTCTTTGCGTGGACCCTCCTTTTAAATTGGATTAAGTTTTTAATAAGAATTATCTTGAAACAGTGGGCTTTTGTTACTACAAAACCAGCCTTCCAATCTCTAACCGATTCCGATATTTTGGTTCCAGATTAAAAAGCAACAGCAAGATGTCCTCGGCTTCTTGGAAGCCAATAAGATTGAATATGAAGAGAAAGACATCGCAGCCAATGAAGAGAACCGCAAATGGATGCGAGAAAACGTCCCGGAAGAGAGCCGTCCAGCCACTGGGAATCCATTGCCACCTCGAATCTTTAATGACTGCCGGTATCTTGGGGTAAGAGCCAGGCTTCCATTATCAGCCTTTGGGCAAAATTGATCTATTCTTTATTTATTTTTTCAGAGCATTTCTATCCTGCACGCAATCCAATATTTTGTGGGAAGAGAAAAATATTTGAACCATTTTACGATACATTGCCTTAAGTGATATAAATGCAACCAATGAGTAGAGAATGAGAAAAAGTATATGTAATAGTTTGGGAATTAAACAGTTAGCATTTTGCCCTACATGAACCCCCATATCCCAAGGACTAGTAACTTGAATTGGACCTTTATGGCCACAAAGTTGATTTCTCTATCTTTCCTTTTTCTTTCCTAAAGGATTATGAAGCTTTCTTTGAAGCGAGAGAGAATAATGCCGTATATGCTTTCTTAGGCTTGACTGCTCCACCAGGGTCAAAGGTACATATTGCTAGAATTTCATGTTAACCGTTGCTATTTTTATTTGGTTCTTTCTTTTATTTTTTAACTGATTAATTTATTAACATTACAGGTTGAGTCTCCCTTATACAGAATTCCAAAATATTCCAAAAACTAAAACCTTTTCACAAGTGGCTGAGATAGTGTCACCTTTGTGTTCTGACTGTGTACATTGTGTTCAGTGCACACAGACTTTGTTTCAACATTGTGACATGCCCCAAATTATGAAAAACACTGTATAAAATTACCTTCATGCACAAAAATATTGTATACAATTATCTTCAGGATATGCATATAAGGCGTATAGGAAACATAAATGAATTTTGTGTTTAGACTTGGGCCAAGATATCTCATTTTGTAAATAGACATGAATACAGGTATTCCAGTTTGAACTCCAAAACGATTCTGGTCCCAAGCATTTCAGAGAAGGGAAACTAAGCTTGTACTAACAGTAACAAATGAGAAGAGCATGGGGGAACATTGTAAAAAAAAAACAGGATTTTTAAAAAGTGTTTGTTCTGAAGGTGAACTTTGCAGAGAGATATGTGAACATCCTCCCAACGTGCAAACCCCATGCTGTCTCTTTGTAATGAGTTTTTGCCCTAGGTAGCTTGCAGACCTGTGTTGTGTAGCTGTCTAGGTTAGTTAGGCATTAGATCGCTGCAGGGAGCCTCAGAGCAGGAAAAGTTTTCCATGATATTGATAACAGGAGACAAGACCTGCTCAGTCATGCATGGTTTTATGTCAACACATTAAAATGCTGGAGCTGCTGCCAAATCTACACACAGGGCCAGATTTCACTCCAACCCTCCCTTGGGATTTCATAGGTTAATAACATGCTATTAATGTGTGTTAGTTGCTGCTACTTCTCCTACTTCTTGGTACATTTTAATTTTTTTCCAGTGTTTGAATTCTGTTATTCCACTCCAGTTACATACTGCATGACAAACCTGAGATTTCTAAAATGTCTCTTTCATTGGGGGGAAAATGACAGCATTTGTTAGAAAGTGCATTCCAAGCAAGTTATGCTATAGAACTAATAGAAACTTTCAGGAGTTATCAGCTGAAACACCCATCAAGAAAACTGATCAAAAGTTGATCACCTGCAAAAAGGGAGATCAGAACTTCAAGAAGGCATCCTTAAAAGTTACAAAAAAGTATATTGCACATCTGTACGAGTGGCCATTCCTAAAGTGGTGACAAATTGCCTTGTTTTTGCAGTGCAGATGCAGCCAGGGTCTTCCAGGGTTTATTGAAGATAAAGTAACCTCAGTGGAAATTACTCCATATACAAAATGTGCCATTGTTATTTACTGAAGTTCCAGCACAGTTTTTCTTTTCTTGTCCAGCTCTAGCAGCGGCCAATATAAAAGCACGTGTCTACGTTGTTGATGTTTTGCCTAATAAAAACGCCCTACTATTTTTATTTTATTCATCTTCTTGTTCTTGTTGTTGCAGGAGGCCGAAGCTCTGGCCAAGCAAGAAGCCTGAGTTTTTCTCCCTTCCTAAAGCCTTAAATATTCTCCAAAGGGAAATTTCTGCAGCTTTTTATACAATAGCAAAATTGTCTATGCTTCGAGGAAAAAAAGAAAGAAATGGTTTTGTTGTTTTTCCCAAAACGCCGATTGCTGTACACAGCACTCCGCCATCCATAAATACAAGATGGAGCGCCAAGCAAAACACGCCGCGAGGACAGAAAATGTCATTAAAGGAAGCATTCAGAAATGGTTGATATTTCTTCATCTGCCCACCCGTTCATGTGATGTAATCTGCTATTTTGGCAGTTGCATGGATTTCTTTTTGTAAAGTTACAAAAAAAATTTACCATATTTTACTATTAATGATGCAAAGATAGAGTTCTACCCATAGATCCAGCTTTTTAAACAAAGTGGAAAGAGCAGCACAATTTTAAAATAAAAACTTTTATGAATAAGCCCCAGTGCCTCTGCTGCTTCAAAAACAGTGCTAAAAATAAAATAAAATACTATAAAGTTGATCTCTTTTTTAAATGTTGGTCTTGTTGTTGTTAAAAGGCTATGATGTAGTGCGGTAATAGTTATGATCACTTGCTGTGGTTAGAGTATATTTACACTTGCAAAGTATAGGTACTGAAAATGTCTGTATTTTTTTGGTAGGAAAGGCATAGACTCTTTTTAAAAAAAAAATATTGTGTGATTTTCATTTGTAATGACTATAGTAGGAAATTCCTACCGGTTTAATCATGGCATAATGCAACTGCCTCTTGGGGACCTAAATACACTCAGTTTTTTTGGAAGATATTATTTACAAATAAGCCAAAAACAAAGCCAAACGCAGTTCTTAATTCTGTAAAAATTTGAAGTCTTTTTGTGTATTGTTGTGCAGAAGGTCCATTCTGCTGTGTTTGTGTGTGTTTTTGACCTCGGAAACCATGCCTGAGTAATTTCTAATTGGAACAGCAGTCGTTCGAAAGAAGTTGAACTTGGAAATCTTTTCTTGCTGTATAGGAAGATGTATCTTGAGAACAAGGACTGTGTTGTGAGCTTTTGGGGATGGCTTTGCAATGCCACAAAGCTGTTTTCAGCCGTCTGTAGATTGTCTTGTAGGAGGCTATGCTGTGCATTTCATTTAGTGCAATGCTGACCTGTTTTCATGGCACAGAGAAGAACCTCACCCAAAGGGCCTTCACAGAATCTCAGAATACATACATCAATGGATCTAGCTATATAGTAATATCATTCATATCAGAAACTGGGGTGTCTCTTGACCCTATCCATGTGAAAATGGATATAAGAGTTTCATGTATGGGATGGAATCCATGACCCTATACATACTCTTTGCCTGCTAGCCAACACTTTTGTATATGTGCCTTCAACTCACCTGCTGACTTATGGTGACCCCTTATGTTGCATTGGGTTTTCTCAGGCAAGGAGTCCTCAGAGGTGGTTTTGCCACTTCCTTCCTCTGAAATATAACCTACAGCACCTGGGTTTCTTTGGCAGTCTCCCATCCAAGTACTAACCAGGGCTGATCCTGCTTAGATCAGACGAGATGTGGAGTCAACCATAGATTGTATTTTTTCAATACGCAGGAACAAGGCCAAGATCTATGGCTGGTCAGTTTTAATCATAATTGTTTTTTAAAATCATAATTGCTACCAAGTATTTTTTTTTTTGTACTTTAAAATTATACAACCAAAACCAATGTATTTTTTGTCTACATATAATTCATAACAATTTGCAGGATTCCATCCAGAACACAAGCATTCAGGGAACCAAGCTCTTTCAGCCTTATAGAGAATCTATATATAGAGAAAATTCTCCTTTTCAGACAGTCATTCTCCATATAAAGAGGTCAGTGGGAACAACAATAAATGGGGATGGAGCTAGCATGTTCCCTCATGTATTGTGCCCATGTTATTACATGCATTTAGCTCTTGAGCTTGAGAAATTGAAGATCTTTGCTACAAATTGCTGGTGGGATGTAGTGTCTTGTGTTGCGATTCTCAAATACCAAGGTTTCCAGTTATGGAAACTCACTGGGTGACCTTAGGCAAATCACACTTACTCAGCCTTGGAGGAAGTCGGTAGCAAATCTGAATAAATCTTGTTAAGAAAACCCTGTGGTAGAGTTGCTGCAAGTCAGAGTTGCCTTGAACGCACATAACAACAACAAAAGCCTCTGAAAGCAAAAAAAATGAAGCCCAGAATGGAGAAAGTTGTGCCATAGCCTCTTGCTGACCTCTTATTGTTTCCCAAGGAATATGTGATGTAACATGTCTACACCATCACTTCCCTCGCCAAAGGATGTAATTTTCCTTTGAATCCCTTATTTTGCAAACTTGTTATTCAAAATAGGAAATAGGGTTGTTTTTGGAACTGGTCCCACGACGATATGCCTTGTGTACAAATTGCATGCATGTGCCTTTTAAGTTTCGTGTGCATTGAGGAATGTTCCACGGTGCTGATTCGCGTGCTTCAGGATTTTGATTGATCGTGCCTCAGAGTACAAATGCTTGTGGAGAAGATGTTTTTCTTATAAACATAGCTGTTCCAGGATTTGTGACTCTAGCTCAATTTGGAGAAACAGCTGCTCAAAATTGGAAGGCCAATTCCGCTGGTGGAGTTGGCGCAAGTGACTCCATATGGCAAGACATATGTATTGTGGGTAGGAACAGAGTTTGGAATTCCTGAGAATCCCATTATCCGCCTTGGCCGTCTTCCCAGGAGATGTGATTTTATTCATAGACAAATATCTGGTAGGGAGGCCACAGTTTTATAGTGAGCTATCATAACCTGGCAGTTGTTGGCTAGGTCTGCATCTCACAGCAGAGAGCAAGCAAACCATCTTGGAAGTCCCCTAGCTTTAAATTCTTCGAAAAGCACCTTAGGAACTGGTGGATTTCTTCCCTTTTTAATCGTCTCTGTGACCAATGATGCAATCCTGGATTGTCTTGTTTGTACCAATTTCAAAAGTTTCTAAGTATGGCAGTTTGTGCTGTTTTGTTTGTTTGTTTGCTTACAGGTGCTAGACAGATAAATTTAAAGTCCTCTGCTTCCTCTAGGCTTCTTTTTGAAACTAGGTCCTCCGTGTTGGATTAAAGGATTTCTTCTAAAATGTTCCCACTTTTCCAAGGAGAAGCAGCGGTTTTCTGGAATTCCACCATAATGGAATTCACGGCTGTGGGATGTGACCATGGCTAGTGATCTACAGTATAGGGACCGAAAAGAAAACCAGGCAAATTCTGCATTGCTAGCTCTGTTGGTGATTACCGGTATTTGTCCTGTTAAAATGAATGGAACCAGGTTCAGGTGATGTTTGCCTTACCTTACCTTACCTTACCTTACCTGTGAAGGGTTGTTTTCTTCATGTTCTGCGTTTGTACTTTCTGGGCACATCTTGCCATTTTGCATAAGTATCCTGGATTAGATGGACCATCTAGCAGAGTTCCTTTGCACATGTTTGTAAAAAAAGAGCTGTCTTATTACCAGTGATGCTGTCCAGGTTGCCATCCCTGGTCCATTTGTAGCCCAGATTTCAGCATCCATTTTATTACCTCTAGATTGGCTTGTGCATTAAAATAGTCAGAAATTGTTTTTGGACGTATGATCATGTATCTTTAAATAGGATTCTTGGTCACTGTGTGGGGGGCTGGGGAGAATTTTAGATTAAAATAAAAAGGCATTTGTTGAAGCCTTAGGGCACAATCCAACAAAACTTATCTTGTTCTTGATGAAATGGTAAATCAGTACTGTACATGCCTCAAGAGACGGCTCATCCCCATCCATGCAAAAATAGCAGCACTATATAATTTACTGTACGATTGTGAGTTGTAACCACGGCGTACAAGAAACACTTGCCCTATATCATAGATACAGAGCATGTCAGGGTAAAAATCTGATCCCTTTCTAGACTTCCAAGTGAAGAGATGTGTATTTTTGGAGCAACATTTAAACATATCAACCCTGCCTGCAGCTTGAAGGAGTAACACACGCAGGTGCGTGTTTGCCATCCCTGTGGGAACTATTTGAATATGTGCAAACCTCATCCTTAAAATTAATTTTGGGGATCTGACAAAAATTGATACTCAAGTGCTGACTACAATGAGTCTCATTTGTACAAGATAGGATATACATCAAATAAATAAGAGTTCTGAACTTAAAGCTCTGGACAGACTTGGCTCATTCCATATTTAAGAATTGTTTAGAGGGTTTTTTTCTTCATAAAACTAGTCTTGGTTTTGTAATGAATTCATGCTTGTCTTTGCTGTTTTTCCTGTAATCACTTGGTTTTAATTTTTGAAATTCTTCATTTCCCTATCAGTGATCATTTTGGGTTCTGGATTGATGAACACAGTTTCAAGAGGTTCTGGCTAACACCACCCCTCAAATAAATTATGAGGATTAGAGATTCTGCTTGAAAGTGTTTTCCAGCTTTTGGGGGGGGGGGTGTTGTCTCTCTGTTAAATTATTCTTATTGGTAATCAATATACCGCAACAAATTTCAGTTTCCAAAAATCTGTAGTTAAAAGCTGCACATTGGCCTCATTGTGTCTACTCGGCTGCTTTCTGTTAAAGTGATGTGCATTTCCTAATAAAAGTTTCTACTTGACACACAAACTCATCTTTTGTGCATTATGTCCAATCTCATGTACCTTTGTTAGAGCACTGGTCTTTGACCTTTGAGTACTCAGGCATCCCCATTTTACTCCAGCTACAATGCAAGGCCCCATTCTAAATTCTTATCAGTTTCTTGTAGCAAATGTAACTTGGAAATGGTGCCAAAGTGAGGCCAGGGAGAGAGAAGCAGCTAACTGTATTTTCTGTGAGCCACATAGTTTAAGCAAGTGATGAAACCTCAGAAGACACACTTTTGACAAAAATGGTCAATGAGGAGCAAGCAGGCCACCAGATGTCATGCAGCATTCAGGAGAAAATTAGATATGAATTGCAAACGTGTGTTTGCATTTAATGTACAGATTTTTTTAAAAAAACACCAAATAGGAGTCTGAGCATTGTTTGGGAGTGCAGGAATTCTCTGCATCACAATTCATGGGAGAATTCTCTACATCGCAATTGTTGCTTGCTGTGTGTTCAGATCCATTAGCGGAGTTGATGATTGTTGCCTTGAGTCCCTATATTGGGAGAAAGGCAGGATAAAAGAAAAGAATAAGAATATTCCCTTCTTCATACCATCTGAAGACGAGAAGGACACTGTCCGTTCAAACTGTCCTTCCACTTCTCGGGCCATACCTTTTAAAATCAACTTTGCTTGAAGAAACTTTTGGTGTTCAAAGTTTACACAGAAGACTGTGTCTTTTTGATTTTCTTGTTAAAGTAAATAATCTGGAGTTGGGAAATTGTCTTAGAGCCAGTGTGGTGTAGTGCATTTGAACACTGGACTATGACTCTAGAGACTAAGGTTTGAATCCCGATTCAGCCATGGAAACCCACTGGGTGACCTTGGGCAAGTCCCACTCTCTCAACCTCAGAGGAGGGCAAAGACCAAAGACAAAGCCCATTTGAACAAATCTGGCCAAGGAAACCCCATGATAGGTTTGCTTTAGGGTGGTCATAAGTCAGAAACAACTTGAAGGAATGCAACAACATATGGCTACCTCTCTTTTGTATTTTTTTAGTATTTCATAGTGACTTGAATATTCTTTTACGCACATAACTTATATATTTTATCTGAGTCAAGAAAACAAACATTTTAATCTCATCTGAAATCTGTGTGAATCCATATTGTCAGATCATATTCTCTCCTCTTGCCAGATGGTCTCAGCTTCCAATTTTCAGGAACTTTGGGACTTCTTTATTCTCAGTCGCTTCATGTAGCATTTCAAAGTCCTACGGCGGATGCAAAGATCACATTAAAGAAAGTAAAAACAAACCAAAACAAACCTGGATTCTCCATTCACAGAGCCACTGTAATACAGATTTCAGAAGTAATGTGTTTCAAGTAATGATGTTATCCAGAATACCTTTTTAAAGTGACAGTGACTAGTAAAGTTGTTTCTTCTAAGAGCTATGTTAATTCCTAAAATACTGGGGAGGGTGTGATTTTGAGCCATTTTAAAGTGTATTAATCTATCTAGTGTAATATATATATATATATATATCAACCCAAAATAACTATTTTAATAACGAAGCTCATAAATAAAACAGATGAGTTATTTTGAAACGGTAATGTGTAATGAGAAGTTTACAAATAATGTTCCAAGATCTGGAATGTGGGTATATATGTACTGATGCATTTATACAGTACTTGTTACCAAAAATGCTCCCTGGATATCTGACCTGATAGACAGATATTGTGACAGTCCCAGGCCTCAAGCTTACTATCTAAATAGGAGACAACACAAAAAGAGAAAAAGGATTGGGAGGGATGGTGTGCTGGTTTGAATATCAAACGAGAATCTGAGTGATGTGGATTCAGATCACCACTCTGTTACTGTCTGCTCAACTTGTCATTTATTTGTTTTAAGGATAAATGGAGATTGGGGTAAGGAGAGATCATACATACCACCATGGCCTCCTTGGCCAATGAGCAGAATACAAAAATAACAATAGTTCAACCTGTAATTGTACAGGTTAGAGTGCCGAACTAGAGTGCTGAAAACCTGAGTTCAAATCCCTGCTTGCCCTTGAAGGTCCAAGGCAGGTTCATAGGGGCGCAATAACAGTGAAAATAATTTAATGTGGCCAACTAACTTTCTTTTCGAGTCTTACTCTTACCCCACAGTACTCCTCTCCATTAAATATCTGAGGCGGGATTGCACCAGGTTTTCCGGCTTTGTTTCTCATCTCCTGGAGCAAACTTTCACTGAGGGACACATCCACTAGCTGGTACTTCATGCGATTTCCATCCAGAATGCGGAAGACTTCAGACTGCTGCTGCTTCACCTAGACAGAGGAAAATACACAATGAGTCTCTCTTATCTGGAATTTCAAAATCTGAAATACTCCAAAAAAGCCAAAGCTTTTTTCCATGGGTTGCTGAGAGCATAACACCTTTGTTTTCTGGTGGTTCAGTGTACATGCACTTTCTTTCATGCACAAAATTATTTAAAGTATTGTATACAATTACCTTCAGGCTGGGTGTGTATGGTGTATATGAAACATACATGAATTTTACGTTTAGACTTGGGTCCCACCTCCAAGATATTACACTTGTATATGCAAATACTGGCATTCCATATATATATATATATATATATATATTCAAAATCCCAAGCACTTCTGGTCCCAAGCATTTTGAATAAGGGAGACTTGATGTGTCTTCCCTTTGAACAAAAGTTTCAGAGGGTCTTTCCAGCAATCTTGACCATCAGAACCACATTTCAAGTGAAAAACCCAGCAAACCCATGGCCTAGAAAAAATGCTAGAAAGAGAGACAAAACAGAGATATAACTCTGTTGGCCATTAAATTTTTTTTAAAAAAAAAAGCCAGGATTTTCGGGTTATGTTAGCACAAAGGGCACAAGAATGTGTGCAAGCTTTTAGGATCCCTATATCTTTTTATAAGGCAAGGTGTTCTAAGAAAAAGTTTTGTGGAGGTGACTCTGTCTCTGTATACACACAATGCAGGCTTCTGAATTTTCATCGTTGTGCTATTCTGTTAATATGTGACAGTACGTATTTGCAAAACCGTCAGGATGGTGCGTAGCGGTTTGAGTGTCTGGATCAGGTTCAAATTCCCAAGAAGTCATGGAAACTGGTGACCTTGTGCCAGTCACACTCTCTCAGCCTCCGAGGAAGGCAAAGGCAAACCCTTTCTGAACAAACCATGCCAAGAAAACCCTGCTGGGATATATTCGTTGGCTGGAACAATACAATTTGTAGATGGAACAACACTTTGAAATGGCTACATTCGCTGATAATAAACCCAGTTTTGGATTGCAAAGGAGTGTCGCACATAAATTAAGATAAAAGTATCAAGAGACTGTGCAATCTGCCAGTCCTTAGTAAAAGAAACCGATGTTGGTCCTACAAGTTACTTTTAGGGCACAAGGCTTCCAGAATGTTACTTTTTATGCTGGGATCCTACATTAGAGTTGTTGCTGTTGTTGTTTTCTTCCCCTGAAACAGTGTTTTCATTTCACTTTCTAAAAAGATTTGTTTAATCGGTGTCATAACTTGAATTAAAATCCTCAGATTCAATTCTATTGTGCCATGTCTTTTTTAAAAGATTGTAAGCCTGAGAATGGCCTCATTAACTGTTTGTGAGCTGCTCTGGGAGCCTTTGTGGCAGAACAGGGTATAAATACTCTAAATAAATAAAATAGTCAGACGTATAAATAAATAATAATAAAACAATAAAAATAATAAATAGTTGTTCACATTGTTGTCATTGTGTGCCTTCAAGTTGCGACCCTAAGGTTTTCTTGGCAAGATTTGCTCAGAAATTGCTTTCCTTTGAGGCTGAGAGAGTGTGACTTGGCCAAGGTCACCCAATGGTTTTCCACGGCCAAGCGAGGAATCGAACCCTGGTCTCTCTAGAGTCATAGTCCAACGCTTAAACCGCTACGCCATGTTGGCTCACATACAATATTGAAAGCCATTATGGTCTATCGGTTTGAGCGTTGGGTGACGACTCTGGAGACCTGGGTTCGAATCATGGAAACCCACTGGGCGACCTTGGGCGAGTCGCACTCTCTCAGCCTCAGAGGCAAACCTCCCTTGAGCAAATGTTGGGAAGCTAAGGTCCAAAACACACTGCAGAAATAATCTAGTCTGAAGCCGCTTTAACTGCCTCGGCTCGATGCTAGGGGATTCTGGGAATTGTAGTTTTGTCAGACATTGAGCCTTCTCTGTCAGAGAGAGCTCTGGTGCCACAATAAACTACAATTCCCAGGATTCCCTAGCACTGAGCCAGGGGCAGTTAAAGCGGTTTCAAACTGGATTATTTCTGCAGTGTGTTCTGAACTAGGTTCACTTTAGGGTTGCTGTATCTGAGAGGACTCCAAGGCCCCAAACAACAACAGAGGCCCCAAATGATGTTTAATTGCTTTGTGTATGACACAAACACACTACAAAGTACAGGAAAGTGTGTTTTGTGTGGTGGGGCTGTTTAATGTTGTGTGTTCTTCACATTGTTTCTTGATTTATGGACACTACCATGGGCTTTTCTTGGCAAGGTTTGTTCAGAGGAGGCCTTGAGGCCCTGAGGCTGAGACAGTGTGACTTGGCCAAGGCCACCCAAATATTTGGCTGAGCCCTGGCCCAGCCCAACTAAATCTCACCTCTCTAGACCCAGTGACACTGGTATAATAGACTTTAATGGACCCCATCCCTTTATCTCTCTCAGGGGCCCTCATATTATTCCCTCTAGTTGTCTTTCTCCACTAAATTCGCCCGCCCGAGCCACTCTCTTCAGCTGGTTGCCATAACAACGCAGCAGCTGGCTAGTCTGTGCTGACTCCGCCCGCCCCTCTAGAGCGTGCCGTGCACTCCGATTGGTCCAAGGCGACTGTCACTCAAAGCCTTTATCTCTGGCTTTTTCCCCGCTTGGCTTTTCTGTTCGTTGCTCTCGCGCGCCCCCTGCAGCCAGGAGAGGAGTACTGCGAGTCGCTTATTTAAAAAAAGTGTGCGGGAGGGCGCAAGAAAGCAACCCAGTTTATTGTTTACTTTCTTCATTTTATGGCCTTCAGCAAAGGCTGCATCCACACTGCAGAATTAACCCACTTTGACACTGCTTTAACTGCCCTGGCTCCATGGCTATGAAACCCTAGGGTTTATAGTTTTGTGAGATGCTGAGGCTTTCTCTGTCTGGGCCCACAACAGATTAGGAATCCCAGGATTCCATAGCACAGAGCCATGGCAGTTAAAGCAGTGTCAAAGTGTATTAGTTCTGCAGTGTGGATGCAGCTGGTGTTGAAGGGTTCAAAGCATCCCAGGCCTAAAGAGTGCAACATTTGTATTGTTTCATTTTGTCTGTCGTAATGAAATCCGTCATTCCTTCCTAAAAAAAACTCAAGCAATAATTATTATAATTATAATTATTATTTTCTTATATCCCACCTTTCTCCCAACATAGGGACTCAAGGCGGCGAGCAACATATATAATACAATACAGTTAAAAACTACAAGAATATATATAATATACTGTATATAAAAAGTACAAGAACATATATAAAACAATACAGTTTAAAACAGTACAAGAATGTAATATATATATATATATATATATATATACAGTACAAGAAAAAATACAGAAATCCGTCTTGAATGTTTCCCATTTATGTTCTATTGTAGTTGTATTTGTTCTTGAGCCCTTTTTGTGGGACAGAAAAAAAAGGATGTAAATTGAATTAAAAAACCAAATCAATACAACTGAAGTAGAGTCTAGATTGCAAACTTACACCATAATTAATTGTTATTCTCCAGTCTTTAAAGCGGTACAGGACTGTTACATTTTTTTAATGCAACAGATTTCTTCTCTAGGAAATAGAAAGTGCAATGGTTGAAGAATCAAAAGATAATGCATCTGAACTCATTGAATTTGGAAGAAGGGAGTAATTCCTGAGTCATACCCCCAAAGTTTCTTAGTTTTTGCGTTTATTGCACAAGACTCACAGGATCTTGGAAATAATAATACTGCAGAAATAATAATGTTGTGGTCCTTCCATATAAGTTGGGGTTAGGGGCGAAGGACCCACGCGAATATGGAAAAATGGCAAATAAAAAAAACCCTATTCTTTACATTTCTGTAGGAATATTCAGGTCCTCCACTGCAACACTATGATCAACATCTGCCAGATGTTGATCATAGAATCATGCTGGAGGACCTACAAATGCCTAGAAAAATGTTTTCTCTAGGAACATCTAGGTTCTCCAGCACAACTCTATGGTCAACTTCCAACAGAATTACACCGGAGGACCTAGAGCTTGATAGGCATTTATCACACGGGGGAAAATTGGAAGTTTAAACAGGGATTATCCCCTGAAAATTGTGCAATCGCCATTAAAATGTGATGAGACTTGGAAGGGCAGTTATGAAGGAGATAGACAACATTCCTGAAGTGTAACACTATAGCATTGACCCCTAGAGTTTCCAATTTCTATTATTAACCTTTATTTATATAGCGCTGTAGGTTTACACAGTGCTGTACATATAAACTTGTAATTTCTATGTATGGTTGTGAAAGCTGAACAGCGAAAAAAGCTGACTGGAGGAATAACTCATTTGGAAATGTGGAGCTGGAGAAGAGTCCTGTGGATACCATGGACTGCCTAAAAAACAAATAAATGGGTCCAAGAGCAAATCGAACCAGAAATCTCTCTAGAAACCAAGATGACAAGTGGAGACTTTTGTATTTTGGACATATCACACGAAGACACGACTCATTAGAAAAGACAATAATGTTTGGTAAGGCAGAAAGAAGGCAGTAGGAAAAGAGGAAGACCACATTCCGGGTGGATAGACTCAATGAAGGAAGCCGTGGCCCTGAGTTTCCAAAATCCGAGGAGGGCTGTTGAAAATGTAAAGAAGAGGATGCAAATGTATGGAAGTATATGTTATGGAACCATGTGCTTGTTTATGTTTATATGTTAAATTAAATAAATAAATTTAAATAAATTTATTTTTTAAAAATACAAGAAAACGGTGGCTCATTCATACAGTCACTATAAGTCGAATTTGACAACAGGCCATTAAATCTGTGTTTTGTGATTTGCTTCCTCTATTTGCAAAACACAAGGAATTTTCATGACAAACAAGACAAACCGGCTCTCAAGCTGGCAAGTGTCAATGGATGACTTTTAGGAAGGACATAGGCTAGCTTTCTGCACAATGTCATGCAGTTAGCTCTACATCTATACAGAGAATAATTCTCTATACTGAGAATACTTCAGATGGAAATATTCATCCTCTATACTGAAGACAGTTCAAATGGAAAGTTGAGTGGTTTCCAAAGGCGACGTGCAGTTTCATCCCCAGCTGCTCTCCAACTCCATTTCTAACTTTCTATTCCCAGGCACCAGGGATTGTAGGTTCAGCTGATGGGATCCAAGTCCTTTTGCTGCAAAATGTACTCCGTTCACTTTCATTATTGAGCAGTTCTTCCCCTTTCCAAGACAGTTCCCCAAATCACCAGTCACTTAGAGGAGGCAAATTCAGTTTAGCCCATTGCACAATATATATATATATATATATATATATATTTAACGTCACATATCCTCTTTTAGGTTTGCTGTCACTGAAGGAAGGAACGTCATTTTTTCCACGGGTGGTGACTTCTGTAGGGAATGTATTAAAGCTAGGAGAGCAACATGGCTTGTCAGGCTAGGAGTATGCTCCGAAGGCCTTTGAAATCCACTGAGTAAGAACTCCCTTGATTCTGTTTTGCTGATGTTTTCATAGCTGATTTTTCAAAGCACATAACGCTGGACTGCTTGCAAAGGTATGTCATCTACTTTTCTCACTATTTCATTTAAAATAGAATCAAATCAAAACTTTTCACTATAGTTGTAGCTGGCACCCTGCTTGTGACATATGCAGGCATCAGTCCTGTTGGGTTGTTGTAGAGGTTGGTATTCTCTTCCACCCTTTGCAATGACCCAAACACCCTCCCCGGATTCACTATTTAGTAGGATTTCAAGAATGAAGACTGGAGAAGGTTCCTCTACCATTAATAGTTTTAAAGAAAAGGGAATTTGAGCAAGTATTGTTTGTTACCTGGTTGCATTGCAAGCAACACTTCCTGAAATTCATTCTTCTGTACAAGCATGAAAGATACAGGAGCTCTCTCCAGGTTTCAATAGGGCAACCTTTTCAGCCACTGCAGTCCCCTTGGCCATTCTATGGCTAATGGAAGGAAGGATCAGGGAACCTTCTGGGTATGTCCCTGTAGTCAGACCCAGTATAATTATATTTTCTAGACCCTGGTAGGTCTCAGTGGGTGATATCTACCTATTAAGCGATAGCTTCTCTGATCTCTTCCACTCTCTGCCACCTTTGACATAGCTGTGGAAGGAGACGCCTGCAGTAAGTGGTAAACAGTGAGTCTGGACATTATGGAGAGGAAATTTGGAGTGTAGTTCCACAACCATGGAAGTGTTACACTACCCTGTGCCCTACTCACAAGTTTGCACTCTGCTCAGCTTTTGTATGTTTGCTCAAAATCAAGGCAGGGGAAGGAACTGGCGAAAACCCCTCTTAGTATTTTTTTTTTTTTACTAAAAAAAATCTATGAAATAGTATGTCCATGTGAAATGAAACAACCTGAATGTGCTTAGCTTCCAAGATCAGACAGGATCTGGGGCCTTTAGGCCAAATAGTAAGTTCATTTTACTTTAGAAACGCACAGTTCATTTAACTGGAATCAGTTCTTTTCATTTGATATTTGGGCAGAATACAAACTTGTGAGTATATACTTCCTGATGGTCAACCCTTCATGTCATGGATTTTGACTGTCCATTACTGATACTATGACAACCTGAATTAATCTAAATTAATGTAAGAGTGAACATGTCTGGGACATCACCAAAATGATGCTTATGCTTTGATTGTGTGCTTGCTGTACTATTTTAGAGATATTTTAATTTTGTGATATCGATGTTTTAGATGCCATTTGACAGGTTTTTATTCTTATGTCATTGTGATTTCTACTATGTAAAGCACTGTGCAAATTCTACAGTGCTCTATATATTGATGATGAGGATGATGCACCTTCTCCCTTTTCAATATGACCACTCTGGTTTTCTCTCTTTTTCTTTTAAAGAAAGAACCCATTCTCCATCAGTTTAAACTCTCTCCATTCCATGCAGAGATGCTGGCAGAAAGCTTTCTCACTGGCATTGCCTACAGAGCGGAGTTGCCCAAATCTCACCAATGTGGAGGAATAAAATCCACAGGAGGAGAATCCTGGAAAGATCAGTTGGTAGACGATCGAGACTTCTATGGAAAATCTAAGCGGGTGGCTACTGAAAAGTTGGCGGTGCCGTATTGTGAGATGGAAGCGGATCAAGATGCTAGCCAGCAGATTTCGATTAAAAATCCACCACCACTTATGAATGGATCTAACAATTTCCCTCTTTCAGCTCCCCAGCCTATAGTAAGGAGAGAGCAGCACTGTGAAAAAGAACTGGATTTGTATAGATCTTGGTCCTGCCAAAGCCTTTATCAGAACTATCCCGATCTCCGTATTAGAGGCGACCACATAGCTGACCATACTTGTGATTCTGGTTGCATCGTAGACCAAAGTTACAATGAGCTGCCTGCTGGCCCTGTTCTGTTGTCTAAAGATATCCCATTAGGTTATTCCTCTGTCAATGAATCTCTGCAGAAATCCAGGGTGATAAAGTTCTGGCGTGGAGAGGAGACTGGAGAAAAAAGCCTGGTTCTCCATAAGGAGCCCCTGTCCAATTCTATGCTCAACAACTACATGGAGACGAAGGTTCAGGAATTCTATAAGCAGTTTTTGGAAGAGAAGCTGACCAGGTGCAATTCGCTCAACCAATCTGTGACATCGAATTTGCTGATGAATAACATCAGTGAGCTGCCTCCTGAACATCACACTGAAGCGTCCAAGGCTCTCTTGCAATCCTTAGCCCTGTTTGGTTTGCAAAACCTCGGCAGTGGGAACAGTGATGAATTCAGCACTCCAAATTTACAAATCTCAGCTGCGCTCGGCAAAAAGAAATCCACTCCAGTGCAATCTGCTTCATAATGGGAAGGGACTGGTCCATATAAAAGATGAGTCAAAACAAAATATCTTGAGTTAACGTATTTTGGTGCGCTGCTCTTTAAGGTGCCATAAAATATTTGCTACCAAGCAACAGCAGATTCACAACAGCACTGCCATTCTGACAATTGGTTGCAAAACTTCAACTCTTGATCAGATAGCCTTGATCATCACGAGACTATTTCGCAACAAATGCAAAAATGAGACACTAGTAGTGTTTTCGAGCCAAAAGCATTAAACTTCTGCTCTGCATGCGAATGTCTGTTTAAATTTTGTTGCAAAAGTTTCAATTAAACATCCAATTTCCTTTGTTCACTTTCCTCCCAGCTTATTAAAATAAGTCGGAGGAGAAGCTTTCACACTATACAGTTATAGCACTACTATTTCCCTTTGCTATGGCTGTATCCTGGGGAATCCTGGGATTTGCAGTTGAGGGAGAGGTATTTAAAATTCTCAGTGACAGAGCTCTAGAGCCTCACCAACTGCAGATCCCAAGATCCCCAAGGATTTGCCATGGCAGTTAAAGTGGAATCATAGTGCTATAACTGTGCAATGTGAAAGGACCCCAGGGAGAAACTGCACAAAAGGTATGAATCCAGTTACTCACTTTCTGTGCTTTAGGACATGGGTTTCTCTTTAATATTCTTATTCATGTAGCAATACACATGGCATTTTACAGAATTCAAGAAGATGGAGCTCGGTACATACAGGCTAAAATTCAACAGAAGGAAAGCAACCAAGGAACGATATGAAGGCAGGGTAAATGAGAAGAATATATGTTCATTTCAATAACAGCTATGTACATGTAATTACAGTAGTATATACAGATTAATAGGAAAACCAGATTAAGCTACTTCTGGATACAAATGTTTGCCAAACTGAATTCCACACGCTTTCCCCATCGATTTTGATCTTCTGCAGTATTTTAGAGTTTTCTGTTTGCAACTTTGGGTATTCACTATATATATATATATATATATATAGCTAAATTTCATATCAGATTATATTTTGAATCTGCATGTCTAGCATGGCTGAAGGGTTGGATTGCCTTAGAAAATAAAAGGATGCTAGAACTGGAAGGGCATGTACTGAGATTTGGGGGGCATGCATATCTGGATGTTGACCATAGAATTGCACTGGAGGACCTAGAAATGCCTAGACAAGTGTTTTTTTCTAGGATTCTTTAGATACTCTGGTGCAACTTCTGGCAGATGTTGGAATTTAATCCAGATTCCTAGAGGGAACATATTAATCCCATCTGTGAATAACCAGATCCACAAAAGTCAAAGCTGCAAATGTGAAGGGATGACTGTAGACCATGGAATATGGTAAATGAAAGAATTAGAAGCACAACAGAGGAGGAAGGGTATCAGTTGCAATGGTTAGCATATTATCAAATAAGAGAAAAGCTTCAGGGAAGATAAGACTAGATAAGATAAGCCATGCGATGGCAAAAAAGAAAAAGTAAATTATTATTCAGATTTGAAACAGAGCAAGAACAAATCAAGGAGTGCATGGTAAAATGGGCAAGAAATGTAGGCCACAATATTCAGCTCAATGGGAGAAGGTATGGTCTAAAGGAATGAAATGTTTTTACTGTTTTGATCTTAAGGAGAATTATTTTTAGATGATGTATAGGTGGTTTCTGGCCCCTGATGAATTGGTTACAATATATAAAAGTGTAAATAACAAATATTCAAAATATAATATGTTGGTAGCATGAGCCTGGGGTGCAGCTACACTGTGGAAATTAATGCAATTTGATACCACTTTGACAGCCATGGCTCCATCCAACATCATCCTGGGTTTTGTAATGTTGTGAGAGTGTGACTCTTTGGCAGAGAAGGCTAAAGAGCCTGTAGAACTACAAATCCCAGGATTCCATAGGATGGTGCCATGGCGTCAAACTGAATTAACTCTGAAGCATGGCAGAAGCCTGAGAGGTGACACGATAGCCGTCTTTAAATATCTGAAGGGATGGCATGAAGAAGATGGAGCGAACTTGTTTTCTGTTGGTCCAAATGATAGGAGCCAAACCAATGGTGGCAAGTAAGGAGATTCCAAAGAGATTCCAAAGAACTGCCTAATAGTTACAGCTGTTTGGCATGAAATAAGCAACTTGGGAATGGGGTGGGATATTGCTTCCGATCCTCTGCTTTATTGGAAGTTTTTAAAAGAGAGATTGAATGACTTTGGTTGTGGGTTTCTGCACTGTCTGGGATTTGGAGTAAATGGCCTTTGGGATCCCTTCTCCTTCTTAGGATTCTAATGTAACAGAAGCCTTTGTATTATTCTTTCCCACGGATTCAAAGAGATAGTTGTGAAATGGTGGGTTTACTTAAGATCTTGTGACATTCATTTTCCAGTGAAAAAGATAGAGGAACAGAAACAAACCAGCAGGACTTCTCCTTTCTGCTGCCGATTTTGACATGTTTTTCTCCTAAAAGGCCAACATTTCCTTTTCGGGACACTATCTAAGCCTTTTCTGTACACTGCAAGAACATCTGCTTGGATTGGGTATCCAACCATGGATCAATTGTCTGGGAGTCGGATAGAAGATATCTTTGCTTCTATATTTTAACGGGGAGGAAAAGATCCATGTGGTATCAAGCCATAGATCATCCATGTCCAGAAAAAAAATTAACAAATGCATGGTGCAGAATTGCAATGCCAAACAATAACTGTGACTTCTGTTCTTTTTAATATCCTGCACAAAGTTTCATAAGGACTTCGTATTAGGCTATAGCAAAGATTATATTCAAGAACATAAGATGAGCTCAGAGGCTGCATTGGACCAGAGGTCAACTAGTGTCCTCTGAGAAACCCACAAGGAGGACATTTACGCTCACAAGAATTAATATATAGAGATCTTTCAGACTAAAGAAGTGTCATTTCTTGTGATATGAGGTTTGTTGGTGCTTGTCCCTCCGGATCCGCTCATTTCAGACTATTTTTTTTTTTGATGGAAGGCTGCTTGCATCTAGTTCTTGGATCTTCATGGGGCCTTTTTCTAAGATTATTTTAAAATTAGATGCACTTTTCAGAGATGGTTCTTGAGTGTTTTTGAATGGGAATTGTTCCCTCTATTTTTTAAAAAATTGTGTTAAAGAATTACAGAATTTTAATGCCAAAGTGAGCTGTAGTGCCAAAATGTAATTTGCCTGATGTGCTATAGCACTTTAACTCAAATACAATACAATACAATACAATACAATACAATGTAGTAATGCAAAGGAGGAGAAAGGAAAGGAATATAGTATTCTGATATATCTCAGAATTATAAAGAAACCCACTTGAAGGTGGGAATAAAATGTTGCAGTGGTGGCCAGGACTTACCAGAAATTGTTTCAAGTTGATTCCAACTTTTAACCCTAAGTTGAACCTATCATGGATTTTTTTTTGGCAAGTTTCTTCAGAGGGAGTCTGCCATTGCCGTCCTCTGAGGCCAAGAGAGTGTGACTTGCCCAGGGTCACCCCAATGGGTTTTATTTGGGGCCGAGCCAGGAGTCGAACCCTGGTCCCCCAGTGTCCCAGTCCGATGCTCAAACCACTACACCATGCTGCCCTTTCACTGTGTGTTTAATACTCTTGTAAAAAGAGTACTGATCATCCTATCATGAACACGACGACTATGGTTTGGAAACACAAGAGGGCAGCAGATGCCAGTCTAGCAAGAATATAGGCGAGCCAGTTAGAATTTGAAATGATCATTCTAATGTTGGTACCTAAATACTTTGCAGGCACCAGAACCTATCTGATCAAGAAAGCTAAGCAGGGTCAGTCCTGGTTAGTACTTGGATGGGAGACCATTAACTAATACCAGGCTACATTTCAGAAGAAGGAACTGACCAAACCACCTCTGAGCATTCTTTGCTTAAGAAAATCCTATGAAATTCATGGGGTGGCCATAAGTTGACAGGCAACTTGAAGCCACACATGTACACACAGAGCTTTTACCTCAAAAAGGAAGCTCAAAGTAGCTAACAATAAATTACAAATAATCCTCACAATTAAATTACCAATAATCCTCAAAAATAAATTACAAATGATCCTCAAAAAGGGTGAGGCAGGATATTATTATTATTATTATTAGTAGTAGTAGTAGAACAGGTGCAAAGATATCAAAGACAAACAAACAAGCCAGATGGTATGGAAATGATCAAACAATAGAAATGCCATAGTTGTGTATCAATAAAGATTGCACTTAACACTTGAGAGGAGAAAATAACCATTCAGTTGCGATGGTACAATGTGCACAAAACATTAAATCTTTAAATTCCCATCGCACCAACGCTGCAATAAATAATACATATGTTATGCTGCTTATCTATGCTAGGATGAGCTAGCAGCGCCATCATGGTATAGTGGTCTGAAAGTTGGGCTATGACTCTGGATTCGAATCCCGGTTCAGCCATGGGTCAGTCCTACCTCACTGGGTTCTTATGCAGATAAAATGATTCTCTCTGAACATGTACTTTCAAGTCATTTCCAACTTATGGTGACCCTAAGGCCAACCTATCAATGGCTTTCCTTGGCAAGGTTTGTTCAGAGGCTGAGAGAGTGTGACTTGCCCAAGGTTACCCAGTGGGTTTACATGGGATTTGAACCCTGGTCTCCAAAGTCGTAAACCAGCGCCCAAACCATTACACCACAATGGCTCTTAAAAATGATTAGTGGTGAGTAAATCGTATCTTCTTCCTGAAGTTCTGTGGACGACAGATCGAAGTCAATGTTCCTTTTTCGGCAGTGAATTGCATAGGATGGTGCGATGTGTCTGATGCTGGGACTCAGACTGGCTGAGCCTGTGAACAGATAGGCTTGCATGGCTGCTCCTGGAACAGTCTGCAAGATGCCAGCTGGGAACTCATTTCCATATATAATCATATTTATGTTAAACAGATTGATCTAGCACACGCACATTGATAAACAATGCCGGAAATTAGCAGTCTGACGAAAATTACATGGTGCGATATGGAATATTTACATTTTATGGGACTCTGTCGAACGCTCATAGAGAAGAGCTTTGAGGGATGCACACAACATCAAGCCTGCAGTGAAGTCTGCTGTGGTTTTCGGAGGAGGAAGATGTATCACACCTGGCTTGTAAGGAGCCACAATCTTGTTATTCTAGCAAAAGCGAACATAGTGGGTTGGAGATGATTATTATTGTGTTGCTCTGCAAAAGTGCAATGGTGCTCTGCTTTCTGCACACCAGCCTCCATAAGCCCACTTCCCACTATGCCTTTTGATCTGTATTTCCTTTTATTTTTATTTAATTTTGGTACAATTGCACAGTCATGGGAATCTATTAGGTAAAAATAAAGGAAGAAAAGAAAAGAAACTGAAAAGAAAAGAGAAAAATAGCTTGCTTGGGAATCGGGAATGGAAGGATGGGAAAGAGGAACAGAATCATGCCCACTCACACCACACCAGATGTCCCCCTTTTCCAAGACATGTCCTACATTTCATCTTTCTGTCCAGGAAGGATCCCAAAATGTCCTCCATTCTGATCATGACCAAGAAGCATGGATTTATATTTGTATGAGTATTTCTAGCTTTTATTTCATAATGCTCTACATTCTCCTTGAAGGTCCTACATTGTGCGGTGCCTTGTCCTCCTTTGCATTTATGAAATCTGGCTGCCCTGTACATGGCTGCTTGCATATTGGAATGGCTTTGGGAGGAATTCATCACCCTCACTGCAATGGTGAAAAAGCAGCACGATTCGGAGGCATGGATGGGTTTTCCCTGTCAATGAAATGGAGCACTCCAGCCGAGGATGGAGAGTGTGGTCAAGATGTTAAAAATTATAAATGAGAAAGGACATGCCAACTGTCACATGCTGTGGTTTGTTTTTGCCTGAGCAAAAGACTCTGCTCCCTCCTTTCCTCTCCATTTTCTTAAATCGGGAAACTCCTGGATCTAAAAAGAGCTGTGAGGAGTGGCTCTGGAAGTGAGGATGGCCCCGGGGGGCTGTATTCAACGGTAAAAACCATCTGAAAAGATCAGGATGCCACCTGAATTAAATTTTTAACTGAATAGAGTTAAACTGAATTAACATGAATAGAATAAGCCTCTGAGTCTGTCTTATCTGGAATTCCAAAATCCAGAATATTAACAAACAAAAACAAAACCCTTTTCCTATGAGTGACTCAGAAAGTGACCCTTCTGCTTTTTGATGGTTCAACGTACACAGACTTTGTTTCATGCACAAAATTATTAAACAATATTGTATAAAATTACCTTCAGGCTATGTGTATATAGGTATATATGAAACAGAAAATGAATTTTCTGTGTAGACTTGGGTCCCATCTCCAAGATCTCTCATTATGTACATATAAGAAAGTACAGGTATTCCAAAACCTAAGAAAACCCTGAAATGTAGAACACCTCTGGTCCCAAGCATTTCGGAAAAGGCAGACTCAACAGATTTTTGACAGCCCAAAAATCCTGCCCAGTATAAAGGGCTGCTTCTAGTAGCTTATCTGTTCTGTGTTAAAAATATTTATTAGTAATAGGATCTCGTTTTGTTGGTGAGAAACCAAAGAAAAGACAGGCCTTTCCTCTTGATCTGAGTCAGAGGGGAAACAAATAGACTACCAGTTTGCTCTTAGTTCAGGACTAGTATTATTTGGGAAGCTGGAGCAAAAGTGGGCCATCGATTTCTGTCCACCCAGCCATTGCCTGCAGCCCCTGGCTTTTAATTAGCTGTGCCCTATGGAATCTCTGGCACAGCATTCCTGACTTTAAAAAGGATATTGGCACCCTGCATTTAGATCCCTGGGTCATTAATGTATCTCACAGTGTCTGCAGTCCTATTCCCTGCCTCCCCAAACATGTTGTGATGAGGACTACATGACTACATGGAATCTCTTTCACACTCCACAACTGTAGCAATACGATTACACTTTACTGGCTGTGGTTGCAACCTATAGATTCCTGGGATTTATAGTTGGGTGAGAGCCAGCATGGCATAGTGGTTTGACTCTGGAGATAAGGGTTTGATCCCTGCTCAGCCATGAAACCCACTGGGTGACCTTGGGCAAATCAGATGCTCTCATCCTCTTTATAAATACCTAAATCCAAATATATATTTTAACATCTTTGCTTGATGAAGGAGCCCGCGGAGCTTCGAAAGCTTGCAACATGTATTTGCTGCCCTTTTGGTTGGCCCAAGAAAGGTTTCCCTGTTTTGTGGATATTGGATGTTATTGTACATCTAGAAATGTTAATTTCAAGCAGTAGCAGATCTTTTGCAAAGTCAATGGGTCTTAACTGACCATCGACAAACCAAGCTGCCCCCAAATATTTGGTAACATCACAGATATTTCACAACAATGCTGCAGGGATGCCCCCCTTTCCCCCAGTGACTGTGATGATTGCAGCCAGACCCAGAGTGAGCAGGAAAGCCTGAGGGGAGTGGCGGACATTGTGAACATCCATTCTGATCAAAATGTCCCACCGCTTTGACCTTGCGAGCCCTAAATACAGTATACCAATCTATGTGGCTCATGTCGAACACAGCGGCATGAGCTGACTCTCAGCTCACGATGCTTCTGAAACAAATGCTGGACCCACTGGGACTGCAGAAGTGGAGGAATTTGGGCTTGGAATCGAGAAGAGGCTTCTTTACTCATAAACCCCTAATCTTTGTTGCAAAGCAGAAGGACGGAAGAGGTCCCTTGCAGGAATCCTTAAGCAAAGAGTTGTTCCAGTTTGATTTAAAATGAATTGTGTCTGCCAGGTTACGCAGTCATTTTTCCTATCAAGGTGAGGAGTCCTGCGTTAGGTTCTCCCACTGTCCAGCCCAGCCCAGCCCAGCCTTGTCCATTTGTTGCTTTCCCTTTGCATATCCATCTGTGTCATTTCCAGCAGGCTGCAGGGTGCATTTAACTAGAGCAGCCTCCAGAAGAACAGCCAAGCAGACACAGCTCAGAAAGCTGGGCAACAGCCAGTCAGCCAACCAGCCTGGAACTTCCCCAGACAGACACGGGTCCAACTGGGAAATGGAAAGACAGGTCCCTGGAGAGGTGGCACTGCTCCTGGGACCCTCAGCTTGCATCCTCTTCTCTATCCCAGCAGCTGCAGATCTCCAGAACTCTGCAATGTTGGAGTCTCTTGAAGATCTGGATTTGGATCTGGAGAGCATCCAGGCAAATGAGTCCCAAGCTCACCCGGTTTTCTTCTCCCTGGACTACCAGCATGTTCAAGTACCCTTTGAAATTACCTTGTGGATCATGTTGGCTTCTTTGGCCAAAATAGGTAAGTTGTGTCTCTCCCCTGCCCTAGATGGGCGGCAATTGGAAAGTTACTTAAGGCTAGAAGAGGGCTTTCCAAATGGACATTGTAGGCAATATATATTTTACTGGTGCTATATATGATCTATTAGAACTTGTTGTTGTTGATGATATTGACGATGTTATATAATATGCTTATTGAGTCAAATTAACACCATGTGGAACCGCAATGTTCAGAGTGAGTATATCTTTTGATATATTGGTACTGTTTGCCTTCAAGTCATTTCCGACTTATGACAACCCTAAGGTGAAACTATCATAGGGTTTTCTTGGCAAGTTTCTTCAGAGGGGGGTTGTCATTGCAATTCTCTAAGGTTGAGACACTATGACTTACCCAAGATCCCCAAGTGTTTTCATAGCTGAGTAGGGGTTTGAACCCTGGTCTCAAGGATCATAGTCCGACACTCAAAACACTACACCATTCTGGCTCTCACCTGATGATATACTGCCTCTATATATCGAAGAGATTCCGGAGAAGGTTGTCACCTCCAAGTCATTTTTGTAAGTTTGCTACAAGCATCTGGCTGAAGCCTCTGTAGGGAACAGAATGCTGGAATTAATTTATCTGGTCCAGCAGGACTCTCCTTCTTTATGGAAATTCTGAATGGAGGTGCGATGGAAGAGAGATTTGAATGAAAACAAGGGTGGAGAGCCTTTGGTCCTCCAGATTTTTTGGACTTCAGTTCTTGAGTCCCACCAAACAAGGGTAAGGGTAGGAGAATGGAGAAGTTGAACAACATCTGGAGTATCCAAAGGTTCATCATCCCTATGTTTTGGGAACCTCATGAGTGCCTTTTGAGTTTTTTTCTTTTAAAACATCCTAAATTTGTTTGGAAAATGTGTTCTCCGTCAGATATTGTTTGCGGAACCTGGTGACTCTCCAGAATGCATCTCTGACAATTGGTGATGCTCTCTGGGGTCAATAGGAATAGAAGTCCAACAACATCTGGTGAGCCACAGAATACTCCTGTTCTAAAGGTTGTAAAATAAACCAACTTTTGCCAACCTAGTGCCCTGCAGATGTGTTGGATTACAACTCCCATCAGAGCATGGCTAAGGATCTGGAGTTTCAGCCCAATATATCCAGAAAGTACAAGTCTGGGAAAGACTGAAGTAATATCAGCACATTTCCTGCTGTACTCCAAGTGCTTGTTCTCAGTAATCCTTGGTTGTTGTTATGTGCCTTCAGGTCATTTCCAGTTGATGGCAACCCTAAGGCAGACCTATCATGGGGTTTTCTTGGCAAGATTTGTTCAGAGGGGCTTTGCCATTGCCTTCCCTGAGGCTGAGAGCATGTCACTTGCCCAAGGTCACTCAGGCTGAGCTGGGAATCAAACCCTGGTCTCCAGAGTCCTAGTCCAACATTCAAACCAGTATGCCGGTCCTTATGACAACCCTGCCAAGCAAGCTGACCACACGTTAAAATAGGAGAAGGGGGAGTATAGCTGTCCAGTAACTTTTCAAATGGCTGAGCTGAAATTTATTTTGAGGATTTATGGGGGAAAGGGCAATGGATGCTCTGCATCAGCTCTAAGGTAAAAAAAGGAAAAGACGAAGCTTTCTGAGCATGTGTAGATGGCCCTTTCTCAGGATATCTTGGCATTCTTGGTGATCTACACCCCTTCCTTTGGAGATCCACCACTCGATTTATTTTCAGCTCACTTTTCACTTCCTTTGAGGCTGTTCTTTGGTTTGGGTATATGTACCAGAGTCCTGTCTATTATCTATCTTTTGACATTTCTCATCTGTGTCCAATTTATTGATATCCTTCAAGAACAGTAAAATAGCCAAATTGTTCCAATGAGAGAGCAGTGGTTTTAACCCCCTCCTTTCTTATCTATTATTTAGATGCACAAATTAACTGATCACATTGGGCAGATGTATTGTGGGTCAGCTACAGAAGGCTATACTATATTTTCCACTTCTTTTAAGTATGAATAATCAGCATGTTTTAAAAATAGAATCCTTCATAATTAATAAAGCCATATTTTATTATGGGCTCTCGAAAGAGTGTTGGAAATATGGACAATCAGCAAAAGTCTCTCTTGCTCTCTCTTTCTTTCTTTTAAAAGCATAGCAGTTCTTCTAAGCTATAGTCCAAGCTGACCACAGTGAGCAGCTCTTAGGCATTTAATGAGCAGCTATTAAAAATGGACATAATTGTAGCTATTATGATAGATGACGTCCAAGGTCCAAAAGCTACTTTGGTTCTATCCAAAAAGGCATAAGAGCTCCTTGTGAAATATTTAACTTTGTGTTCCTTTGGAAGTGGATCCCTGTACTTTAGAAAGTTCCTTGTGTTTTGAAAAGGACTAACCAGCCAATGTTGTCTGGAAAACTCAAGCCATAACCCTTCTCCACATGGAACTATGTTCTGCTGAGCTTTGGAATGTGGGTATCAATGGCTGCATCCGTACTGCAGAAATAATCCAGTTTGACATCACTTTAACTGCCCTGGTTCCATGCTATGGAATTCTGGGAATTTTTGTAGTTTGTTGTAGCACCAGAGCTCTCTGATAGTGAAGCATAAATGTTTCACAAAATTACAGCCCCCAGAATTCCATAGCATGGAGCCATGGCAGTTAAAGTGGTGTCAAATGGGATTATTTTTGCAGTGCAGATGCAACTAAGGTCAAACTGAATTTAGGCCATAGGATAGAGTGAGGCAAGAAAACCTTATTCCCATTATTCCTGCTTAGATGTTAAGCCTCATTAGGTTCAGTGGGACTTTCCAGAAGAAGGTGGCCAGAATGGTGAGAGCAACTAAGACCTGGGAGGAATGGTTGAAACAACTGGATATGTTTCTCCTGGGTAAGAGAACATAGTGGTCTTTAGGTACCTGGAGGTCTAGCTTGTAGAAAATGGATCCAAATTATTTTGTGTTACTCCAGTGGGCATTAGAACCAATGGATGGTAATTGCAAGGAATGTTATGAAGTTAACATTATATTTTGCTTTTTGATCTTTTGAAAACAAACCGTACGATGACTTAGAAGGTAAACCCCAATCCTCATGTCCAGAAAGAAAAAGTGGACACTGAGGTACAGTAACTGGGGGGGGGGGGGGGTGCATCTAAGCTGTAGAAATAATGGTTTCACACCATTTTAAGTGCTATAGCTCCATCCCATAGAATCCTGAGATTTGTAGTTTTACAAGATCTTTAGCCTTTTCTGCCAAAAGGAGCTGGTGCCTCACCAAATTAGCAATCCCAGGATTCTGTAGCATGGACCCATGGCTGCTAAAGTGGTGCAAAATTGCATTATATTTACAGCGTAGATGCACCCTGGGTTAAATGCACAGAGTGAATTCACATGCAGACGCTGGGAATGTTGGTGAGCTGGTAAAACATACATCGAAGTAAATGGAGCAAAGATGCTCAGTTCTTATTTTCTCTAAATATCTTGGATTTCCCAATAATGTTGCCTCTTTTCTTGGCAGGCTTCCATCTGTTTGAAAAACTACCTTCTGTTGTCCCCGAAAGCTGCTTATTGATCTTTGTGGGACTCATCATGGGGGGGATCATTTACGGACTCAACGATAAATCCCCTCCGGTTATGGACAGTGATATCTTCTTCCTCTACCTCCTGCCTCCCATCGTCTTGGATGCTGGCTATTTCATGCCCAGTCGTCCCTTCTTTGAGAACATTGGGACAATCCTCTTATACGCCGTAGTGGGGACGATATGGAATGTCTTTGGGATTGGATTCTCACTCTATGGGATTTGCCAAGTGGCTACTTTCCATCTGAGTGATATATCTTTGCTCCACAACCTCTTGTTCAGTAGCTTGATAGCAGCCGTTGATCCCGTCGCCGTGCTGTCCGTGTTCGAAGAGATCCATGTCAACGAAAAGCTTCACATCTTGGTATTTGGGGAATCTCTCCTCAACGATGCTGTAACAGTTGTGAGTATATGGAAAGCAAAGATAGTCATGTTGGCCTATGAGAAAACAATCCAAAATCTACATACCTTTATTGGAACCCCCCCCCCCAATATGCAAATATTGTTGAAATCTCACTTGCATACCCTATCATGGTCCTAATAAACGTCCTAATAAAGGCATTGATCAGTAATGGATTTTGGACTTATAGGCTCATATTGAACATCACCTGATTAATTATGTCTCTTGAATAATTTTGTTGTGGTATAGTGGTTTGAGCATTGGACCATGACTCAGGAGACCAAGGTTTCAATCCCTGCTCAGCCATATAAATCCACTGGGTGACCTTGAGCAAGTCACACTCTCTCAGCCTCAGGGGAAGGCAATGGCAAATTACCTTTGAACAAATCTTGCCAAGAAAACCCCATGATAGGTTCACCTTAGAGTCACCATAAGTTGGGAACAATGTGAAGGCACACAACAACAATAAACCCGTAACTGAGCAGTGGTAGGTAAGTCTCAGAGCATCATCTTTTCACTGCACAGTTATGGATGGTCTCAATATGCCATTATATTCTGTTTTTCTTAAGTGTAACTTTCCAAGAGGTGTCTGTCCCTCAGCCTAGCTAGGGGGACCATGTACCCTACTTTGTAGGGATAGCCCTCTGTTTGAAAGCATCCATTGCTTGATTGTCTGATCAGTTCAAATCTGATTTAAAGACAAATACTCCTTGGAATGGACAGAAGGAGTTTTGATGTTGAATGTCAATGTCTAGCATTTATAAAACAGACAGTGCAGATATACAGGTCTGTAAGTCATAATTCTACATTATGGTGAGGTTTATCGTTGTTGTCGTGTGCTTTTCAAGTCATTTCCGACTTGTGGTGACTCTAAGGTTGAGCTTATCATGGAGTTTTCTTGGCAGGATTTCATCGGGGAGGATGTATCCATTCTCTAATGCTGAGAAAGTGTGACTTGCCCAAGGTCATCTAGAGGGTTTCCATGGCTGAGTAGGAAATCCAACAATGGTCTCCAGAGTCATAGTCGATGGGACTAAGAGAAAGCAGGCTGATATAAAAGTGGAAGGAATCCCAGGCGCCATCTAATCCAACCCCATACCAGTGTAACAATCCATCCCTGAAGGATCCCTGAAGGTGGCCATCTAAACTGTGTTTAGAAAGCTCCAACTACATACCCTTTAAGTGTCCCAATTTGGCAGAGACATTTCCAATGAATCCTTTCTTATCCTACTTTTCAACTACTTTTAAAATGTCCCAGTTTCTCTTTCTTGCTCCAACTTTCCCCCTTTGTTTCCCTTGTTTCAGTTTCTGCAAAGCAGCAAAGTAGTTTGCACTGAATTCACTCAGCAGCGGAAGAGGCAAGATGGTGAAATACTGTCCTTCCCTCTAGACTCAGGCAAAGCAAACTGCTGCAGCATCTCATAACTTGTCTGTTCTTCCTCATGAATAACTTTTGCCATCTTGACCACACCCTGATGATGCTTGGTCTCACGTGGCTCAGTTTTCACATGGGAAATGTTGGGATGTTTGGAAAAAATGTTGGAAATATCACAATATTTCACCTGCCTGCATTTCCTCCCCTTTCTTCCTAGGTCTTATACAAGCTGTTCAGGTCCTTCTGTGAAATGCCATCAATCACAACGGCAGATGTGTTTGCAGGAATCGGGAAATTTTTTGTGGTTGGAATCGGTGGGATCTTGGTCGGCCTCTTCTTTGGCATGATAGCTGCCTTCACCACACGCTTTACCAACAACATCCGCGTGATCGAGCCCCTTTTTGTCTTCCTCTACAGCTACTTGTCTTATCTCACGGCGGAAATGTTCCACCTCTCTGGCATCGTGGCGTAAGTAAATGGAGGCACTCAGATACTGAAAGCTTACACAAGGCTAAATATTGATCTGAACCAGGCCTGTGTGCTACAAAAAACATCTGAACATTTTCCAGGATTTTGGGATGAGGGGGGCATAAAAGCTTCTGGAAATTTAGCTTAGGGACAAAACCACATTGCTTGTGTTTAGAGAAAGAGGCTGAAATGAGGATTCTATCAAATGAAATCGGTCAAGCTGTAATATTATTATTTGATTTTTCGAAAGTTTTTTTTTAGGTGATTTAAAACTGTGACATTCTCCTAAACCTACCAGTGTTTTTGTTGTATGTTGCTTGTACACACCCATCCATGATCTAGAAGTCCTAATGGGGAGGATGTATCCATACTTTCCTGATTAATCCTCTGCCACCCCACTTCTTCAGCTGCTTTAAATATGTCCCACATTCTCCCCAAACAATGCTACTTCCCCCTTCATTCTCAGCTTACGTCAATTGCTGCAAACTGAGTTGAAGGTCTAAAGATAGCTTGCACTCAATTAACTCATTGTGGGGAGAAGAGAGGTGGAAATGGAGTCCTTCTCTTCCCAGTACACTCAGGAAAAAGCAAACTGCTGCAGCATCTCCTAACTTCTGTGCTCTTCACCAATAATACAGCACCATACATGGGTGCACTATACATGGTTTTCAGCTTACGCTGAAGCTGCATGGCAAAAGAATGAATGGCACCGCACCACAAGGATGGGCCCTATTATATTCAATGGGGCTTGAGCATACACGTTTTTCGCCTGAAGTGTGTGTGTGTGTGGGGGGGGGGAAGTGTGTCCGGAATAGATCCCCCTTGTCCACTGAATTTTATCATCTTGATCACTCTCTGATGTTTCTTGGCCACATATGTCCTGGTTTTCATCTGTGAGAAGCTGGAGGGTTCGAATCCCTCCTTCACCACTGACAATCCTGCCTAAGGACTATGGGAGATGCAGACTTGAAACATCTAAAAAGCAACACATTCCTCCCATTGCCATTGGGAAGCTGGATTTGCATCTGTGTTGTACTTTTGTACAATTAACACTATCTATATTTGCAATGTAGGACACACTTTTCAACTTCTACTTGAAAGTCCCTCTTATGTCCAGTACCTTTGACTACCAAGAGCAGTTGTCTCTCTATTTTGCTTTCTCCTACATTCCACATATTAAAATCTTAAGTTCTTTCCAGTTAAAGTATTGTCAAACTGGATTATTTCGGCAGTGCTGATACAACCTTGTTCCATGGCTTTCTCCAATAAGACCAAACAAATCGTGAAGTGGAAATTACTGGGGTGCTAAACCATTAACAGTCGTGTTTTCCCTCTCTTTCAGAATCATCGCTTGTGCAATGGGCATGAAACGTTATGTGGAGGCCAACATCTCTCTGAAGTCCCACACAACCATTAAATACTTCATGAAGATGTGGAGCAGCGTCAGCGACACCCTCATCTTCATCTTCCTCGGGGTCTCCACCATCGGTGACAACCATGAGTGGAGCTGGCCCTACATTTGCTTCACAGTCATTTTCTGTCTCCTTTGGAGAGCATTAGGTAGGAAGGAGTTTAAAATATATCTTTGGGAAGAATTGAAAGATATACCCATGTTAGTCTGCAGAATCAGTACATAAAGAGATCTTGTAGCATCTTTGAGACTAATTGATAGAAAGAAATTGGCAGCATGAGCTTTCGTAGACCAGTCTACTTCCTCAGATGCTTTTGGTGGAGTGGAAGCAGGGGACAGACATATATATGTCACTGGTATGTGAGAATGTCAATTCAAATTACAAATCCTTTGTGTATAGAAATGAAGTTGCAGGTCCAGTTTTAATGATGGACATTAGGAAATTAGACAAACTTACTTGTAGCATAAACAGTAAATCTTGAACCGAAGTTGGAAAAGAATGGTTACTGGTACTTAATTACTGGAATAAGATCTGGCAAGGTCTGATAGTATAGTGCCTAGCAATGAAAAAGGGAAGCTACATTAAATACAGAAGCTGTTAAAACTTAGAAGGAAAGTATGTCCTTTCTTCCTTTTTTTGTATACTCTGACAAGCAGATCCACTTTGAATCAAATGACAATTGAAGGAAAGGATGTAATAAGATGACATATTATATGATATTATACGATAATATTATACATATTATACGAACCTAAAATGTTAAACATGATAAGTTAAGGTTCAGGAGAAAGGATCAGGATTACTGTCCTGTTTCATTTCTTTCAGGAGTTCTTGTCTTAACATTCATAATAAACAGATTGCATGTGAATACCGTGACGCCCAAGGATCAGTTCATTATAGCTTACGGAGGCCTCCGTGGGGCCATCTGCTTCTCCCTGGTTTTCTTGCTTCCTGACTTTCAGAGAAAAAAGCTCTTTATCACCACCACAACCGTGGTTATCCTTTTCACTGTTTTCGTACAGGTGAGCGCGGGTCATTTTCTTTTGTTTGTCCCTTTTGACCAGTATACCCTATATTAGTTACGCTGTCACAACACAAAAGGGAAAAGGAGGCGGGTGGGAAAGAAGGAATCAAGTAGAGGTTGATCCTCCCATATTTGAAACGCTTGGGACCAGCAGTGTTTTGGATTTCAGATTTCTTTGGCGATTGAAATCCAAAATACTTTGGATTTTGGAATTTTGGGATACTGTATTTGGCTATAAGGAGATAATGAGATAGGGTTGGTGCTCCATATTGATGGATTATGCCTCCATGGATTCAACTATCCAAAAATAAATAAATAAATAAATAAATATCTCTTCCCCAAAAAATTCTAAAAAGCACACCTTAATTTTGCCATTTCATATAAGGGACACCATTTTACTACACCATTGTATTCATGAGACTTTAACATCTAGGAGTTTGGTATCCAAATCTAAATCTCAGTTGATACCAAGGGCCCACCGTACCTTGGTGATGGGACCCAAGTCTAAACATGAAATTCATTTATATGTTCCATATACACCTTATACGTATAGCCTGAAGGTAATTTTGTACAATATTTTAAAACAATGTTTGTGCATAAAACAAAGTTTGCATCAACTGATGAACCACCAGAAAGCAAAGATGTCACTGTCTCAGCTACTCATGGATAAGGTTTTGCATTTTTGGAATATTTTGAATTTCAGAATTAGGGATAAGGGAGGCTCAACCCGTAGTACCTTTAAGACTGTGATTAACTAACTAATATGAGGGTAATAGAAAATATTTTAAAGGAGTTTCTATGCATCAGAAATGGGAACTTCACCGCCAGAAGATTTCTGAGAGCATGTTTGTCAATATTAAAACAGGTATGTGTAAAGTGTTGCCTTGGAGGACACACGTAGGTCCCAAAGGTATTTTTGTTTCCCTCGACTCCTCCACAAAATCACAAGTCAGTACAGGAAAGCACTTCTAACATCTACAAACAGAAAGAAGAAACAAGTTTTCATGTACTTACTGATGGTTATATATATTTTTCTTTAAAAAGGTTTTTGATTAGTCTGTTTTGTGAAAAGCTTTTTACACAACAGGCTTTTTTCCCTTCTTCTTCTTCTTTTTTTACAAAACAGACTGATCAAAAACCTTTTAAATGTATAAACTATAATCATCGCTAAGGACATGAAGGCTTGTTTTTTTCTCTTGACTGTGGACCCCCAACTCCTCAAACTGCCCCATTTCTGCCAGAAAATGGTGGTTTGCCTCTTTTCGAAGCCTCCAAAAGTAGCATAGTTTTATCTATTTTGTAACCTGCCTTGAGCTGTAAGAAGTGGATAGGAAATAAAATTAGTATATTATAATATATTTAATTCACCCCTTAAATTGGGAAAGGGCAGGGGCTGGGATTTTTTTTTTTTTTTGTGGTTCTCAACATGGTTTGAGCATGTGAAGGTGTGTGCATGTTTTGCTTCATCCCCAGAATGATGAGATGTGCTCCCTCCTTCTAACCATGGGTTGCTCACAAGCAGAGAGATCAGCCACTTCAACACGATAAGAAATAAAACTGAAAGAAATAACTTAATAGCTATAAGATATGAATGGAAAAAAAGCAAAACCAACAAGAACAGAAGTTACTGGAACAGAGCGATCCATGACACATCTGCTTCCTATAAGTGGCCCCCACTCTGAGTCACGAGACAGTTTTATATATATATATACACATACACATACATAAAACAAACTTCAGTGACATTTGGGGAAAATCAGTTTCATGTGGCGGTTGAGTTTTACATCCCTATTACTGTCTCCAGGACTCACGAAGCTACAAAGGTGGCAAGCGACGGTCAGTTCTGTTTCAAAGCTTGGGAAAGTTCCTTTTTTGGCCTACAGCACCTGGGGGATTGTTAGAACAATAGTGCTACCATTTTGAAACTGGCAGCCTCTGCATCTGTGCCCATATTCTGGTACCTCTATTTAGGCCAACCAGAACGGCACACAATTCTCTGTGCAAGTTTCCAAAACACATACATTTAGTATGCTGCTGGTGGTTTTTAAAATGTTTGTCACACCTATGGCAGATTACGCTGCAAGCTTTTTCCATTGATCTATCTCTGGGTGCCACTGGCAACCATATTTGTGGATTTCTGGGCTAAGAACTTTATTCAAGTGATGCATGTTTATGGCATGATTTCCTTCCAGAGATGACCGAGAAGGAGAAGTGCATAAAATGGGGGCTTTTTTGGCCTTCTATTGCCATCTTGTGGTTAAACTAAATCTTTGATTCCAACCGGGCCCCACATTTTGAATTCTAAAGGGTCAGTACTGGGAGAAGTATTAAAAGTTGCCATAGGATCATTTTCTTCAGCATGAGCAGCTTTTCAGAATGTGAAGGCATGGGTGGTGTTCAAACTTCACCTGTTGAAATTCTGCTTGTCATGAAGCTATAAAAGTCATATCCGACTAAGTCAGCCCTTCTGAGCAAGCATCTGAAAGCAAATGGAATTCAGGACCAGTGAACACCAACCTTCCTCAACCTGATGTTCTCCAGATTTGTTGGGTACTTCCATGTTAACTACCATAACTAATAACTGAAACTCACACCTGAACACCAGACACAGGGGAAATGAAAAGTTGTGTGATTAATAGACACTTGGTATTAAATGTGTACATTCTCTTCCTGCTGTGTACTTAACTCTTATTTTGTATCACAGGGTATGACCATTCGTCCCCTTGTTGACTTGCTGGACGTCACCAGAAAACAAGAAAGCGCTCCTACTGTTGGAGAACAAATTCATATCCGGGTAAGGTTCCATACCAGAGGTAGGCAACTGTGGAAAGTCAAGGAGCTTCATTAGTGATTTTATTTTATTTTGAAATTTTTTGCAAAAGTTGTTTTTGACCCCTGAAGGCTCCAGGGGACCTAGAATATATCTGGTGGCATTCTGGTGCAAAAAAAAAAAAAAAAAGAAATGGCACAGCTTTTGGGGAATACCCCCAAAATCATCTTGGGACTGTATGAAGTCCCACAAGCTGCACTTTGCCCACTCTTGCCACACACAGAAATCAAGGACATTGCAAGAAGGAAGATTCAAATTGTGGAACTGTATAATTCAAGTTCATCTGCCTGTGTTTAACTAACAATCAAATGAAGATACGTCAAACCTGTTATTGCTCTCTATTGCAACTGATGTAAATGTTGTTGTTGTTGTTGTTGTTGTTGTGGCAACATGTGTGTGGGAGGAACTGAAGGTCCTTGTACATTGCTACCTTGAAATGAGCCTGAAAGACAAATAGAAGGCAGTAGGTTTGGGGCAAGGTGCATTCATGCTTTGCATGCAGAGAATCCTGAATTCAGCCTCTGGCACATTCAATGCTCCTGCTGCCAATAAAAGTTGAAAGATCTCTAGGTGGAGACCTCAGACATCCTCTGTCAGTCAAAGAAGACAATACTGGTTAAAATGGATGAATAAGCCGACCCATAGAAGGCCATGTCCTCCATATCCCACTCGCAGGAGCAAGTGATGTGAACTGGGGAGCCCATATCTTGATATCAGGAAAGGACAGATAATGTGGCTTTGGGTGTTGGACTATGACTCTGGAGACAAGGGTTCAATTCCCAGCTTGGCCATGAAACCCACTGGATGGCCTTGGCCAGGTCACATGCTCTCAGCCTCCTCTTAACAAACCTCATCTTTCCAAATCTTGTCAATAAAATATGTGGGTACTTGAAGGTCACAGGTGATGTGTTTATGCAATAGTGCATGCATGATGGGGAGGCAACAAATATATATAGCCCCAAAGTGCAGCTTGATGCTGCATCTTGTGGATGGCCTGCCGTAGGCTGTGTGGATAGCAGGGTTTCGACCTAATTTTGGAAAACGTAGGATTGAGCTGTTTTTTTCCTACCCATCTGCTCTGGCCCATTGCTGTTTTAAGCCTTTCCGTTTTAAAAGCCTGTCTGAAAAAACAATGTTGGAAGGACACCAAGAAGGGGACTATTCATAACCAGTCTGACTGCTGCGATTTGAATTGAACTCGGTACAGAGGTAGCGCAATGGAGAGTGCATTGTAAAAATCCAGCCTTGAGGTTACCAGCACATACACTACCATTTTTAGGTCCTCCAATTCTAGAAGGGGCACAGCTGGTGTAGCAGCCAAAGCTGATAGTAAGCACTCCTAACTATCACATCTATCTGGGCTGTCATTTGGAGCAATGGATCCAGAAAACTAGGGGCCCATTCACACTATTAAATTATAGTGCTGCTTTTCTATTTTAATGGCCATGATTCCATCCTATTGAGTCCTGGCATTGGCAGTATAAGGATCTGGAATTCTATGCTAGAGAGCTCTAGTGCCTTACCAAACTATCAGTCCCAGAATTCCTTAAGAAGGAACTATGGCATTTAAAGTGAAATAATAGCATTAAAACTGTCATGTGAATGGGCCCCTGGTCTCAAGGTGGCTTAGAACAACAACAACAACAACAACAACAACACCTGTAATAGTAAATAAGAAATTATGCAAGCAGCTTCCATTTGTTTGACTGGTGCAGTGTGCTCCTTGCCAAAAATGTGCCGTTGTTTTGTTTGTGGGTTTCTGATGCTATCTCCCAGAGTTCATCCTTTGTGCATGACAACAATACAATCATGTATAGCAAATCCTTCTCTCTCTCTCTCTCTCTCTTTTCCTCTGTTTAGTTCTTGGATCATTTGTTGGCTGGCATAGAAGATATATCAGGACACTGGGGACAGTATTATTGGAAAGACAAGTAAGGATTTGCTAAAAATACAAGTCTCTACATGTGCAAAGGGGGGAAAAAACAACAACTTGCAAGTCTGATTTTTTTTTTTTTTTTGTATAAAGTTCCCGCTAGGGATGGCAAACAGCACGATTCCTCCTCATGTCACAAAGCAGATAATTGTTGTTGCCTAACAAAAAGAGACAGCATTCCCCTTTCTTTGATTTCTTTAAGCACAAAGATAGGACTGGAATATTTGGAAACTACCTTTTAAAAAGGAAAGGTTTTTACCATCGCTAGGAGCAGGAGACCTCCTGGCCCTGAGAAAGTGATTTAAGGTTACCCCTGCAAAGAATCAACTAGGAAAGAGGAGAACTTATGGATTCAACAATGTGTGTTTAGTATTAATGGAGGTCCTTTCACATTACATATTTATAGTGCTATGATTCCACATTAGCTGTCATGGCTGTATCTTATGGAAGCACGGGCTTTGTCGTTTTGTGAGGTACTAGAACTTTCTGGCTGAGAATTCGAAATACCTCCTCTCTGAAATGCAAATCCCAGAATTCCATAGGATGCAACTAGGACAGTTAATGTGGGATCACAGTACTATAACTGTGTAGTGTGTAAAAACCTCAAGTCTAGACAACTGCACTGGGGGTGAGGATCCAATTTTTTTGTTTGCCCTTTACCTTCCTGGCAAGTTGCACGAATGCCATTTTAACAAATCAGAGGTGACAAAAATCAGTTCCAAATTGTTCAGCTTTTTTCCCCCCAGTTTGGAGAATGGGGGGAAGGTTGTAGGTTGTGGGATGTAAATCAGACAGTGCTTTGGGGTGAGTGGTGATGACTCCCAAATCACTGGGGTGTTGGAGAATTTAAAACAGTACTCTGAGGATGCATGTACACCGTAGAAACAGTGCAGTTTGACATCACTTTAAGTGCTGTAGCTCCATTCTACAAAATCCTGGAATTTGTAGTTTTACAAGGTGTTTATTCTTTTCTTTAGCCAAAAAATGCTGCCGCCTCACAAAAGGACAAATCCCAAGATTCTGTAGGAAAGAGCCACAGAGTGTTGACTCTTTAAACTCTGTATTAGCAATACCACTGTGTATAGATTATGCAAATATATAACTGGGAAAAGCTCAGGATCTGTACCAGTAGTTGATAGTGGCGGCCATTTCAATAACTCTGCTCTATGGGTAGCTTATTTAAAACTCATCCTACAATCTGGAGCAAAGTTACTGTTCAAGTGACACAGAAGATTTGGAATCTCAAAAGTGTTTGGTTATCTTACTATTGCCCAAAAGGTTCCCTTTGCCCCCTTAGTCCCAGGCCATCCTGATCCTGAATGCTATCTCCAGGGGGTTTAAGCAAGAAAGTAACAGGAGAAAATCTTGATCTCTTTGCTCAAAGAATCCTGAAGCCTCATTTCATTTTTTTTCTTTGCATAGGTTGGAATACCTCAACGGCAAATACCTCCAGAGGTTTTTGCTCCGGGAATATGTGCAACCCAAGTCAAGCATTGTGCTACTCTATGAGAAACTGGAGCGGAAACATGCCATTGAACTTGCAGAAGCAGGGCAACTCATCTGTGGGCCATCCCAAAATTCATTGCTGTAAGTGCCTTTGGCTGTTTCTTCACTGAATCGATGAAATTCTCCTATGCTGAATGTGTACCCACATTATCCAGTTACAGTGTTTTGACTATGAAATCCTGGGATGCATAGTTCCATGCGGTATTTAGACTTCTCTGTTAGAGAGCTCTAATACCATCATTCAGGGAACCACACTGAAAAGTCTAGTTATGGCCCATAAAGCCTTTGTCCTTGTTGTTTTTGTGTGCCATGGCTGTCATGAGGAGTATCTATGTCATTTTGTAGCCATGGCTGTCATGAGGAGCATCTATGTTTGTGCAGAATAAGTCCTCAACTGCGAACATTCTTGCTAAGTCCAGTATTTGTTCTCATCAGGGTTTCTGAATTTTTCATAAACATGCTTCCAATATTTTCTAACATTCTCTTTCAGGTCCATGTTCCTTTTCCGTGTTTGATCTCCAAGTACAATTCAAAGTCTTACCATTTTCTCTAACTTTTCTGTCTTTCCCCCCCGCACAGCAACAGGGACAATCCTGCCACCACAGTCAATGACTCGGAGAGTCTCACCCTAGACATGGTGGATGATATCCAAAAGATATTGGAGAGGAACTTGTACAGAACAAGGAGAACGGTAAGAGTTTTTTCCTGCCCAGAAGATCACGCAAATAATCAGCACCAGTTGGCTGGGCAGGAGCCACCTTTCTGATTTATCACCATGCCTGAAGACAATGCTGTGTTGGAGGACATTATCGGAAATTAAAATGGCAGTTCAGGCCAGATATTCAAGGGCAAATGTGTCACTACAGTACATTACAGTACAGTGGGTTTGGTTCCAGGATACCAAATCCATGGATGCTAAAGTCCCATTGCATATAATGGTGTAGTGAAATGGTACGTCTTATATAAAATGGCAAGGTTTTCTTTTATATATATTCTCTCAAGCTGTGAATGGTTGAATCCATGGATGCAGAATTCATGGATACGGAGGACCAGCTGCAGCAGTCTCAGTCAAGAGAAATAAGAACCCAGAAACCAGGGGAAGGGAAACAAATAATAGGGGACTGCAGAGAGTTAGTTTTAATCCAAGTCCAAAACACACTGCAGAAATAATCCAGTTTGAGACCGCTTTACATGCTAGGGAATTTTGGGAACTGTAGATCTGTGAGACATTTAGCCGTCTCTATCAGAGAGCAATGGTGCCATAATAAACTACAATTCCCGGGACTCCCCAGCACTGAGCCAGGGCAGTTAAAGTGGTTTCAATCTGGATTGTTTCTGCTGTGTGTTTCAGACCTCAAATCTAATGTCATCTTGGGCACCACCCTGTTAAATATACCCTGGTAGTAGCTCAGAGATATTGGATGACAAGAATAATAAAAGCTGGATTTGATGCCCAGGACAGGGAGCAACTTGACAATGTAATTTTTGGCATGCTAAAGCCTAAAGCCCTCTGGACGATATAGTCTACGTCTCTTCCAGTCCCTTACCATTGGTGGTAATACCTCCCCTCTTTATGCATCACCTTTCCTCCAAGATTGGGACACAAGGTGGCTTATAAATGAAAATTATTACAATGCAGTTAAAAACATTTTTTAAAAAGGCGGCATTAAAATGGAATTAAACCATTCCCACAGCTGGTAGCTCTCAGGTCCCAGAAGGGATTTGCTCCTTACTGGTGGGGAAAGAAAAAGGGGGAGGCAATTCAGAAAACAAGAAAAAGGTGGTCTTGCCTTGGTGAGAGAGAAAGAAGAAAGACATTTCTTCTCCTTAGAGACCAGACCAGCCATTTCTTCATTGTCCGAATTGCCTTCCTGCTTCTTTCCTTTCCCCAAGTAAGCAGTAGTATTGGAGGGATTGACAGTTCTTTGTGTGTGTGTGTTCATGTGTGAGTTTTGGGTCATTCACAAAATAGTTCCCTGAGGCCCACCAAAAAAGTGACATTTGCACAAATGCTTGTATGTCACTAACAGGATGCCACCCATGGTCCATAGTACAGACATACACAAATTATAGTGATTGTATACAAATAATAATAATAATGAGCAACCTGTCTTCTATCTTGCTTGCTTTGCACATAACCAGGTGCCGGCATATAATCGGCATACTCTTCCTGGAGAAACCGAACCCGTAGAACAAGCCAAGCAGATTTTAATCCTCAGACACAAGAGCTGGCAGGTCCACATGAACAACAGTGACTCGGATCACTTGAGCAAGGAGGTATGTATGAGGACAGGAAAGGAGAGTATCAGACTGAGATAGGAAAATGTTTACTCCATCTTCTTTACTTCCGAGGTTCTTGTCTAAACTGTGTCTGCCAAGCCACGGAAGGCTGGAGGGTCCCGTGTCAGTAGGACGGTGGGTTTTGAATAGCTTTGAAAGAGCTATCCAAGCATCTGAACACATTTTGAGGATAGAGTTCAGAAACTTGAATAACTCCTTTTAAGTTTGGACTAAAATGTGGAGCAGATTCATCCTCACTAGATGCCAAGATTACCCATCTAAGGTGGCGAGGGAGATTCTTATGGTCAACCACATCCATTCCATTGTTCCACAGGAGAATCTGTGGACTGTGGTCTACTGATATCACACACTGTTTTAGACAATGACCACCTTGTACCAGTGCTTTCCAGCCTATCTGATGTGTCAGAGATTGGCACCATATTTGTGCCCATTCGCTACGATTGTTTCTTTCACCAGGGCCCAGTGGCCAACAGCTTGGGGACTGGCAGCAGTCCTGGGACCACCACTTTGAGTAGCGCTAGTCTATCTACTTTGTTTTGTTTCATTTTAAATAACAGGAATTAGAAGTGGAATAGTGGCTTGAGATGGTCATGGAGCAGCAAGATGCAATTTGGTGGCTTATGAGGGATTGCTTACTACCAATTGCTTACTACCTGCACACATGACCCATATATATTGGGATAAGGAACAGGAATAAATTTAAATGGCTTTGATAGTCTTGGTGGAATTGCCCAGTTCTCATTGCAAGACAAAGTGTACCTTGCACCCCCAAATCTGCACTTCTGGATCACATCCCACATCTGCACATTTATATATCTAGAAACTAGCATATAGATTTTTAAAAAATGCAAATAGTTAAAGATGCATAGAATAGAAAAAATGCAAACAAACACATTTTAGTGCCTGATTTGTACAGCATAGACCCCCAGTTTTCCCACCTCCTCCCTGAATCAGAATACTCTGATTCTATTCACATCAGAATAGAAAATTCTTCATACTTCTTCTAAGGCCTCATGCCATGTACAATTGTATTCTTCATTTGGCCACACGATGGAGCCATTACAATTACATTTCCATGATCAAAAGAAAAGGAAATATTGAAAAATGATGGGGAAATAAATGCAAATTATGATGTAACCAACCAATCTAATACAGAGGAGTAGCAAGTAAAAAGGTAAGACGAATGGGGTATAAGCATTTACTTTGCTTTGTATTTGCATTTTATTTGTTGTTGTTGTATACCTTCAAGTTGTTCAAGGCAACTTATGACAACTCTAAGGCAAATCATGGGGTTTTCTTGGCAAGCTTTGTTCAGAAGCTAAGAGAGGTTTTGGAGCTGCGTTGTAAAGACATGGTGACATGGGGATGGTAAAAATTGGCTCATTTGGCCCATGGAAGCCACATTCTTGAATCCTTGCTCTTGAATAGCCAGTGAGCAATGATGCTTGATGTCTCAGGACTCTAAAAGTTTTTGCTTTGGGTTGGTTTATTATCCCTACACTGCACACAAGGGGACCAGAGTTGAAAGCCACTGGCTGCTTTGGGATCTTTCGATATAAATCATCATGATGGGAATGAACCTTGCTTCCCCTTGGGCTCATGCACTGTGCCCTCGCCCTCCAAAACAGGAGAGAGATCCAATTACTGATAGTCTGTGTCACATCTGTTTTAGCCCTACGTTTAAGGAGATAATATTGCTTTTCCGCTGGGGAATTCTTTGCTTCTCGAAAAATAAAAGCAAGAGAGAAAGAGAGTTTTCACAGCTGAGCACTTCACTATCACTGCTTACACTGAGATAGGTGGAGATCCCAAATGAAGGCACACTCTCTTTAAAGATAATAATAATTATACAATGAAGTTTTGCAAATGTTGGTCTTCCAAATTAATTCCCAGAATTTTGTCTGGCTGATGTTCAGGGATTCTAGGAGCTAGTGTTCAAAAACACCTTGAGGACCAACATTTGGGTACCACTGGTATATTGAATCAAATGCAAAGCTTCAGATATGATTACGGTTAATTTTTATTTTCCCGTATTGAACATCTAATGGAATTTGCCATGAAACCTACACAAATGCTCTTCATAACCTTCAGTGGCCTTGATAACCTTTTCATCTTGCCCAGAAAATAGATAGATAGATAGATAGAGTAAAGAACTGTTTGCTATTCTGGAACAAGGTTTAAAAACCATTTGGAAAGCTTTCTACCTCTGTACTGCACTTTCTGCTTTTCACCATTGTATCTCTATAGACTCCTTTGGGGACCATCTTTTGGATGACCTTCTCAGGAGTCATTCAGCTGCTGTTCAACTATGAACCCTTATTGTTACTGCAATTGCAGAGGCATTGGAAAACAATGGACAAAGAGCATGAGGTCCCTTGTTACCAGGGGAAAGCAACAAAGCAACCTGGAAAGCTGAATTGGGAGATATCCAGAGGTAGTTGGCAGGCTAGGCTTTTGGGGTCTTGTTGCCAGATCGCACTTCCATCAGAAGCTGACTCTCTGCTTTAGAAACACACCAGGCTTTCTGTCTGTGAGCAGGAGTTTTCGAGGAATGAAGATTAGCGTTTTAGCAAAAGGACGGAGCGCTCATTATTAGCAGGAGTCTCTCCCTAACAAACCCTCCAACAGCTCCTTTCTTGGAGCCAAGAAACCCCTCTGTAGAAACAGGCCAAATTCTGTTCTGTTTTTGCTCAGTTGGCAGGTTTGCTGCTTTCCAGATTACATTGGGCAACTGTGTCTAAGGTAGATTCAACTTTGTATATCAACAGAAGGGGGGAAAAAAGACCAAATGGTCTGTCCACATCGCTTCCCCTCTTCTCTTAAGCTGTGATGTGTGGCTTTTGCAGATTCTTTAACTTCATTCTTATCTTGGAAAAAAACTGAAAAACAAATGGGTGTTTGGGAGAATTACAGATGGCTGTTTATACAATCGGCTTAACAGCAATCCTCAGAAAATAGTAGAAGATTAGAGTTGGAAGAGACTTCACAGGCAGCCAAATTCAGCCTTCTTCTGGAAGCAAGAATCTTACCTGGAGCTGTCTTTGCACTCATTGTTTTGTCCTGAAGAGATGTGGATCACCGGGCTGATGCATCTTGCGTTTGTTGTTCCCATTTTGTTTTTTGGGTTCGTGAATCTCTTCGAGTCATTGTAACCTCTTTATTATTCACACATGCCATTGTTTCGGGATAAAATGGAGCCACCCCCATTCCCTTGAATGATACAGAGCAATCCAAATCGATTTGGAAGCTTATACACTGCTAAAGATGTGGATCGATGCAGACCTTGCAGAGAAACATAGAAAAAAAAAACCCAGGATCGAATATCTCAGGTTATATGGGGTTTTTGCCAGCCCTCCACAAAAGTGTACCAAGTGTGTGAACAACAAGGATTCAACCCGGATTCATCCCAGACTATTTTCACAGCGTGAATGGGAACTTTATATTTCAGTCATGTTTACTGTCCTTTCTAGCCACGGTGGTATATTTGAAAATTATTCACTGGGATCCTAGCTCTTTTAAAGAGTTGTAAGGAAGTAATATCATCTGGCCTAACTCTCCCCAGTCAAGTTTAAGAGCCAGCTACTAGAACAGATGAAGAAGGTCCATTCAACTTCCAAATGGCATTTCACCCTACTCCTTGTGCTGCCAGGCTTTACAAACGGTTGAGGCTGGGCCCTTAATGCTGTTTAGTGCTGTTTTTTGAAGTGGTTTGAGGGTTTGTATATAGCTTTATTTCTATGGTTTTAATATTTTCATTTTAAATATGTACAGCTTTGAAGCACTTTTATCTTTTTAATTGCGTTTTTTATTCTTTTAATGATTGATGCGTTTTAACACTGTGCTAGTTGCATTCTATTTTAATGCTCACTTCTGCATATATTTAATTGTATTGTTCTTTTAATTTGCAATCTGCTTTGTGTTCCATTTTTTAATGGGAAAAAAAAATCTGGATATCAATAAATATAACAACAATATAGCTTCCCCCTGTTGCCATCCCTGCCTCCCAATCGCTTTCCAAAAGAACTGAAAACCTAACCCATCTATGTAGACAATCCCTAGTTCTCTACAATCTTAACTCAGGATTCAGTCCATCACTCAGACCTATTAATCACCTGCTAACCCTATTGACCTCCCTCTATTATAACCTCCTCCTCTTTTCCCTTTCTCCCTTCCCATTGGCTAACATAACCTAATTGGGAGTCAGGGCTAATTGGGTCTCTCCACCTTCTCAGTTTCCATTGGCTAGCTAACAGAACCTTGTGAATATCACCAGTTGGGTCTTTCCATTTTTGCACCTTCTATTGGCTAAAATGGACCATGAATCCTGAGTTAACCTTTCCCGTAATTAGTTCCAGTGACCATTAGAGGCTGCAACAAAAGAGATTATCATTGTCCCATCCATCGCACCCAATCGTAGGAAGGACTTTCACCCCTAACCTGTCATTGACCCATCTGGGAAGCACTAGTGAAAGTGTTTGCGTGAAACACTTTCACGTCGCATCACACTGATCCTGACATTCACCCGTCCGGGAAGCACTAGTGAAAGTGATCGCGCAGAAGGCTTTCACATCCCATCGTGCTGATCCTGTCATTCAGCCGTGAGTGAAATGAGAATTGTCCTGTAATTTGCTGTCATTCTGTATTAATGGAAGAACCTGTTAAAACAATTAAATTTCACTGACTGGATCAGTGTGATGCTATGCGAAGGTGTTTCATGTGAACATTTTCATTAGCACTTCTGGACGGGGGAGTAATCGTAGCCATATCCCGTCCCGTGTGATAATCTCCAAAGACTTGTGATGGAGTCCTGCTTCTGATTGTCTCAGGCATGCTCAATGGCACAAGGGGTGTGTGTGCGGAAACATCTTCTTCCTTGAACCCTGTGTGGAAGCTGAATGGACTTCCTGAGCCAATTTGGTATCCATCTCTTAAGACGGACTGGGGTGTCAATTAACATAATTTTCCTGTAAGCTTCTGTAAATGCCAGAACAAATCTTGCCAAGGAAACACCATAATAGATTTGCCTAAGGAGCCCTGATGGCGCAGTGGTTAAATGTCAGCCACAACGTTGTAGAGGAGAGCTCCCAGGTTGACTCAGCCTTCCATCCTTTTGTAGGTTGGTAAAATGAGTACCTAGCTTGTTGAAGGAAATTGACTTACACATTGCAAACTGCTTAGGGAGCACTAGTTCACTTAAAAACGGTATAGAAATTTACTCGCTTTTGCTATTGCATAGGGCTACTACATGCTGGAAACGAACTGAAGGCACACAACAACAAAGGGCTATGTACTTTTACTAAACATAGACCAGTCATGGACCAGTAACTCTAGGTTATGAGTTTATAACTGCGATATAAACTCTAATGCCCTAATTATTATGTATTTAGTTCCTATGATTAAAAATATTCCAGTTCAGGGCCTGGGGTGGGTGGGTTGCAGTAATATTTTAACTTAAAACCTCAGTTGTGTTGCTTGCGACTATCATGTTTTGAACCCTAGCTGTCCTAGGGAACAGACCCATCCAGTCAATTGCTGGATGGTAAGCTGATACTTCTGTAAATCCCGTTGATTCAATGGGATACTCTAGTTGGGACTAGCAGCTGGTTTGAACCAAAGACACCCATTTTTAAGCCATCCCACATTATTTTGGATACAACATGAGCCCGTTATTTCTACATTGCTACATGGTGCTCTTTTTTCATCACAGAAGGAAGATTCCTATTCATTGGATGGAGGAACAAACATCAAGCCCAAATTGTGCCGGTCTCTTACAGGTAAGTTGGAAAACTCTGTACGCTATTAATCAGAAATCAAGAAACTGACAGTTAGGTTGAGATGTATAATATCAAATGCATAAATTAAGCACCACAAACACTTTACAAATCTGTAGTGTCAAAATTTAAAAGCAAACAACTTAATGCATCCCTAAAGTAAATAAATAGGAGAATTTTCACATATAACAGATGACAGAAGTCTTTAGGTTTATGATGCAAGAGATCCTAGCTGTCATAATGTTATTTGATAGGAATCTAGAGAAGGTTCCTTGCTAAAACCATTGGTTGGTGCTGCTGTTGTTGAAATTTTGTTTGGATTCCCGCTTTCTTTCTTTGATTAACAATAACACAAGTTGCAACAGGATCTTGTAGCACCTTTGAGGCTAACTGTGTGCAAGAAATTGTAGCATAAGCTTTCTTAGATTTCGTCTACTTCCTCGATGCATCTGAAGAAGCAGACCAAGTCTGCAAAAGCGTATGCTTCACCTTCTTTCACACAGTTTACTAACATGTCCGTGTCTCTGAACAACACAAGTTGCTCAACCTGTGCCATTTTTAATTCCTTCTGCAGTTAAGCATTCCAAGAAAGCACCGAATGTAAAATCTAACCGGTCAAGATCAGTTGGTTTTATCATACCTCTGCAGTCGGATACCACACAGTGGGTTAACAAGGAAGAAACTGGCGAAAGTCCAATTTCAGAGGAAAAGTAACATCGTGTTTTCTCGGCTTTTCCCTTTTTTTCTATATCTGTATATTTCTATATTTCTTGATTTTGTAGAAAACAATCAATATTTTAAATGCTTTGAGAGTTCTTATTTTCAATCCAAATCTTCTGGGTTCATTGTACAGTTCATTAAAATCATTTTGTATATATGTACATAGAACATATTTAAATTCTGACTTTGTAAGAAATCCGTACATTTGATTATTTACAGCAGAGTGGGAATCCTGTGGCCCAGCTATTGTTGTTGGACTGCAACTACCAACATCCCTAGCCAATATCACCAATGGTGAAGGATTCTGGGAGTTGTAGTCCAATAATATCCGAAAGGGTACATGATCCCCACTCCTGGTAAATTTAATAGAGATTGTTTGAGGCTTGAAACTGTGCTTTCAGAAATATAATGCGGTACAGTCCTCCTACACACTTTCAGGATGAAGCTGGTAGAATCCCATAACTGAATCAGGTACTATTTTATATGTTTAATGCTTTTAACTTTCTAAGTTTAATGGTTTTAAAATATGTCATAATTAGATTTTTTAATCTGTTTATATTGTTTTTCATTTGTAAGGTCTAAAATCTGCTGTGATCTGCCTTGAGTCCCTATATTGGGAGAAAAGTGGGATATAAATAAGGTTTATAATATTAATGGATTGCAAACCCCAGCAGCCTTACCCAACGTATCCAAGTGTGGGTGACACCAGGAGTTGCAATCCAGCAATATCTTGAGACGGAATGATTCTCATACCAGCCCTGTGAGATCAAGGATATTGTTAGGTACCATCAATGACTTTGGGGTCAGAAAATCGTTCAGTTTTGATGGTTGCTGGGATGTGTTCCTAAAACCTCCAGAGCAACCAAGGTCCAACCTATAGGCCTACTTTTATTTGCAAGCTGGATTGTTCAGAATGGAGAACTTCTGTAGCTTGCCATTGATGGGAAGAACCATTTTGTGTAAAACTTTTATTTTGTGGAAAAAAAATGTGTATTTTTTTGTGTGTAAAATTTTGTGTAAAATGAAAATCTATTATTATTATTATTACTGTATTTTGTGTACAGGTACATATTAGAAATGGAATTACATTGAGAAGGAAAGCTTGAGTCTATACGGAAATCAATAATGCTATAATACATAATATTATTATTATACCGCTAGCATATCTATCACACCTATTATTTCTTAAGATTTTTCCGATTACAATGCTGCTACACTGCAGCTGAGTGAACTTCGCCATCTGCGAAACATCATGCGCAGAGCAGTGTGGCATAATGGTTAGTGTTTCAGATCAGAACTGGGGAGTTCAGCATCAAATATTGGTCAGGGATTGGCCACGAGGCACTCAAATTTACTCATAAGTATTAAGATGTGCTCCCATCTCTGTGCAACTTGTATATCTGTAAATAAACACAAATATGACCAAAATTCCACAAGCATCCAATATCTTTCCTTGTCAAGCCATCCATTCTGCAAAGTAATGTGCTGGGTATAGGGCAGAGGGTCGCAAGCAATATCAGAGAGTGGTCAAGGTGGCAAAGGTTATCAATCAAGAAGAACAAAGAAGCGATGAGTGACTGCAGCAGTTTGTTTTTGCACTTCCCTACTGGGAAGAGGAAGATTCTGCTCCTTCTCTTCTCCCTCCCTGCTGAGTAAACTCAGTGTCTACTATTATTTTCTGACTTTGAACGTTGAACTCAGTTTGCAGCAACTGAGGACAATGGGAGAGAAAGGGAGGGGGAGAGACAAACCAGGATATTTTAAAAGCAGATGTAAAACTGGGAGAACAGAGGATTAATTGGGACTGTCCCAGTCAAATCAGGATTGTTGAAGTGTATGGGATCTCCGAGTGGCCACTTTCAGGGCACAAGATTCCAACTCTGGCTCTAACTAACAGAAGCACGGGGCGTTTATAATCTGCTCTTGAGTACAGTTGGCTCTCTACATTTGCAGCTCTGACTTTATCGGATTTATCTGTGGTTCTGATTAATATGTTCTCTCTTGGAAGGCAATAGCAAATCTCTTTTGAATGCTATGGTAGAATAGCCACAATCCAGAGTCTACTTTAAGGCGCATTACAAAGAACACAACATGTGGGAAATATCTCTCATAGTTAAAAATCAGAAGAAAGGAAGCCTAAACTTTCCAGATATTTTGGTCTACAACATTTCCTTTCTATTGGTCATGCAGCTGGACTTCACCTGTTGAGAACTGAAGTACAAAACATCTGGAGAGTCAAAAGCTCCTACCCCTATTATGGATGCTTTGCTTTTTGCCTTTCTAATGGGACTGTGAGAGCCAGCATGGTACAGTGGTTTAAACATTGGACTAGGACTCTTGGCGCATTTGGGTTGGCCAATAGGGGTATCACTGCTTTGTGGAGCTGGGATGTTATTGTACTTTGCTACATGGCCAACATGTCTACCCCTGGATATGCTCAGGATATTGTTGCACAGAAATTCGCATTCTTTTCTTACCATAGGCTGCTTTGAATAATTCTGATGGGAGTGGCAAACCAATGACGCCAATGGGGTACCACAAAATGCACACCCTGCTCTGCGCCCACACAGTTCATCTGCACGGCAAAAACAGATTGCAGAGTCGAGGGTCTTCTTGACACAAAGTTTTCAGTGCAGAATTTCAGTGCTGTGTACAGCCGTGGCCCTGCCTTAATGCCTCAGCTGTTTGGCAGCCCCAAGTCATCTGCTTTTCATAGCCCTCTCCTTAGTGCCCTGTGAAATGAATACCACTGGTGAAATGATGCCAATCTTGTGTCTTAAAATAGAGCCCCTTCTTTTCATGCTTCCCTCCCCTGTCTGTCTATCTGTCTCCCTGCAACACCCAAGAGCATTCCCATCTTGGCTCCTTCACTGCTTTTCAAGCCCCTTTCTCGCTCCTCGTCTTTCTATCATGAAGATCAAAATAGCTGCCTTTTTAGCCGGGATTCTTGGAGTCCTTGGTGTCCTCCTTTTTCTTATAGCCTTCGGGACCGACTATTGGCTCCTTGCAACGGAGACGTGTGGGGGATTTGAACCCGAGAACAGTACTCATCACATCAAGGAGGTAAAAGAAAAACCCAAACACTGAGAAATAGTTTCCAGACAGCCTTCTGTAGCTGTTAAGAAATGCCATTATCAGGGGGTGAAAAAGGCTTTGGGAAATGAAAGGAAAATTAGAAAACTGCAATTTGAAATAAGAAGCAATTGTGTATGTTCCTATGATATATCCAGATTCAATTAATGCTTAAACACTCAGATGCTGTCTTCTAAAATCAAAAAGTATACTTTCTCTCTCTTTTTCTTTTTTGCAGATTTGATTAGATTGATTAAATTGTAGTAAAGATGTAGTAGTGATAGGTGACTTCAACTATCCTGATATTTGCTGGAAGTCAAACTCAGCAAAATCCTTAAGGTCTAGCAAATTCCTCACTTGCCTGGAAGACAATTTCATGGTCCAAAAGGTGGAAGAGGCAACAAGGGGGTCAGCTATTTTAGATCTGATCCTAACCAACAAGGAGGACTTGGTTAATGGGGTGCAAGTGGTGGGATCATTAGGTGGAAGTGACCATGTTCTCCTGGAGTTTGTAATACAGTGGAAAGGAGAAGCCAGGCAGAGTCAGACACGCATCCTAGACTTTAGGAGAGCGGATTTCAGTAAACTTAGAGAAGTATTGAGGGCGATTCCATGGTCAGAAATACTAAAAGATAAAGGAGTTCAGGACGGATGGGACTTTCTCAAAAGGGAGATACTGAAGGCACAATTTCAAACAGTTCCAGTGAGAAAGAAAAACGGGAGGTGTCTCAAGAAACCAGGATGGATGACTAAGGAACTTTCAACCGAGCTAAGTTTGAAACGGAACATGTATAAGAAATGGAAAAAGGGGGAAATCACGAAAAAGGAATTCAAAGAAATAGCAGGCATGTGTAGGGGTAAAGTCAGAAAAGCTAAAGCGCAGAATGAACTCAGGCTTGCTAGAGAGGTTAAGAACAATAAAAAGGGCTTTTTTGGATATGTCCGCAGCAAAAGGAAGAAGAAGGAAACGGTAGGGCCACTGCGTGGAGAAGATGGCAAAATGCTAACAGGAGATAGAGAAAAGGCAGAATTACTCAACACCTTCTTTGCCTCAGTCTTCTCAGAAAAGGCAAAGGGTGCTCAACCTGAGGATAATGGAGCAGAGAACAGAACAGGGGAATTTCAGCACAGAATAAGTAAAGAGATAGTAGAGGAACACCTTGTTAATCTAAATGAATTTAAGTCTCCGGGACCAGATGAACTCCATCCAAGGGTATTAAAAGAACTGGCAAAAGTAATATCAGAGCCATTGGCAATCATATTTGAAAACTCCTGGAGAACAGGAGAAGTCCCAGCAGACTGGCGAAGGGCAAACGTTGTCCCCATCTTCAAAAAGGGGAAAAAAGAGGATCCCAACAATTATCGTCCAGTTAGTCTGACATCAGTTCTAGGAAAGATTCTGGAGCAGATCATTAAACAGAGAGTCTGTGAACATCTAGATGGCAATGCCATAATCACAAAAACTCAACATGGGTTTCAGAGAAACAAGTCATGCCAGACAAATCTAATCTCTTTCTTTGATAAAATTACCAGCTTGGTAGATGAAGGGAATGCTGTGGATATAGTATATCTTGATTTCAGTAAGGCCTTTGACAAGGTTTCCCATGACATTCTTGCAAACAAGCTTGTAAAATGTGGGCTAGACAAAGGAACTGTTAAATGGATCTGTAATTGGTTGACTGGCCGAACTCAAAGGGTGCTCAACAATGGCTCCTTTTCATCCTGGAGAGAAGTGACCAGTGGGGTCCCACAGGGCTCTGTCCTCGGCCCAGTGCTATTCAACATCTTTATCAATGACCTGGATGACAGAATTGGGAGCATACTTATCAAATTTGCAGATGACACCAAATTAGGGGGAATAGCTAATACCCCAGAGGACAGGATCAAGATTCAAAATGACCTGAATAGACTAGAAAGCTGGGCCAAAGCTAACAAAATGAAATTCAATACAGAGAAATGTAAGGTATTGCACTTAGGGCGGAAAAATAAAATGCACAGATATAGGATGGGTGACACCTGGCTGAATGAAACTACGTGTGAAAGGGATCTAGGAGTCCAAGTAGACCACAAGTTGAACATGAGTCAACAGTGTGATGCGGCAGCTAAAAAGGCCAATGCTATTTTGGGCTGCATTAATAGAAGTATAGTGTCTAGATCAAGAGAAGTAATAGTGCCACTGTATTCTGCTTTGGTCAGGCCCCACCTAGAATATTGTGTCCAGTTCTGGGCGCCACAATTCAGAAAGGACATTGAGAAACTGGAGTGTGTCCAAAGGAGGGCGACAAAAATGGTGAAGGGTCTGGAAACCATGCCCTATGAGGAACGACTTAGGGAGCTGGGGATGTTTAGCCTGGAGAAAAGAAGGTTAAGAGGTGATATGATAGCCCTGTTTAAATATTTGAAAGGATGTCATATTGAGGAGGGAGCAAGCTTGTTTTCTGCTGCTCCAGAGAACAGGACCCGGAACAATGGTTGCAAGATACAGGAAAAGAGATTCCACCTGAACATTAGGAAGAACTTCCTGACAGTAAGGGCTGTTCGACAGTGGAACGCACTTCCTCGGAAGGTGATAGAGTCTCCTTCCTTGGAGGTCTTTAAACAGAGGCTGGATGGCCATCTGTCAGGGGTGCTTTGATTTGGATTTCCTGCATGGCAGGGGGTTGGACTGGATGGCCCTAGTGGTCTCTTCCAACTCTACGATTCTATGATTCTATGATTCTATGATTCTATGATTCTATGAAATTAACAGAAACTCGTATGATTAATCAACTTGCAGTTCTTTAATTGAGTAACAGTCCTATTAAATGCAAGTTTTGGACCAGGATTTTTGCTTCTCTATGCTTGGCTTTAAATATTTCAGTTCAGACCACTGGATAAAATTGCAACCCTGTCTGCATTTATCTAAGAGTAAATCCTATTGCATACATTGGGCCTTAATTTCAAAGTCACTCCCTGCTCCCAGGATAGAGGTCAAACATTATCTGGGCCTGCAAAATATTATTTGGAAGTCACAAGCCCAAGGCAAAATTGTGTCTGTAAATGAGAATTCTCTTTGTGGCTCCAGTGTCATCTATCTTGTCTCTTTGCCACCTTTTTGACTTTTCCATCCCAAGAAGAAACAGAAAGGGCCATTTACAAAACACAGTTCTACCCAACATACTCAAGTAGAATGAGATTTTATTATCTCTTAGAAACTCACTGTGTGACCTTGGGCAAGTCACTCTTTCTCAGCCTCAGGGGAAGGCAATGACCAACCTCTTCTGAACAAATCTTGCAAAGAAGACCCTCACCTTAGGGTTGCCATAAATCAGAAAATGACTTGAAGGCACACAGCAACAAACAAATGGGGGAATCACCTATGCGCCCAGTAGATTTTATTAAATTTTGAATATGTGTAATGATTTTAAATGACTTCAGACAGTTTAAACTGGTTTTAAATGGTCTCATTTTAAAGTGTAAATGGTTTAGTGTGCTTTTTAAAGTTATTCTTATTATTTGAAACAATTTCAAATAGATTTTTAAAACACCAGTTTGTCAATTTTTACCAATTTGTCCATTTCACTTCTTCTGAAACAAAAATCCTTGTATCTGAGATCCTCAGATATAGAATGGGATGTAAATATTCGAACAGACTAACAAACAACCTGAACTGGACTATCCTTCCCATAAAGGACAGCTTGGACTGTCCTCCAGCAGCCCTTCAAATAGAGGAATGCCTTCTGCAAAATAAGAGATGTGGTCAGCCTGGTAGCTGCATTTCTGGGTTCTATTAAAACATTTGGCCTGATTTTGAATGACCATGATGACAATGTTAAGCCCATCAAGTAGCAGCAGTAATAGCAGCAGCGGTAGAAATATTGTCCTCCTCCCCAAAGGCCCCTGGGAAAAGAAAACAACTATTAGGTTTCCAGTGGAGTGACAAGTGGTCTGGGAACAATTCCAGAGGGAGTGAAAATACATCTCAATGAAATCGCCAGAGATAGGTCTGCAATAGCATTGTTAGACCAAGGGATATTGCTGGAAATGTGTCACTTTATCTAGAGATACCTTACTGATTTCTAGAATCTTGGGTAGAATCGGGATCACCCAAAACCCAAAACTTTGATGACCCCAGACTCTAGTCAATAATATCTGGTCGACTGTGAAACAATGATAATGATGATGATGATGATGATGATGATGATGATGATGATAATAATAATAATAATAGTAGTAGCTCTTAGTCTACACTATCTACTTATAGCCTTATTGCATGAGAAATCAAAGCACAAATGGAACTGGAGAAGGGTGTCTTTTGTTGAATGGATTTTCCCAGCTAGACAAAAGTCACACTTTTATAACTGTCTCCCTTAGGAAGAGAACCGAAGTGCTACGACTCATGTGGTAAGGCATGGAGAAAGCTGCAACTCTCCAGCTCCATTTCCACTTGGATTTCTCATGTGATAAGGCACTTAGATATGAATGCATAGCTAAGTATTGTTTCTTGGCTCAATCCCCTAAACCTATCTCAACAGAGGGCAGCCACTTCAAGTGCTGGAGGTCTGTTCTACTGGCAATTGGGGTGCAGCAGAAGGATATTTTCAGTCCAATCCTGTAAGGGATCTGTAGCATGATGGGGTATTGCAATAGGAGGTCCTGCTTCTGATTGTCGCAGCCTCACTCACTTTTGGGAAGGAGATAGAAAAATTAATATAATTATTATTAGAAACATCATCCTGCTGGGCTACAATTGCCTTCAGAAGAGGCCCCTATCTCTTGGTGTGGCTGCTGCCTGTTAAAGTAGGTTGGAATTTACAAGTGTGGCAATAGTGTTACTGAAGACAGAGCAGTTGTGGATAGCATACATAGCCGCCAGCATATATTTTGAAATGCAGAGTGGCAGCCAAAGACGATGATAATAATAACAGTAAATTAAAATGCCACTGTGAATCTTCCAGTCTTTGAATGCAACTAAAGCAACTACCTAACCTCTTTTTATTCTGGAAGGTGTCCTGTGCTGATAGGATGATCATTAACTTTCAGGATTTGCATTTCAAGTATAGAGGAAAATATCTTGATTACTTAGTACTTGGTTGTCCATGTATATATCATGGGCATATGAAGCAGAGATATCAAGACAGTGAGTTCAGTTTTCATATTATCTGACAATATAAATATAATGTACTGTATGCAATGCACTTTTGCAACAGTGGAATCTAGTATAAGCAGAGGAAAATCTTATTGTCCCCACTACAGCACCTCAAACAGTCTTGAAACCTGCTCAATAAGATTGCAAAGTTTTCTGGAGTTGGGTTTCTAGAAGTGCTGGAGACTGCAGGAGAGATGGACTGAAAACCACATCTCTTCCACCTGTGTCATGTTAGATTTCAACTTGTATTTTTTTAAAAATGCAGCTTTTGAGCTAAGTTGAATGCGAGTGAAACATGATTTCCAAGAATGCATCTGAACATTTGTGTGTGTTGTGTTTTAAAGGAAGAGAGAGAAGTTTGGAAAGAAAAGAAAGAGGTCCTCACCTTTCACCATGAAGGTTTCTTTTGGCGGTGCTGGTTCTTTGGTGAAGATTACAAAGAGACGATATGGAACTTCTGGTTTAGTGAGTACAAGGGGGAGCTGCAACAAAATGGGAGAGTGTATTCTCTAGATTTTTTTGTGGGTTTTTCAGGCTATGAGACTGTGTTCTAGAAGAGTTTTTCCCTGACGTTTCATCAGCAACTGTGGCTGGCATCTTCAGAGAATGCTGTCATGGAAGAGCGTGTATTCTCTTCTTCTACTAAAGTGCTTCAGTGCCAGATTTCAAACCTTTTGCCATGCCCTTATTGAGAATACTCCATTTGATCCCCTTTTCCTTTTCAGATGGCCACTAAGTCCATCAGTACTATGCTCAGTTTCATAGAATCATATAGTTGGAAGGGCCACCCGCTACTTAGTGTAGGAACTTCAGCTAGAGCATCTCCAGCAGGGAACTGTCCAGGCTCTTTCTTGAATTATTTCAGGAGAAGGAGACTCCACCACTCTCTAGGCAATTGGTTCCATTGCCAAACCTGTCTTATCATCAAGAAGGCCCTTCTAACATTCAAGCAAAACCTACCGCTCTGTAACTTAAAACTCTTAGACCTGGTCTTACCCTCCTGGGGCAGCAAAGACTAGGTCTGCTCCATTCTTTCTGTCAAAATTGCACTTCTGTATAATTTAGACTGCAGATTTCAACATAGTGAAGGCTCTTAGGAAGTTTTAGATGTGCTATTTTAAATTTCTGGTTCTAAAAAGAAATTTACCAGCACAGTTGGTCCTCCTAATTTGTTGATTTCAAATTCACAGTTTTGACTGTTCATGACTTTGTAGCTGCTGCTCAACAAGGTCAGCCACTTCACTTCCTTCTCCAGCCAGCCAAAACGAAACACCATACATTGCTCTGCTTTGCCAAACTTTGCATCCTCTTCATTTCCAAATACCTTTCCTTTGAATCCAATGTTTGTGTCCACCCCTGGGAGTATCCAACTTCTCTTGCTTCTTTCCTCTGTCTCTCTTGGCCAGACAAAAGCAATACCGTGCCTTTACTTTGTGGTGATGGCTGCAAACATTGGCTTCAGAGTGGAAAGACTTTGGAAATGAGGGGAATGCAACATTTTTCAAAGTGGGGAAGACACAGTGTTGCTTTTGTCTGGCCAGGAGGGAGTGAGAGGAGGAGAGGTGGATCCTTTGCAGCCATGGCTGCTAACATCAGATTGAAACTGGAAGCGCTTTGGAAATGAGGGGGAGGCTATGTGTTGCAAGGTTGCAAAGAGAGTTACAGGTGGTGCTCTTGGTGGGAAAGGACTCTTTATCATTCATGTTGGGGGAGGCTAACATATTTGTGGATTTTCCACTTTTGCAGGGTTGGGTTTTTTTGCCCCAACCCCTGCAAATGTGGAGGGGTGACTGTATTCCGATTCCATTCTCATTACTGATCCTGTGTGTATTTCTTGAAAGTACGTTCCACTTGTCTCCATGAGAACTACTCCAAGTGTATCTGTGCATAGAATTATAGCCCAACCTCTTCTAATGGCCTCCCTTATCTTGGATTTTCAATGCTAGCTGATTAAGTGCAGATATAATTCTGGATTGCAGCATCAATGTAATAATGGAGGCTATCCAGCTCTAATTATTATAATATGTTGTATAACAGGATATTACCTTAAGTCAAATGATCAAATTAAACATTGCTTGAAACACATTCCCACAGCACAAGATAGACTTGATAACCAGCAGATCTTTTATTACTCTTGGTGTCTGCATTAATGAGACTGATCACAGCAAATTCATTTTCCTGCTTTAAAAAAAATAAATAAAAAATAGATGCAATAATTAATGCAGTAGAAATTTCATTAGTCACTTAACACGGACGAATGTCCATTTATTATAAAGTGCCCTCCCCATTCTGCGGGAAACATTTTTAAGTAAAGTGGATAATCATTAATTAATTTGTTTAACATTCATCCTATTACCGTTCATCATGATAAGCCTCAGTGGCATTAATATTGATGGGGCACCTTGGCAGTAATGGTCCCTCGACTTCCTAGGAAGTATGTTGTTGGTAACTACTATAGTAATAAAAAATTGTAAAAATTTTCTGGCATCTAGAAGCCCCTGGAGGGTGCATTCAGTAAATTGTTGAAGTAGTGGCTGATGGAGAGGGAGAGAGAAATACCATGGAGACAACATCCCTTCTATTGTGTTCAGTCAGGTGGGATCTGCAACAAAAATGTTGCAGCACAAAGCACTTCAGTTCAAACGTCTAACTGTTCAGTCCCATTTTCTCTGCTGCATGGTTCTCCCCACTCAACAGGCATCAACATCTTCAGGCTAATAAGCACATTCACCTCTATTTGTGTAGTTTGGAGGTTTCTCTCTGTCCTGTCCCATAGTTTTATTCTGAACGTGTAGATCTAAAAACTTTGGAGATCCCTCAAATCTGTTGATACCCCTGTCTTGAAAGTGGGCGATGCCATCTTGCACAAACAATACCACTCATATCAGAAATAGAGGCAGTGGCATCACTAGGGTTGGGGTCATCCCATGGCAGTAACTCATGCTGTTACTCCCAGGCAAACCCTCATCCAAGCCAATGATCCAGCAGATGTAGAGCAGGCCACTGTGGAAGAGAGGGGATAGCTTCTTTGCCATTGATAGCTGGTAGGCAAGGGTAGGGACTGCCCATGTCCCGGGCTGTTCTGGTCTACCTGTCATGTTGCCAAGTCCCAAAGGGGTTGAGGCACTATTTTGCAATATGAAAGGCCTTGAGGAGTTCACACACTCAAGGCCCCTGGAGCTAAGACTGCCCAGGACCATTCCTTTGGGGACATATGGCTAGGGGCACTCACTCTTTTGTCTCGCTTGCTTCTTGTCTGAAACACTGATAGGTGACTGAACTCTGGGAGAGAAGGTCCATTCGCATAGCAGCAGGGAGGAAATAGGGAATTCTTAGGAGCCTTGCTGGGAAGCTTGGACACTTGGGTGCTTCTGCAGCTCAGAGCCACCAGGTCAATAGTCCACCCAGAATAGATTGCACCCCTGAAGAAGGGAGACCGGCCTCCTTTCCATTGAGGGAAAGGTAAACTAGGGTGCCCAAAGGGACTGTCCATGTCCCAGGCTGTTCTGGTCTACCCACCTTATGTGCAAGTCCGAAAGGGTTCCAGGCACCAACTGCTGATGGGAGAAGCCTTTGGGAGTTCACTGTGGTGTGCCAACAGCATCACAGTTACCTTCCCTGTCACCTTTGGGTAGATGGACTGGGTCTTTTCCAGGACCTTCATTCTCCAAAACCCTGGTCTACCAGTCACTTACCACAAGTGCACCAGGAGACACCTTGCACTCCCCTAGAAATGCCCCTGAATAGAGGGAGTTCTTATTTACTAGGCTGAAAACCAACACACTACCCTAAATTCATCCAATCCCATTCAATTTTAGAAGCTGTACAGGTTTAGACCTGGTTAGTACTTTGGCAGGAGGCCACCAGGGAATGAACACCACAGATTCCCAGGTAGAATTAGGAAAGAATCCTGCCTGAAACCATGGAGGGCGATTACTGCCAGCCACAGGTGACAACACTGGCTTCACTGGATCCATGGTCTGTCTCAGGATAAGGCAGTTTCCTTTCACATCCTGTGCCATAGCAATCCAAGTTGTACCCCAAAATATCCAAAGTGTGGTAACACAATGTAGGCTGCAATGTAGAAGCTTTGCCTATATAAATTAGGCAACCCAGCAAATTTCCCAACTTTTTCCTTGGCATAATTTATTCTTTTCAACTGCTCACATGGAGATACCCAAGGAGAAACGTCTGTTTGTATGGTTTTAGATGTTTCAGACCAGTACATAATATACAGTGATGGATGGACTCCCCTGAGCTCATTTCAAAATCAATTCATTAATTGTGAGTTCTGTTGGCAAACATGCAAATCTCTCAGCTGTTTTTTGAATGTTGTCACCTGGTTCACTGGGTGTGCTATTGCTGCTGGTCACACACACAACACTGGGTGACATCCCATGGGCATTTTAATTCCCAGCATGTGGCATCAGAATAAAAGAAGTAAAAGCGAAGTATATGCCTTCAAGGTACATGTTGATTTATGGAAGCCCCATGAATTTCATTGAGTTTTATTAGGCAAGGAATCTTTAGAAGTGGATTTGCCAGTTCTTTCCTTTGAAATATAGCCTTCAGCACCTGACGTCCTCTTGCAGTCTCCCTTCCAAGTTATTAACCAGGCCGGATCCTGCTTAACTCCCCAATCAAACAGGACCCGGTGCCAGAACCTTCTGAAACTCCAATTGCCCTCAAAGGGAGAAATATAACGGACACAGAGAGGTAGAAAGATAGCTTTCTTAAGTACTTAAGTCACATAGGTTTCACAGCAATCAATGAGTGTTTCATGAAGAGTAAGGGATAAACATTAAAGAACTTTGTAGTTCTTCAAAGCTTTGTAGTTCCCACCTTTTCACAACAAAGTGAGTATAGCTTTCAAGAGGTTCTGTCTCTGCACCTTGCAAACCCAATGCCTTTCACCTTCTGTTCTATGGACTATGCATGCACAGAAACTTACCAGATCTCACTTGACATCCCAAGATGGCAAAGAGCTCCTGTGGAGGAACAGCACCTGTTTGCCTATTCAGCCACATGTTAATAGTTCAAAAAGGTTGCATTCTGAAACAGGGACACTTGGCCCTTGTATCTGCTGGGGTTTGCTTCCAAGACCCCCTTTGGACACCAAATCCCATGGATGCTCAAGTCCCATTATATACAATGGGGTGGTAAAATTGTGTCCCTTACATAAAATGGCAAAATCAAGGTTTGCTTTTTGGAATGTTTGTTTATGGGGAATATTTTCATGCCATGGATGCAGAATCTGTGGTTACAGAGGGCTGACTGTAGCTACACCTTTTGCTGATCTCACATTGTATAAGAGACAACATGAAGTGAACATCTTGCAAAACACAGAAAAGAAGGTATAGGAAAGAGTTATTAGAATGTGATATAACAGAAGGTTGAGAAGGTTGTTTTTAATTGCTTAAAATAGTTGTGATAGATAATGTAATTGTTTAGCTTTGTGGATACCAGATGAATGTAGTATGTAGAAAGATCTGGTAGCACCTTTGAGACTAACAAAAGAAAGAAGTTGGCAGCATGAGCTTTCCTAGACTTCAGTCTACTTCCTCAGATGCATTAGGTATACGAAAGCTCATGCTGCCAACTTCTTTGTTTCAGTGAGTCTCAAAGGTGCTACAAGATCTCTCTACAAACTATTCTACAGACGAACACAGCTATATCTTTGAATTCTACCACTAGATGAATCTAAGTACATGTAAAATATCATGGATTTACAATTTTTTAAAAAATGAAATAAACTTCTCCATTTTCTTTTTCTGCAGCTAGCCAAGCACATCCCAAACACTGCATGCATGGCTACCTATTTCCTATGCCAATTGCTCTTGGACCATATCCACATCCATCTTATGATGCAACAGCAGGTGAGTTCAGTTCAGATGAAGAGGTCTTGTATACTTTCAACTGGAGCATTCCAAATATGTTTGTAAATGGACAGAAGAAATGGAGGAACAGCAGTCCCCTCTATGATTTATTTATCTGATTTATATCCCACCTTTCTCCCAATATGGGACCCAAAGTAGTTCATAAGATAAATTAAGAACATAATAGCTAAAACAATATGTAGTGTAAAACTTGCTTGACCACATGTCCCAGTTTTCTTCTGTGAAATGGAAGGTCTGCCATATGGAATTTCTTCCATTTTAAGGGTAACCTGGGTCTTCATATAGTGAAGTCGTCGCACATGTTTCGGAAAGCAGACCCAGTTATTGGTGGGTTTACTCGAGGTTTCCCTCACTTTCCTTCTTTTCCACTTGCACAGTATACCGGGGCTTCTGGACAGCGCTTATTGTGTTTGGGATCACTGCCAGCCTCGTAGGAGGATTTCTGCTGGTGTGTGGAGTGCCCTTTGTCAATGCGAGATTCTACAAAGTGGGAGGTGGATTCCTACTCACGGCTGGTGAGCTGCCAATTCACAATAATTGGTTATATTGGTGCATAGAGAGCTACAGCTATGTTCCCCTTTTGTCTATTTAGTGTGTGTGTGTGTGTTTGTGTGAATACAAATGTGTGCAGGGAAGAGCTTTCCTTGCATAACTTTTCACCCTCCATTGAATGAATGGTGGGACACAAAGGAAAAACCCTCCAATGGAGAGAGTATTCAGTTACAGAATATTCTTTAAAGAAAAAAGGTATACTTTGCTTTGACTGAACTTAATTTTCCTTTCATTATACTGTAATGGAGTGTTCAATGAGAACTCAGGTCCTATTCTTTGGTCCTCAGGGTAAGATGGAGAAATCCCAGGGTGAGAGCACTGTATTGAAAACTGTGGGTATTACACTCTCCAACTGTTCCAATTTGGCAGGGACCATCCTGATTAATCCTGTATCATCCCACTTGTTTGGTTGCACTGAAAATGCCCCAGTTCCTCCTCCACCTGCCATTGTCCTCTGCTTACTTTATCTGGTACAAACTTAGCTTAAAGTGCAGAAGTCGTTTGCATTCAGTTAAGTCAGCAGAGGGAGAGGAATCTTGCCCTTCCCAGTAGGCTCAAGCAAAAGCAAATTGCTGCACCATCTCTTACTTTTATGTGTTCTTCATTACTGATAACTTTTCCTATATTAACCATGCTCTAATGTCGCTTGGCCACCCATTCCCTGCTTTTCATCTACAATATGCTGGTTAGTATGGTGTGTGTTTCTCATCTGTTACACTTGGAGGATTTTTAAAAATTCAAATAGGTGCTGTGCAAACCGCCCCTGAAGGGGTGGCCTGCAGCTGCATCCATCTTCACCAGATTGGGGCCATGGCAACCACACACCGTGGCCCTGATCTGGCCTTTCCAGGATGCAAAAAGGAGCCCCAAAAAGTGGCTCCTTTTAGCGCCTTAGAAAGGGCACCATAACGCTGTGGCTTTACAGTGCTCCTTTGGCACTGCATCATGTGGACACAGTGCCAGAGGAGTGCTGTGATGCTGTGCGCTGTGTGGTGCGGGGCATGGCATCATGCCATCATGGGGACAGAGTTGGGACATGTGTCATGTGGACACTATGCCCCACCTCTGCCCCCAGGCTGGCTTTAATAACCGGCCTTTGCAGCCTCATAGTATACTTTGTGCAACTGCGGCTGAGGCTTAATGTTTCATGTTTAATCACATCACTAGTGGCTCTCTCTTGAAACATCAGGCTCATAACATCACTAGGGTCTCCCCCCATGACATCCCAAGGGGTCTGCCATATGTCTCACTGAAATTTCAGGGCCTGGGATAGTCCTGCCCTGGCAACTCTCCTTTAGCCTGAAGACCTCAGCTCTTAGGTAGGCATATGTATGTGCATATGCTTTCAACTCACCCAGCATTCATGGGCAAGTGCATGAATGCCATAGGGTTTTCTTGGCCAAGGAATACCCAGGTGGTTTTGCCAGTTCCTTCCTCTGAACTATAGCATATAGCATCTGGTATTCATTGGCAGACTCTCATCTGACTATTAACCAGAGCTGACCCATACAAATAAAGAAGTCATATATGACTGTGATGCTAATCCATCCAGAGAAGGCTTGCAAAGAACTATTGAGACTCTTCAGGGCTACTGTGCCCAGTAGCTTCCTTTTGGCTGCTTTTTCTTCTCTTAATTTTTTCCTGCTCACTAGTGCAGCATTACAAATGAGGAGCAAAAGGCTGATGAAAAGTTCCTTTTCTCTCCCTTTTTTTTTTTTTTTTTTGCTTTTTAATTTGTCTAAACAAATTATAGAATCATAGCTGCTGCGTGGCACTAGAACTTCATCTGGTGCCTTTGGACAAAAGCAGCGCACCAATGGTTTTTCAAACCATTTCTAGTCACCAATTGAGGGAACTGGACAGATATTTCCCTGAATTTCTCCATGACTGTAGATATCTTACCAATAGTAGTGTCAATAGTTTATTTTCCCCATGATTTTTTATTTATTGCATTTTGCTGCACTTGCAAACTCTGTTGACACAAAAACAATGGATGCTGGCCATGAAAGCCTTCAACTTTACATTTGTTGGCAGCCATTTCATGAACCACTGGGAGGCACTGGGAAAAAAATGACACCTCCCTAAAATATTGTGAGAAATTTCCTCAAATTGGCCTTTTCTCCCATTTTTGGGGTGTGTGTGTGGCAAAGCAACGAGAAAAAGAAAACATTGAGAAGTTTTCTGGGATAAATGTCTTTTGAGGAACGTTGGTTCAGCAGTACTTTCAGACCATTCCCTGGACATCACTTAGTATGTGCTTAGATTCCTTGCTAAATCTGAGCAACTAGATCTAAATGTTTTCAAGGCATAATTATGAGAATTTCGCTCAGCAGCACATCTGCTGTAACTGTGAGATGATATATTTTGATTACCTTTCACAGTTTGCAAAGAAAATGAGCTGTGATTCAGAATGCTTTAAAACTCAAGTAATAAGAATGCATCAGAAATGTGCTCAGTTTTTTTTTTAAAAAACGCACAATTCCATACCTCTCAGGCTGAAAGTAGAAGGAGACACAATTTGTCATCAAAAATCCTAATATTGGGCACATTGAGATGGAATAAAAAGTCTCAGATTTTGTTTCCTCGTCCTTCTGATTTAATATTAGGTTAAATTAGACTGACCTGAAGAGCTGGTATAAAAAGTCCTCAACATACCAAGAGGTGACAGAAAATATTCTGGGATAAGAAAAAAGGTATATGGATCTCCAAAATAAAAATCAGAAAGGACAGAAACAAGATCTGAGACTTTCTGGTCTTTTTAATCAGTCTGGAGGGCTTGCAATATATTCCTTGAAAGGTGGTGGATCCAGCAATATGGATGGATTTGAAAAATGTGTGGGGAAAACCATGGTATACATTTTAAAAATGCACACAAACATTTTACACATGGGGACATCCATATCTATTAATGCATTAATTTGAAAAGATATGTGCATAAATATGTACAGCTCTTTTGTCATTGAAAAAAATCTATACAGAGTTGGCACAGCATAAAAGTGGAGAAGGGGAAGGTGGGAAATCCATGTAAATAAACCTGGCAGGTCTATATATCATGGTTGCATCCTATGCAATCCAAGGGTTTGTAGTTGGGTGAAGCACTGGAGCATGCTCCTCTTCCCTAAACCACAAACTCTAAGATTCTGTTGGTTGGAATTCTATTAGACAGTTAAAGTGGGATCATAGTGCTATAACTGTATACTGAGAAAGATCTTTAGTTTCCTGGCACTGATTGGAAACATGAAAGGAAATGTCTCAGGTGGTTCATTCCAGGGCATTGGAAATGGTAGCAGATTCGTGAGGGTGCAGATTGTGGTCATGCATTTGGCAGACCGTTTCTTATTGGTGAGTGTAACAAGTAGCCCGGCTTTCCGTTCTGAATGGAGTTCACAATACGTTTTGACCGGAAAACAGACAGAGGTAAAACAATTTATGTTCACAGTTGTTCTCCAAGTGTTAAGAGTTCCTTACTTACACCGGTGATATGCTGCTCATACATCATAAGCGTTTGCACTTAAGAAATGCCAAGGAGGATCTCAATGTCTCATTATTTTTTATTAGCATCCTGAAGTGTCTGCTAGGCACGAAGGTGAGAAAAAAGGGGACGGCGAGTTCACTTTTCACTCTAATTAGCAAATTACAGACAAGCTCAAAAGAGAGCCTGAAGTTCACCCACTTGTTCCGACAATTAGCCAATGAAGTTTCATTAGGTGTAACTATACAGTGACAAAGGAAGGACTGATCTTCCCTGGAGTTCAGCAACTCTAAACAGAGCCTAGTGAACAATTGACTCAAAATTAAGATGCAAGCTTCCTTTACGTGACAAGATGGAATTCAAGAGAGGTTGCCACGAGAATCTTAAGGGCAAAAGTAATAATAATAATAATAATAATAATACATTTTATTTATACCCCGCTCTTCAGCCAAAGCTATCAGAGCGGCTTACAATTTGTTAATTAGACAATTAAGTCCCCTCAAGATGGTGGTTGAAGGGAGGGCTCTTCTTGTTTCCAGCAGGAGGTGGCCTGCCTCTCTCTCCCCTCAAGATGGTGGTTGAAGGGAGGGCTCTTCTTGCTTCCAACAGGAGGTGGCCTGCCTTTCACTCCCCTCAAGATGGTGGTTGAAGGGAGGGCTCTTCTTGCTTCCAGCAGGAGGTGGCCTGCCTTTCTCTCCCCTCAAGATGGTGGTTGAAGGGAGGGCTCTTCTTGCTTCCAACAGGAGGTGGCCTGCCTTTCACTCCCCTCAAGATGGTGGTTGAAGGGAGGGCTCTTCTTGCTTCCAGCAGGAGGTGGCCTGCCTCTCTCTCCCCTCAAGATGGTGGTTGAAGGGAGGGCTCTTCTTGCTTCCAGCAGGAGGTGGCCTGCCTTTCACTCCCCTCAAGATGGTGGTTGAAGGGAGGGCTCTTCTTGCTTCCAGCAGGAGGTGGCCTGCCTTTCTCTCCCCTCAAGATGGTGGTTGAAGGGAGGGCTCTTCTTGCTTCCAGCAGGAGGTGGCCTGCATCGCTCTCCCCTCAAGATGGTGGTTGAAGGGAGGGCTCTTCTTGCTTCCAGCAGGAGGTGGCCTGCCTTTCACTCCCCTCAAGATGGTGGTTGAAGGGAGGGCTCTTCTTGCTTCCAGCAGGAGGTGGCCTGCCTTTCTCTCCCCTCAAGATGGTGGTTGAAGGGAGGGCTCTTCTTGCTTGTAGTAGGAGGTGGCCTGCCTTTCTCTCCCCTCAAGATGGTGGTTGAAGGGAGGGCTCTTCTTGCTTCCAGCAGGAGGTGGCCTGCCTTTCTCTCCCCTCAAGATGGTGGTTGAAGGGAGGGCTCTTCTTGCTTCCAGCAGGAGGTGGCCTGCCTTTCTCTCCCCTCAAGATGGTGGTTGAAGGGAGGGCTCATCTTGCTTCCAGCAGGAGGTGGCCTGCCTTTCTCTCCCCTCAAGATGGTGGTTGAAGGGAGGGCTCTTCTTGCTTGTAGTAGGAGGTGGCCTGCCTTTCTCTCCCCTCAAGATGGTGGTTGAAGGGAGGGCTCTTCTTGCTTCCAGCAGGAGGTGGCCTGCCTTTCTCTCCCCTCAAGATGGTGGTTGAAGGGAGGGCTCTTCTTGCTTCCAGCAGGAGGTGGCCTGCCTTTCTCTCCCCTCAAGATGGTGGTTGAAGGGAGGGCTCATCTTGCTTCCAGCAGGAGGTGGCCTGCCTTTCTCTCCCCTCAAGATGGTGGTTGAAGGGAGGGCTCTTCTTGCTTGTAGTAGGAGGTGGCCTGCCTTTCTCTCCCCTCAAGATGGTGGTTGAAGGGAGGGCTCTTCTTGCTTCCAGCAGGAGGTGGCCTGCCTTTCTCTCCCCTCAAGATGGTGGTTGAAGGGAGGGCTCTTCTTGCTTCCAGCAGGAGGTGGCCTGCCTTTCTCTCCCCTCAAGATGGTGGTTGAAGGGAGGGGCTCTTCTTGCTTCCAGCAGGAGGTGGCCTGCATCTCTCTCCCCTCAAGATGGTGGTTGAAGGGAGGGCTCTTCTTGCTTCCAGCAGAAGGTGGCCTGCCTTTCTCTCCCCTCAAGATGGTGGTTGAAGGGAGGGCTCTTCTTGCTTCCAGCAGGAGGTGGCCTGCCTTTCTCTCCCCTCAAGATGGTGGTTGAAGGGAGGGCTCTTCTTGCTTCCAGCAGGAGGTGGCCTGCATCTCTCTCCCCTCAAGATGGTGGTTGAAGGGAGGGCTCTTCTTGCTTCCAGCAGGAGGTGGCCTGCCTTTCTCTCCCCTCAAGATGGTGGTTGAAGGGAGGGCTCTTCTTGCTTCCAGCAGGAGGTGGCCTGCCTTTCTCTCCCCTCAAGATGGTGGTTGAAGGGAGGGCTCATCTTGCTTCCAGCAGGAGGTGGCCTGCCTTTCTCTCCCCTCAAGATGGTGGTTGAAGGGAGGGCTCTTCTTGCTTGTAGTAGGAGGTGGCCTGCCTTTCTCTCCCCTCAAGATGGTGGTTGAAGGGAGGGCTCTTCTTGCTTCCAGCAGGAGGTGGCCTGCCTTTCTCTCCCCTCAAGATGGTGGTTGAAGGGAGGGCTCTTCTTGCTTCCAGCAGGAGGTGGCCTGCCTTTCTCTCCCCTCAAGATGGTGGTTGAAGGGAGGGCTCTTCTTGCTTCCAGCAGGAGGTGGCCTGCATCTCTCTCCCCTCAAGATGGTGGTTGAAGGGAGGGCTCTTCTTGCTTCCAGCAGAAGGTGGCCTGCCTTTCTCTCCCCTCAAGATGGTGGTTGAAGGGAGGGCTCTTCTTGCTTCCAGCAGGAGGTGGCCTGCCTTTCTCTCCCCTCAAGATGGTGGTTGAAGGGAGGGCTCTTCTTGCTTCCAGCAGGAGGTGGCCTGCATCTCTCTCCCCTCAAGATGGTGGTTGAAGGGAGGGCTCTTCTTGCTTCCAGCAGGAGGTGGCCTGCCTTTCTCTCCCTTCAAGATGGTGGTTGAAGGGAGGGCTCTTCTTGCTTCCAGCAGGAGGTGGCCTGCCTTTCTCTCCCTTCAAGATGGTGGTTGAAGGGAGGGCTCTTCTTGCTTCCAGCAGGAGGTGGCCTGCCTTTCTCTCCCCTCAAGATGGTGGTTGAAGGGAGGGCTCTTCTTGCTTCCAGCAGGAGGTGGCCTGCCTTTCTCTCCCTTCAAGATGGTGGTTGAAGGGAGGGCTCTTCTTGCTTCCAGCAGGAGGTGGCCTGCCTTTCTCTCCCCTCAAGATGGTGGTTGAAGGGAGGGCTCTCCTTGCTTGCAGCAGGAGGTGGCCTGCCTTTCTCTCCCCTCAAGATGGTGGTTGAAGGGAGGGCTCTTCTTGTTTCCAGCAGGAGGTGGCCTGCCTTTCTCTCCCCTCAAGATGGTGGTTGAAGGGAGGGCTCTTCTTGTTTCCAGCAGAAGAAACACTGAGGCTGAAACTCCGAGTAAATCTTGACCCTTAATGAACAGGAGGAAATTGATAGTAAGCAGGCCATGGATCAGTTGGGTTGACAACATTAAGCAAAACTGAATTAGTTTGAGCTGCTCTAAACTGGCAGATCCAACTATCCAGCCACAGGGCCTGGAAGGCTTAAATTTGAAAAGTTTGAATCCCGACATGTATTGAATCCCTTTGCCAAAAGTGGAAGGATTTAGCAGGCAAATTTGTTCCTTAGATGGGATTTTTTTTGTTTAAAAATACTTAAAACAGCCTAATTAAAACAGTAAAAAGTTTAAAAATTTTAAACATACAAAATTTAAAACATTTAAAACATAGGAAATAGATGGAAGCTTTGATTTTATAGAAGCTTTCAAATTGGCTAATAATCTTTTAAAATATTTTGAAATGATTAACAAACTGGTAAAATTTTTTAAAAACCCAATAAATATGCTAAAAACCTTTTAAAAAAAGAAAGCTGCCAATATCATTTTAATAAACTAAAGAAGGAAAAATTTGCAGGCAAAAATAGCTGCAAAAATAGGGTCCATGCAATTAACTTATGAAGGGAAGAGGAGGCAGCAGAATCTCGCCCTTCCCAGCAGACTCAGGCAAAAGCCAACTGCTGCAGTGTCTCTTAGTTTGTATGATCTTCTTCATTAATAGCTTTTGTCATCTTGACCACAATCTGAGGTTGCTTAGTCATACATGCCACTCTTTTCATGTATGAAATGTTGGAGGTATGTAAACATTTAGAACAGATAAATCCATAAGGTAAGATAAGGTAAGATAGATCAGCATCGTAAACCCTGTTTTTTACAGGGTGGTCCAGGAGGGATAAAGCAAGGATGCTTTCTTGGAGGCACAGAAAAGCTTTACACGTTTTCCTCTATGATGCACATTAGCTCTAAAACTCGACACATATTTAAAACCAAATGAGAACTCTCCAAAACCTTGTAGAACATTGAAAGTCTCAAGAGCCCTGTTGTCATTGTTTAACAGGAGATGTAATGAAATGGAAGCAATTGCAAGAAAACAATCGTAGCAAACCCAAAGCCTATTACAAGCATTTTTGTATGTCGTTTTCATTTGGGATTTTTTTTTTCATGGCAAGGGTGCTTTATTCTGCTGGAATCACATATATTTCTTTCTCTCTTTTTCAAACAGGAGGTTTATTTGCCCTGCTGATATTTATGTTTGTGATGTGGAAGGAATTTGCAGCCGATCTTCCTAGATATATACTTCTGGAAAGAAGTGAAAGATGCTTGGATGGCACTCCTGTAAATGTTTATTATGGGTGGTCCTTCATGTTCGCTGCGGCTGGAGTTCCCTTAGTTTTTCTTTCTGGACTTCTCTTCTACCTCGTTGGTTACAGTATCCTGAAGGAGATGGCATAAAAGAACTGGATCCCAGTAAAACCCTTAACAGGAAAATGCTTCAGTGCCATCTGGAAAGGAAGAGGGGTATCTTGGTAATGCGGACATTATTTATGGAACCATCGGTATGGTTTATGTGCTATAAAATAATGCTGGGGAATCACCTTAAGTCAGAAATATGGCCTTAGCAACTAAACTTGAACCATTTTCATAATTTTTTAAAAAATGGTCATCGTTCCCAGAAAAGGAACCTTGGGAACTATAGTGTTGTAAGGAGCGCTGGGAAATTTAGTTCTATCGCCTAAAATTATTGTTCTGTGACAGAATCTTGACAAGTACAGTTCGGGTACCCAGTTTTGTGAAGATGCTGGGGGTTTTGTACAAAAACTATGTTAGCAGCCCCACAAAGCTGTGGTCCCCAGAGTTGTTTTTTGGGTTTTAAATTCATCTGAAACTTTTCAAATTGTCCTGGCTTCTCCTTCCTCTCAAAAACCCACGATCAGCAATTTTGGGAAGGTATTGAGAATGAAGTTCTTTTGCAGAACAGTGTGTGTGTTTGAGACCCATGACATTTGAATCTGCTTAAAACTGGCTTAAATGGGTAGTGTGGAAACACTGTAGGTGCAAGTGTATAGGACACTGACATATCATCCAACGGTCCTGATTTTGCAGAGACAGCCCCGAGGAATTCTCTGCCTTCCCAGATGCCTTTAAAATGTCCCGGTTTCTCTCTCCCCCTCCCACTTTCTTCCTCTCGATTTCTTCAAACTGAATTGAAAGTGCAAAAGTAGTTTGTGCTCATTTAACTCACTTGAGGTGGGAGGAGAAGAGAGGAGAGGAGAGGTGGAAACTTTCCATTGCCACTAGGTTCAGGCAAAAGAAATTGAGACGATGAAGAAGCAGCTGGTCTTGGCCCAAAGGGGAACGGAAAGGAGGGTGCACTCCATGTCATTTCCCCCTCTGAGCTGAGACCAGCCACATCTTCATCATTTGAATGACCTTTTTGCTTTCTCTCTTCTCTCCACCAGTCAGCAGAAGCAGCAGCCCATCTCAGAGGTGGATTGTGTGTTGTGTGTATATGTGTGAAGATAAAGAACTGCATGGATTTCAGCCATTATGAGTATCATGGAAAGAGAGCTGCATTCACCCTCTCCTCTACCATCTATATAGTATTCAACCAGAACAAGCTTCTGAACTGGGCCAAAGTCTCCCTATAATGGAGACCAAATGTACAAGCTAAGAGATGATAGCCCAAGTTCTCTAACTTAGGACCTCCAGATGTGTTGGACTGTAACTCCTCTGGTCCTTAGCCAGCATGATCAGCACAGCAAAGGATGACAGGATTTGTAGTCCAAAACATCTGGAATATGTAAGGTGGTGGAAGGCTACAAATTTGTGTTCAAAACCTCTGGCGCCATGTTCATCCTAAAATGAAGTGGGGGGGGGATGAATGTGCCATTGACTTTGGTGGGATATAGCTTGTACTTCAAAACACAGCCTGGTGTGAAAAAGCTGGCTGCATTTTCAATATTTATCTTAAACACAAGTTATAAATATTAAACATTGAGTCCCAGTTGACCTTGCTTCTTGTTAAAAGCTATCAGATCAGGTTGGACTGATGTATACTATTAGTTCTATTTGTAAATGCTAATTAAAGACCGTTTTTTTTAAAAAAAAGTTACTCTAACTAGCATAAAAGGGCAACAGTTAACATGGCTTTTAAATATTTTACACATAACGTTATGCTGGGAGGATGGAAAAGATGGAGTTTGTTGCTTTTTCAAACACATGTTTCGTTTGTCTGTACTTTTTTCTTCCTTTTTGGCAAAAGAGCGCTTTGATTCCACCCTTTTTGCCCAAATTTAGATGCCTAAACTAAACTAAACTAAACTGAGAAGACTCATTGACTCCAGATGAAAGGAAACAAGCAGGATTAGCTGGCACAACTGTTTTATGTAATAAAGTTATCCCAAAATCGGAAACAATGTCTTGCTATTAATTACTCTCATTCTGTATAACACACAGAGAGATACACACATCATTCCAATGAAAGTGCTCTCAAAATCACCTTGGCCCTTGAGGTGAAAAAAGGTAGTTTAGATGCTAGTTTAAGGTTATTTTTAATATATATATACACTATGGCAGGCCTTTGGTATCCACTGGGGCTTGGTTCATGAATATAAAAATCCATGGATTCTCAAGACCTATTAAATACAATGGGTTAGTAAAATGGTGGCCCTTACATAAAATGGCAAAATCAAGGTTTGCCTTTTTGAATTTACTATATATACTCATGTAAAAGTAAAAACATTGACCCCAAAAACCTGAGTCGACTTATCCATGAATCAAAGTACTGAACTTTAACGCTTCTAAAAAAGGACCAATTGCCCAATGAAAGGCATGAGTATAGCCTGCCCTGGAAGCACTGGCTTCCCCTCAACCTCTCATCCATCCAGCTTTTAGGGTGAACACAGTTATTCCTGCTGGAATTTTAAAGTGCTTTGGCATTGTTTTTTTTTTGGCTTGATTATTTAGATCCTTTGTCACATGTCCCTAAGTTTTACCTTTGACTTATCTACGAGTCATACTAAAAATCCAAAATTATGGCCCCCAAACCTGCCCTCGACTCATACAAGATGTCGACTTATAGTCAAGTATATATACTGTATATGTTTTTTTGAATATTTTCAAGCTGAAGATATGTGAATCCATGGATGAAGAATCCATGGCTGTGAAGGGTCAACTGTATGCATATATAATTTATATATTTATATATACTATACATGTATGCATGCATGCATGTCAAAAAGTAACCTGACACCATCATCCAAACTGCCTTTTTTCACCAAAAGGGCCAAGGTGATTTTGAGGGCATTTTCCTTGGAACAATGTCTCTGTGTGCAGCATTTGCATTTGCTCTTTTGTTTTTCTCTCCCTTCATTGCCTTCTCTGCCTTCCTTGCTGGAGGTTTGAAGTTTGAAAGGCAGAAAAGAAGGGGAAGGGGGAGGATTTTATGGAAAAGCATGTTATGTGTGTGGGAAAGATGCCAGAGGAGGGGAGGGAGGACAGAAGACGATAGAAAAATGAGAAAGAGAGAGAGACAGACAGAGAGAGAGGTGGAATTGAATGTAGGGATTAGATGTAAGAGTGAGAATGATGGAGGAATTTAGGAATAGAGAGCATCAAAAACTTCGAGAAAAGAGAGATGTACACAAGAACTAGAAAACCAGCATGGTATAGTAGTTTTAAATGCTAGACTACTACTCTGGAGACCAGGATATGAATCTTGCTTGGCCATAGGAACTTACTGGGTGACCTTGGGCAAGCACACACTCTCAGCCTCTGGGGAAGGCAATGCCAAACCTCCTCTGAGCAAATCTTGCCAAGGAAACCTCATGATAGGGTTGCCTTAGGGTTGCCATAATCCACCAGCTCCTTGAAGGCACACAACAACAATAAGAACATAATGAGATATCTTGGAGACGGGATCCAAGTCTAAACACAAAGTTCATTAATGTTTTGTCTACATCTGAAGGTAATTTTAATACAGTCTTTAAAAAAATATTTTTGTGCATGAAACAAAGCTTGTGTACATGGAACATCAGAAATTTATTATTTTTTTTAAAAAAAGGAAAGCAAAAGCATCACTATCTCAACCACGCATGGAAAAAGTTTTGGCTTTTGGAGTATTTGAATATTTTCAAACCGTGGATGTTTAAATCCGTGGATAAAAAAATCCTTGGATAAGGAGGGTTGACTGTATTTCATAGCACTGAGCCGCGGCAGCTAAAGAGGTATCAAACTGATTTATTTCTGCAGTGTCAATGCAGCCTGAAATGGACCAAATTCCTTCCTATGTTCAGAAAATATGAAGTTTAAAAAGTTGAATGTGGTAGAAACTGAAATGGACAGATTTACTCTGTTTCTAAATCCAGATAGGTATATGGGAGAGGAGCTTTTCAATAGTCTTTTCAGTAGTCTCAGGCTGAGCCGTTAAGTAATTGATAAGTAAAAAACCCCCCAGCATTTTGAATTTGTCTTAAAAACAGAGACCAGCACAGATGATGAAGCACTGGTATATTATCATGATAACCTTTAGGAAGAAGCTAGGGTTTTCTCAGGTCCCCAAGTGATAATTTTGCTTTACAGATTCTCTCTTTGGATAAGTTTTGTCATTTCATAATCTGTTTGATGTCAGGATAGACGCTTATGGGTCACACAGAATAAAAGATGGGAATCCAGGAGGAGAGCAAGATTTACAGCCCTTTGCCTTTCATTGATCCCATAAAACAACCCAAGCGTATACAAATGATGATCTTGTAAGAGTCACCGGAGCAAAGGCCGGGAGAAGGGGACGTGAAATCCATCAGGCTTATTGGTACCTACAAAACCAAAGGATCCCTAAAGATGTGAAAATGGAAGGGAATTTTATATGAGAAAATGAAATATTTATTAACTTCTTCCATCTGTTCTTTAAAAAGATTAGTTTCATGTCATCTAGTCATTTATGGAATACATTTAATTTAATCATGCATTCATGCCTTGGGGAAAAGGCATTCCTTGGTGACTGCCCAGATCTCTTTTGAAAGGAGCTCTCAGTGGCTAAAAGCTGCTGGTTTTAAAATGGTTTTCTTCCCATTGAATCTACTGGTACACCAGCTTGCCATAGTAGCTTAGTGTGTACCAGAAAATATTCAGCACAAATCCCAGCATTCCATAGGAGGTAGTTTTGGCAGTTAAAGTTCAATTCGATCCAATCTTTATTCATAGTCAATAGGCCCAGCGAGACATGCTATAATTTAAAATCATATAAAATACAAAGGTTATATAAAAGATACAGGTAGTTTACATAACTGTGGAATCAAAGGCTTTCATGGCTGTCACCCATAGTTTTTTGTGGGTTTTTTTTGGGCTATGTGGCCATGTTCTAGAAAAGTTTCTTCCTCACTTTTCACCAGCATCAGTAGCTGGCATCTTCCGAATTTATATAAAATTAAATTATCAGACTGGGATTACAGTGCTGGAGATTATTCTTGATTATATAATATAGATCTAGGGTATATTGCCATTAGTCAGAATTCTAGAAGTCATCTAATTCCTTTTGTTAATCAAAGTTAATCAAAGCAATCAAAGTTTATACAGTCAGCCCTCCTTATCCACAGATTTTTTTATCAATGGATTCAAGCATTATTATTATTATTATTATTATTATTTAAATTCCAGCAAGCAAACCTTGATTTTGCTATTTTATATATTTTCTATACAATTGTATTGAATGGGACTTGAGCATTCATGGATTTTGGTATCCGCGGGGGGTCCTGGAACCAAACCCCAGCGGATAACAAGGGCCTACTGTATGTCCTTTTCAACCAGTTAAGTGAAATAATGTGATATAATTGTCTAGTCTGAACGGGCCCCAGTACTTTCATATCTAGGTGTGCTTATTTCTATCTTGTGGACCAGGCTACTGATGGAAGTGAAATAAGTAGAAACATGAGTGTTTACATTGACAAAGAGAGTCATTTTGAAGGAAAAGGAAAGTGGCAACATGGATTGTGGCTTCCCTGGATTCAGGATTTGCTTTTTTTGTGTGTGCCTTGGAACAGTGGTGTCTCAAGGATATCAAAAGCTGGGTGCAAGGTAGGTTGAGACGGGTTCTAGGAAGAACACTTTTTCAGAAATGCATAATTAAAACGGTGATTTGATCTCCCTCTAACGAATTTTAGTCAAGGTTCTCTTCAAGGATATTCCTCTGCCATTAGCGTTTGACATTAGTAAGCAATGAATAATTCCATTTTTTCTTGCCAGCATCTGGGAGGCTTCCTGCGTTATTTTCTACCCACTCAAAAGTCTGCAAGAAATGTTAATGAGCCCTGAGTGTAAACCACGCACAGACGTGATCATAGGTAGGAAACAAGGTAAACAATGACAACAACAACAAGATTGTATAGTATACATGCTTTGAAAAGAGGGCATTCGCATAGAGGTGACTTGAAAAATTTTGAGGGATGAATGTTAAGGTGGAGAAAGAAACAAGAAAAGTCTTGAAGCTCATCAAACAATTCAAAGTACTCAGAGCTAACAGAGTCAAGCAGCCTAACTCCCAGCCCTAGAGAATACTTACACAATTCTTCTAATTTCTCGTCAATCTAGGGAGTATTGAATTAATGGATCGCCTATTATAAGATGTACTTATTCTGGTTCCAGGATCAGTTGTGTTGCATACCTTCAAGTCATTTCTGGATGGATGATGTGTGGCCCAAACTGCTATCCAGGGGGCAAGGAGGACATTTGTACCACATTTTTGGCCTCCCTTGGGTCAGGGTGGGCCTCCCTTTTCTACATTTCATCCTAATAGAAATATAAACTCATGCTTCTTAGTCATAGGACCTTATCACATGGGAGGGATTCCCCACAATTTCGAAAGAAAAAGATATAGAGGTCAATTCGGAAATGAAGGCAATTGCGTGAAATGTTATTACATGGGAGGGGTTCTGCTCCATGTCAAAAGAAAAGAAAGCCCGGGAAAAGAATAGGATTTCTGAATCAGCTAGCTCACCGAATTTGCTTACATTTGGATTATGTTTAGAATGCATTTGGACCGCGTCCCCACTGCCAGCGATTGCATGTGATAACCTATCATGCAATTACGTGAAAACCCATGATTGCATTTGGACTGCGTCCCCACTGCCAGCAATTGCGTGAGATAATCTCTGATGAGATAGTGCGAAACCCCATGATTGCGTTCACAATGCCACTGGATTATACTGGATTATATAAGGGCCATGGTCAAAATGGCCATGTCCTGGGAAAGGAGGACATCTAGTCACCATGGGTAAAGGAGAAAGAGCACCTCTTCATGTATGCAGAGCAGAGGGTGAGTCCTGGCACCACAGCAACTGGGAGGGAAGGAGAAAGTAAATACATAGATCTTTTGAAGAGTGTTTAAATGCTGGAACAGATATATCAATCAAATATTGCAAAATGTACCCAGCTGTTGATCTCCTAGGTGAGTAGGGATTTGTAGAAAACCCTTTCCTCTTGCTTGGGGCTAAACTCTCAAAACTGGAGGATTTGCACCCTCCAAGCTGCCTGATCATAAGGATTGTGCCTTCAGTGTCTATGAAATGTAGGGAGGGACATGCAAATATATTCAGATATGATTGGAGTAGGTATTACAGCACGGTCTAAATAGAAAAAGACTAGTTGTTCACAATCATCCCAGTTAAAACAGAGTAATCGGTCTTCACTTAAGAGTGTTCCATAGACTTCTTTGGAATGAAATCAGATACAATCAAAGCACTTACATTTAACTGGTTTGTAGATCAGATGGGGAATTGGCAATTAGATGCTAATTCGGCTGCCAGTAAATTTCTCTTCTGATTACAGCCTTTTAAACCAATGCGTTGAGCTTCCTTAGTTTTTCTTTTCCTTCCTAATAGACAGCACTTTCTCTCCGTTATGATGTGACGCTAAAATGATTTCTCCTGGAAAGTGGTCATGTAAATAAATGCTCCGGAGATTAGCGGCAATCTTCTGCGGCAATCTTCCTATCATTTGCAAGGATCCTGTTCTTGATTTCACAAGGCAAAGAGGACCGAGTGGGTACAAGGCTGGCTTTTGGTTATAATCCTTCAAGATACACAAAATACTCAAAGAGAAGTTGTATGGAAACAAATTCCATTTGCATCCTAATAAATGTGAAGATGCAGGGCCGGTCTTTGCATCAGGTAATGAGAGCTGATTGCTTCAGGTGGATGATTCTGGGAGACAGTTGTAGGAACTTGCTTGGCTTTTCCTCTTTGGGCATGTCTACATGGACTATTTAAACTGTTTTCCTCTGCCCCCATTGTGACTTGTCTACAAAGCACATAGCCAAGTCCCTAGTTTAAGTGCAGACTGTCTTCACATGGGAAAACCAGTTCCATACAGAATCTGACCTATCCTTGCCTAAATCAGATTCTCTTCTCCTTTTTAAAATTTAAATAAATCTGATTGAAGAATTATAAATGGATACGGATAAAATTGCTGTATGTAAAGAAAAGGGATGCTTGATTTAAAGAGAAGGATGAAGACTTTATGGAAAAAGTTTTAACACTTTGAGAAATAGAAATGTATAGTTTGATAGAGAAAGTATGAATTCAAGAATGAGGAATGTAGAGATGAAGGAGGGAAAATATATAAGAGGAAGTGAAATAGTTGAGGAAACAAATAGAATATTAACATCGAACATCATTATAATAGGTAACAAAAGGAGATTACCAGGAGAAGTAAAAAAAATAGATATTTATATTCGATGGTCTTTGTATATAATATTTTAACTATTGTTATAATCAATAAAAATTATATGTGAAAGATCAAAAAAGTTCGCCTCTTGATCCAGATTTTGCTGGGAACTCACAATGAGATGCCCAGCCATGTGATCAATGGTGGATGCCTTGTGGCACAGTGAGATATATGTGCACACAGCCACTTGCCATTGCGATGGAGTGCAGAGAAGTAATGGAAAAAAAATTGGGGCAACTCCAGGGCCAGAATACTCCAGGAGCAGCCTGCAATATTTTGGCCATCTGTTGAAGGACTTCCAACCTGTCCCAAGCCCCCTCAATCAACCTCCTGCATCAAGGGCAATAGGATATTTAACTATCCTATTGTTAAGTATTAAGTTTATCGCACAGTGCTTGGGGAACAGGACTGGAGCCGAACGGAAGGGAACGGGAATGGAATGGAATGGGGGAAAAAGGCACATTATTGTATGAGAGAATGCTGCCGATGCCACTGAAAGCCCCTGATCCATTCCCCATTCGTCCCACAGCAGTTGATTTTGAAGAACAATTCTGAACAGTTCTTCAAAATTGGCTGCTGTGGGATAGATTGGGAATCGACTGGGGACTCCCGACAGCATTGGCGGTGTTCTCCCATTCAATAATATGCAGTTTTTCCCTGTTCTGTTCTGTTCCCTTCCCATTCCCTTCCGTTCCACTTTGATCCCGTTCCCCAAGCCCTGTGCAATAAATTTATATGTTTCAGCTGCTAGTCCAGCTAGCTACTGTATGTGGAATGGGAAGAAGTTGTGGTTTTGTGCTTTGTCTCAAGCAGCAACAAGTGTTGGGTAATAGAATCATAGAATCATAGAATCATAGCGTTGGAAGAGACCCCAAGGGCCATCCAGTCCAACTCCTGCCATGCAGGAACTTCCAATCAAAGCATCCCTGACACATGGCCATCCAGCCTCTGCTTAAAGACCTCCAAAGAGGGAGACTCCACCACCATCCGAGGGAGTTTGTTCCACTGTCGAAGAGCCCTTACTGTTAGGAAGTTCCTCCGAATGTTGAGCTGGAATCTCTTCTCCTGCAGTTTGCATCCATTGTTCCGCGTTCTAACCCTATTGAGATGATCAGCTACATCAAAAAATGAATGTAGTGTCACTTGTGGGCTGCACGTGCCCCTGGGATCTTCTTTGTGGCTCATGAGACTCCACTACCAGACTTCAAAAGTCCTCCAAACTTCCCTTTTAAAAAAACATGGAGTGGTTTTGGTGCAACTGTTGCCCTGAAACCACACAGAAAATCCCCTCAAACATGTGAAATCATATGAAAGTACTCCTGCTTCTGCAATCCCTCTCAAAATGGTGACAAGAAGTGATCACCAGAAAGTGACTGTAGAGAAAAACAGAGGTCTGCAGCCTAGAGGAAGGAATTGCCCCTTGTCCCCATCACAGTTGCCCCAATTCTGAGCAAGATGACAACATAGAATCTCCTTCTTCCTCACTGCTGCTGCAATTGCCACGCAAATTCTTTCTTGGCACTTTAACTTTGGAAAAGTTTGTACAATTTTGGAAAGCTTTTGTGCAAGCCAGCAAACCGAATTGATAAGGCAATCAGGATTAATTGCAGAGATGAAATACACAAATGTTGAGTTCTGGTTTCAAGGGCAAGCACTACTGTCAGGTGGAGAGAGACAAAAATGAATCAGGTAACGGATTCTAAGTGTCATGAAAAGGCGTCACATTGTTAGTTCGCTTGATATTTCTGTATTTTTACAGCTATAGATGAGGAGAGGTACTTGAGGAGTTTTCTGCTTCTGTGCCAAATGAATTTGGCTGGCTTTGTGTGTTGTGCTCCTTGACTTGGTGGAATGGAGGAATGGGCACAGTCTGCTACTCTGTATTAAGGTGACAACTGTATATATCATTTCAGTGAGAGTGCCATATATTTCAATGCTTTTATGCAGGTCAGAATAAATTAGAACATTCCCTCTTAAAGCATATTGTGTCATGCTGGACAATCTTGAGATATATTCTATTGGCTTTCATGCCTCACACATTTCCTGAAAGTCTCTCTGTGACATTTCATATGCCTGTCAGTTTTGCCTGTAATTAAGTCATAAATTATCTTTAGCCATTTTGATTTCATGGGCTTAGATGCTGTCTTGCAATATTTTTGCATAAATGATCCTTGTAGCAGGGAGAAACATCGAAGTGGGGCCTGGATACAGACACTCTGACTCCCAGCAACCCTCTCATCTGGTTTTCTTGGCAAGATTTGTTCAAGGAGGTTTATCATTGCCTTCTTCTTAGGCAGAGAATGGGACTTGCTTCCATGTTGGAATGGACTTTCTTTGGTCTCCAAGAGTCCTAGTCCACCACTGAAACCACTACACGCTGTTGGCTGTCCTGAGATTTGTAACTGTTTGATGCACAGAGTTGTGGTTCCAACAGAAATTAATTAAACATTTTGTTCTTAAAATCATTATTTAGTACCTACCAGTTCTAGTTCAAGCCCATCCATGAGGTTATCCTTAATATAACAAGGACATCTGAAGTTTCTGATGTTCTTTCCTCCCAAAAGTAACTCAACCCAGTGTCATTACGTTTGAAACTTCTCTTTACTTGTGGAAGCAAAGTGCCCTTAAAACAAAACAAGATACCCAATTTACTTGCAAGCCTTCATTCTATCCACCCCAGGTAGCTAAGCAGATGGATGTTTACCTGAGATTCTGTTTTAAGCTAAGGAAGCTAAGGATTATCTTCGTGTCCTGAAGGAGACTCCAAAAGTCCAGGCAGCTGTGTTGATCTGCACCAATAAACCTTTTCTAGAATCAGCAGTGAGGGTTAGGTAAAATTCATGAGCCTTAGATGATGGCTGAATGCCAGGCTGACCTCAAATCCTCTGGATTTAACAGTGATGGCTCACAACAAAAGACTTTGGTGGAGAATATCCTTGAATCACTTATTGTGAGGTCTACAGATACAGATAAGCTCAGTGGCAAGAGGAAACACTGAGGAAGAGCAATGTCTTCCATCCCTTTCTGGGGTGTGAACCCAGGATCTTCTACCTGAACAACAGGGGCCACATTGCAGCCAAAACACCACTCAGAAGAGGAGTTGGCCCTTCCTGATGGATCTACCTGCACTAGAGTCCATATCGTATCTCCAGAATCCCAAGGAGTTACCTCTACCACTGGACTATCATGATGTAATCACAGAATCCTTCAAGAATCAGGAAAAATAAGATTTCCCTCAAATAAATCCTTGGGGAACATGAAACATTGCCTTGAACAGCAAACTTGTAGATGTAGTTGGAGTATAATGCCCGGAACCTCTGACCTTTGGTCATGTTGCCCGGGACATTTGGGGGTTGAACTCAAACAACATATGGGGATCCAAGTATGGGAATGATTGGCCTAGAAGAAACCAAGAGATGGTAAAGGACCTCCCCTTTATGTGGCCAAATACTACACTCACAAGGTGAGACCTGATTCTTGACCCGCCTTCGCCCAGATTATAAAGCTTTGGCAGATGATCCAGACCAGTGGTGAGGCAGTTTGCTGTGGTTTCAGGAGTGACACAACGGTGTTTCTGAACACAGCAACCCTGCCCCTGTCCAGGGTCCTGAACTCACTTCAGCATGCAGTCAACTCTGGATCCTTGAGAATATTTATCTGGATTTCACTTGGGCTTTTGTCTCCTCTTGGTGACAGGGTTGTGATGGATCAGGAAAGTACCAAAGCCAGTCTGATGCAACTAACAGTTTATGATCCTCATTCCTGATCCTCAGAAGCTTCAAGAGTTATCCACACTACAAGGAGCATATATTTCAGTGGGGCCAGTGTGGTGTAGTGGTTTGATCATTAGACTATGACTTTGGAGACTAGGGTTCAAATCCCACTCAGTCATGGAAACCCACTGGATGACTTTGAGCAGGTCACACTCTCTCAAAGTCAGAGGAAAGCAAAGGCAAAATTCTGAACAAATCTTGCCAAGAAAACCCTGTTTGTCTTAGGGCTGCCACAAGTTGGAAATGACACAAAGGAACACAACAGCAACATACCAGTGGTACACATGGAATGTGGAAGTACATGGACACATACAGTTGCCACTGGAAATTTGTTATAGGCAAAACCAAGACAGTTTTTTGTGTTCCCGATGGGGTAAAAGAGCAGCGGGACTTTGAGGGATTTCAGTAAGACTGCTGGATTCCTTCACGTGATGTTTGCGAGTCCTTGACATGTGCCCAAACATTGTCTGAAGTGAAATTTCAAAAGAATATTTGGAGACTCTTGTTCAAGAGGAGCAAAGGGGTTTTGATCAGATCAGCCAAGTTCCTGAGGGTAAAGCCAGTTCCATTCCATTCCTTTCTTCTGTTTGGTTCGAGGGCCTTGACTCATACCTGATCCCTTCACCAACTTGGCCTAGGAAGTTACAAAGCCTCATTTGAGGTCCCCAGCTGTGAGCACATTTCTTGCAGCCAGGACGCTAGTGGCTTTTTTCAATCCCAAGGATTTCTGCTTATATACTTTTAAAAAACCCCACCATTGACTTGGCAATGCAGAGAGTGCCTCAGCCTCTGCTGCGAACACTTCAAAGGACATCAAAGGCAAGAGTTACCTGCAGCTCAAGCTAAAGATGAGGCTGAGAGGGCTGGTGTTGGCGTATGCCGGCGGTTTCAGGATCTTAGAGCATGAAGCACTTTTCATTCATTTTAAATTAATTAATGTGGGCGAACATTAAAAGAAAAATAGCTGGAGAGACCTCCCCACACACCTTTTAAAGTTTTTTTTTTTTAAATCTTGAAAATGCCAATTTGAGATATTTTTTTAAAATAAGCTTTTAAAAAATCAGATGAAAATATTTAGGGTCTGAAATGAGCTGACAGACTACTGCTCCCTCTGTCTTAGTAATAAATCTACTACCAGGGACAGGCAAAATTAAGATATTTTGCTCTGTGCGTATATGTGCTGCCAAGCCACCTGGTGACTTGTGGTGATCCCATGAATTCTGTAGGGTTTTATCAGCCAAGGGATACTCAGAGTTGGTTTTGCCAGTTCCTTCCTCTGAAATACAGCCTACAGCACTTGGTTTTCATTGCCGGTCTCCCACAAGTACTAACCAGAACTGACCCTGCTTAGTTTCCAAGATCAGACAGAATCTGGTGCCTTTGGGTATTTAGGCACTATATCTCCTCTAATCTCTGGCCATTGGCCATACTGATTTTGAGGTGAGGGATAGTTTTATCAATATGGGAAACATCACCCCCCCCTGAGATGTCTTTACTGATAGTCAGTACATCCTGTTGGGATATGAAGAAACATGTGACTTCTTTAAGAAACATCAAATGAAACTGAACAGGCCCAGGATTTGTTGGATCCCTCTGGAGTTGGACAGTCTTTCTAGCACTGAGTCCTTCTGAGCTTGCCTCTTCTATAGGCCTGGAAAGGGATCTTGTAGCACATTTGAGACTAACTGAGCCAAAGAAATTGTTGTGTAAGCTCTGGTAGACTTGGTCTACTTGCTCAGATGCATGGAGTGATCTGGTGCCAGGGAAGGACCTGTATAATCATATTGTATGAATAGCCATAGGAATGCAAAACTTTTGAGTATGGTGATGGGGCGACAAGCTCAGTTTTAAAGATGGCTGAGAGATGAAGACAGGAGGAAAGATTTGCCTATGGCAAAGGTAGGTGGATTACCATATGAATGGTGGAGGGAGTTTTGGAAAGAAATAGTCATAATTTAAAAGTTCCCAACAGTAGCTCTTTAGTAACCACTCCCAGACCTATGTAGAAATACCAGATTGGGACCTGGGGAGATATACATGCAAAACATCTGCTCAGATACTGAGTTAGGGGCTTTCCCCGTTGGACATAATATTCAATAAGTGCCTGTCCATAAGTGCTCCAGTACAGTGTAGTGGTTTCCCTCTTTGCTTTGAGACTGCAGATACACCTTTGCAGAATCACGTCAGAGTCAAAGAAATAAACTAGCTCTGCTTGTCAGGATCCAGTCATTTCACTCCTTTTTTTTTTTTTTTTAAATGAATGGAATAGATTTGGGCTTTTATTTTCTTAAATAGGATGACTTTCATTCAAGGAGTATCTCAAAGCACTTTTTTCCCAATGAAAAGAGAGAGAGAGAGATGGTAGGGGAAAAAAAAGACTGGGTAGTTCAGTAACTCCGCACGCCAACAGCTCATCCATTATATGCCGAACAATGGCCCACACGCAGTCCAGGCCGTACTTCCCTGCAAGAGAAAATGTTAAACTAAGCTTGGGTTAGCTCCTGTAGATTTCAAACAGTGGCATTTAAACTTTTGCTGCTTCTCGGAGTCACACCTTCACCTCACGGTCTCTCCACCTCCCTCGCAACTCCACTTACAACGTACCTGCCAATTAAAGAGTCTATGTACCAAAAGACATCTGGAAGTGAAATGCAGGGACACAGTCAGGAGTGGTTCACAATAACATTTGATTCTTTTTTGCGGGGTGAGAGTGGATGGGGGAAATTACATCCCTCCATCTCTAAATGCTAATAAGAGTGTCCCGTGAGTCTCAATGGGAGGAGATTCAGGACAAACCAAAATGCTTGTTCACAAGTATACTTCCTCCTGTATGAGTTTCTAACTACTTTCACCTAATAAAGAAGCTGGTGGAACTTCAGAAGCTTGCTTTATGGTGTTTTGTGCATTTTGGCTGGACAAATAAGGTTGCACTCTTTTGTGGGTTGTGGATTTTTGCTTTATTTTTATTTATTTATGGTATTTATACTCTGCTCTTCAGCCCTAAGGGCTATCAGAGTGGCTATTTGTTGTTGTTGTTTTATGGCATTGAATATGTTTGTAAGCATAGGACTTTGTGAGCGATAACAGGGCATCTTGGACTCATGCGTTTTCCAGAGCTACGGCTGAGACAATCCTATACACAACCCCCCTTCCGTTGTGGTGCAATCCTTGTGTCATCCTGCTCTGTTTTATTTACAGCGGTCCCACCCTTGCCTCAATTAAATGCATAAATAAGGCTCGCCACAAAAGCTGATTCATGCCTTTCCCCTTTTCATGCTGGAAGCACCAGCGCAAGCAAAACATGCCGGGGACTGTTGAAGGATGGTGTCATTTCTAATTACGGATAATACGGCTAATCAGGACCAATCAACACTTTATGATCTTGACTTAATATTTTAGCATAACGTTAATTATAATTGCGTTTGCTACGAATCGTGGCAAATGCTGGGGATCGTTTTCGGTTTTCAATGCGCCTCGAGTTGCATGGTCTGCGAATGCGTTGGTTTCTTTTAAAAAGTCATCACTCGGTATAAATGCTAAGTGTGATGGAGGGAAAAAAAGGCATTTAACAATCTCCACAAAGGTTGTTTGCAGGGTCTAACACTAGGGGGCACTCTGGCTGTAAGTTCCTTAGCAGGACAGACCTGTCTGTTGTCTCACTTGGGTTCATTGGATTCTGTATTTCATCTGGCGCTGTTACTTAAGGACAAGAAAAATGCAAGAGCGGGGCACGGAGAGGGCGTGCATTTGTCTGAATATTATTAAAACTGAGTGTTAATGTACACAAATACCCCCCAGCTACAAACAGGGAGGGATGTTTGTTTAATTAAAAATATTTTTTAACATGAATAGGAATGCAAGACTGTGAATTTGAAGTGGGTCTAATTCATCCAAAAGTATAACAAGAAGCTCCAGGCTTTAAAAGAAGGAAAAACAAGCTAGAAGAAGCGTTTCAATTTGTGGGATACAAGCTGAGAAGGGCTCTCTGTGCTTGATCAGGGTAAAGCTTGCTCACTCTGTGGCTTCATTTTCAAACACTAGAGGGTTCAAGGCACATCTGAACAGAAATTGGAGGATGGAAAGAGATAGCAATGTTGGTTGGTGGGTCCTAAGTCAGTGGGATGGTGAATCCATGGCTGGTTTTAATCTGAATATGATAGGTGATTGAACGCTCACCCCGAAATAGGTTCAGGACCTTGGTAAACACCTTTTGAGTACAGGTTACCATGCCATTCAGACAACGATCCTAATAAAATTGCCTGCTAAGCAACCCCTATATTTGTTGTTGTTGTTGTTGTTGTTGTTTTAATTAACTCATATCCTAAGCCTTTTTGATCATTTTTGTTGTTGTGGGTTTCATGTTGCTTGTGGAACTGAAAAAAAAAAGTCACCTTGCAAAATTCAAAAAATCAGAATAATAATTATTTTTTAAAAAATAAAATAAAAGGCGGATTCAAATGTGGGGGACCCAAGTGAGCACAGTGGTTTGAATGTTGGACTGTGCCTCTGGGGACCAGAATTTGATGCCCTGCTCAACCATGAAACCTAGTGGGTGACCTAGGCAAGTCACACTCTCTCAGCCTCTGGAGAAGGCAATGGCAAAATCCCTCTGATAAATCTTGCCAAGAAAACCCCATGCCAGTTTCGCCTTAGGGTTGCTGTAAGCTGGAAACATGATGACAGCAACAACAATTAAAATGTGGAATGGATTCACATTGGATTCACAATGGATGCCAACCATGAAAGCCTTCGACTTCACATCTCAAAGTCATCTCAAAGTCCAAATGCATCTGAGGAAGTAGACTTAAGTTTATGGAAACTCATGCTGACAACTTTTTTCTTCAGTTAGTCTCAAAGGTGCTACAAGATCTCTCATTGAGCAAACCAGACTCTCTCAGCCTTAGAGGAAGGCCATGAGAAACATCTTCCGAAGAAATAGACTCAGAGTTTGTATCCAGAGCAGGCCTTGATAGTTTGCTTGGTGTCCTGGATGCCTGGCTCTGAATCTGACACCATACACCAGCTCCGTTTACAAGCAGCCTCCTCCTGTTCTACCTGTTACAGCTTGGCATAATCTAGGCAAAACTGAACACTTTTAATCCCATTGATCTCAATGAGAGAGGTAAGCATAGGCTGAATGGGATTGAAAGTGCTTAACATTGACAGCAAGGTATCCATTCATATGGCTTTTGCTGGTTTTATGTTCTTCGCTTTTGTGTTTGTGGGAGAGATGTTCCTAGATTTCAAATGGAAGTTTTACATCACTGCTCTCTCCATCTTGTCTACAAAGCGTGTCAGCTGAAAATAAAAGTTGCTGCAAAAATAAATTAAAAACTCTAAATACCAACAAGCAGAGAAGAAAGGAGGCAGGGGAAGATAAAACCGTGCTTCTCATAAACAGACGCTGAGATCACTGAACAAATTTGTACATAAAAATTCAGTTGCTGTTGCCTTTATCAGCTCTCCGGTGCTAGACATGTGACTGATGATTCATAGCACTGAAGACAGCATTAAATCATGGCTCCCTGTGCTGGTTGAAATGCGCACAGCCTGAATGCAGGAGTGGGATCAGAAATCTTGACACTTGCAGCCGGGGCTGGTGTGGAATAAGAAGCCATGGGTTTTCTTCAAGTTTCCATCATGAGTCTGGCTTCTGAACAGAAAGGAAACTTTAAGGTGTGTGAGACAAGTGGGCAAAGAGATAAGACTGAGTTGGATGTCTCTGAGAGTATGCATTTGTGTTTGGAGGGTGCATACAAGTATGTATGTGCCTTCAAGCCACCTGTTGACTTATGGCGAACCCATGCATTTCATAGGGTTTTCTTAGGCACGGAATACTCAGAGGTGGTTTTGCCAGTTTCCTCCGAAGAATAGCAGAAGGGAAAAATCTGTCTATTTTACTTCCCCCCAGCGACATTCTTGACTGGCGTCCTGTTTGGAATTTATGACATCGTAAACCACCTTATGATTTTATAGTTTAGAACTATGGGGCTGAACAACAGTCATATTTCCAGGAGGGCAGCGTTGTTGTAGGGGCACCACTGGGACCACTGCTCTAATGAAGTGAGTGGCATGCCCCCTTGTGCAACAGATGCACTGTAAAACAGCTCAGGACTTTGTGGGATAGATTGCCCTTGCAGAACAGGATAATGGCCCCCAAAAGAGACATGGGGCACAAGTAAGCCAGAACGGAGGGGAGTGGAAAGTTATGGGTAACAACTTACAACCTTTCAGGATATTGTTTTGTTAGAGCCCCTATTGCACTTTGAGACATCTTGTGTAGCATGCCATTGTTCATTACATAATGCCTTTGTGATGCCCCTATGAAAAAGGTACTTCATTTCAGGCCCTGATCCTCCACCCAGGCTCTCTTCCTTCTCTAATTCATGTATGCTAAAAGACAATTGCTGGATGAATTAAATACCAATAAAATGGGCCACAGGGCAGGGGAAACGATAAATGCATATATTGTCTCACATTCATCCACCGAGATCACAAATCCAAGGTGTCTAAAACCAAGCCTCTGTTCCATGATGTCACCAGCATTTAGGAAGATAGGAGCATTTTATGCGGAGGGCTGCCAGGTTTGTCAACAACGGCAACAAATATCTACACGTTTTATTCCCTAAGCACTCAAGGACAACAACAACCACCAAAAGAAAAAGGGGAGCGGGTTGGGGGGGGGGGGAGAGAAAAAAGCTTCATATATCACAGTGCCAAGTTGAAAGCGGTTAGCGTAATTGAAAATTTTTTCTCCTTTTCCCTCGTTGACAACCTGCATGACTGTACGGAAGGGGAGCGCTACAGACATATCTTTGACGTCACTGGATGCACAGGAGGAAAGAAGAAGATCCAAGGATAATTAGACATTCAACTACACAGAACCCAGTTTGCATAGGACTGTTGTATTGTGTGATCTGGCATTGCATGTGTGTATGTCCCCACAGAAAATGATTGATAGAAAGTGTGAAAGCTGTCTTTCTGGAATAGAGAAATAGGGTTGCCATTTCAGGATCATCCCAGGCCCTAAGGTTTTAGAAATCACTTGAAGGCACACAGCAACATCTATATCCCCCACCCTTCCACCACAGAAACCATATTCCAGTTTGGGCCTGAACAGACAGGCCAAAATAAAGCTGCTTAAGATCACTTTGCAGGTATGCTGTTTAAATGACATATGCATCTTAAGAGGCCAGAAGCTGTGCCAAAGCTGCACTCCAGTCTTCAGGACAGGGCATGTCTTTGGTGCGGCTTTTGGACTCTTGGCACAAATGCATCATTTAAACAGCATACCTACAAAGTGACTGGAAGCAGCTTTATTTTGGCCTGTGTGTTTGAGCCCAAAGGACCACATTCAGCCATAATTCAGCACCTAAGGGACCAAATGAAAATGCATGGGCCCATATGTATTTCTTTCCAATTTGGACCTTTTCCCACCAAGCACACCAAGCACAACTCAGTTCATGTTTATTCAGAGATTAAGCCCCAATGCAATAGCTTTCAGACTTACAAAGTATAGCTCAATTCCATGCATCAGGTTTCTTGGCTGTAAAGCAGTTCTCCTGGGCCTGTTCAAATGTTAGAACTTCTCTGCATCTATAGTCATGATACAAGTGAAGAAAACCTGCTGAAATATTGAGCAGCATAAAATTCTTTTTATTACGGGTTCCATCTCACATTACATAGTAGCAATATTTCATCGGGCTGTATAGACTAGTCATGCTCCCTGGCAAGCCAGAGGGAGTAATGTACAATATGCAGCATCTATTTGCCTAGAATAGTAAGAAGCATCCCATAATACAAAAAGGAGTGAAAAGAGAGTGTTGATTGGTCTGTCATTGTTCAGTTACAAGAAAGCCTTTCATACTAAGAGCAAAACTATGCATTGCACCCATAGATGTAACAAAAATCACACATGTAGGCCAGATGTGGTCTATACAGGGTTCTCCATCTGGACCAGAAACCTCTTCCACTCCTATCTTCTATTAGTGATTGAAGATTAAAAGGTACTTATACACTCGTCCCTCCATATTTGTGGCTTTGGCTTTTGCGGATTTCATTATTCACTGATTTTATTAATAGATTCTCTCTAGGAATCTCTAGGTCCTCCAGCGCAACTCTATGGTCAACTTTAACCAAAAGTTGCACTGAAGGACCTAGAGATTCCTAGAGAAAACACTCCACTAGGCCTTTTGTAGCTCCTCCAGCACAATTCTATGGTCAATGTCTGGCAGATGTTGACCACAGAGTTGCACTGAAGGACCTAGAGGTTCCTAGAGAGGTAAAAAGATAGTGTTTTTATTTGTGGGTTTTCCACACTCACAGGGTCCTGTGCCCCTAACCCCAGGGAATCTGGAGGGATGAGTGTAGTTAAATCTTGTTGTTGCTTTGCATTAATATAAATGGTATTCTGCAAACATTTACACTTTTGTGTTAGATTTTGCAAAGATTATATCATATCTGGGGTTAAAAGTGCTTTGTGATGCCGGAATAAAACACAGCACAAGCTTAGGAACACTGCATCCCAGATTCTGTAAGTGTAGTCCTTAGCAGTGGATAGAGAGTTGTGTCAGCTGTTACACAATGGAAGTGTGTAGTCGTATTGCCTCTTGCTCAAACAGTTGCACAGTGGGGAGGTCTAGTACTATAGAGTAGCTACGCTGGTTTAAATTTATGCTATGCAGCGAGACCTTTATTGGACCAACCAGAATGCACAAAATACATGATGCAAGCTTTCAAAGCTTGTGGATTTTGTGTTATTGTACTTTACTGTACAGCCGGCTACCCTTGGATATGGCATTTATGAAGATGCAAGTCCCAAACCGAACACCAGCCAATGACATTAAAAACAACAACTTTTTGGACTCGTGGTTCCTCAGAATCCTTACAGTGCCATCGGCTATTTTTGTAGAAAAATAGACCCCCAAGCTCATTTGTCATGCAACTTTGTTGGAAGGGAAAATTAAATTGCCTCCCCATCTTCCATGTCACAGGAGTGTTAAATCTGCTTTTCCTCTTTTTCTCCTTTTTTTTTCTTTAAAAAAAAAAAGCCAGTTTAAAACCAGCTTTCTATCACTGTCTCTTATACTTAAGTCAAAGCCATTCCAAAGCTTATCCATTGTTTTTTTCCCCCCAGATAAGAAGATAGAAGGGCTCATTACAACACAGACAAATGTCAGCTACTTGCCATCATCCTTCGATAGCAGGGAGTGAAGGGTGACATTTCCACAAAGGAAGGAGCAGGGAAATGAATACCTATTATGGAATATCACAAGGTCAAGCTTTAGAAATCACATCTGTGCTGGAAGACCATGCCCGTCCTTAAGACAGAGATTTGGGTGGCTCTGTTGCAGGCGCACAACGTTAACAAGTGAATGCTGCAATCCAGTTCCTGTAATGCCTTTTCAAATACTCTTTGGGACATATATACTAAAAAAATTGGATCAGGGACCACTGGCTGGTTTGAGGAGGTCTCTTTAAGCCTGACCCCTTTGAAATATTTAGTTATTTGAGGAAAACAATAAAACCCACCCCATTCCACATATGTCAAAAAAAGGACAACCTGGTGTTCTTTCACATTCGACCATTATATGATTTCTATCATTTCACTATGATTTCAATGATTTCACTATGTCTTCACTTTAACTGTGAAGTGTATGAAAGGGCCCCGTATAGTGTCCTCCGATTCAAGGGAAGCAAACTACTTTAAAAGGCACAAGGCAGTGTGTATGTGATATATAAGTCTATGTTTGGCAAGAGACTGAAATGGCCAGTGGGCTGTGTGTGTGTGTGTGTGCATATGCATGTACATGTGTAGAAACACCACTATAGTAGCAGGAGTCAACGTAGTTTTACTGAATGCAGACCAGGGTCTGTAATTCTGGTTACGACTGTGTAACTGCAATAGTGAATTTGTTGTTGTTTCTAACTTGTTTCAAATTGTTGTTGTTCCCAAGTTATGGTGATCCTAAAGAGAACCTATCACAGGGTTTCCTTGGCAAGATTTTTTCAGAGAAAACTTGTCTTAACCTTCCTCTGAGGCTGAGAGAGTGTGACTCCCCCAAAGTCACCCAGTGGATTTCCATGATCAAGCAGGGTTTCAAACCGTGGTCTCCAGAGTCAAAGTCCAACATCCAAACCATTCCTCCACACTGGCTCTGAATGTTGTGTGTGTGTGTTGTGTGCCTTCAAGTTGCTGCCAACTGATGACAAACCTAAGGCAAACCTATTCTGGGGTTTTCTTGGCAAGATTAGTTCAGAGGAATTTTGCCCTTGCCTTCCCTTGAGGCTGAGAGTATGTGACTTACCCAAGGTCACGCAATCTGAATGATGACACTCAATTATTTAATCCATTTCATTGAATGGCCCTGAATCCTAATGCCAGGGAATCATTTTACCCTGTAACACAGTCACAGCTTTTCAGTTCATGCACAACACAACAACACAAAACAGGTTAGATGTCAAATACAAAATTCCATCACCTAAAAAACCCAATTCATTCTGGAAGCAGCAGTAAAACAGCAGCAGCATTTTAAATGATAACTTAACAGACTGGATCGGCATCATTATCAATTCAAAATGGATGCAAACAGCCTGGTATTTAAAACCAATTTAAAACCATTCAAGAGAGAGCCAAGGCACTCAATTCACACCACTCATAAATCGGTAAGCATCAATCATACTCTCTCGCTGCCATTGTTTTCTACACCAAAAAGCCATTTTCCCCTCCTTGAGAGGAAAATATGCCATGACACTAATATTTTTAGTTGGTTTTGGGTGTTGTTTTTTGGCATTGTCTCCTTTTCTAGCATATTCTCTGCTCACTCCAATGAGTTTTCCTGTGGAAGTGGTTTGACATTTTGGTTGCATGATTAACAGCCAAATTCAGTTCACGATTGCAAAAGTGAAGTTACACATATGGTGTCATTGCACATGGCTGTTCATGCACACTGCACAGCGATACACATAGTTGCATGTAGCCCATTTCACATCCTTGTTCATAATTTCATAATTTTCCAGTGTAACTTTATGAGGTGTAACCTTATGAGCCTAAAGTTGAGTTATTAATTTAATAATTCATTTATTTAATTTATATCCAGCTTTTGCCCCGATACGGGAACCATCTCCTTAATGTGGGATCTCAGCCCTTGTTTTAATAATGTGTGCTGAAGTTTCCTATACAATCTTTGTTTGTAATTCAAATGTTTATGCTTCACTACAGTTCTTTTTTCAGAGTGTTTTTGGTGAATACTATGTTCTCTTGCTGCAAATAAGGCAACATAGAATGTTTTAAAAGGAGTCAATGGATAATAGGAATCAGACTCATATACTATTGGAGTCCCAGCCTATTTTTCTAGCCGCTTTTCCAGACACCTCCAAGGTACTGGAAACCATTGCAACTGGACGAAAGAAAGGAGGTGATGATGGATTTCCTTGACTGTTCAAAGGGAATTTTCAGATTGGCGTATTTTGCCAAAAATGTCCTCGACCAAGAGAGCTGTTTTTCTTTGGTCTTTGAAAACTTGGCTCATGTGTTTCATTGGGCATTCTGAGGGTATTAGATCGCATTTCAGATTGTAGCTGTTAATGTTTTAGTCTATTTGTGTAATTAATTGCAGGTGGAGTGTGTCAGAGCAAACTCTACAGTCATTACACTATTGTCAAACATTTTAACAAGTACTTGTAGGCACAATTTGAAGCCTTGTGTGTAGTTCAGGGGGTTAGGGTTGGGATAAACTGGAGGGCCATTGGAATCACATGAGGACAGAGAGGTGAAGCAGATAGCATGAACAAGGAGTATGGAGGAACACCTTCTTGGCTGCCACCTATACCTTTTAAAGACTTTTCAAGGTATTTACAAGGTGGTGTGTGTGTGTGCGAGAGGAGGATCTGAGTTATTGTCTGGTCAGAACAGAATTCAGATGTCCTCAAAGGCCAAAAAAGTTAGTAGTAATGGGATATGTCTTGCTTACACCATTGTAATCCGCTAACAGGATGCCAGTTCTCATATACGAAAGAACATTACAGTACCAACATATTAGTCCAGTGCAAGGGTTTGAAACCTTTGGCCATTCAGATGTTTTGGTGTACAACTGCCATGAGCTCAGAAGAACCTGTAGTGAGAAATTATGGGACATGTAGTCCAAAATCTCAAAGGACCAAAAATCTCCCCAATCCCAATGTAACATCCCCGCACCCGGAATATTTGGACATAATCTAGAAGAGTTTATTCCTGACAGTTCACCAGCATCTGTAGCTGGCGTCTTCAGAGATGGCCACATAGCCTAAAAAACCACAGAAAACTATGGATGCCAGGCATGAAAGTCTTCGACTTCCCATTGTAACAGCTCACAATAAATAAATAAAGAATTAAGGAACTGCAGTTGAGAAGCTGTGCTCTTCATACGCTATGCAGGGATTTTTGCTAACTTAACCTCTGTAATGGGCCTTGCTGTTTCTAGGAAAATGAAGATTAAAAACAAAATAAGAACAAGGCTGTTCTGTACATATTGAATGTATATGATTGCTAGGGAGCAAGAGAATCCCATCTTTCAAGAGAAGGTTAGTAAGTGGTCTGTGTGCATTTTCCACGTTTCCTTAGCACATGGTTGTGAAGCTAATGTGCAGCGCATGTGATAAGGAGCTGCCGAGCCACATGCCATCATTGCTACCTAAAAGCAAATGAAACTGGCATAAATAATTGTGCTGTAGAAAGCCTTTCTGTTGCACCTTGCCTATCACTGACAATTTACATATCTTAGGAAAACCTTTGTCAGCTTCTGTCATTTCGGTACTATTATGTGCCTTTCTGGATAATTACCAGTTAATGTGAAAAAGCAGATGGGGGGAGGGAAAAAAAAAACCTTGAAATTTCCGATAGAGAATCCTCAAACCTCTCCTCTTATCTGTGTGCAGCAGCTTCCTGATTTCAAAAGAAGTTTGAAAACCTTTGTTACAAATGTCCCTGATTCCCAGTTTGAATGAACTGAATGACATTCAGCGAAAATTATTCAGCTTTTTTCCCACAATTAAATTCCATTATCGTGAACTGTCAATGCAAAATGGAAGGTCTCTTAACTAATGTGTCAGTTGTTTGTGTGCGTTCCCCCCCACTATGCTTCATGGCGCGCATTGTGTAAAGCTATGTGAAGTAGCAGGAGGAGGAGCAGAGAGAATCACCATGGCTTGGTGGCGGTGAGTTGGGTCATTTCTAGACCCTTCAGTACAGTCATGTGGCGTTTTCTCTTCTTCTTTCCTTCTCTTGAGAATGAATTTTAACAGACATCAGAAGTGGAGGAAATGGTATCGGAGAGTATTTGGCCCTTAAGCAATTCGCTGAGTTGGGTTTCTCTTCGGCTCACCATGATTTAGCAGTTTCTTCTAGGATATGAAAGCCGCAGTTTGAACACCTACAGAGCTTTCCATGTTCATTCCAAGGAGGAAAGGGGTTTATTTTTGCATTAATGCCCATGACGTCGTGTGAAACCAGTCCCGATTTTTGTGGGATTTTTTTCACTTTTTGTATGCGTTAATATGCAACGTCGTGTGAAAATGATCCCGCTTTTGCTGGATTTCCCTGTTTCAAATCCTGTTTCTGCATGGGAAACTCCCTGTGTGATCTTGCAAGATGAGCCAACTAAGGTGCCTAGGGAATCCTGTTCATGCAAGATGGAGATGACCACTATTGCTATAATTTAAAGAGATATATAGCACAGCTCACCATTTGGGGAAGACCATGATGGCTGGAAGCAAAAGGAGAATAAAACTGGATGTAGTGTCAAGTGAATACAGGGGGAGAAAGGAGAGCAAGAAGACAGGGGGAAAAATCACATGAAAGGAATGTCTCAGCTTTAACTTCAGAATTCACCATGTCCCAAAGTTATCTATTCCACTGTCAAGAAGCTCATATCACTAGGAAGCTCTTCCAAATGCTTATGAGAATCTCCTTTTTTGTCCTGTAAATCCATCATACCATTTTAAATGAAAAGCAAGTGCATGCTTGTATATCTTCTAATTCTTTGAAAAACACAAGTCAGACATTCTCTTCCATCTTCACCCTGATTGTAGAACCAACTGTAGTTAAATTTGATGGTTAAACTAACAGATGTTGGACCAACAAGTGTGGTACCACATTATGAAAAATAACATGTCGGCAACAATATTATAGGATGTAAAAAAAGGTTAATGTTTTGGAATCGCCAAAGATAACTTTATAATCAAACTCCTAAAAATACATGATTGCAATGCTGATTAAGATGGATGCCGTAGGTTCTTCCTAATTGGCCTTTTAGTGCCGTCTTGCTCTCATTTCCTGATTGGAATCAACAGTTTTATCGTGGAAGAAAAGTTTTGTTCTTCAAAGTAATTAAGATAAAATGTGTCACTCGGGCAAAAAAGCTATATCACACGCATGAAATAAAACGCACAGGAAAGGTACACATGGATGCTGTAATGGCTTCTTTCAGGCAATTCATCCTTGTTTCTTCTTTGTTCACCTTCCAGGCTTGGATTTTTTATATTAAGTACTGAACCCAGTTTAACAAAATTTCGCTCACCTGTATAACTTCTGATTTTCTTTTAATCCAGCTATGGATGCAATGCATATGCAGGAAAAAAATTAGAATTTGAGCTAGGAATAATCAATGAATGTCACATTCTCTATTTGGATCACCAGTGACCATTCAGTTGCTCCAGTGTTCACTGGAATAGCCACAAGTCAGCACATTTATGTTCTCTCATGAGTCTTATTCATGCATTATTCTTATTCATGTATTATACACAGCTGTGTGCTGATAAATACTGGAGCACACTTGCTCATCTTGATAGTCCTCATAGCAACTCTTCTACCTGAAAGTCCAAAAAATGCAGGCTCCGTATCCACAAAACAGATCCAAGAGTTTTTCATTATTACCAGCAGCAGATCTTTCATAAAGCTAATGGATCCTAATTGCCGATACACAAACACACACACACATGCAATGACTTTGAAAGCTGCCAAAAGGCTACACTTGGCCCACACCAATGTACGATTTTGGGGGTCATTGATCATGGTTGATTTTGGCTCTGTCAATGTTAGGATTTTTTATCGACTGTGCAGAATGGTTTCACGTTGCATTGATTTGTTCAGTTTGTCGCCACTTCATTTAAAGTTGTTTTGCTGATGGTACATGGCCCTGAGATCTTTAGATATTGCCATGAGTGTGTATGGATAAATATTAGGTTTTTAAAAGAAATCAAGAGTGGGCAACTGGGGCCTTCAGACCTTGCCAAGGACATATCAACTCCTCAAATGTAGCCTCCCAACAGGAAAGGACTGGAAATTAACTTCTGGTTTTGTAAAAGCCTACTTTTTGAAGAGAAACAGAATGGAAGTGGTGTTTCAGTAATGAGTGGAGACACTTTTTTTTAAGGGGACGTGGGCTATAATAAAGGCACAGGGTCCAAAGAATCCCACCCATAAAAGAATGAAATAAGGAAGGAAGAAGGAAGAAAAGAAGGAAGGAGGGAAGAAAGGATGGATGGATGGATACATATTACTGGGCACGCTGCTAGTCTTGTTCCCCTGACATTCACACATGGCCAGCATCTTGTTCATGATAGCCCAAGTCCAAGTCCAAGGTAACATGCTTATGACTTGTTGTTGTTGTTGTTCTGATCACTCCCTACTGGTTGTTTAACATCTCCGCTTCTTCCTCTCTTGACTGTTTTAACTAATAGTTTTTAGGATTTATTTCAATAATAATAATAATAATAATAATAATAATTATTATTATTTATATCATACAAATTTATTAGAGGTGTATAGTATTTTCTTTGTGTATTGGATTTTATTATTGTATTATTGTGTTGTTTTTATTGTGATTGTAAGCTGCCTCGATCCTACAGGAAGAGGTGGAATATAAATAAAAATGTATTGTTGTTGTTGTTGTTATTCATTGCAGAAATTGTTATTCTCTGTTCTCATCCTTAGTGACCAAAGCACCCCCAGGACTCATCATCCCAGAACCCAATTCAGGTAGTGTAGGTTTTAGTAGATCTGTTCCCTCTGTTGTTGGTTATTATTGCAACAAAACTGAATGCTGAACTAGCAGTGTAGCCACTGATTTCCTATCACTTCTCTCATTTTATTGTTTTGCGTGTGCCAGTGTGTTCATAATGCACATGCGTGTTTCACTGAACATCTGTCGGGTGCAAAGCCAGCTTATTCAAACAGGCTGAAGAAAGCACCTTGACTTGGAAATAAATTAAAGCAACGTATCTGCCTCTGGGCCATAGAGATCAGTGGATGACTGTCATCTGTGTAAATATGCAGGAATCCAATGAACGGGATGCGTATTGTTGCAACGATAAGGATACATTACCTCAACATATGGATTGTTCAGTTCTACCTCATTTCCTTTCTGGTTGATGGATCATTACGCTACTTACAGGAATTAAAGATAATTAAAAAGTTAAAGCAGGGAAGCAAAATGTATACACTGGAAATGCAGGTCCCTGTGATCTGTAGAATTTCATTACATACATTCAGTTTTGCTACACCATTATTCTCAGTGGAGACTGGTGGCTTCAATATCATTGGGGGCAATGGCTAGCATCTTGTTAGGTATTTACATCATCATGAACAGATTTACAATCGCATAAAGGTGAAATTGTGGTGGTGTGCAACGCTGGTATTTGCAATACCTGCATCACAGATGGCCACTTGCACAGGGCTCCCATTGCTCAATGGGCATCATAGTCCTATGAGAACATGACGTTATGGATAGATAGATAGATAGATAGATGGTTGTGTTCCTCCAAGTCATTTTTTTTTTACCTTATAGTGTCCGTAAGGTGAAACTCTCATAGGGTTATAGGTTTCCCCAGAGGGAGTGTCATTGCCATCCTCTGAGGCTGAGAGAGTGTGACCCACCCAGTGGGTTTTTATGCTTAAGCAAGGAATCAAACCCTGATCTCCAGTCATAGTCCAAATCAGTACACACTGGCTCTCTTACTATGAAACACACACACACATTGTGCATTTAATAGAAAAATTAAGGCAAACTATGGTAATAGATATCATATGTAATATATGTAATATATTAGGTAAGAGAAAGTGAGAATATGGAATGCTGGGAGCAACTAGGGATTGGCTAAGTGTTTGAAGGGATGTTAAAAAGGCTAGGTCGAGGTCAGAGAGAGCAATGATATAAGATAGAGAGAGATAGAGAGAGATAGAGAGAGGTGGGGCCGGTACAGACTCACACTTTGTGCTGGTCTGCGCCTAAAAGTAGGGCTCGGTAGGGCTGGGTGTCCACATTCTCCCAGCCCTACTATTGACGACTGTGCACCATGTTGGCGAGGCCCTATTTACACAGGATGCACCATGATGATGTACGGATGTCAGAGTGTCCAAACGGCACTCGTTGGAAGGGGCATCATCATGGCATGCAAGCACCATGATGACACCCCCAAAAAGAAGTGGCCTAAAGTGACTTCTTTTTAGGGAGCATGTTGGTGCCACTCCGTGCAGCTGGCGCAGTACCGACCAGGGGCAAAGACAGGCGACTGTTAGATGCCCATGTGCCGAGCCCCTTAGTTAGTTAATTGAGTATGCTTATGTTATGAATTCAAACAGCACAGTGTAGTGGTCTGAGCATTGGACTATAATTCTGGAGACCAGGGTTCAGTTCCCAACTTAGCCGTGATACCCACTGGGCAATCTTGAGCAAGTCTCATGCTCTCAGTCTTCGGCGAAGGTAATGGCAAACCTCCTCTGAACTAATCTGGATAAGAAAACCCCATGATAGATTCACCTTAGGGTCACCATAAGTCAGAAAGGACTTAAAGGCACACAACGAGAACAGTAGCAATGTTATGTATTGGTCATTTGATCTGAGAGAGTGAGAGAGATGAGTGTCCAAGCTTGGAAAATGAGTGAGAAGTGGGAGTTAAAGTAAGTTAGGGTCGGTTGGGATTTAGATGCATTGAGTAATAGCGTTATGTTATGTTTATAAATAAATAAATATTTTAAAAAATTTCTATCCCACTTTTTGTAAAAACAATCTAAGCAGTGTACAGCAGTTAAAATGACACAGATTTATACAGATATATAAAATGATACGGATACAGAAATGATACAGACATCATTTTATACATATATACAATGATACAAATACAGAAAGTAAGTTTAGGTGGCTTACTTTCACTTTCAGCTACATAAGCGACATCTAAGCACCACATTATGTCTCAAACCCAATGACTTCTAAGGGGACAAGCTTTCCAGCTTTCAAATAAGGACATGACTTAAAATCAGGGACACTTGCCAGCCCTATAAGGGACAAGGTTTTCAACCCTCAGGTAGGAGAGATCCCTTTTAATAAGAGGTACCTGGCAACTCTCCTACTTGGTGATGTCGGGATCCTCTTTTGTATTTGTAGCTGCCAATGATTCCTTGGTGTGCTGATAATCTGGGTTGTAATCATATGCAGCAAACAGAGCCCACCTCTTCTGGGGCCGGTACTTAACAATCTATTATATTGTAATTAAGCTTGGTCATGTTTACACTGCTTGATGATGAAACATAAAGATTAATTTACCTTTCTGTCACTGGTGTGAGAATGTACCATGGTACCATCCCATTAAAACACAGTGGTAGTAGTGGCAATAAAGTCCTCCAATTATTTTATATGGCCCTGAAGTCTATCTTAATCCATCATTTTATACACGGTTATCTTCATTTATTGCTTTCCCATCTATTTATGTAAGGGCAATTATTGCAAATTATTTGTGTGTGTGTTTTAAACCAGACGGTGATACTTTCCCATCAAGAAAACAATCCTCAAATTGCATTCCATTTGCCATTTCCTCTCTCCCAGAACCTGATAGATGGAGCTGGGTTTATTTGTCCAGAGAGCCTGACAAGGTAGGTAATCCTTGCTACAGAATGCTGCTACATTGGTTTTGACTTCAAGGGATTGCACCATGATGCAATTTAAATTGGATCTTCAGAGTGTGAGCCCGATTGAAAATTAAAGAAAAGGGCTGCCCACCGCCCCCTCGTTCTTTCTTTCTTTCTTTCATGCGTGCAAAGAAAGGGGAGAAGTTGGCTGTGGCAAAACAGAAGCCAATTTATTGCAGCAACCCGCTCCTCATTTCCCTTGAGGGACAGAGAGATTTGCACATTCAGCAGAAATGAGAATAATTCTCCCCTCCTTTTCCAAGGTCAGAGTGTACCCTTTTTTTGCACATCAGAGTCACACCCACTTCACTTTGTGCAAGACTGTGCAATCCCTTCACACATACCAAAATGTAGGACATGGTTTCTTGTGGGTTCTTTCCAAACTAACGCTGTAAGATTTGGAAACCCAGGAGTATCTAGGTAGCAGTCAAGCATGCCTCCCATTGTATGGAAAAATATGCCCTATTGAGGTTGTGAGGAGGAAGGAATGGGGTATGGTTTGCTTGGAAAAAAAAAACTTTGGGTGGAGATGGTCACAACTGCACTTGACAGAAGTAGGAATTTGAAAATATTTCAGTTTTATTGCAGTTCCCTGCTTCTCATTTCCCTTGAGGGACAGAGAGATTTGCACATTTCCCAACAGTGATCTGCTTTATTTTTTAATGGATTGTAAGACTGTTTTCCCTCTGTTGTTGTTGATGCTGCTGTTTGTAGTCAGGTTGGTTATGACATATGGGAGCCTTATGAACGGGAAGCCTCCAAGTCATTATTATTATTATTATTATTATTATTATTTTACGGTATTTATACTTTACTTTCAGTCCTAAAGGCTTTCAGAGCGGCTTACAATTATTATTATTTTTAATTAGATGGTTAAAAATATTGTCTATCAACAGCCTTGCTCAGGTCTTACAAGCTCAGGGTTGTGGCTTCCTTGATCAAGTCAATCCATCTATAATGTAGACTTCTTCTTTTCCCACTGTTTTCCACTTTACTGAGGACTATCATCTTTTCAAATGACTCATGCCATCTTATGATATGTCTAAAATATATTGTGTGTGAATGCACCTTCAGATCATCTGTTCATTTATGGTGATTCCATGAGTTTCACAGAGGTTTCTGAGATAAAGAATACTCAGAGGTGGTTTGTCACTGTCTACTTCTGGATATTACCTGAAGCACCTGGTATTCATTGATGAACTTTCATGCAAGTAATAACCAGGCCAGATCCTATTTAGTGTCCAAGAGTAGATAGCATCTGGTGCATTCAGAGTATTTGGGCCTTGCCAAAATATGGGAATTTCTGTCCAATTATTTTGGCTTCTTAAAGGGTTTAGTTTTGATTTGCACTTGGACCCACTTATTGGTCTTTGCAGTGGGCCTGGATATCTATAGGACTCTCCTCCAGCACACTATAGAGATTCATTTGAACAATACAGTGGGATTTGGCAATGAACTGCTTCCTACACTATAAAGATTATGAGAATGATTTACATTTAAAAAGCAATTTCTAAGCTCTGACCATACCTCTGGGGCAAAAGTGAAGACTGGAACTTAACCATCTGTTGGATGTTACACTTCTCTTAATGCTGTGTTAAAAAATTGCAGATTGCTCATAGGAAGCTATGCATTCAAGTACATATTTTGAAAGACTATACATTGTAAAATGTATTGCAATGAACAATAAACTATTTAAGTACGTATCTTGAGAGATTCCAAAATAGTAATCAAAGACCCATGGAAACAGAAAGGAATGAGGAGGAAAATATCTCAAAGTGACACAGAGCAAATATAGCTGTGTCCATCCCTAATAAATATAAATGCACACACACAGAAGTGCACACAAACACATTTCTGTTTCCTGCCTTGTTTTCATCCTTATTGGTGATACATTACCATCATTATCCATGAATAAAGCACTTGATGGCTATCACTCATTTGCTTCCATATATTCTCATTCTTCCAAGCTTCTCGTTTCAGGAGTCCTTGAGAATCTCTTCCACAATCCTGCCGTTTGTTCTCTGACCTCTCGCCTTACAAATGCATTTCTGACTGAAATGGCCTTTGAGCTTTGAAGTGTCCTTTCGGAGGTTAAAAAAAAAATCTGATTCAGAATTGCCTTGAGTGGCATAATGGTAATTGGCAAAATGCTGCAGAAAGAGGCAAAAGCACACAATAGTGGCTGATTGTGGAGCTGCGTTTATCCTACCAGTCCAAACTTCATTAGCCAACCATTAGTAAGTTTGCGGGCAAAGGCTTTGTATCCCTCCACATTATGGGGAAACAGTGATTGAGTGAACTGGGTTGTGTGCCAGCCCCAATAGACATCTGTGTAGCCCAAGCAGAAAGTCAGAAGCCCACTGTCTAATGCTTCCAACTTGGTGTTTGTTTGTCTGTTTGCTTTGTTAAAAAAGACTAAAATACATTGGAGCTGCTTGAATTCAATGATGAGTGAATTATATACTGTATAGTTCTGTATTACACAGTATTGCCAACTCTCTTAGGCAGAAGCATTCCAAGGTTTCAGGTAGGATTCGGAAATAGTCCAGTTTTAATAATGGCCAGTGGCTTCTGTGTCAGGGGCATGGTGACTCAATTCTGGGTTTTATTCCAGACTTTAAAGGATATATCCAAAGAGTTGAACCTATTTAGCAGATTGGCGTTAGCAGTTGGATAGTTCCTTTAAGAATCTGGCTCAAAATTGGAGCTGATTCACTGCAGTTCTGACATGGAAGCCACCATTATGATGGTTTCCCTGGAGAACTCTTATATTCCCCAATGGACAAAATACAGCCACCCCTCTACTTTCTCAGACTTGGGCTCCACATCCCTTGTAAATATATGAGGGGCAAATGGAGGGTGACACAATGGGGTGCATGCTGGAGCCAACAAGTCAATAGGGACTCCAATATCAGTGATTTTCCATTTTTGTGGGGAGGTCCAGGATGGATACTGTGCAAAAATGAAGGGCCAACTGTACAGGCATACTTCAGTTCATTACGTCTCTGACAAAGACATTGCTTTTTACAGTCTTCTTATGCATGACCAGACTCCTTTTCTTCCCTGTCCTTCGTCTAGATTATTTTTTTAGCAGCATTGACTTTGGCCGGATGGTGAGGAAGGACTAGTTTAGCTTTCAAAATCAGATTCCTTCATGTGCGTTCAGGGTAGATAGTTGTACATCTAGGGGGAAAGAATGGAAGGTAGAAACAAGAAGCCAGTACCCCGCAATCCAGCTATCCCATGGAAATACTTCTTCATGCCCCATAGTAGCTCCCTTGTAGCTGTGAAATGTCATGTTTGCTAGACTGAAGCTTGGCATATGAGGATTTTCTTGATCTTTCAAGTTTTATCATGTAGCAGTAAATAAAGGGCATATCTGACTACAAGCAAGCTTGTTTTTAAATATCCTACCTTCAACCAGCTGTGTACCATATGGATCTTCAATAATTTATAGATAAATTTGTGATGAAGAGTGTTTGTCTTCCTTCTGTCTGCAGGAACGGATTGTTAGAAGACCCCGTCTTTCCCATTGTCCTATTTCAGTACGCTGTTATTGCTTGCTATGTAGCACTTTCTCCCTTTCTTTCTCCTTCTGCTTTTCTTTATTATTAGGGCCATAGAATTAACCAAGAACATGGAAAGTTCTTTTCTTCAAAAGGGGAACTAATTATTTTGCTCATCATTCTGATCAGCCAATAAGGTGTTAATATTATTGTATCTTCCTTGTTCCAGTAATTTAGAAAGTATCAAGCCGAGTTCTGCATTCTGCGAGGCAAATTATCTGTTCATTGCAAAATGCCTTCTTTATACAACCAAACAGAAGACTGTGTGCAGGGACATCCCTGGACGGTCAACACAAAAACCATGCAGTTGTGCATTCTTCATATGTACTACTTTATTCACTGTGGTTGTCCCTGTTCGTTCTTCTTTGCACAATGGGACAATGAGCAGGGCCATGGGCAGATAGGCAATGGATGGCACAATGTCAGAATTCAGCAGAAGGGCAAGATAGGGCAACCACTGTGTAGCTATGCGTGTGTACATTTACACTAAATGAGCATGATGCTGGATCTTGATCACTGTTTCCATCTACTACCCCCAGAATTCCCCACCCATCATGATTACTTTGCGATTCTGGGAAATGTAGTTCATAAACCTTTCAGACTCACCTGTTTTCTTCCATGGCACTTGGTTTGTCATCTGATGTTCACATCTGTTATGTGCTTTCCCCACTTCACTGAGATCACCACTTGAGGTTTATTTCTGGGTGTCCCCCTGCCACATCGAAGTTGTTCTTATTTTGTATTTTAAAGACAGAAGAAGAGAAAAGATACAATTTGTCCATCTGCACTCTGAGGTTGTGCAAGACCTTCTACCAATTCAGAATTCAGCAAGTCAACATAGGGAAGACCTTCAATGCATACTGAAGCTACAGTTTCTTCTTCTGCCTCCTCCCATATTCTCCAACGTTTCAGAGGTAACAGCTAGGACACATGTGGCATCTTCAAGACAACACAAAGTTATTAATGAAGAAGATCAAGCTAGGAGAGACTGCAACAGTGCTTTTGCAAAGGTGGAAAGTGGGAGGAGGAGAAAGAAAATGGGACCTTTTAAAAGCAAATGAAGATGTGGGACAATCGAGGGTTAACTGGGATCATCTCTGAGAAATTGGGACACTTGGAGAGTTCTCCCCTTCCTTCTCCATAGAGTGCTTTTGACTTGTAGATCATGTTTTTATATCAGCAGAGAGCATGACATGAACTGATGAGCGGGTTTATGGCGGAAATGCAAAATGGCTGCCTTCAATGGCATGCCACTGGCATGGTGAAACCATGGTACATTTCTTGGAATTGGAAGAAATCCAGTCTGATAATCCAGATGAGGCACGCTCACAATGCAAAGAGCTCCTCATTCTAAGCTCTAATTTTACCATATTCTACAGCAGACGCACTCCATAACAGGGAACATGTTTAGCAATACTCTCATAAATCCAGGTCTTGTTTATTTCAGACTCATTGGCACTTGGCACCTTTACTGTTGGCTGGTATTTTATGCCTCAGTACTCCAGAAAGAGGAAAATGCTTTGTTTGCACTAGATCTAATAGGAAGGGGGGAAACCCACCCTCTCACTGACATTTAAACTTTTAGTACCAGTTTGCCTACAGTGTTAATATCTCCGAAATGGCTTACATAGGTTTAAACAGCCTACAGTCTATAATGCAAAATATGAACGTAGCATATTTGCTGATTCAAACACTTGAAGGAATTATTACCATTGAGATATTTAAGGTCACCTTTACAAATCCAATAAATCAGAAGCACGTCAAACAAAGAGATCTAAAAGCAGAGAGAGAAAGAAAGAAAGAAAGAAAGAAAGAAAGAAAGAAAGATTCAAGCTGACGCAAGTGTGTTTCTGATGTGAAGGTGCAGAAGGGACAAATCAAATGTTCATGGGACAAATCACCATTTTATGAAGAAAACTTTAAAACAGTCAGTGCTTGTTCATTTAATAAAAATAAAATCAATGAAAAATGCGTTGGTTTGAGATATGGGGAGATGGAGATTGCTATGGAGATGGAGAACCAATGTGTTGTGTCAAGTTATTGTTGTTAATCTATCTATCATCTATCTATCTATCTATCTATCTATCTATATCCTGCTTTCTATTCAAGATGGTTTACAGAATATTAAAACCAGAAGAGATTGAAAACATACAAAAACATTAGTAAAGTATATATAAAAGTCATTTTTAAAACCAATTAAACTACCTATAGAATTAAACCCATTGAAAATTCATTAAAGGGCAAGATATATTAATAATCAAGAAAACAGCACATTTTAAAAAGCCCATTGCAGTCAATTCATAAAAGCCTGTTTTAACAGAGAAGTTTTCACTTGGTGTGAGAAGAAAAGCAAGGAAGCAACCATTCTAGCCTCTGGAAGGGATTTCCTAAAGTCTGGGATCAGTTACTGGAGTTTATCACATGAAGGAGATCAGGAATTTGTCCCGTGAATATCCCGGAAACACTGTGTAAATCATTTGAAACGATTTCACACAACATTGCACAGAGCTGGCCATTAAATCGGTCAGAAAGAAGCATTAACACACATCTTTTTACTTTTGGGATTTCAGTGACGATGCATTTCCGATATCACAATTCGTGCAATTGATAATTTTCTTTGGAGGGGTTCTTTTAATTATAACTATAACTAATTACTCTTTAAAAGTAACTTTCTGACCTCTGGGCATACTGTGGTATGACAAACAGCTAGACTTTTTCTTTGGGAGAAATTACCTGCCTCTGGAGCATTATTATCAGATTATTTAGGCTTCTTTAGGTACGTGGGGAAAATAGACTTTAGAAGACAGTTTTTGTTGCTTTGAAGTTGATAATGTCACTGATGTTGATTTCATTCTGGCTTTTTAAAAAAACAACCCACATTCATCTGGCTATATAGGCTTATTGCTCATGTGTTTTGTTTTAATATGTAGATTTTAATGACTGTAATTTTATTGTCGTTTTTATTGTTGCTCGCTTACAAAGGATCCTGTGATGGGTTGACTTGATGGGGTAGAAATGTTGTTATAAATTATTAGCTAATCAGATAAACACTACTGTTAAGTAGTGAGTACATTGTTGGAAAATGAGTAGAATTCACGATGGCATCTCTAGAGGACCTGAGAAGACCTTACCAAGAACCTGACCATGGAAGCAGAGATAGCTGGGCTTTGCATTGAGTTCCCCATCACAGTACAAATGTACTGTTAAACTGTTTTTTGGGACCAGAGTTAGGAACTGAGAATCACGGTTTTTGTTTCAAAAGAACAAAATCCCATGTCCTATGGTTGAAGAAAGGGGCTAAATTATGGGGAACCATGTCTACTGAAGTTCCACTTTAGGGGATGGAGAATCAGTATCTGACTTGTCTCTTCATTGATGGTTGGAATTATGGACTAGTCAAAGCCCTGTGTAAAAAAAGAAGAAGAAAAGAATGTATTTGCTGACTGGTAGAAAGAGAAAATATACTAGGTGGAGTCACACCTGTGAGTCACTAGGGGCTGGAGCTAGCAGTCTCAGAGCCTTTCTAGACCTTTCTAGAAAGTTCCAGCTGGGGTGGAGCTTCCATGAGTCACTAGCGGGTGCAGCTAGCAGTCTAGCTCTATATACCCCCTCCCAGAGCCTTTCTAGACCTTTCTAGGCCAGTTCCTGCTGGAGAGAAGGAGAAAGAGAGCAGTTCCTGTGTGGTCATTTTAAGTGGGTGAGAGTTGAATTTTGAAAACTCTTGGGAAAAAGTGTGTTGTTGCTGGGGCGTGGAGTCACACCTGTGAGGCACTAGGGGGTGGAGCAAGCAGTCTCAGAGCCTTTCTAGACCTTTCTAGAAAGTTCCAGCTGGGGATGGAGCTTTTTAAACTGGATCACAAATCGGTTTGAACCGTTTTAAATGACTTGAAGTGAAATGGTTTGCACTTGAACTGAATTGCTGAAGCGACTCAGAGAGAGGGGCTATGCCCTAGACCCCTTTAACCGACATCTTTTTGACGCTGAGTTTTCCCGTTTTTTTGGATAAATCAATTCCTTGCAAGTGTGAACCAGATGTGGATTGGAATCGATTTAAATTTGCCCTTTGGCCAGCTGGAGTGGGTTCATTTTGAATCGATTCATTTGTGAATGTGGACCACAAGTGGGTTATTTTATAGGGAAAAAATTAGATCAGGGCAAGTATAGTGTGAATCACGCTCCACTGTCAAATTACTCTATCAACTTGGATGGCAAACCAATTTATTTGTAAGTGGGAATGAGGCCTTGGTAAGATTATTCAGTGGAAGTTTGCCATTCCCTTTGTCAGTGGTTAAAAAAGTATGACTTTCCTACCATTGTGCAATGTGCTTTCATGGCTGAATGCGAATTTGATCCCTTGTCTCTCAAAGTCCTAATCCAATGCTCAAACTACTACACCACATTGGCTCAAAAGAGTGGGTTATGAGAATGAAACAACCATCCTCACTAACCCATAGGAAAGGACCCTAGGACCCTAGTAACACTCTGTCTGTTGGCTGCCAACAAAACCCATTTTTATCTTTACTTGAAAATGGCCATTCTGCTAAAAATAAATTAATCAAATATTCTGCTAGATGAGCAGGCCAATACCTTTACTTAACCCATCACCCCTCTTTGTTTCAGAATATGAGGTTTTAACAGTCACTCACAACATTTGGATAATAGAGGTTGCTAATGTTTTGCAAGGGTGACTGACAAGCATATCGGTGCCACATCAGGTAGGCATGAAGCACAGTATATTGAAGTTGACAGTGCTTGATAATTTACAACTTTCACCTTCAGCGTCTTAGAATTTACATTACAACCACTGAAGAGAAACCCCCGGAGCCAAAGAAAATTGATGGGACTGGAATCCACATGTGACATCCCAGAGACTTCAAGGCTGCAATCTGACACTCCTTTACCTGGAAGTAAGCCCCATTGGACTCCATGGGGCTTGCCATTGAGTAGCTGTGCAGACAATTGCACTACCACCTATTAAATTTTGCACATGGGGAAGATCAGTGAAGTGCTTGGGGGAAAATCTGTTTTATGACCTGGCTGCATCTAAGCAGGCTTCATCTGCCAGCTGTCTATCTCTGGGATATTTTGTAGTATGTTTTAAATAAACGTCATGTTCAGACGTTTCCTGCTCACTTAATATATCATGGGTACTTTAATTAGCATTCTTCCCTGAGACAAAAGTTGGTGTCTACAGTGACAGAGGTCTGTGTTAACATAAAGCAGGACTTGGTTGTTCTTTGGAAAATTTGTTGCACCTCTTGAAGTATTCGGTATAGTAAAACACACACACACAAACGTGATAACATGGCCAGAAAAATCACAATCACATTTTAAAAGCAACATATATCTAAACTAAAATCCGTCCACCTGCATCCAGGATGTCTGGCAGCTGTCCTTAGTTATTCTGTTGCATACATATTGTATACCCCTTGACACAGGGAGATAGGTTGGTTTCACCCCATGGCAATACCAGGGCTAGGACATGGGTCAGAGGACCAGGGTTCCACAGTCTTGGAAAGCCCCTAAAGCAATGCCCTAGGCAGCAGTAGATCAAATTGCAGATGTAACCATCTGGTTAAGTCAGAGGCTTCATCGGCACACCATTTTAAAGGGATTTTCAGAGTACAGAAATCAGAGATCATTTGGACTCCACCTTCCTCTTAGAATGCCCTTGCAAAATGTGCTGAATTTTTTTATTAAAAATGTTTTGCTTAAGGATAAAATAGATAAAATAGAGAGAAAATATGACTAGAAATGCACACTGTATTTTGCAAGGAAATGCTTAAAAAATGTGTCCCTCAATATGAAGGGGAAAACTCATTTTTGTGCAGATGAAGAAAAGTTCAGATTACTGTAGAAATAGGATGGGACATGCTTTTGAATGAATCCATGTCAAACTGGTGTGTGTGTGTGAGTGAGTGTATGTACCTTCAAGTTTCCTGTCAACTTATGGTGACCCCATGAATTTAATATAGTTTTTCTTAGGCAAGGAATACTCAGAGGTGGTTTTGCCGTTTTTTTCCTCTGAAATATAGTCTACAGTACCTGGTATAAAATACTGATATACAGTGCACCTGTGCCATATGCGGGCGCACTATACATGGCTTTCAGCTTACACTGAAGCCACGTGACCAAAGGATGAATGGCATGTGTGCTGTGGTGTGAGCATGAACCCTATTATATTGAACAGGCCTTGAGCATACGCACTTTTCACCTTACGCCGGGGGGGGGGGTCCAGAACAGATCCCTGGTGTAAGGAAGGGGGCCACTGTATTTACCCCATGGGAAAAGTGTCTTCTGGAGAACACAGTTGTTTGGTGGATAATTGTGCATGTATGTGTATGTATGTGTGTATGTATGAACTATGTGCTTTGGAAAGCAACTTTTCGGGCAAGAAACAGTTGGTCCTCCAGATGAGTTGGATTGTAGTTCCCCAGATCCCTTACCATTGTCTGTGCTGGCTGGGGATTCTGAGAACTGGTCCAAAACATCTGGAGGGCCGAAGGTTTGCCAACCCTAATGGACAACTGAGAGCAATAATGGTAGGTCTACGTACACAGCTTTATACATTAATATGTCTCAACATCTGCTGAGTTTCAGTGAAATGAAAAACCCCAAGTACCAGCTACAGCTTCTCTCTTGAACCAATAAAAGTGAAATAATTAGTGCCCATGAAAACCAATGAGATGTAGTGGTTTTAGGGCTGGACTAGGATTCCAGGGGACCAGAGTTCAAATCCCCACTCAGCCATGGAAACCCAGCAGGTGACCCTCGGCAAGCTACACTCTCTCAGCCCAGAAGGATGGCTTCCTTTCTGAATATAGCTTATCAAGGAAACCCTAGAACAGGGTCACCATAAATTGGAGGCAGCTTGAAGGGACAAAAGAGCAACAACAAATCTTGTCCACGTGAACACAGCCAGATCTGTCACTGTCCTGTATACTGAGAGATGACAATATGGTCAAAGAAGTACAGAAAGGGGGAAAGGCTGCTTCAATTAGATTTGTGTGTGTGTGTGTGTGTGTGTGTGTATATATATATATATATATATATATTCAACTGAAGTTTTAAAGTCATGGAAAGTGGCAACCTCAATTGAAAACATTGGTACTTATTCACAGACAAAGGCTTTGAGGAATGCTGTCATCTTTCTGTGTTGCGGTGTGATCAGAGACCAGTACTACATGCCATGAGAACCTATGCAGGGATGAGAAAGCAATAGAAACATGCTTTGATGGACATTGGTTTGAATTGCACTGAACACTTTCCATAAACGGAACCCGGAGGGATGTGAAGGACCGAACTGAAGCAAAGACATGAAAAGGATCTTCAAAGCGGCTTGTGAGAAACAGTGGCGTCTGGGACCAGGGTGGCTTTCTTCCGCTCCCAGTGGCCTGCCTGGAAGTGAACATTGCAGGCTGGTGAATAAGGTCACTCGGCAGCTTCAACATGAAGACTGGCTGTCAGTACAAAGTGGTACACAGTTTTGCAGTGATAAGAATTCAGGATAGGTGGAGCAAGTGGGATAGGATTTCAGACCCTTTCAGCACGTGCCTCATTGACCTGGATTAACACCAGATGGTTCATTGGAGAATAATGAAAACAGAACAAAATAATGGCATTTAAAGTTTATTTTATGGAGTGTATACATTTCCCAGTACCCACGTGGCCAGAAGGTGGAAGGACCTGCCTGTATGAATACCTTTCCATGCCATCTGAACTGAGAACAACAACCGCAAAATTTTGACCAAATTCACGCTTATGACTAACATCATCACCCCCCCCCCTCTCCTGCCTGATGAAGAAGCCAGTTGCGGCTTTGAAAGCTCACAACATATATATTATGCATTACGGTTGGCCCAATAAAGGTATTGCTGTTTTGTGGATTTTGGGTGTTATTGTACTTTGCTATCCCTGGATATGTCTTCGGAACAAACTGAAATAGGGCTGTGCTCAAATTAGGGATGGATGAAAATATGAAGTCAAAGGCTTTCATGGATGGCACCCATATTTTATTGTGGGTTTTTTGGGCTGGCATCTCTCTCTCTCTTTTTATACAGAATAATGCATCCTCAATATTTTGGGATGTTCAAATATGGGGAGAAATTTGTGTGAGATTCTCACTGATTTACTATTCTTCCCGACAGGGTGTGTGTGTGTGTGTATGTATATATTATTTTCGAGGTGAGAAAAAGGAAAGAAATATCTCAAAACCTTCTTCTGTGCAGAAATCTTGATTCAGCTGTAAGCTCTAAGGCTGAATGATTATTTAGAACAAGGGCCCCTTTGTGCTATACAATTACAGGGTTATATTCCACTTTAACTGCTATAGCGACATCCCAGGGTATCTTGGGATTGGTAGTTTAGAGATGAGTACTTAGCCAGACAACTACAGACTCCAGGACTCCATGGGATGGAACCATGGCAGCTAAAGTGGAAAAATAACCCTATATTTGCATAGTATGGATAGGCCCCAGTACTTTCCCAAACCCATACTCACCAATTATTTCAGTTGTGAGCCTTCTTTATTCTCTTTATTCCAAATCCCAGCTGATCAAATTCCCCTCAGCACCTGTCATTTGATACTTTTGTAAAATTGAAACGTACTGTTGTGGGTAGGGTTGAACACTGTCATTGTGCATTCTGTCTGGAAATATAATGCACTCCTGGGATCTCTTCTAAAACAAGTTACGGCTTTTAAAATGATTATTATAAATAACAGCACCAAAAATATTTCTGGATGAGCAAGACATGTGTGGATCAACCAGTACAACAATTTAGAACTGGTTCCTTATATTTCCAAAACACTTTCCCTTCCATTCTTGTCCAACGGTCTGCTTTAACTGACCTAATTCCCTTCCTTTCCAGCTTTCCATTCTGTCTCCCTAGTAACATGCCACCCCTATTCTACTAGAGGACGGAAATCCCAACCTCGTTCATCCTTTTACTGTAAATAAGTCAATGAAGGAATTTTTCTCCTTGCTGTGAGACAGCAATATGGATTTTTTTTTTTTTAAAAAAGGGGTAATTTGCTGGTGTCACAAGAATAATTTTTGTGCATTTCTGCAAATGTGCAAAATCTAAAACCGACAATTATTTTGCTAAAAGCCAATGCAACTGGATAAGTAGTTTGCTTCTTTATGATCTGTTAGCCTGTCTTTTTGTGCTTACTCTCTCTGTGCGCATATGTACACTCAGCATCCCAAACAGAAAAGCAAGTCATGATCTCTCAGCCTCAGAAGATGGCAATGGCAAACCCCCTCTGAACAAATCTTGCCAAGAAAGCCCTGTGGTAGGTTTGTCGTATGGTCACCATTAAGTTGGAAACGATTCGATGGCACACAACAACAAGAACAACAACAACCCACAAGTTTCACCAATAGGTGGATTTTCACCTTTTCTGTACATCTTTACGTTCTCCATCCCTTCAACATTTGACATCTCAGCAAATGATGGACCTAAACAACATAGAAAGAGCATTCAAATTCCCATAGATTTATAACAGAACTCTGGGAAATTTACAATAGATTTATAGCTTATAAATAAAGTTTATCATAAATCAGTTTTCTCATAGGCCATATTTCTCTACTTGACCTTCTACTATAGGCAGCTATTTTCTTCTCAAGTACAGAACCTTGAGTCAGTGCAAAAAACCTGGCTTCCATTGTCACTTGTTGGACACTCAGTACTAGACTCTTAAAGGAAGAGACCGTGCAATTCAACCACCATCTATGATGTAGTTCCTAGTTTCTCCCACTGAGTAACAAAGCTCTAAAAACCATGACCAAGATCCTGCCCCAGAGTTGTAGCTATGCAGACTTCTGAAATCCGCCTCCAAAGCCAGTCAGCCATCCTGAGAAATAGAGGTCTTTGGCACTAGCAAGCAGAGCACTGCAGGATCTCCTGCCGGCAAGCAATGTAGTGACTGAAAGATATGACAGAACCTAACAGAAATCCCAGCTTCTGTGTCTAACAGTACCATCATGGGAAGGCTGACTGGCTCTTAAAGTAGGTTTGGCGATATTTACAGTCATGCTTCAGTGTCTGTATCCACTGGGGTTTGGTTCCAGTACCCCCCTTGGATACCAAAATCTGTGGATGATCACATCCTGTTAATTACAATGGGGTAATAAAATGGTGCCCCTTATAAAAATGGCAAAAATGGATTTGCTTAGGAATTAAAAAAAAATCCAGCCATAGATGGTTGAATCCATGCATGCAGAAATCCATGGATACATTGGGCCGGCTGTAATGGCACCTTGATTGCCATTCTGCGAAATCTGCAAAAGTCAAAGCTGCAAAATGTGGAGGTCCAGTTGTAATTTCATATCACTTGGGATAACCATGACAAACATTATAGAAGATTTGTTCTTAACCAGTTCTGAGAGACAAAACAGAACAGAAATTGGTTCATGTAATTTGTATTTAAGGATTAGCAGATAAGATCCCACTGTTGTTGTTTTTTGACACTCCTTTTAACAAGATGATAGTCCATTACCCTTCCTCCTTTACTTGCAAGGACTTTCCTCCTTTCATGGGTGTCATTGCTTACAGCAAAACAGTTTGGGTATTTCTCCCCTCCTTTGCTCAGGGTTCCTCCATGCGTTGTTGGTTGCTTTCTATGGATGAGAATGGCTGTTATGAATTTGACAATAGTTCTCCAAACTCCCCCATGGAGAGGGTTGACTGTCGAGGATAGGACAGTCAAAAGTTTCACGTATCGCAATCAACCCATTTTTTTAAAGTTTTGAGACAAATTCCAAAAGAAATCTGTCAGCGAAGAAATGAAGTCGAAGTTGCCCGGAGCTGGTGAAGCATGTTGATCCAATTACAATGATCCACTCATATCCTTCAGTCCTTCTCCCCTGCAAATCAATTTTCATTGTAGCTCAGGGGACTTCCCTCTTTCCCCATCCTACTCCCAGCTTTTGGTAATGCACAGAAACATCTGTAAATGTATTTCTGATACTTTTCTTTCAGGAAATTTCTTTGCCTCCCCCACACCCCTGTAAAGATATTGAACTCAATAATGATTCATTTTTTTTAAAAAATTTTTTTGTCTGTGATGTACTTCACTTATGATAGCACAATAACTAGAATCTAAGGCTGCATCTATACTGCATAAATAGTGCAGTTTGACACCACTTTAACTGCTATGACTCAATGCTTGGATTTGTGGTTTTGTGAGATATTTAGCCTTCTCTGGTGTTCTGGTGCCACCACAAAGTACTCTGGTAGCACAGCAAACTACGGATCCCAGAATTCCATAGCATTTAGCCATGGCAGTTAAAATGATATCAAACTGCATTACTTGTGCAGCATGGTGACAACCTACATCGAGGTGTTTAGATGCAACCAGAGGCTCTTGAACTTTACCTAATGATGGTGCTATGATTCTGGTTTAACCGCTATGACTGTGTCATATGGAATCCTGGGACTTGTAGTCTGGCTGAGAGTTCTAAATATCCCTCTCTAAACTTGAAATTCCAGGATTCCATAGGATGGAATCAGGTCAGTTAAAGTGTAATCCTACAGTGACTTTTTTTATTCAGTCCCCAAATTTCTGTCAATGCACTAGTTTAATAAGTCAGCTAAGAATGTATTTTTCCAAAGAAGCTGTCATTTTCAACTGCAATTATTTGCATGTGAGCCAGCATGGTGTAGTGGTTTGAGTGTTGAACTATGGCACTAGGAAATCCATGTAAACTCAGTGGATTATCTTGGACATCATCATACTTTCTTTGCCTCAAAGGAACGCCATGGAAAATCTCCTCTAACAGACCTTGCCAAGAAAACCCCATGATAAAGTCACCTTAGGGAAAATCAAGAATCTATTTTTTCATGGAAGCTCGGCGAATTTAGTCATTTTTTTGGTACTCTGGGCCAATTCCTGAATTCAGAGTTCTTTACTTCTAAGTGTAAATGTTTTATGCCAAGGTCTTGGCTTTCCAGTTTTTAAAAAAGAAGAAAGAGAGACATACATATGACTAATCTTTTCTATATTGGAGGGCATGCAATCTTGATTTCCAAAATTCAGAGGAATGAAACAAACCAAACCAAATTTTCATTTCTTAAAATATTTTTATTAAGGGTTGCCAGATTGAAAACTAGGGAGGGCTCCTATACCTTTAGCAGCTGTGTTGAAGAGGGATTTTGAGAAAGTGTTGCTTGTCCTGTGGCCAGGCAACAAACAAAACCTGCTGAAATCCTCTCTCCAACACAACTATTAAAAGTATAGGAGCACTTTCCAGTGTTCACTCTGGCAATCCAGTATTAGATATTACAGCTTGGTCCAGCTATGATCTATCATAGGTTGGAGCTGTGTAGCTCTCCAAATGTTACTGGACTGCAACTCCCAGCATTCCTTACCACGTCTGATGCTGGCAAGGGCTCATGGGAGTTGCAGTCCAACAACATCTGGACGGTGACATGATTCACACCCTTAAACTGAGCAAGAATAAACCAGCAATGGAAGTATATCCATTTTTATTTAGTTTTCTAACACTATAATCCTATACCTGCCTTCTCAAAAGTAAAGTCTTCATCGAATTTAACCAAGCTTACTCCTGAGTAAGCGTGTACAAGACTGCAGCCTTAATGAGGACATTTCAGTGACAGACGTAAAGCATACCACTTGAAAAATGCTTAACCTGATGGTCGCAGCTATTGTGTTAATACAATATGGGTATAAATGAGGTAAATGTGATATTAATAGCTTAATAATGCTTTCACTTTGTCACTGTTATCAGACCAACGGAGCTTTCCTGAAGAGTCGGAAAAATGCTTTCTGCAAAGAGAGCATTTTTCTCATGACAAGGGCATTACCCTCTGCCAGTGAAATAGCTTTTGTATTCTTTTGCCAGGAGAGGGCACTTGTGATACTGTCTTTGGTGTGACAGTGTGTGTTGGAAGACCTGCTCATCACATTGGGATTGGGGGAAGGGTGTGTGTTTTGGGTGTGTAGTCAGGCTTGGAAACTGTCTATGCCTTATGAATTGGCAAGGAACAAGAGTGGTTAAAATGGAAGATACCTTATGAAATGTGATTGATGGTGATGGAAGGAGAAAATATAGGCCTATTCAAAAGCTTTACCCCCCTAAAGGAGGCAACCCTTCTACCTCTTACACAAGAAAAAAAGTGTGCAAGATTTAGGGATGGAATTCTTTACTAACTTTCTTCTTGAAGAAAGCAGTGCATAATTTTAGGATTTCTTTTTCTTGCTGTGAGAAAGTCTTCGGTTTTGAAAGACTGTGTGTGCCAACTATTATTTTATACTTACAACAGGAGTATGATGTGCTTCCTATATATATTCTGTGATGAACTTCTATTGGCTGGAAATTGATGATAGCACTGTATAGCTTAACCAGCTGGGCAGATATCTCCGCTGGCTTGTGATCCAACAACTCTCACTGGCTGGAAGAGCAACAACCCAAAGGTTGTAGATGTTCTTCTGCCGCCACCTTCTGATTGGAAATCATAGTGTGATGTATGCTATCTGTGCCTCCCTGCAAGATATTACAACAGTCTCAAACCCTGTACCTCAGCCTCCTGCTGCCATCGTCTGGTTGAAAGTTTTCTTACAATGCACCCCAGTTGATGTTGCTTGATCTATTGCCATGCACTCAAACAACACCCCTTTGAGAACCATGCATGGAGGCCTCATAGATGAGGCATCCTTGGACTAACTGTGAACAAGATTTTGCTTGACAGATCTAGACCGAGTGACAGAACGAGAAAGATAATTACTCTACATTTCTTCTTTTCTTGTTCTGTCAAATTGAATAAATACTACTGCGTTCAGAAATCCAACATTTCTTGGGTGAGGTGAACACGAATCAGCACTTGAAAGAAACAAAAGACAACCTGTACACAACTCAATCTGGCCCTGTATGTTGACTTATGAGTCACAAAAGGTCATCAGACACATTTAAAGCAGGGGGCAAACAGACATAAGGTTGACTTAGATTTCAATGGAGCATTTAGATTCTAGAAGAAACTTCTTAATGGTAAGAGCTGTTTGACAATGACATTAATTGTTAGTTGGTTGGAAGGTTGTCCCATTTGGAGGTCTTTAACAGCCAACAAACACCATCTAATTAAAATAATTTTAAAATAACCGTCTAATAAAAATAATAATTGTAAGCCGCTCTGATAGCCTTTAGGGCTGAAGGGTGGGGTATAAATAAATAAATAAATAAATAAATCTGGTGGATCTGCCTCTCCGTCAAGACGGTCATTTGATTAAATAGATGGAAGGCATCTCTCAAGCTATGATTCTATGAAGATGATGCTCAGGGCTTGATTTGATGATGATGATGATGATGATGATGATACTTATGGCTTGGGATGCTCCAATACATTTTGCTTCTTGGGGCAAATGACAAAATACGCTACTTCCATACGTTCCATCTACAGAAACAAAATGGATTGGCAGCTGAATCTTCCACACTGCTGATAGTACAGTGTCTTCTACTGACCTGTCCATGCACAGCTCTGTCCCCCAAGGAAAGAGAATGGCCAGGGAAAAGGCTACAGATATTCCACTGCTGTCTGCCCTGGATCAGTCACCTAAGGCAATTTTCTTCCTTGGCTAGTAGCAAACCTGGGCCAGTTTACCCAGACCAAGGTCTTTGGGACCCCAGAATAATCCCCCAAATAAATCCTCCCCTTCTGCACATTTGTGGCCTATCCTGAGAGTGGCGGAGAAATAATTAACACTAAATACTAGTATTTTACTTAGATGACAGTGCAAAAATCTTCATGTGTGAATTCATTTTCAGCTCTACAGTGTCAGTGAAACTAACAGCCTGCTTCCCATGCATTTTTACTCAATTAGTCAAGTACAGGTTGAGTCTCCCTTATCTGAATTTCTGAAATCTGAAATATTCCAAAAATCCATAATTGTACACAGCATTGGCTGGGTTAGTGACACCTTTGCTTTTTGGTGGTTTAATGTACATCAACTTTGTTCCATGCACAAAACTTTTAAGAATATTATGTATGAAATTCCCTTCAGGCTATGTGCATAAGGTGTATACAAAACAGAAATGAATTTCATGTTTACCCCTGGGTCTCGTCTCCAAGATATCTCATTACGTAGACGCAAATATTCCCAAATCCGAAAAAACTCCAAAATCAAAAACACTTCTGGCCTCAAGCATTTCGAAGAAGGGCGAGTCAACCTCCCAGATTTAAACATGAAGTTCATTTCTGTTTTGTATACACCTTATACACATAACCCTGAAAGTAATTTTATAAACAATATTTCTCATAGTTTTGTGCATGAAACAAAGTTGGTGTACACTGAACCATCAGAAAGCAAAGGGGTCACTATCTCAGCCAACCCCGTGTACAATTCTGGATTTTTGGAATATTTCAGATTTTGGAAGTAGCAACAAACAATACCTACGGTATTCTCCCCATTGTTGGGCTTCTTGCCTGTCAGGGACTTGGAGTAAATCTCCAAAGGGACCATAGATCACCGGGTTGTGACCATTACAATAGCACGGGTGCCAGGACGAACCTGGGACTTTTCCTTTAAATTTGCTGCTGGAAAAAAAGAGAGATGATGCCACTACTACAGCTTTTCCTACCCACTCTCCCCTCCCTATTCTGTCATCTGCTCCTCTCATTGCCTGCTGGGTGATGCATCTGGAGTTTTATTCATCATGGCAGGTGGGGAGGGAGAAGGGATGGCATGAGGAATATGGGATAAGCCATAGTTCCTCATCTCTCAGTTGAACAGAGAGAAAGGTAAAGGGAAAACCTCTGGCTTGCAACCCTCGATGGCACCCCGAGATGCCTAGGAGAGATCAACAAACCAGAGGAAACTGGCAGGGTGGAAGCAAACATGATTAGATGCCTGGTGAGAATAACTTACAAGAGAAGGTTAAAAGATTTAAACACATGATGCTTGGCGGGGGATAATGATATTAGTGGACAAATATTTGAAGACTGGGAAAGCCAAGGAGGGCACAAAATAATTGTGCAAAGTATAATTAGGGTAATATTTAATTAAACGCACTGAAATTCTTTTTAAAAAAGAAAAGAAACAGATGACTCTGTGGAAAACTTGATGATACATTTCTCTGTCAAACAAGTTCTGAGAGAATCAGTAGAAATCCAATTACTTAGCGCACTTCCCCCTCCCTCCCAAGAACATAATCATGAAGTAACCAGGAGAAAATACTAATAGCAAAGCTGCCATATTAGCCCCTCCACCATCATCTCACCCCTCTGGCAGAGAAAAGAGGCAAAGAAATGACCAGTAAATTATTATTCAGGGGTCCTTTTTCTCATGGAAGTACCATCACTAGGGTCGCCAAAACAGGAACATCACATACCCACATATTAATAGTGGCTCCCATATTAGTCGGGGAGTGAATCCGGTCAAGTAAGTGACATAGGGCATTACTACCTATGACTTTTAAACTGTGATTATAGTCATAAAATAGTGCCTTTGGTGATAGTTATTCACACAATGTCACCTCAACCCTGATCCCTTGCTGCTGTGTCTGTCAAGTGTGGTTAGGGCATCCTTTTTCATTGATGGGGGAAACCCATCAATAGCTTCCAATCATGCAACAATCCTAAGACTCCTCAAGTGCAAAATGTCACCCCTGCGGCAGTTGAAAAATTGGCAGTCACAGTCTCCTCCTCTCCTTTTTTGAATTTCTTTTCTTTTTAAAAACTTAAGTCACATTACCAGAACTTCAGAACTGCATTAAAAAGTTTTTAAAAAATGAAATTTAATAAAACAAAAGGCATGCTGCTTAGGCCATAGGGTAGCAAACCTGGGTTCAAGTGGACCCTGGAAGAGAGTGTGATGGTTGCAGCAGTCTCAGTTCCATGATTGTGAAGATGTGTGATAATGTATGTTTATGTTTTCATTTATTAGTATGATTTTGGCAAGACTGAGGCTCATGTGATAAAGTCTGTATTTCTGTAATTCCTTGCTAATTTTATTTTTGAAGCAAGTAATGAATAATTTTAGAAAATGGTTGTTCCTGTTGTGACAAAGCCTGCAAAAACCATGCAGTTTTTGTACCCAATCCATAATTTGGGCCTTATTCTGCCAAATAAAATAAAATAAAAGAGCACATGGTTGTTTTGTGTATGTGTATATAGTGTTTTGTATATATAGTGAAGAACCTATGTGTTAAAGCTGGTTTTCTGGAGAGGTTATTATAATCAATATAATGCCAAATGTCTGATAATCTAGCTTTCCCTGAAATGGCGCACAATAATCAGGTACATAATAACAATTCATAGGCAGTTAGCAAGGTGAGAGATAAGAGATGGATGGATGGATGGATGGATGGATGCATTAAAAATAAGTAGAGATTTCTATGATTATTAAAATGTTGCTGTAGCAACAAACTAATTTTTGGAGATTATCCACAACAATGTGAAAGATGCAGAAAAGTACAGAACAGAAGGATGGCTAAGTTTATTCATATCAAGGCTTCCTTTGTACCGCTGAAAGAAATGAACATATTTTCATTTTATTATTCTCTACCCCCCCCCCCCCCTTTATTTTTGGACTTCCTTAAATCAGCTTTGTCAATGGTGCTTTCCATCTCTTGGGAAGGGGACGATGGGGGGAAAGAAGAAAACCCCCCAACACAATGTGGTCATTTCAGCAGAAAACAGAAGATATACAGTGTAATTAACAACCGCATACAGCCACAAGTGAAAATACACACTCCCTTGTGATTGATCGTTGGAAGTTGCCTAAATTTGGGTGTTGACAATTCACAAATGACTCTGTTAAGACCTGTGCATGAAAAAAAAAATGTGAGTGATTGTAGTAAATGAACAGCCATTAATCACAAGCCACTGCCAAGCCTCCTATAGTAGTGTACAGCAGCTTTTAATGTATGTTTCCCTAATTGGAAGTTACGGTAGTGGTGCAGAATCCCAAGTGAATAACAACTTCTGTTGTGCAGTATGCACAGTGGAAGCTTTCTTGCATTTTACTTTGGAAGATCAGCTGAAAAGTTGTAGAAATTTATGATCCCCCACCATTTATCCTCCTAAGCTATAAAAATATGCCAGTGGAAAGCTCCAGAAAGGTTTAACGTGTTGTCAAAGCGCTAATTTCATTCTTCATTATCTCCCCCAAATCTACATTTAAAACCGGGTCCTCTGAACTACGGCGGGCTGTTGTTTAATGCATATCTGTGTGTAGATCTCTGACAGAAACCATTTTTCTTGTCTCTCTGGTGGCTCATATAGAAAGATTTATGCCCATTATGCATAAATTCTTTGTCTCGTAATATTGTTCCAGCATAATCAGCAGAAAAATCCAAGGAAAGGCACCCACAACAGCCACAAAATAAAATCTAACAAACATGGATATACCTATATTTCAGATAGTTTACCAGAGCTTCTTTCCTAATAATAATAATAATAATAATAATAATAGATATCCATTAACACTCCAAAACAATGAGGCCTAGACACATGAAATTTGGCATATATTAACTGTAGCAGTGTGCATATCAATGTTATTTTGGCTAAAAAATAATCAATTTTAATTTAAATGTATCTTTGTGTTTTGAAGGCTGCAGTGCCATCTTCAATCACTAGCTGGCAGACTTTTCTAATCAGTGCATAGCATTGCAGTCAATACAGTTTGAAGCCAAGAGAAACTTCTGGCTTCAAATTATAGACCCTCCTCTCTGTTGAGGGCAATGGTGCCCCAGAAACATGGGACAGACCCTTCCCTTAAATGTCTGTAAGGTTGAATCATGGCAGGGGAATGCCCAGGGTACTAGTAGCTTTCCTCAGGCATGGCAAATAACATGGGCAAATATGATAGAAATGATATACTTTCATACACACAAAACACACACACACACACCTATTATATATATTTTGTTTGGCCAGTGCTAAACTGGATCTCCCAAGTCCTAGTCCAGCACACTATGCACTTCACCAAATTGATTTTAAGTTTTAGGCTGGAGAGGGCTTGAAATGAGGCTTCTAGTTCCTTCCCATGTTCGTCTGAAGTCATTCTTTCTGATCTTATTTTGTACATCTTCTACATGCATCAGCATATGAACCAAGACCCAAAACACAATCACTGAACACAAAAGGATAGTAGATACCACAGGGAATATAGCATTTCTATGCTTTCAATCCTGAATCTTCAGCTACTATCCTTTTATATTTCAGTACCTGCTATCCTTTTATGTTCAGCACCTGCTATTTAATAGGCTGACCAATTACACATTTTCCAAATGTAGGATATGAGAGGCCATTGATTTGCATAGAGTTTTCATATGTCCATTGATAACATAATTTACAGATGACACTTTCAATGGAAGACAATCTTTCAAAGAAACAACCACCATTTTTAATGAAGGACAAATGGTCACCATGTCGGCAAATGTAAGAGATAGTACTGGATCTCTGGATTTGGATTTTGTTGTATTTTGCTTATGGCCAACGTGACCCCATCCCAATTTCTCAAACTGGTGAAATCCTTGCATAGGTTTCCTCTGAATGGAGCTAAAACAACAACAACACAGTTCTATTGAATCTTTCCAAATGTATCAGTAGTTATTATTATTACTATTCTGCTTTCCTTCCAAAATGACTCAAAGTGGCTCATCCAATTCAGGTTTTAAAGCATTTTTTGTCTCTCACACTTCAGCTGCCATATTGTTCAGGAAAGGCACCAATCTGCTAGAGAGGCTTCCTGGATAGGGCATTTGAAAGAATAGGAAACTTTGCTTCCCAGACCTGCTTAATTTAATTTTTCTTACGATCTGAGCCTTAGGATCTATGCCGGCATTTTTTTTACTGTTCATGTTATTAGGGAGGAATTTTTTTTGTTAGGAAGGAGTTGGATGAAAAAAAAATTATGGCCATTTTGTTTATCATCTTGTTCACTCTTGACAGCAAAAAGGGAAATTGAAATAAAAATTGCAATAATCGAAGAGCCACACCGGCAAACAGGCTTAGCCTTGTGCTTGTACGGAAAATATTATTTATTTAATTTATTTCTTAAAGATCAGGAGGCCAGAAATTCTGTAAGAAAAAAAAAAGTTACATGGGAGATTAGGCCACACGGTCACTTTCTTAAAATGCTTCTCATTTCTTAGTTATGGCTATATATTTTTCTGCAACTTTCCCTTCCCGAAATCACATTTCTTTCCAATCAGATTGTCTGCCCTGGGGCTGTTGACCTTTTATTTCGCCCATCTGGAAAACAAATGAAGCAGGAAGGCTCACAAAATGAGATACTAATCAGAGGTGCTGTTTGTTTTTTGGGAGCTTGGCTTCCAACTTATATTTCTCCCTAGAGGCAATGCCAGCTTTGCAGTGGATAGTGCAGTCAACTACTATAAGGAGAACCAGCAGTTTGCCTCAAATCTCTTTCTCTCTCTTTCCCTCTCCCTCTCTCTTTTCCTTCCTCGCTTTCTTTCATGGGGAAACTTGGGACAGAAATCACAGCCCCCTTGAAAATAAAAAGAAGAACTTGTTAGGAATGGGTCGATCTGTCCCATTTCTATGGTTTTCCTTCTACCTCCAACTTTGTTCCATGCCAATCATTTATTTATTTGTACAGAACCAAGTTGTACATTGATTTGTGCACAATGTCCCCCCACATGGATGGATTAAAGAAAAGTGAATCCCTGTTTATTGGTTCATATTATATTATTAGCATTGCCTCTTGGTTTATATACTGCTTTTTCTTCACTTCTGAGACTCTAAGGATTTTATCTCATGAGGAAAATTGGAAGGTTAACCCGATGCCAATCCGGGGTCATTCATGGGATTTCACGTCATTTTGAAAGTGATTATGAGACTTTGTAAATGGCTTTCTAAGTGGCTTACAAAGTTAAAACAGGCACAAATAAAAGATGACATTATTAAAATTTGCCTGTGTCTGTGTTTATTTTATTTAATTATTATTATTTATTTATTTGGAGTATTTATATCCCACTCTTCAGCCACAAAGACCCCCAAGTCATGTTGTGTGCCTTCAAGTCATTTCCAATTTATGGCACCCCGAACACAAACCTATCACAGGGTTTTCTTGGTGTGTTTCTTCAGAAGGGGTTTGCCATTACCATCCTCGGAGAGAGTGTGACTTGCCTAAGATCACCCAGAAGGGTTCCATGTCTGAGCCAGGATTCGAATCCTGGTCTCCAGAGTCATAGTCCAATGGTCAAACCACTGTGCCATGCTGGCTCTCACACTCTTACTCACCCTGTATTCTTACTATTCTTGCTGTTCTCTATTCTTCCATCTATATACCAGTAATGGAATTCCTGGTCTTACACACACAAGCATCCTTTTTTACCTGAATCACTTCCGAAAGATGGGATAATCATATACCATAATAGCATGTCTCATTTTAAAAAAGAAAATGGCAGTTGGTGGACTAATATAAGCAGGGGTGGAGGGTGGGAATCACACTCAAACTTTCCATATATGAAAGTCATTTTAATAGACATTAATTCACTCACTAATGTAGGTAGTCTGAGGGCAGAGACCAAGTTTCTCATCCCAGCTGTGTTACATTTGAAAAAGGGATCTTGTAGCACCTTTGAGACTAACTGAAAGAAAGAAATTGGTAGCATGAGCTTTTCATAGACTTGACTCTACTTCCTGAGACGCATTTTTAGGAAGTAGCCTCAAGTCTACGAAAGCTCATGCCGCTAACCTTTCTTTCTTTCAGTTAGTCTCAAAGGTGAGACAAGATCCCTATGCATACTGATTTTCCAGACTAACATGGCTATGTCTTTGAATTGAAAACATAGTAAAAGATATAGGGCCCCATCAAACATCCCTCTGCCTCAACCAGTTAAAAGCTGAAAGCTTGTTTCCATAAGGAAATCGTTGCCTGTTGGTGAGAAGAGAGCAGAGAGGAAGACAAGTGAGCCTCTCTTGGGTGAGAGCTCCATAGCCTAGGAGCAGCCTGTAAGTAGCTTCATGATGTTCTGTCCTCCCATTTTCCACCAGATTGTAAATGTCCATGTTGTATGTTGCGGAGTGGGATTCAATACCTGAAAAGATGAAGTTGGTGGGGCTGAAGGAATGGAGATGCGTTGTAGTTCCATCTATGTGGACCTTTATGATACATCTCCCATTCCAAGAGATCAGCCATCATTTATCCTAAGGAAGAAAAGAATTGTTTTGATTTTTGAATTGGGGCTTGCATAATTTGCACAGAAGAGTGAATTTTTCCAGACCAAAGTACAGTCTTCTGGATATGATTTAGAGGTCATGACAAAACAAAATTGCAGAGAATGGTCTAACAGGGCCTGAAGTCTGGTTTTGCCATTGGCTAGTTCATTCCTAAGCATCCTCTCACAGAGGAAGAGCTGCAAAGCTATTCAAAGGACATCTGCTTGACAGACCTGGTTATTTTTGGCCTGAGTTCCCAAAGTGCAGAGTGGAACTGAAACATATGTGCTGCGGGATATAAAAACAATCTGTGCCCCTCCTTCACCTGTAGGAAAGGGTTAAATTCCTCTTTCCTGTACTTGAAAATGAGGACTTAGAAGCAAGGCAACCGGTCTTTAGTTTGAGGTTCCAATTATTTTAAAATTTATGTTATCTGTTTATCAGTTTGCTCACTGTCTTTCAATTCTATCTGTCTAGTCATCTGCATAGAACGCAGTCATTACAAAGTAAGGCAAATAATAGAAATAACAATTACACAGTGAAAGAGTAATTTTAAAAAGCTGCTTAAAATTTTTGTAGCCAGAGTGACATAGTGGTTTGGGTGTTGCACTACAACTCTGGAGACCAGGGTTCAGTTCCCAGCTTAGCCATGGAAACCCATTGGCTGATCTTGGACAAGTCACATCCTCTCAGCCTCAGGGGTAGGCAATGCCAAACCCGCTCTGAAGTTCTGCCAAGAAAACCCCATTATAGGTTTGCCTTAGAGTCACCATACGTCAGAAATGACTTGAAGGCACACAACAACAACAAGGTACAATTGGAGCTTTAAATGTCTTTTTCTCTCCTAGTCGCTTGATACGATTTTTACATTAAGAACATCAAGAAAGAGCAAAGGAAAGGAAGGAGAAGATTTACAAGTGAAATGGGGGGGGGGGGGGTGTGAGGCCATTTTGAAAAACTCATACAGATACGTTGTCCCTTTGGGCAGTATAAAACTGTTGGGAACAAAAGAAGTTTCTAAAATTGAATTGGGATGCTGTGATTACAATCATGTGCCTCGGTGGAATGACTGAAAATGCAGACTTCTTTTTTTAATTAGATAAGTGGGAAAGAGGGATGGCACAAGACATTTTGCAAGGTAAAAGACACAACGGCTCCCTCCTCCCATTCAGAAGGCAAGTGGTTTGGTGCTTAAACCTTAATTCAACGCTGACAGTGAGAGAACAGAGCCCTCCAAAACAATCCAGAACATTAGGTTGGATTAGGGGATTTAACAAAGACTATGTAATATATGTAGCTCTGTCCTCCAAGAGACAGGAATGACAGGGAGGAAGATCATAGTATAAAATTCTGCAGAATTATGATCTATGCTAAGCTTCCCCAATCCACACTTTGCTAGATCTACCTTATACCACTTCTATTGGTATCCTGTGGGTGTCCATACAAGGGAAGGGGTCAGAATAGTGTCCTTGTAGCCAGGAGCAAAACAGTGGCATCATCTATTGAGATCCACTGAGGTCCTCCAGAGTCAGTTGCATAATGATTACATTATCCATCAGAGACCTCCAGCACATGGACCCCAGCAGATCTCAGCAATTATTCCTACATAATAATGCGGGATGGTCCTTGTGGCCTCTTCCAACTCTTCTATGATTATATGATTCTATTCATAATGTCATTGGTCTGTGTCTAGTTATGGGGATATAGCCAGGCGCTTTGGGATCCCTCCATTCTCTGCCAGCAGCTAAATGGTGACTCCTAGGGAAGGCTTTGGTCACTGTGACCACCTCTGCAATGACCGAAAAGGATATACACAGGGATTGTGCTTGCATATATCACGAACAGAATGATGGCCAGTATCTGCTGTCTAAAGAGGTTGCCTCACACTGCATAGAGGGAAGACTGCCCTGCTTGGAAGACAGTGAATAATATTTCTCTGGAGTCTGTCTATACATGTCCTGATGAACCCGCATGTCAGAGACTGAGCCAGCTTCTCCCTTTTGCAAGGCTGGATTATAAATGGTACCCTTTGAACAAATGGTCCAGGGTCTTTTCTGTTGGTCCTCAGGGAGAGGGGAGGACTCTCAGTGTGAGAGCACTATCTTGAAAGGGTTTTTCCACATTTTTTTAGACCAGGATACCCTGTGCAGCTATGGGTAATGCTTAAAGTATCATATATAATGACATTAACAAGGGATGTGCTATGTAAGAGTGTCAGGGCTTATCTCCTGTGACATCACAAGGGGTCCTCCCTCGGTCTTAGGTTTTAGCCCTGAAATCTTAGGGCTTGGGATAGCCTTGACCTGGCAGTGCAAACTTCATGGGAATGCCTGAATACAGCATATTACTTGGGCGGTAGCAGCAAACATTTCCACCTGTTCAGAAATCCTGCTTAGGAAGGCCTCTGGGTTTCCAGGTGGCTTTGTACTGCATCCCATTGGAGAAAGGATGCAGCCTTTGTTCACGCTGATCATAACATGCCGCAAGCAAAGAGCAGGCAGAACAGGAGTTTAAACCAGATCATTCACCATTTGCTTCTTTCCTCAACCATCCCTGTTTTGGAAAAACAAAATCTTCTGAAAGGAAAAGACTAATCCACAATATGGCAGGGAAGCAACTCGCTAAAGCCATCTTTAGCGCAGGAGATTTGAACTCATTGGAACTCTATTATATGCCTGAGCAACTCCTGGAACAATAGGAAGCTATGCTGCATGATTATGTCGGAAACTGCAAATATGCAAGGCAGATGTTGGCCTTCCTGCTGCAGAGTGAAATCTCATAACTGACCTAACTACCAATTTCGGAGCGATTGTTCACGGGAAATGGCCAGGCAAAAAAAGCAGGCAGTGGAAAGATGGGGGGATATGGTAATAATGCTTCTAGGATGCCGTGTTCAGAATTTGCTGATTCATTTTGCCTCTTCAGTAAGCTTAGCGGAAGTAAAACCAGCAGCAGTGGCATCCTATGACAGTAAAGAGAAAGCAACAACGTAAGACTTTTTAAAGCAAAAAGGCGGGGCAGCAAATCTATGGCCTATACTCACTATTCAGACACCCCACACAATAATTCTGTGGATATGAATACAGAGTTCAGATCCAATAAAGAAACCTAAGGCTCAAATTCTATATCCGTTTGCCTGAGAGTACTTTTCAAGAGAGCATAGTGGTTTGAGTGTTGGCTAGGACTCTGGAGACCAAGGTTAAAATCCTGGTTCAGACACATAAACTCACTGAGTGACCTTTGGCAACTTACACTCTCTCATCCTCAGAGGATGACAATAGCAACCCCCTCTGAAGAAGCTTGCCAAGAAAACCCATGATAGGTTCATCTTAGGGTTGCCATAAGTTGGAAATGACTTGAAGGTATACACCAAGAACCATCACTGTAGATGGCGCCCAGACAAAATCCGCTACTTTCCTATCCTCAGGCCAACAGTCTAATTAAGACAAGACACAAACGGGAAAAAAAGATGGCAGTGTGGGAAGACATTGAGTCCAGCAGATACTGCCTCTTCTTCTCTCCCTCTGAGGCCAAGGTAGTGACAGTTGGAATGGAGGGAGGGCCTTTCATCTGCTTCAGGGCCTAGACATGATGGGACTGTGCCTCCCTCTCCTTCTCTCCTTCTGCAACCAGGGCAGTGGAAATTGGGGTGGAGGAAGGCTCTGTGGTGGGCATGGGAGATGTTAGGGTACCCGGTGATGTCTACCCAACTAGCTCCTGCCTACCTGAATTGGTCCAAGAAGGAAAAACCCTTAATGTCAATGAGATGGGAAGCTCAAGCCAGTGAACATTGATCTGAATGTAAAATGCCATTGCATTCAGTAGGGCCCAGGCTATATAAAGTCTCTTGCCTTCCAAAGCAATCCTATGCATGCCATTGCATTCAGTTCTGGTGGAATTTAATCCCAGGAAAATGTGCATAGGATTGCAGGTTTATTGCCCTAATGGTTATTCTGCTCCTTTTTTCTAGGGCTGCATTCTGTCCCTTAGATTCCTGTCTTCCTATGTTCCTACCTCTGTACATTGGTAACCAAGTCAACATTGGCTGGTGGCCACATCTGAGAAACTATGTTGTGGGGTATAAAGTGTGGGAGGAGGAAGTAACAGATGTATATCAAAATAAAAAAGGAACTTAGTGTACGTAGGCATTTAAATTATGTATGGTTGTAGGAATTTTTTTTATGGTTCAGCTGTGCATTGTGCTCTATTAGCATTTGTACACAGAGGCCAGAACAGATGGTGATGTTCTTAGAAGAGTAACAGCCATTAAAATAACCTGTGAGGTTCAGAGATTGTTCATGACAAGCAAGGAGGGTTTATGGTTGGGTTGTTTTTGTGGGACTTTCTTTTTTTAAAGTCACAATAAATAGATTACACTGAAAGGAAGTGTGACTGCTTTCAACTTGCATCCATGGAAGATTAGGCAGACTTTGGAAATGTTACCTGTTGGGCCACATCTTCCAGAATCCTCCAGCCAACGTTATTTGGGATTCTGGGAGTTCTAGTTCAAAGTGTGTAACATTACTTTGCACTGGATGTCAACCATGCAGACTAACCAAGATTATTTTTTTCTATGGTAGGACTATCCAAGGGACATTGGGAGACCAGGGTTTGAATCCTCACTCAGCAGACTCAGTGGAAACCGCCTGGGTGATCTTGGGCAAGTCACACTCTCTCAACCTCAGAGGAAGAAAAAGGTACCCCTCCCCTGAACATATCTTTCCAAGAAAACCTCATGTTAGGTTTGCCTTAGGGTCACCATAACTCAGAAATGACTTGGAGGCACACAACAACAACAGTCCCATTGAGTATTGAGCTTGCTTAATAGACATAGTTATGTCAGCTCTCAGTTGGAAAATGTGAAGTCAAAGGCTTTCAGGGCCGGCATCCCTTGTTTTTTGTGGGTTTTTCAGGCTTATGGCCATGTTCTAGAAGAGCTTATTCCTGATGTTTCTCCAGCATCTGTGGGTCCTCTGGGAGGAACTTAGGTCCTCTCAGAGGAAATTGTTACAGCCTTTTAAAACAAGGTTGTCTTCGACCTCCCAGAGGACCTTCTCGGCTATTGCTCCCAGACTGTGGAATGGCCTGCCAAATGAGGTCCGTCATATTACACCCTAAACAGTGTTTAAAAAGCTGTAAAGACGGCTCTATTATTTACCTAAAGGAGCTATATTTGTATCACAGTGTCTACATTTAGACAAAGTGGCCAATTTCTTTCGTGGGTTCCAATATGCTCCAAACATTAGGGCTGGATGTACTAGCCAAAACGTCTATGGTCCCCCCTACCTGGCATTGTTCTATATGGATGACACAGGTTAATAGCCCTGGGCTTGGAATGGGCAGACCGGACAACAATCTGGTGGTTCTGGGCTGACCTCGGCCCAAAAGGGCCTTAGCATGACCTAAATAGACCTGCTCTTTGAAGTGAGGTTTCCTGGAAACATCCATAGACCAATTCATAGTATAAACAGAAAGGACTCCAAATCAGTTAATTAAATATATCAACTTGGATGTACCATATTCAGATCTGGAGATCCACAAAAGAGCCTCAGCGTTCCAGATAGTCCCACATGCATATTTTCTATGCATTAATCGAGACGTGGATGTATCTCATCATTGTACATGTCAAAGGCTCCAGACATAGGTCAAATAGGAGAGGAAAGAACATGCATTTTGTCTGTCTCTCTCCAGTTAGGAAATAAGAAAATCCTTGGAAAACATCCCATTTCTAATCACTCTAGACTTAGGAAAGTTTCTAAAAATCTGAATCCATTTCAGAAATTTGGTGGGAAGCCAAATGCCTTCAAAGTCATAAAAACGAACTCCTAATTAATTTTGTCAAATGCTTTTTTGGCACCAAATGTAATAATGGCAGCAAGGTCAAGTCTTTGAGTATTGAAAGCGAGCAAATTTGTAAGTAACCTTTAATAATCAACTCCCTGCTTACAACAACCTACTTGGGCCAGATGAATGAACATGGTTATTTTAACATCAGTTGTTAATGGAGGATTGGTCAATAGTTCAAAGAGCAAGTGTGATCTTGGCCTGTTTTATGGATAACTGTGCTAAAAGCTTCATAAAAGCAAGCTGGAAAATATTCTGACAAAAAAATATCTATCGATACAGAGAGAAAATGCCTAGAAACCGACATCTTTGAAAATGACCTATACATGTGGTAGGGAAATCGTTTAAATCAAGGGCTTTTCTATTTCTTTTCATTTCAATCAGTGTCATTACTAGTGGGATTTGGGGGGTATGCATTATAACAGGTGGCACCCATCAGAGGTAGTGATACCACTGGGGAAATGGTAGCAGTGTGCCCAGCGTCCAGAGGACACCTTCTCCGGATTGTAGGGACAAGGGTTGGCAGTGATGCAACTGGAAGTGAGTACTGAGACACCACTTTGTTGACCGGTGCCACTTTTGTCTGTTGGGTCCCACCACGTCTGCCCATTCATTCATTCATTCCATGTAGATTCAGTCAAGGGTTTGTTCAGGAGGAGGAGGAGGAGGAGGAGGAGGAGGAGGAGGAAGGGCAGTTATCTGCTTCAACTGCCCTCCTCGCCCTGGCCATGCCAGGCTAGTTGTGTATCTACAAGGATGGCACCCAGCATGCCAAGAATGTGGAAGGAAAGCAGGGTGACCAGAGGTTCTCCTTTTCCCAGACACACCCTACCTTTCAACCTTAGGTCCAGGGCTCCGGGAGGAATTGCAAAACATCCTATATTTTGAGCCTTAAAATATACCCATGTTTCATCCCAGCAGGCAAACATGAGGTAGCTCAACAGATCTATTACTGCACCAGCTGCTTGTGGAGAAGACTGTCACTGACCATGTGGCAGAATTCAAATATATAGCCTGTTAGTCTGTAGAATCAGTATGTAGGGAGATCTTGTAGCACCTTTGAGACTAACTGAAAGCTTTCGTAGACTTCAGTCCTATGAAAGCTCATGCTGCCAACTTCTTTCTTTTCGTAAGGTCTCTCTACATACTGACCATGTGGTGGTTTTGTTTTTGTTTTTCTGAAAGAGGCATGGGAAGGAAAGGAATCTATAGGTTGTTGAAGCAGATGAGCAGCACCAAGGTAAAAGAGGAGGGATGAAAGTGTGCAATTTGGGTTGAGGAAGAAGCAGGAGGGATGAGAGAACAAATGGGAAAGCTACAAATGAAAGTAATAATTCAATTTAATTTCATTTAAACGTAAATTCAGTCAAGGGTTTGTTACTCGTGAAGTACAAATTTAAGTACAGTAATTTTGCCTAGCATTAAAGGAGAGTACTATGCACATGTTTTAAATCTCGGTTAGACCTGGAGAAAAGTGGTTTGGTGATACCTCTCAAGCAATGCTGTCTCTGACCCATAACTGCAGTGTCCCCCAAGGTGTCCCTTTTCATTGATAGGGGAAATTCGTCAATGACTTTGCAACACACTAGAATTGGTAAGATGACATCTCATGCTTCAGGACAGTCTTTCTCAACCTGACTATTACCCATCACTTCCAGCCAAAGATCATATTATGGGCTTTGTAGTCCATCTGAAAAAATAAAACAATTCAAAGATACCTTTAAGAGGACAAAACAAAATGAAGACTTTCAAATGAGCTAATAAAAAACGATGGCCCTAGACTCAACAGTGACAACCTCCATGCCTTTCTCTGTAAATCCCACGGCGTGCCCTACCTAATTAACAAGTTAACTAGCAATAGCGCCACTAAATTAAATGCAACTAATCAAACCATTTCCATTCAGAGTGCGGAATGGGAATGAATTAATTTCCTGATTTCTGACATTCCAAGCTCTGGAAAAACCTTACTTGAAGAGGATCTGAAGATGACGGCTGAACAGAAGAGGAAGCTGTGGTAAGGATTCAAGAGAGCAGCAGAGCTCAGGCTTTTCTGGCAGAGGTCTGGCCAGAGGGAACTTCAGAAAGAGTCTTTGATTCTGAATCATCCTGGATGCCAGAGACAACAGGAAGCCCTGCAGTCAAAGGAAGGCGATTGTTCAGCATCTGCTCCTGGTTGCAAGGGATTGGTTGAGGCAGAGGTTAGGAAAATCTGGACAGAGGGAAAAGTCATTGAGAGTTTATTAACCTAAGAACATCTAAGCAACCTCATCTTATTGTTTGAAAAGCAGGACTTTGTTCTTTCATGTAAAACATTCCGCTAATAAACTTCATCATTTTGTTCTTTTCATGCCCAGTAGTGGTGCCAATCGCATGCCAATGATGCAGAAATGTGTGTTTTGTACACACTATCATTCAGATTTTTAAAATAACTTAAAATGCAACTAGTTGCTTTTGGAAAATGGGAGCTACTTGAACAAATTGTAAATGCACTATGTCTGTGTGTGCTGTGTGCTTTCAAGTCATTTCTGCCTTACGGCGACCCTATGATGGGGTTTTCTTGGCATGATTGATTCAGAGGAGGTTTGCCATTGCCTTCCCCTGAGGCTGAGAGAGTGTGACTTGCCCAAGGTCACCCAGTGCTTTTCATGGCTGAGCTGGGAATCCAACCCTGGTCTCCAGAGTCATAGTCCAATATTCAAACTACTACACCTTTGGAGTATAACTGTAACCAATTACTTTGTAAATGTCACCTTTCAAACAACCCTTACAATCGTTCCACATTGTGGAAGGATTTCAGAAAAGCTGGCGTGTCATGATTTCTCCCTAATGGAGAAAGTCTGAGAAAATTGTCAAGGCAATGTACTGAATAAATAAAAAAAAAAAAATCTGAATCCAGAGAGTCTCTTTCAAGTCCAGAAGTTACTTGTCATCTATATTTAAATCTGAACCAAGACAAGCTATGCAGCATAATTCAGTAGCATCCATTCCCCGTGCACTAGGAGTGTGGACAATGTCAAGTGAAACACATAATTAATCTCTGTGCTAAATGTGAACAGTTCAGACTGTAGCATCATGCCAAGCGTGATTAAGAATGATACAGCACATCGTCATTGTCAACAGTATTCAGCCAATGTAAACCTTAGTTAGAAATGTACTTGTCAGAGAAAAATGCTTCTTTGATTTCTATTACACTTTCCCCGTAATTGCTGTCATCAGTGGCAGGTTATTATTACAGTTGAATAGGGTTTCAGTAATTACTTTTGCAGAGATTCTAACAGCCTTTAGATTGAATGATATTCTGACAGTTTGAATACTCTTGACAACAATTACCTTTTTCCTGGTTAACACTGATTCAGGAGAATTAAAAATTAAATCTGTTCGGAGGAAACACGTATGACATTAATAAGTTGAAATGATACAATATATATATCTGCAAAGTGGAGAATATCTTTGACTTTTTTTAAAAAAAAAGAAAGTTCACTTGGCCTTCCTTTTGCTTCCTGTTGAAAATGGCATTTAAGGGTGCATGCAGCATGCATGACATTTTAAAAATACACAGATACCTTTAATCACTTTGTCAGAGGTCATGCTGCAATTTCTTAACTCCAATGAAAGGATGTACTTAATGCACATTGCACTGTATGAGCTGGAAAGTATTTGTCTTTAAAACCCAAATGTGACAAATTATAGTTTCGTATAGAAATTATGCCAGTGGGGGAAAACCATCATAGTTCAAATGGGTTGTATTTTAATGTTGGAGCTTGCTTATGCAGCATAGAAGCTAAAAAGCCAATGACTACAGAATGTAATATCCTTTCTAAACCCACTAGCAGTGTATCCATACTGCACAATTATAGCAGTTCCATACCACTTTAACAGCAATCTCTCAGTCCTTTGTTTTGTAGTTTGGTGAAGTATTTAGACTTGTTTGCTAGACTAGGACTTCATTAGACTATGGCTCTGGGGAACAGGATTCAAACCCCCGCTCAGCCATGAAAACCCACTGGGTGACCTTGAACAAGTCACACTCTCTCAACTTCAGAGGAAGGCAAAGGCAACCCGCCCCCTCTGAAATAAACCTGCCAAGAAAACCCTGTGATAGGTTCACTTTAGGGTACCATTATCCGAAACACATTATTTGGGGGTTAACAAAGCCTAACAACATTCCCTTCACAAAATAACATCACAACCAGAAGTATGTAACAACCGGTAGAATTTACTTGTTACTCTTGGACAGATGGAGCAAATGAATCTGAATGGAGGGTTTCTGTCATTTCTCTTTGTATCCATTTTGAGATGAATGGAAGTTCAACCAAATGAGAACCATTTGGCTTAATCTTTCATTCATTTAGAAATGAAGACAGATCTCTATCTTCTATCAGAATATCTTTTCCGAAAAAGGACCCCCTTTTCTTCCTACTGTTCTTAGCCTACTAAACCTCACCATTTGACCCAACTAGTAACACCTGTCCTTTGTGATAGCCATCTTATCCATGGCACATGGCTGGGGAAAGAAACTCTGTGTTCAATGGTTTGTCATATGAATGGCTTGTCTACATGATAAAATTTTTCCTATTTGAATAGAATGTGATCCTTCCACATGTGATTTGGAGGAATTCAGGCTTTTTAACAAGGAAAGGGAAACTCCTCAAATGCCTCGGAAAAAGGAAAGGTGGTTTTTACCGGAGTCTGTGAAGATGCACATTATCAAATGTTTGGCCGCCTAGTTGCTTCACATGGATATGCAGAAAGAGTACAAATAGATGTAAATTTGCACAGGAAAGTGAAGACAATTGAGTGTGGAATGTGTGAAAATCTACAGCAATTCTCCCAATACATTTATGTGTAGACTGTACTCAAGCAAATGGCTCAGAATGGCTTGTTGCTAACAGCAATAAAATGGGCACCATGATGGGGGAGATCATAACTTCTTTAAAACGGTGGACAGCCTAAAAATATGGAGGAAATATAAACCAGGAGACAACCTAAAGCTGGTAATTTCCATCCCACTGACTCAATTTGGAAGGAGCTGGATCAAATGACTATTTCATCTTCATCCAAACATTTTTGAGTTTTCCTCCTCTCTCCTGTTCTGGTCATGGTTTGAATTCAGAAGGTTTTCTTTGGCCATAGTTATGGTGAACCCCAGGAATGTAACTTTAAGATTGCTTTGTTATTGATGGAAGCTACCTGAAAGTTGATCATGGCACATAAACAAACAAGCAAGCACATCCAAGAAGCATCAACGCCAGTAGGCTGTGGACCGAAATGCCTATCAGAAAGAAAAAAGTCCAGCTTTAGCTGATAACAAAATTAATTCAACACCTCTTAAAGCTGTTGAATGTTTTTGTGGTTAGTGAAATCACTTTTATGAGTGGGAAGCAGGGGCACAGCCAAATTTTTCACGACAGATAAATTTGTTTAATCCCTAATGTTAATTCAGCCCATGTGAGCCAGAGCGAACGATGGAGCCAGCTTCTCCTACGCAGTTCTATCCAGCAGCCTTCCATATTTACAAACAGATTTAGTTTCCCATACAGACAGAACAATAGATCAAGAACAATGAGGTTACCAGTGTTGAAAATCAGAAGGTGAAATGCCTTCTCATTAGAAAATGACTTTGTACGAAGGAGAGAGAGAGAGAGAGAGAAAAGGGGGAAAAAATTACAGCTTTGAAAAGGCTATTAGTGAGTTTGACTCTGCCAGCTGCCAGGCCTTTTCCGATAAGCACTCATTTAGAGATCATTTTCGTTTTTCTAAAGTATCACACACATACACATTCTTCCTGGAATTGGAATGCATTTGTCTGTGAGAATGAGCCAACCTTCTTTCAGAATAAAATCCAAAAGACTCCTGTAAACTAATTTCTGGGCCTGTGAACCAGAACACTTCCAAGCAAAGTAGACAGGGAGAGCATCCCTGTCTGCATCAAAAAGATGAACAATGTCAGTTCAATGGGGGTTCAGAAACACACTGGTGTCCAAGTTAGGCATGTTTGTGTAATAAAAATAGCCTTTAGGGTGCATTATTCCCTTCATTCTGATTTTTATGTGTACCATCAAGTAATTTCCTATTTATGGCAATCCTAAAGTGAACCCATATGCAGAAACTATTGTTTGCTCAGCAGGCTTAGAGTCAGAGGCAGGAGGAGTGAAGATCGGAGGAAAGAAAATTAATAATCAAAGATATGCAGACTATTAGCAGAAACCAACAAGTACTTGGAATAATTGTTGAAGAAGGCCAAGGAGGAAAGCACCAAGATAAGCTTAACGCTAAACATTAAGAAAACAAAAATAATGACCATGGAAGAGCTACAAGAATTCATCCTAGAGAATGAGAAAAATAGCCAAAGAGCTCCCATCCTTTAGATCAACTATATATATAGTTGAGAAGGGGGTTGCAAAGCTTTGTGAGAGTGACTTTCCTAAGACCGCAATGACAATGATAGCAGTTTGATACCACTTTAACAGCCTCGTTTCTATCCTATGGGATCCTGAGATTTGTAGTTGAAGGGTCAGTTAGAATTCCTTAGTCTACTCCCATGAACAATAGGATTATGCTACAGAGAAGTCTACGTAGTGCACCAAACTATAAACCAACTGATTCCATAGACTTGGCCAAGGTCACCCAACGAGTTTCCAAGGCCAAGTGAGGATTCAAACCCTGGTTTCTGGAACTGTAATCCAATGTTGAAACTACTACACCCCATTGGCTCAGGCCACCTACTTAGATGGCTTCAAATGGGTAGTTGCTGCTATGAGGGGTAGCCACTGATGGAACAGCTCCCCAGCTTCATTACAGAAACCTAGTCTACTCATTGGGAAATGATGATGATGATGATGATGATGATGATGATGATGATGATAATTTCTAACCCACCCCTCTGAGCGAGCAATCGGGGCGGGGTACAACAAAAAGTGCACATGAGTGTACATTTTTGAAAAACCAGAAATTGTAGATGTATTTTCTGAAGATGTCATGTTTTGTTCTTCTTCTCATGCACAAAATGTGTTGTTCCAAAGGAGTATTTGTACAGTTTAAAATTCAAATAATACAAAAATTCCTTCGTGTTAGCTGGTGCATGAAGTGGCTGGTAATAATGTGAAAAGTGAAATGAACCCTCAGGTTCTTCCAGAACAAGCAAGGAGAGCTGTTTTCCAACCCTTTGTTACTTTCTACAGACTGTTCACCAATCGTTTCTAAGACGATGGAAATCATTCCAGGACTTTCTTGACAAGTCTTGCAAAGTTGTCACTGTTATGATAATTTCATGCCAAAAAGTACACAATACATGTTCATTTTTTATAAACCTGACTCCACATAAATCTTTCTTGATGAGTCTTGTCTTCAGCATTAGTGCTGTCAAATACCTCATTCTGAGGATTTTCCTCCTACTGGCTTCTAAATGTGGCACTAAGGATTAAAACACACACACACAGAAAATGTACAGGTGTATTGTAACAACGTGTTCTGAACCTAGAAATCACGCCATACCATATAACTATGCACAATTACAGCATTATGATTTCACTTTACCAGTTATGACTCTATCTATGAAATCTTGGGATTTGCAGTTTAGGAAGCAGTAAGTAGAATACTCCACCAGAAAGTTCTAGCGCCTCACCAAATTACAAACTCAGGATTCCATAGGCTGACAACCACAGCAGTTAAAGTGCTATCAAAGTGGTACAAATAAGTTCTGTGAAAGGGTTTCAGACTTCATTCACCAAGTGAGAAAGGAACACATAACAAGGGACCCTTTCTTATCCATTTATAGCACCATGATTCTACTATCAATGCTATGGCTGCATCCTATGGGATCCTGGGACTTGCAGATGAGGGAGTTGTTGTTTTTTTCTTTTTACAGTTCTCAGCCAGAGTACTCCAGTGCCTCCCCAAACTACAGATCCCAGTTTTCCAAAGAATGCAACCATGGCAGTTAAAGTGAGATCACAGTGCTATAATTGCATAGTGTGAAAAGGCTTTAGAAATCTCACAATGGCATGGTCCAGGACTCTCACCCATCTTATTTTCTCAGTAATACTCTGAAGTAGATTTGGTTGAAAGGCAGTCACTGGCCCATCAGCATCATGTATAAGTTTGAATAGATAACCATATGCATGGTGGAAGGAGTTACTGGAATGTAGTGTGATGTTGTTGGCTGGGAACTAGAAAGGAGATGTGATGGAATTCTGGGAACAGCAATTGGTTGTAGCACCAGAGTTCTGCTAAGTGCAGTTCCCAGAGTTCCAAATCATTGAGCCATGGCCCTTAAAGTGGTGTCATAATGAATTATTTCTGCAGTGTGGATGCAGGATTGCAGCCAGCCATCTTTTGCACATACATACACTTTGGTGTTACTGGTGGAAAATGACACACACAAATGTATATATAAGGAAGATATACATGTTTTTCTTGGGTGGGGGGGGGGATGCAAACAAAAATACACAAAAGATTCCCAAAGAGGAGGAGTGAAACTTTTGCAATCCAATAGGATAAAACAGATTTTATCAACCTTACTCACAGATAAGGATCATTCTAACAGTTGAAGCTACCTTCGAAGTAAACACATGCTTAGGCCTTGCTATATATGCATATTTCTGGTGTGTATCTGACTCTTGGGACTCTTTCACACGGGAGGAATTTCTTCCAACTTCGAATGCAGCCAATGCGAATTCACGTGAATTCGCTTGTTTAGCGAATTCACGTGAATCCCCATTGCATTCGGAAGGTGTTCGGAATGACTTCCCATTACCCGAAAATGGCCCCTCCTTGCCCGAAATTGCATGAGAAGCTTTAATTCGCAATAATGTGAAATCTATGATTGCATTCGGAATGATTTCCCTTTTGCCCAAAATTGCATGAGAAGATTTAATTCGCAATAACGTGAAACCCCATGATTGCATTTGGATTGCCCTTGGATTATACTTCCAATTTCCCACATTTGAAAGAGTCCTTGGAATGCCTTTATTCTATACTGCCTGTACTTATATTGCATTGAAGAAGGAAGAGTAGTGTTTGAGGGGGAAGACGCATGTAGCACACATGTCTAAGTAATCTATATTTTAGTACACACGAATGCACATTTTTAGGTCCTTTGCTTGTTAAATCATCGAAATGGCTCCCCTTTTCTGTCCATGAAAACAGCATTTCACCCTGGAGGGTCTCTCTTAACACAGGGAGAAAAAAACACAGCAGATGAGCGCTGCCTTGCCTAAGCAAAGCACATGCATTTAAATCACTTATATTTTACTTTTTATGATGCAATTGTGAATTATGTTGTTTTGCATTTGTAATTAGGGGTTGAAGCAGATGGTAAAGGCTCTGTTTAGTGATGTGCTGGAGTTGGCTGTGCTCTCCATCAGGTCCCTCAGTTTGAGAAAAAGGCTCGGAAAAGAAGTACATATATTTTGGAAGTGATCTGAGATCAAAGTATTTGTGGCAGATTATATATAGGTTGCCAAAAAGGTATTATATTTAAGGGTCTGATCTTTATGGTAGCTGCCACACTGCTTTAACTGTCATGGCTCCATCCTATGGAAACCTTCTCTTTGAAGAGAAGGCAAAATATCTCCCAAAATTACAGACCCCAAGACCCCATAGCACTGATCCAGTTAAAGTGCTGTCAAACTGCATTAATTCTGCAGTGCAGATGCTGTCTAAGAAGTTTGTTGCAGGTATGAAGCTCTGACGGATGGGAAATCTGATTGATTGAGCATCAGTATAATGGAATTTCTTGGTTGGATGTTGGTACCTTTTGATTAACCAGTCTTCTGTGGCTTTGTATCACTTGGGCTGCATCCACACTATAGAAATAATCCCATTTGACACCATCATTTGTCCCCATGTCAGTAGGGCAGTGAATCCACACTGGATTTTAGTTTGAACTACAAAGGAATTATACAAGATGTTGCAACTATTTGGGAAGATAGAGGTCATCCTCTTCAGAAGCTCCTTTAAATCTCAAGCCCAGATCTCATTCAGCACCTTGGATAGCTCTTTTAAGTTTCAGATGAAAACCCATCCTGGGTTTTTCAGCCTTCTGCCCCAGATCAATCAATCAATCAATCAATCAATTAATCATAAATTCTCAGAAGATTTCCTGTGCCACTTATACACAAGATACCAGCTGGTACTGATCACTACACATTTGCTTGAAGTTTCCTACTTGGTTTAATCTGCAGAATTGCTCACAGGGAAAGCCAAGATGCTGCTCCTACTCCTTACTGTTCTTACCATCCACTTGTGAAAATCAAGTGAAGTGGCAATGATAGTAGGAAAAAGAAATAGTAGGGTCCGGCGGTTCTAGGGAGTCAGCAGAGGGATCCCTGTGTTGGGACAGAGCTCAAGAGATGTCCAGAAAGGCCAACCTCAGACACTAGGCTGGTTCAGTGAGATAAAAACAAATCAAACATTTATTGACCCAGCGTCATAACATTAACAGTTCAACAGGGTAAAACAGTCCGTCTAAAGGCCATTCCAGCTACCCTGGACTTTGCTTCTTTTCCATCCTCGACTCAGAGTTCCACTAAGGGGCAGTAACCTATAAACTATCAGTAAAAGCAAAGCTCAAGGCAGGCTACAAATTATAAGAAAATCAAGGTGGACTCAAATTCCTTATCACCCAAGCTTGGAAACTGATTTGATGAAGTCAAATGTTAGAAACTGGAAAATTAATTTATTGCTGGCGACACTATTAATTGAAATGGTTTGATTGGTTAATTATTTTCAGTTAATTTGTTCCTGACAACATGAATATGGAGACACCTCTAAGGTTTACAGAGAATGGCCCCGAGGTTGCCAGTACTGAACCCAGGGACACGTTTGGTTTTTGGCTCTTTTAAAAGTGGTTTGTTTGGGGTTTTTTGCCCTTTTGAAGTTGTCTTCTTTCACTTTAAAATCTAGAACTATTTTACTTTGAGACAGGACTGTGTAGGGTAGGGAACAACACCTGCCTTTCAGACCTGCCTTTTCTCTCAGGTCCTGTCTTGTTCCAAAGATACCTGCATTTTTTATTTTACCTAAAATGGTCTTGTTTTATGTCTGGAGAACTTTGGAGATATTCAGAAGAAACTGGAGCCTGTAGGGAGAGGACATATTGCATTATAGCTTCTTTCTGACCTTGAATTACACTGGGCATTCCCTAGGGCTGCATCATAAAATACCCGCTACTATCAAAGCTCTTACTTTATGACAGCTAAAAAAATTCCGCAGCACACTTGGTCATGATTCAACTTTGGAAACGTTAGTTTTAAGATATGAACACATATATTTTAATGGTACTTATATATTGCAACAGTTATAGGTGCAGGGACAGTGAGTGACTGGGACTGTGGATTTTGTCAGCGGTATCTGAGTTGACAGGCTTCTCATTTTTGCATTCGCTTTTTTGAAAGGCTTCCTTCGGAGCAAATTTGTGAAGGACTATGCTGTGCAACATTTGCTTTTAGGCTTGGATTTTGGAATTGCATCTGAAGGTTCATTGGGGTTTACTTCTGAACGGACACAGGTAGGAATGTGTTGTTGTTGTTTTCTGAGTGTCAGCTTTTACTTTTGGCTTCCCTTTTAGGAATCCACTAGAGGGCAGGGCAGAACTAGATTATGGTGCATCTCGATGGGGAGGTGGAGGCCATATCCAGCAGGCACTATTATCTACTCAAAATAAGTAGCAACCACATTTTGCCCCACCTGCTTTGACTTTGGCCACACCTACTTAGTTTTGGGATCCTCCCACTGCCAGAACGCATCCTTTGACACCTTTCTCAGATTGAAATTTGGCCTTTTTGCCAAAAAAGGTTCTCCTGCCCTGGCATAAAACACAATTTAGGTCAGCATCCTTCAGTCTTTTGAGATCTAGACCTACCTTCAGCTCATCTGGAGACCTGCTCCTTAACCGCTGCCACATTTTGCATGTTAAATTTGGATTTTCTAATGCTATGGTACTAGTGCCACTGTTGCAATCCACCATAGGCCACGTGTGAGCCACAGTAATGGGATCCAACCTAGTAATGGGCCCTGACCTTGCAACTGAAGACCAACAGTTTAGGTCATGGATGGGCAACTTGTGGACTGTTGCTAGACTGCAATTTTGATCAGTCTTTACCCGCAGAGCCATGGGTGAGAAATTTTGGAGCCTGTAGCTTCATAAAAATTAGAGGGCTACAGTTGCCCATTTGAAGTGATGGTCTAAACCAGACCACATAAGTAAAGCAAACAACATTTTCGTTGGTGGTGTGTCTTCATAATCCTGAGAAAATCTTTAGAATGTTAATGTTAATGGTGTGTGTGCCTGTGTGCCGGTGTGAGATAGTAATAATAATAATTCAGGACTACATCCAGCATCAATCTGCAGAAATGAATGGGAATTGCGAAAACAACTTTTGTTTAGGCTCTTCTGGAATTTGCAAACAGCTTCCTCATGTATGTCATGAATGTGCAAGTGACAATTTTTTGGTGGAATAACCTCAAGCCCTAGACTGTCTCCACCTGTGCAGAATGATGGTAGCTGATACAACAATGTCTTCCTGTGATCTGATGTGTCCTTCAATCCTTGGTTGTTAGGTTGGGTTGGCAGTCTGCCCTTGCATGTTCTTTGGTCCTGACTTTTGTCTTGCTTCTCAATTCTATCTCCTGCTTTTCCATTTGGTGCTGAGCAATGGCAATTCAATGAACCAAGTAGGATTGGTAGGGCTTCCCCAGTTATTCCATGATACAGTATGTACCTATGGATCCCATTTATTTCTCCATCCCAATAGCCAGTTATTTCCTGGCTCATCGTGGACTACTCCTATGGTTAACTCTGACAGTTCACAATTAATTTCAAGCTTTTTTTCCCCCTGAACTCCTTCCGGTGGAATGTGCACAATAGTAAATGAGCTGCATTTTAATAGACTGTACCTATATTACTAAAATGTAACTACCTCAAGCATGATGAGCACACACAAATGAGTTGTTGTGTAGCGTACAGGTGCACTTGCTTATGTTTGCTGACTAATGGAACATTTGCCAGGCTCAGAAAGGGCGGATCAAGGGGAGGGAGAGGTGGATGCGGCCGACTATTATGTGACATAAACAGAAAGGACCCAGTCTATAAGCACAGTCAATTACTATAATTTGCATGCCTATTGCACTTTGCATGCAAAGGACTAATAACGCTTTGCAAACATTAAGTAAAGAATGTTTGTGTCTATCACTGAAGAGAAAATCTCCAGAACAGAGATGCGAGAGAAGGACTTCACTGGGAATTATGACGGAAGGATAGATTGGAAGGTTAAATTTACATTGGGAACCACACTCTTTTGGGTGGTTGGGTCTCACATAGCTAAGTTTTCATACCACATAAATACACATTAAATGCCAGAAGAAAGGTTTCTAGCTTCATTTTCTCCATGATACTCATTTTTCCCCCATTATACCCTATATCTCTGAGAGGAGGAAGGGTAAGGGAAGAATGGTATGGAAGAGCGGTACTTCATATCGGCACCTGCCTGCTATTGGAAGACAGAATGGACACGTCATAACAGGACTATTGATAATTCTTGTTTTCTTTTCCTTTTATTTACTAAACCATCCCCTTTATCTGGGTGGCATACAATAAAATTAACCTGACTAATGTAAAGCAATTTAAAACAGTATAAAAGTAACTTCAAATAGGCTAAAATAACATTCCATTAAAAAAGAAAGAAAGAAAGATGGATAGATTAGTGAAAGCAAAAAGAAAAGCCAGAGAAATTTGCATTCCCTGTCTCCAACTCAAAATATGAACTTACATATTCATTTTGACAAAAATACAGTGAATCCACCATATCTATGGATTTTTTTTTATCCATAATTCAAGCACCCATGGTTTAAAAATATAAAAATTCCAATAAGCAAACCTAGCTTTTGCCGTTTTATATAAGGGACACCATTTGACTATGCCATTGTATTTAATGGGACTTGGACATCCACAGATTTAGGTATCCGTGGGGGGTTAGCATAGACATAGGCACAATCTGAAGTCAGAAATTGATGCACTTCAAGTTTGTAATGCTTCTAATAATAGAAAAGAAACAAAATGATGACATGCACATTGAAAAATGTGCAAAAATGCAGTATGCATCAGAGATCTTGCACCAGACGATACATAGCTGTATCCCTGCAGGACATGCAACCCTTTTAGTGAACTGTAACAATACCAGAATCAATACTGTCAACTATTATATGCTCTAAAAATATTTAATTACAGTTGCCCCTCCATATCAACAGATATTTTACCCATGGATTCAAGCATCCATGGCTTGAAAACATTCAGAAAATATATAAATTCCAAATAGCAAACCTTGATTTTGCCATTTTAGACAAGGGACACCATTTTACTACAACATTGTATCAATTGGACTTTAATCAGTCAACTTGAACATCCTTGACTTGAACATCCATGGATTTTGGTATTCATGGAGTGTCTTGGAACCAAAGCACAGCAGATACCATGGACCCACTGTATATTTAAACTTCTGTATGAGGTGAACTTTCATCTTTACTTACTTTAACTTTTGTAAGCTGCTTTGAGTCCCAGGGTTGGGAAAAGTAGGCTCAAAATGATCAAAATAATAATCATGATAACAGATCAGACTGACAGCGGCAAATGCAAATTTCCATCTTCCTTTATAACTGCCTTCCCTGTGTTGATGTCCCTCAATGTGTTAGACTATAACTCCAAGTAGTGTGTGCCTTAATGTCACACCATTTGGCTTTCTCTGAGTGCAGTGTAGTTCAATTAGATTGTTTAGGTTGATCTGCAGCAGCGGTGAGTGAATGGTTCTCCCTCCTCTTGAAAGGGTGTTGAGCCTGATAACCTTTTTATTTCCTGCCACCACTGCAATTTCATGAAAACGAACCATGTATATAATGAGGTTCCAGATAAAGATCTGCAGCTCCAGTTAAGAAACAATTTGAAGGACCAATTAAAATGTCACATCCTTCATGGAGGCGACTGCAAGTTCTAACATTTGTAATCCCTGAGATGACCATGTTGGCTAAATGCTGTCAAAAACACCTGTTCCAGCATCACATATACTAAGGGATGAGTGTATTTTTTTGTGTGTGTGTGCAAACTTTCCAATATCTGCAAATTTGCTGAGTTAGGGTTGTCGGGTCAGGACTATGCCAAGCCTGGAGATTTAGGGGCCAGCACTTCGGACCTAGAAATGAACTCTTGCGATGACACAGAAATGGGCCCCGATGATGTTGTGTCATTGTCATTGTCATGGAGCAGAATACATTAAGTATCAAACACAGCACATTCCAATGTATACCATTTAATAATAATAATAATAATAATAATAATAATAATTATTATTATTATTATTATTTCTTACCCGCTTTTCCCCATGGATTGAGTTGGGGAACAACAACAAATCAACAATAAACACCGTCAGTTAAAACACACTAATTAAAACATGCAACAGTTTAAAAGGACAAAGAAGGCATACACATTTTAAAACAGTCCACAGTTAAAATTCAGCATCTAAATTCATAACTTAAAAATAATCATCTGGATAAGTAAGCCTGCTGGAAGAGACTGGCCTTCAATGCTGCTTTAAATTTAGACAGCGTATTCAGCTGTCATATCTTGTGCCGGGGAAAGGGCGACATAGCCACCAGCGCTGCGGCTTTTTGGTTCTCCTTTGGCACTGGATGCAGTGTGTATGATGCCAACCACCATGTGTGTGGGGGGGGGGGGCACAGCATCTCGCCCCCACTCCTGCCCTGCCTTTTATCACTGGTCTGTTGAGGCTGTTACACACCAGTGTTGGAAGTGCAACAATGCTTAGTACTGAATAGTGAAGAATGCTTCAGAGCGGGCAGCAGCAACAGGGTTTGAGAGTCTGAGTGACCCAAAGTGCCCTCCCTGCTTCTCTACCTGTCTTGCTCTTCTCTGCTGTAAACAGATACTCTTAAGCTGAGGACAAAGGGGGTAAAATAGGAAAAAGAGACAGAGACTGGGGCATTTTAAAAGCAGCTGAAAAAGTGGAACGAGAAAGGATTGATCAGGATTGTTGCTGTCAAATTAAGACATTAGGAAGGCATGTAATGTGAAGTCAAAGGCTTTCACGGCTGGCATCCATAGGTTTTGGTGGGTTTTTGGGCTGTGTGGCCATAGCCACATAGCCTGAAAAACACACCAAAAAGTATAGGCTTGTAATGACTCCCAGTGTGATCTCTTTGGAGCCTGGTGACTCTTAGGGCTGGAAAGCAGTCAAGTGGCTGATTCTTAGTGGCCATGTTGGCTGGAGGATTTGGGGAACCATAGTCCAAAAACATCACTTTTCCACCCTACAGATGTCAGCCTCCAGATGCCCCTTTTTCGTACCTTTCTCATGCTTCTTCACATTTTGACATTCTTCTTTCTCCTTTTCTTTCCCTTCCCCCTAACTCTGGTATCTTTCCTTTTATGCCTGACACAGAAACCTCCTTATTACCAGACATGTTGCAACACTAGGAACCATCATTGTATCCCTTTGACATTGATACTGATTGCAGCCTTTCATGTAACTGTCACAATAACAACTGCCTGTTTTCTTCTTCATACCGACAGAGCTGACAAAACTTTTTGTCACCGTTAGCTATTTAAATGTTGCTAATTTTGATGAGGTGCTATTAATAAACTAGGTTAGCACAAGCAACTGTCTGTTGTTCCAGAGAGTAGGTTAGCTTTTGTTCTGAAGAAGAAGTGAGTTCATGGGGGTCCACCTGCGAGAACCCTTCATCTTCTGAAACTAAAAGCATAGTTGGAAGTACATTCTTGTCCTATTGTTACATATATGCAGAACACTATACATGTATTATTATTATTATTATTATTATTATTTTAAAAAAATAAAAAATAGCTCCTGTGTAGTTCACCCCAAAATTTACATGCATTTTGTGTGTGTCTTCAAGTTGCTGTCAGCTTATGGTGACCCCATGAATTTCATAGGGTTTGCTTAGGCAAGGAATATAGTCAGCCCTCTGTATCCATGGACCTTTTATCCATGGATTCAAGCATCAACATCTTGAAAATAAATACATTTAAAAAAAGCAAACCTTGATTTTGCCATTTTATATTACTATGCCACTGTACTTAATGGGACTTGAGCATCCACAGATTTTGTGTATCCATGTAAGGAACTGGAATCAAACCCTAGCGGATACTAAGGGCCCACTGTATTCAGATACATGTTTCCAATATTCAGACTTTTTCCCAACACACATATTTATTCAAGCCATTTCCCAATGAGAATAAATTTCTGGACATTATTTTGACCAAAATACTTATTTTGGGGGTGCACTTTCTCCCATTATTTCATCTTCCTTTCTCCATCCCTGCTGATGAGAGAACGGCATCACAAAATTCTTTTGTGACTTTTAAATTTTGAAGGCTAACTGCTCTTGTGTTCACGTACTGCCTCCAAGGTACAAAATTAGGCATGTCCTTGTTGAAATGCAAATTGGACACATTTCTTCCCCATTCTTACTAAGAAGGAAGGGCAGGTGGCTCCCTTCTCAAGAAATACAGCTTTAGATTGCCAAAACGGAAGAAGAAAAAAACCTCCATCCGTCACCTGCTCATGATTTGTTCATGGCGCTCCACTTGTCTAATGCTAATTCACACTTCATGAATAGTTTTGGTTAACTTTCATCACCCATTTGTTGTGTGCCTCCGAGGACTGCAAGGCAGCCAGCCAGTTTTGCACTCAAGCAGGTATTCAAACCATGTTCCAAAAAAGCCAGAACTGAACTCCAAACTCCTTAGGAATATGGTTTGGATGTGTGTGTGTGTGTGACACATGCATGAACATGAACTCCAGGCTGGCTCCATATCTCCTAATAGATGGAACTCAGAAGACATGAATTTAGGTTGACAGCATTGTTTGATCTAAATTTCAAAGGGAAAATTGGAACCATACATGGGGTGCAAAGAGGTTCTGTAAACAAAATAATCCACACCATGTCATCCTCCTTCTTGATTCCTCTCCTCTGTTTTAGCCATTATATAAAATTGGAGCATGGTGCATTGACGGAGTTGGCTAATCAATCTTCTGATACTGAATATTTTTGGTGGAGGTGGAATTATAAACTTTACTCTGATATGCTGTTCTGATCCTCAGCAGAACAAATGAGACTGTGCACAAAATTAGACTGATTATGAGATTTACTAAAAAGAAGTGGTGTGGCCTGTAATAAATACACATATATACACATTTTAAAGGTGCCAGACACCCAATTTGCTTCTAAACCTAATTTAAGCTACTGGTGGTTATCTTTAAAGCTCCTTACTAGCTAATGACAAAAATAGCAGTTGAAGTGCCTGAAAGTGTCCTAAGATTTTCCTTTGAGATTCATTGCCAGTGAAAACACACTCTTGCAGGAATTAGGCAAAGAGGCTTCTCTGTGGTGGCCCCCAGCCTTGTAATCAATCTTCTTTATTGGTTTGTTGTGTTGTTGTTGTTATTGTGTGCCTTCAAGTCCTTTCTGTCTTATGGTGACCCTAAGGCAAAGATATCGTGGGTTTTCTTGGCAAGATTTGCACCAAGTGGGTTTGCATGGTGGAGCAGGGCTTCAAATCCTGGTCTCCAGAGTTTTAGTCCAATGTTAAAACCTTTACGCCTCACTGGCTCTTTTTATTAGTTTGGGAAGTCACATTTCTAGATGGAGCATAGGGGGCAAGGTGTACAACACAAGTCAATCATTTGCCTTCACCACTGGTTTGAGATTATGTGAGCCCAAATCCAGGGCCAGAAAAAAGCCAGTGACCTCTCCTTTTACTCTTCCTCTATAAACAAAATGCTTTAAGTTACACAATGGGTTTCCAGATACTTCCAGATTTGTTTTAATTTTACTTGCATTTTTTGGCAATATGTGTAGCTCTATAGGGGCCCAGAGACAGAACATTGATCCCTATACTGACCATAGCAGATGAACCCGGTTTTAGATCTTATTTGGAGACAATGAAAATTAAATAAAAATGGAATGTAGTTTATAGAAGATGTAAGGAGGGAAATACTGCAGCTAAGAACTGAATCTCTCTACTCAAAGGTAGTATGAATTTTGGTTCTTATGTATTTGAGGCAGAAGATACATGGCTGGCATCCTGCTTGAAATATAAACATGCTTATGCCCAATTGTTTTCACCGGTTGCCTTTTTCTCTTTCCTTTTTTCTGGTTATTGCAATTGAATTAGCAACTAACAAATTAATTACCAAATCATTTCCAAGCATATCATAGGTACAATGTTCAAAGATGTAAAGAAGGTTTGTGTTGTGTAATTCTTGTCTCTCCAAAAAAACAAAACAAAGCACAAAAAACATACCCCAGATTCATGCTCTCCAACATTTCACAGGTGGCATACTTAGGGTCATTATAAGTCAGAAATGACTTGAATGCACACACCAATGACAAAGCTAGACCCATGCAAGAGACAGACTCAATTGCACCCCTACTCAATGTACTATTGAAGCAATAAAACAAGAAAAACATTCAGAACACTGAATTTCAAATAGAAATCCCTGCCCACTTCACATGCAGGGAGAATTATAAACAGATTTCCTACCCTTCTTCAGAGACAAGAAGAATTATGACAGCAATTTACATCACAATTTTGCAGAAGTTTGCATTTGCCAGAGCCTACTGGGAAGTTCAAGGTTCCTCTCTCTTCTCCCTGAGTTAACTGAGTGCAAATTACTTTTTCTTTGCTGAAATCATTTATAACAATTGAATTAATCTGAAGAGAAAAGGATAAAGTGGGAAGAGGAGAGACAAACTGACACATTTTAAAGGCAGCTGAAAAGTTGGATGGCAGCAGATTAATCCCTGTCAAATAAGGACAGTTGAAGGGTATGCTGGTGACTTGAGCATATGTTACCAACAGGATTCTGGTTATAATTTGGGACCCAGGCATGCAAATTTAGCACACATAGGTCCACTTTTTAAAAGTAGATTACTAGATTTTTCTGTGAGCTACCAACCACCATGTCCAGTCCTATGTACTTTGCATCTTATTTATGTACCATTTATGGAAACAATACTCCCATATATGAATGCCCTGGCTGGTCACTTCAAAAACTGGACAGGCGCACTAGTTGGGTGAGAAGGGAACAGCCCAGCATGTGCATTTAAATATAAATACCTAAATGCAGGTAAACTATCCTGAATACTTTGACAGCTTGCAATAATACAGCAAAGCGAAAGGAACCACACAGCTGGAAATAAAAAGGTAAATCCCTGCTTTTGAAACTCTGTTCTGTTTTCTGTTATAGCTTAACTATTATTTTAAGTGCCTAAGCCAGGCCAATTATAACCCTAAACTACTTCACTTAATCCCTTTCCTTATCTCCTGCCGAGGAGGAAATTACCCATGCAATTCTCAAAATGTTTAAATCCCGTCATGGACATATATGCAGGGAGCAAATCTTTTTTCTTCCCCCTCTAGCAAACCTGAAGGATTTGATTGTCATTGTGTACTTGGACTTTCAAAAAGCTTCTGACAAATTCCGTCATGAGCGACTCCTGAGCAAACTTTGTAGTAGTGAGATAAGAGAACCTTTCATGGATAAGTAACTGGTTAAAGAACAGAAAGCAGAGAAGAAGAGGATACAGATGTTTCTAACAACATCTAGTAATGTAGTGCCCAGAGGATCTGTACCAGGCCTAGGGATGGAAAGAATATTTCCAAATATTCCAGAAAATTATTGAAAAATGTTTTCTGAGGATCAAGAAATTTTGATGGGAAGAATCGCTGACTGGGAGAATCTTAACAGTTTGTGATTTATTCTGCACAAAGTTTGCATGTGCTTGTTTTGCACAGGAAATAGCATTTTAGTCTTAGACTGGTGCTATTTAGCTTGTTTAGCAAGGACTTGGACTAAGGCTGCATCTGCCCTGCAGAAATAATCCAGGTTGACACCGCTTTAGCTGCCATGGCACCATGCTATGAAATTCTGGGAATTGTAGTTTGCTGTGGCGCCAGAGCTGTCTGACAAAGAAATGTCTCATAAAACTGCAAACCTAAGGATCCCATATCGCTGAGACATGGAAGTTAAAGTGGTGTCAGACTGGTTTATTTTCTGCAGTGTAGATACAGCCCAAGTAGGATTTTTGTGTGTGCATTATTATAAGGGACAACCCCTATTTCAGAGTTGGAAAGCTTTTATATAGCTGGAACAAAATGCCAAGGAGCTCATGTATATTTGTCTGTGGGCACTTCATAAAGACAGATATGCACATATCATGTATAATCCTCCCATATAATCTGTCCCAAACACTTAGGTCTTCTGGGGGACATTTATTTTGAATTGCCAAGACTAGATTGGCAACTGTCATCCAGAGGACATTTCCATCAGTTGCCCCTAGATTGTAGAATAACCTTCCAGGGGATATTCAAGAACTAAACATGTTGTGTTAAGGACCTGTCCCTTCCAGCAGGTCTATCCATTTGGTTTTAAGCTATCAATTTTAAATTAGTATATTTTTAATATCATGTCTAGTTGATTTTAATGTGTAATGGTCATTTAGGCGTGGTGGTATTCCCTAGCCTTACAACTGGTATAGTTTTAAAGCACTACAGAAAGCACCATTGAAGGAGAATAATTAATGCAGTCCTGCAAATTCCTGCAAATTCCTGTTTGTTAGGATTTAAAAATAGAATCCATGAAATGCATCATATGCTTAATCATTAAGGGACAACTGATAGTCCATCAGTGAGGCAGGTTATGTTTGCTTAGTACTGGAATTCATAATTTCTGTTTTTCATTTCTATCCATGGGGGTGGGATACTGCGACAGCAATTAATGGGGAAATCTGAGAGCAGAGAAGCTGTCAATCTGAAGAGTTATTCTTTTAAACCAGGGCAGCAGCTCATGCAGAAATGCTCCTGTAAACAATTATTATAGGGATGCGCAGGAACACAATTAATCTTTCCTTAGGTGTTATCTGGAGGTATTTCCCTCACCGATTATGTGCCACTAGCCAGATAAATCTGGTTTAAAAATAAAGGCATCAACAGTTAGTATCATTAACAATCTTATCCAGCTGAATGTGGTCAGGTACAGTCCAAGAGAAGATTATATTTTTAAAACTCCTAAAGTAATCTAGGGAGAAGAGGAGGAAATCATCCTATTCCCAATTGTTTAACAACAATAGCATTTCCATCTCCCCAGATTATATTACTGAACTATAGAGAGGTGGAATTGAGAGGAGAGGCAGTGCAACTAGTAGTAGAGAAGAAAACTAATGGTTTGTCACAACACTACAGGGAAGTGCAACTTTGGGATGGTAGTTCCCAAGGAGAATTTGAAGGGCTGCACTTGCTTTTTATTCTGGCAGACTTTTAAGTGGAATATTTGTAAAGAATACACTACATTGTTTTAAACTGAAATGTTTAAACTGCTTTTTATCCTTTTTAAAAACAGTTTTTGCACAATAAGGTAACCCCTCACTCAGCGACACGAGGAAAAGTAGTTGGGGAAAGTACCACACAATCCAGTCCTACGTCTTTCATACAATCAATCCCTTTGCCTTTCAAGGATGTCATACTGAAGAATGAGCAAGCTTGTTTTCTGCTGCTCCGGAGACTTTGGAATTATCTACACTTGCAGGAAACCCCATACTCACCTTGTAGCCACATCACCATTTCTCAGTCAGTGGTGACTCTGATAATGCCACACTTATAGTGGTGAGATCAGAAAAACCCAGAAGAAAAGGGTGGTCCTATAACAATCCCATGTCTTATGCTGCAGAGTATCTCCAGCCACACAGCCATGGCCTAGGCCATCCATCTGGATTTTCAAGCAGGTTTTTTTTTCTCCAGAATTTTTTGGAGAAAAGCTCCACATTGCCTGCAAATCCTGAGGAACATTGTCTGCCTGGGTCACAATTGCTCTGGTGTGAGTATGGGGTGTCCTGCTGGTGTCCCACTCAGTATTTGCTAGCTGAGGCAGCTATGGAGCTGGGAAACGTAACTTTTTGGACTACAACTCCCCAAACTGCTTAGCCTGCATGTTTCTCAGTTGAAAAAGGTAAGTGGGAGGTTTCCCAAGATGAACACTCAGTCTTCCAAAGAGAAGGCCTGAGAACCTTTCGTATGCAAAGCATAAGCTCGATCGCTGACCTACACTCCATTTTCAGAATTGCTTTTCTAATCTAAAAAGTAGTGATATGTCAATAATGTTACCAGGCGCTCTTGCAAAGGTGAAGTAAGTATCACTGAGATAATGCTAAGTATTAGCTGTAGAGGAGCCCAGAAGCTACATGTGAACACATCCCCAGAGTGATAAGTTACATTATATGCCTCAAATTGACCTCTGCTGCTCGGTGGCCCTGTAGAATCAATTTTTAGATGATGTATTTTAGTAGTAACAGATTAATGGTCTGTAACGGGGGTGTGCATATGAATGAAGAATCTGATGGCTTTTAATGATTCAGTAACTAAAAGTTCAACAACTTCTTGGTTCCTGGATTCTAGCCATGGAGCTTTGCCAGGCTGAGTGCCACGGCTATTTTCAATAAGGCACAGTTCCAAGTGATAATGGCAGGTATTTACATAAGATCTTCGAGGAGGTCACTGTCGAAAAATTATTCACCTGCAGGATGTCACAATGGTGCCAATATACTGTCTCGTGCAACACCTTCATCTACCAGACATGGACCACAACGGTGGCTCCCTCTAGCCTTTTCAGTATCAGGGATCAAAAGGAGAGGTAATGTGATCAAAAAGTTCCTTTCTAAAGTTCTTAGCCTTAGAAGATGCTGCCTTTGGCTCTTCTAGATGGGTGGCGTGGACTTTATGTGAGGCTATCAATGTGCCAGTGAAAAGGATTTGTCTTGGATAGATGTCTGTGGGGACTCAGAGAAGGAAACAAGAGGCACAATAGTCAGGACTGTAGAGAAAGTATTCCTAAATGCTGAACCCCCAAGGCAGGATTGAAGAGCAGACTGACATCAGGACCAAAGAACAGCCAAACCAGAGTTCAAGAAGAAGATACAATGGCCCTCCACCTAGAGATTCCTAGAGAGAAGATATTAAGCAAATCCTCAAATAATCAGATCCAAAAAAGCCAAAGCCACAAATATAGAGAGCCAACTGTAATTAGAAATGGAATTGGAAATAAAACTGCCAATATTGCACTGCTGTTACATAAATAAGTATCCAGAATTGGGTGTATACCACCCGTTGAAAATGATGTTCCATACACTCCAGCACTTTACAGGCAACAATAGGAACATCCATGTGAATTTGTAAGGCTTGTAGCTAAACAACATGAGGGGTGATTGAAAGGGTGTAGTCAAGTGCAAACGTTACTGAGGAAGAACACATAAAACTAAAGTATTTTAAGCAACAAAACCTCTAGATTTAGCTACTGAATTTAGGGAAAAGGGGGAAAAGCAAATCAAAAAATCTAATAGTGTATGTGGGGCTAAAAAAAAATATTCCACACATTTATGTAAAACCAACCAGACACTTTTATTTCAGACTCACAATCACAGCACAATCACAAGTTCACACCTGCTCACCAAACATTATATACCAGATTCATATATATCTCCAGAAAGCTCATGTGGTCACCCTGAGATAATCACAACCTCTCAGTCCAACCGACTTCACAGAACTGTGGTTAGGATAACAATGGGGTGAGAGTGGAGAATTATCAGGCATAATACTATCCGCTCCAGGAGGTAAGTGAAATAGAGTTACATATAGTTGGGAGAAAAATATGATTGTCATAAAGAATGTGATGCATTCCAGCAGCCTTTATGGATATTGCATGGATTATAATCTTTTTGACATTTACCTGGGAATAAGTGCCATTGAACTCAGTGGGGCTTACTTCTGAGTAGATATATGGATATGTTTGGTTGCATTGTTAACATAAATGAAATATTACTCTATAGAGCCATATACCATTCCCCTCATATACACTGTCCAAAAACTTGTATGGCACAGTGAAGCCTGCTAGTTCCCCAACTTCAATTGGAGTTTTGCTTAACTCTGGATGTCAGAATGAACCAGAGAAAAATAACCAAAGGAGTTGAGTTAGATTCATATTACCAACTAGGTGTTTCAGAGCATGAGCAATATCAGTGCTCAAAAGTATATCGTCAACCATTCCCAGGAATTTTATACAACAAATGTAACTTGCAATCCGGTGCGGTCTCTTATTGCAGGAGCATATTCTCCAGCTGTTGCTAAAATGATCGAAATTAGCTCTGGGAGCCACAGCTGGAGCCCGGACAGGCCAGATCTCATGCTAGATTCTTTCTGCGAATTAATCCCTAGGGACGAGCAAGGGCATGCCTTTGCATTAATGCATTTCCTTGTTGCAGCACTTCACTAATACTCAAAGTGCCACTGGCCATGCATCAGACATGCTGCACAGCAGGCTCTTCCAAAAGAGTTAGATGTATCAGGAGGTTGTGGTAGCTATTGCTTTTGTGTTCTCCCTTATCTCTTTTCCCAAATCCAAAAGGTGCTTCTATTGTCACAGACTATTATCTGGCATTTCCTGGCCCTAGCTGCAACATTTTACTCCCACTCTTGAGAGTTTTTTCTCTTTCTTTAATTTCATGATATACCAAATGGAAAAGAAAAGAAGTCTCAATTTCTTCTTTCATTTTATTTTTTTAAAATGGGTTGCATGCCAGGAGAAAGGTGTGATAGAAATAAAATAAAGACAAAATTAATTACTTAAACCTATAGCACATCAGTGAAATAGGACTTTTGCACTAGGGCACACTAGGATTCTAAGATTTTTTTTTTTTTTAAAAAAAAGAAAGAATGGAAAGAAGAGAAAATTTGCCATAGCATCAATACAAGTTTTTGTTTTGTTTTTTTTGTGCATATATATATATATATATATGTATGTATAAACTTTGGAAGAGCCCAAGTGTGTCTCCAAAACTGACTAAATAACACATAGCCTCCAAAATTTCACTTATGAAAACAGGGACACATATCGTCAAGCCACATAAGGATGTGGTTAAGATCGCAAAATTTATTAATAAAGAAGAACACAAAAGGTAGGAGAGGCTGTATCAGTTTGTTTTTGCCTGAGCCTACTGGGAAAAGAAAGAACCTGTCTCCATCTCTCCTCTCCTAAGTTAATGGAGTACAAATTACTTTTGTGTTTTGAACTTAGATGAGGAGGAAGAGAAAAAGTGGGGAGGATGAGAGAGAAAATGAGACGTTTTAAAAACAGCTGAGAAAGTGGGATAGCTTAGGAATAACTGGGACTTTCATGGCCAAAATCAGGACCGATGGATGGTATGTAAGCAGTTCTCCAAAAGGATGGAACAAGTAGTGATGGAAGTAAATTTACAGTGCAATATAAATAAAGGTTAATAGTAATAATAATAAGCAACAACAACCAGCAGATCCCAGAGATCTGTATTACAAGAACTCTTGATTATTTCAGTCAATCTAAAATAGCCTAGTGAAGAAGGCTGTACACTTTTGGCCTGCTGCACCTGATCATTGGACCTCACTGGTAGACTCTTTCAAGCAGGGCTTATTAAAATGATACGTTGGGCATAGGTAAGCAATGATATGTGCATCCCGCTCATTAAAAAAGGAAAGCAAGGGAAAGCCAACAAATTCTGTGGTTCCACAGGGAAGATCCTAGGTATAAAGGCTTCTCAGTAACCAGTCTGCATAACTTCATGTGTTTCTTTTCTCCATCTCTGCCCTGCCCCCAGATTACACCTGCAGAATAATAAATCAGCCAGATAGCGATCTATCGAGGGCAGCATCTCCTAAGCAGGGCCACAGTCCCCAAGCTTAATCTGCATCCTATCAGTGAACCTAAAAGGTCTCCATACTGAAAACACAGCATGAAGCTTTCCCGATAGCTTTCTTGTACAGCATTCAGGTTTGAGCAGTGTCAGAGTGCATATTGCAAGAGCCAGCTAAGCAACTCACATGCTCAGATGGGTAGAGAGGAGATAGGAAGTTAGATGAAATGATTTGGCAGAAGAGGAGGGAGAGGGGGAAATAAATCTCAAGGCTCCTAGATCCTAGCTTAGATGTCCATGCATTGGATCCTCCATTGGTTGAAAGCTAGAGCAGAGAGCCAAGATTTCTCAATAAACACTCTTTGTAGTTTGGCGAGGCATTGGAACACGGGCTGAGAAGTTCAAATGCTCTTTCCTAAACTGCTGATCCCAGGATTGCATAGGATGCAACCGTGGCAGTTAAAGTGTAAATGGCAACATAATGCTGCGGTGTGAACGATTCCATCATTGAGCAATGGTCCCATGAGTGTTGATTTTATTGGCCACAGACTCCATATATGGGATCCTCCTTTTGTGTTGACTTGTGTCCAGTGCTGTAACATGGCAAAATATGATCAATTGATTTGCAGAGCCTTGGGGGAAGACAATGGCAAACCTCTTCTGAACAAATCATACCAAGAAAACCACACAATAGTGCCGCCATAAGTAGGATGTAACTAGAACAACAACAACACCAACAATAACAACAAAATCATTACATGCTTTATAAAATGGAGGAGATGGAATCTTCTTGATGTTCTTTCAACTTGACAGCAACACCAGAGTTATTCTTATAAATCTATACATGGATGGTGTCTACTGGAGAGAAAGGGGAAAAAATTGCACTTCATATTTATCCCTAACTTAGGATTCAAAATATGAAAGACATGAAAATATGTAAGTCAAGTATAGGAAGACAAAGTAGAACTGCACAGAATTAATCAGGACTGACCCTGATAAATCCAGACATTTGGAGTGTATGGGAACACCCCCATTGAAATAGCTTCATTGATTATAGATCCATTTCTGGAGAGAATATAAAGTGTTGGTGGTTATGATCTTCAAATCCCTATATGGCTTGGGTCCAGGGTATCTGAAGGTCTGTACCTCCCCGTAGTCTTTAGTGATGATAGTTAACTGGTATATTTGGCCCTCCTTATCCATTGATTCTTTCTCCTTGGATTCAAGCATCCATGGCTTGAAAATATTCCAAAAAGATATAAATTCCCAAAAGCAAATCTTGATTTTGCCATTTTATACAATGGACACCATCTTACTGTGCCATTGTATTCATTTGGACTTGAGCATCCACAGATTTTAGTATCTACCAGGGGTCCTGGAAGCATCACCAGCAGATACCAAGGGTCCATTGTAGTTTCCAATAGAGTGCCTGTAAACCAACAAATTAATGTGTTAAGCCTCACTGAGGGAAGGGAGTAACTAAATAATAATAATAATAATAATAATAATAATCCTATAACAAGTTAGCTGTAACTACCTATTTCCAAGCAATAGACCTTTGCCCATTGACTATAAATGTCTGATGAGGAACTTATGTGCACACAGTTGAATGGCTTAGAAGTCACTTTTGTTATTGGGAATTTTGGGTCACAAGTCAATCATTTAACCGTATGATCTTCCTCCTCCAACATCTAGTGCAGAGACACCATCGGAATGATAAAAGTAACCAAACTATAATTCTAACACAACATAAACACACAAAAATATGAAGTTATCCCTTATTCTTACACTCACAATTTAGGTATTTGTTACTGGGAAGCAGTTAATTACCAATACATGGTTATTTCTAAATTGTAACTCCAAATTAGTTACCTCTATTCCAGAAGTAGTGGTTTCAGCTACTAGGATTCTGGAAACCATGGTTCGAATCCTCACTAAGTTATGGAAACCCACTGGGTGATCTTAGGCAAGTCACATGCTCTCAGCCTCAGATGAAGGCAAAGGAAAACCTCCTCTGGACAAATTTTTCCAAGAAAACCCCATGATAGATTTGCCTTAGGGTCTCCTTGAGTTGAAGGATCACAACCACAGCAAAGCTCTTAATAAAACTACCACTAAGTCCTTGAACAGTGATGCTTCTTTGTAACCTACCATAGTATAATTAGAAATACATTTGTGTATCATTTCATAAAAACAAATACACAACTGCATGTAGGTGGCAGTAAATACAATTGTGTTTAGTATGAAGAGCTCATGCTAGAGTTTGGAAAAAAGTTACTTTTTGAATGACAATGCCCAGATTCTCTATGGTGGCTTGGAGGATCCCAGGATTTGCAGTCCTAAAATTATTATTTTTTTAATTCTAGGATCTATATAAGGACAGCGGAAGCCACATATATTTCATAGATTGTGGATATAAGCCAACCAGCATTATTATGGTATATAAATATTGTACTTCTGATGGGTTTTGTGCTGCATTTCTGTGCAGAGTTGGATGGTGTTATTGATAATCTGAACCTGGACTTTGTTGATTCAAATGCCTTTTTCGTGTTTATATAGAGCATTGTGAAGCAGCAATTAAAATATTTAAGGAGGGCGAAGAAATCTTTTGCATGCAAGAAAGATTCCCTCAAAATGTTAATTTCTGTCAAATAAGTGAATATATGCACAGATGCCTCCTGACAGAGGGTATGATTTCTGAGTGCTTTGCATGCCAAATAAGTTGTTTACCCCCTCAATGTTTGCCAAGTTTACTGTCAATTTACAAATAATTTCCATTTTGCTGTTTATTCAGTTGCCTTTTGATGGATATGTCTTCCAGACTTTTATCTTGCATGTAGACAAACTAATTAATATTTTCCCTTCAGGCAAATATTTTTTTCTTAGATCTAAATGTGGGTTAGATTCTCCTCTGTTTCCATATGCTTTGTTCTGTCAATCATTTCTCTTCTGTGTTGCTAAAAATGTAACTCAGCGGATGTCATTCTCCATGTTTTACAGATCCATTTCACCTACATATACATTTGCGCATGGATGTAGCTATTTTCGATTAGAGTTTATATTAAAGGCAGCGAGGTGGAGTATTGGGGGTTGCCTTTGAAATTAACATTTGATTGGAAATGCAAGTTTCTGTACAGAGTGTCCTTCGCTTGATGTAGATTTCCACATGCTTTTTGCATAAGTGTAAATAATAGGGACATTTTAAAAATGCTTGCTTAATAAGAGAGCTGTGTCACAACATCGTTGTATTTTGGGAAGAGGACAGCCAACTGTACTGCTTTAAAAGGCAGTAAAAATTTCCTGGAATACAGCTTTTCCAAATCATATTCAAATGGTTTTCCCTCTCTGTTGCTACATTGGTTTGATGCTTTCTCTGAGTTATTTCTGCTTACATCAGTGACGTCAGCTGCATTCCCGCTGCAATAATAATCCAGATTGACACCACTTTAATGTCTCAACAGTATGGAATTCTGGGAGCTGTAGTTTGTTGTGACACTGGAGTGCTACAACCACCAGCATTTCATAGCATTGTGCCATGGCAGTTAAAATAGTGCCAAACTGGGTTATTTCTACTGTGTGGATGCAACTATGGATGATCTGTGACTATAGTTCAAAAGGAAGACATATAGCGGTAATGGGAGCCATCAACTACCTTGGAAGTCAAACTCTTCTAGGAATGTAAGGTCTAACCCATTGTGCTTTTGCCCTGCTGACAATTTGAATGTGGAAGAGGGAACAAGGAGATGGGCTGCCCTTGTCACCAACAATGAAGAATAGGACAATGGTATGAAAACAATGGGACCTTGGGACAGAAATGACTGCCCTAAGGTCACCCTTTAAATTTCAAGACATGGACGTAAACCTGGATCTTCTGAGTTTGTATCCATCACTCTAACCACTGCATCACATTGGCTGCCACATTTGGCATGTGGTTCTTCCAAAAACCTGGAAGCAAACTTTGAAAGGCTCTATCAAGGCCAGCAATTAATCGCCCCAGGCTTTAAGATGCACAACTATCTAATCGCTTAAACAGCGATATGCTTTTCTGTATAGCAATGGTATCACTAAGCCTTTTGTTAGAGGAACAGAACCTCTAGGAACCGTGTGGCAGAAGCAGCGGCTTTACGTTGCATTGCTAAAGCTGGGGCCCTTTGTTCTTCCTTGTCCAATGTCTCCAAAGAGTTTAATTCTCTCTAATCTGTTTTCTTTTTTATATGTAAAATGATACAGTTTAATGCCTGCCCGCCCTATTTTAATATCTCTGAAGTTTTATCTTTATTTGTTTGAGGGGAGGGGATGCGAGTTGGATCCCCACCTACTGTAATTTTCAAAGAACAAACAACACAGAAAGGGCAGCCCATTTTCATGCAAATCTGACCAGCTGTTTAGCTGAGTCTGCTCCCTGCCTTCTGATGCAAGGGTTGGAACATGTCGCTTGTGGAGATATGATAAAATATATTTTTTTAAAAAAAAGAATAAGAAAGAGGAGGGCGATAACATGCAAATCAAAACCACTGACTGGAAAACTGTGGACTCATTGTCATCAAAAGAATTAGGTGGCAGAGCAAAACAAAGGAGACCTTACTGATAAAAGTAAAGATGGTGTGATGGCTTAGAGAAAGCAAAAGGGGGAGAGAGAGAGATTGGGAAAGGGATGGAAAGAGAGAGAGAGAGGTGGGGATAGATGATATTCTTGAGCATATATAAAGGAAGATGAAATTAACCACTTCTCTTGCTTTTAATCTTTCTTTTTTTAAAAAAAGATTCATCTCTTCCCCACCCCCCCCCCCCCCCCCCAAATAGCATATTCTCCCCGAACTCTTTACTAAAGGCCATTTGTAATCATATTTTGGGTACAAGTCGTTTATTTATTTATTTGAAAAGAAACTAGTGTACACATTTTAATCATCAAGGGCAGGGCAAAAGGGACCGTCATCAAGGTATGGCAACAGAAGACAATTACTGAGCAAGAATTACGTAAAATATGCACGTTTTAATTCTTTCGTCATTGCTCTTTAAACCCATGAGATGCTGGGGTGCCTAGATGTTAATTGGTGTTGACCACCTGGGCACAGCCAGCTCATGTGTGTTGAAATCCAGCATGTGAAACAGTCTGGTTGTTGCAGATGTGGTAGAACTGGGGTATGAGGTGATGGGGACCATGGATGCTCCTCGTGGCAATTTGCACAATGGGAGGTGCTGAGCATTTCAAACTTCCCATGTTCAGAGTGATTCTGGAAACCCCTTGGCTCATCTATCTAAATCTTCCATGTGGCTGAAGACCCAGGATTGTCCCACATGGGGTTATCCTAAACGTATCTGACAGCTGACAACATCAGTTCATGTTATTGTTTTTAAAAAGATAGGATGGTTTACTTCACAACAGGTTTACTCTGCCACAAAACTCAATTTATGTTCATTCTCCTATATGGCATATCTGATTTCTGGGCTGGTTTAACTGTTTCACTAGTGGGCAGCCAAATACAGGTTTGTGGTGGCATGCCAAAGCTCAGTATAATGGTGAGAAATACCCATGGAATTGTGCATGGTGTGAGATGGATGGAAACTTGTGTGGACCTATCCTTTTCCCCATGATGGACAACATGTTAGGCTTCATGGCTGAGCACATGCTTTGCCTGTAGAATATCTGTGATTCAATTCCTGATATTTCCAGTTGGTGAGAAGAACCACCAATGTTGTATACTACCTCTTTAAGAAGCAGGATTATAAGGGGAATGCTTTCATTTGGGGCAGAAGGTGATGGCAGCAACCATGTCTTTCATCATCTCCTCACATTGTCTCCTCCAGGACAATCCCAGGCCTATTCAGTTTAATTTTACGTTCCTTTAAAGCTTTCTGTATTCCATGCGGGAATAAACACATCTTTGTGTAATGTTGTTAGACGCCAGAGATATAAAAACCAAGAACAAGACAAAGCAGCATTAAGAGCCGAATGCAGCCAAATATGAAACTTTTTACTCGATGATGGAAGGAGAGCAAAGAGGAAGTCATACTGTCTTCCTTAGGGAAGTAGTTCCAAAGTCTGGAGGCAGCCACCAAGAAGGCTGGCTCCATTGTAGCCACCCAACATTCCTGGGAAGGTGATAGGACTGACAGAAGGGCCTCCTGGAAAGATCTTAAAGCTTGGCAATGTGGAGATATAGTCTTTCATAAATCCTGGAGCCAAGCCATATACAGCTTTATATGTCATACCCAGCCATGGCCCAATGCTGTGGAATTCTGGGAATCATAGTTTTGTTAGAGTGCTCTGGTGCCACAACCAATCACAGTTTGAAGAATTTCATAACACTGAGCCATGGCAGTTAAAGTGGTGTCAAACCAGATTATTTCAGCAGTGCAGATACAACCCAGGAGGATGGGGAAGAACATGTAATGTAATAAAACTTATTCGGTCTTTGACCAGTATAGGGAAGAACATGTTATTTGGCCCATGTAGCCATGGCACATTTTGTATTTGCCTGCTGTGCAGCTGTTAAGGGCGAGAAGCCTGTTTTGGGGGAAAAGGAAGCGGCAATTTTAATATAATATCATAAAAATGACAAAATACACAGATATTTTTCTGAGCTAAGCATTCAAATCTTCCTGGTTGGATGGATGAATCTGACAGTTCCCCTTTCCCCACTTTTTCTGCACAATCAAACATATTTTATCTTTAGTTCTTTCCATTGCACTTATGAAGAAATGTATTAATTTTACAAAGTTCTTGGAGGAAAACGGCACCAATAAAATTCCGATCCCCGTCTTCTTTCAACAAGGGCAATAGCTTTTTGGAAAGAGGTGGATTTTTGTCTCTAGAACTCTGACATTGATTAAGAGTGAAGGCCATCAGATGAGCAAAGTAGTACATATGTTCTTAGTTGTAAACCAAGGGAACAAACACATGGAGGTCAACAGACTTCACCATGGAATCTTTCCTATGAAAGCTGAAAGCTCCCCACTCCCCTCATCATCGTGGAAGGTCTTTATAATCACAGAAAAACCCTTCATTTACTCTTTTTATATTTATCCCTAACACAAAAATGGAAGTTTTATATCTTTCCTTATCCCCCAGCCCCACACATGCTTTCTTCCACCCCAAGTGAAGTGCAATTATGTCCATTTTTTGAACAGAAAAACACAGCCAATGCCTAGTTTCCGCTTTCTCCATCTTTTCCTGCCAGTTGAAATAATAAGAGCATTATCTTATTTATGTCCCGCGTCTAAAGCTTGGGTTGCATATAGTAAGTTTTAAAGCCTGATTACATTAAGCGAACACCCTGCTTTAAAAAAAAATATGGATACCTATTAAGGTTTCTATATAGGGATAAAAAGGGAGCAAGGCAAGTTATTTTCCTTTTGCACAAAGCTGGCAATATAGATGTTTGGTTTTATTTTATATTTTTTTAATAAAAGGAATGCTGTATGTTAATACTTCGGGAAAAATAAACTTGTGTAAAGATTTGCCTTCCCCCAAGTACAGTATAATTTAAATTTAAATCCCTTCCAAACCCAAAGCTTTGTGTTTATAATATGCGAACAGCGGGCAGTCATGCCCTTGACTGGAGGGCATGTCATCCGGTTCTCTCGTTCTTTGCAAAACCATCAGGCTGGCAATAGTGACAGATGATCAGCTTAACATTAATTTCTTGCCTTTCATGCCTTCAATCCAAATGGTGCATATTCTCCACAGGGAGGCATCAAGGTCTTTGCCTTTATTTCTCTTGCATACTCGCACTGACTTATAAATCAACTGCAGATAAGAAGAGAGGGCAAATATCAATCTTTTCCCCCCTTCTTTCTTTTTCCCACCACCTCTTTTTGGGGGCAGCACCCACCAATATATATACACACATATATACACATACACACCACCAGCACCACCATGACTTGAGGGAAAGGGTTTCTTCTTGAAATCTTGAGCCAATGCACAAGTGAAGGGGTTGTCCGTGCAGACAAAATGTGTGAGAGAAAGAGAGCGGTGTGTATGTGTATGTGTGTGTGTATAAATCAGAATCTTTTCCTTGGCAGTGGTTGCCTTGTGGGTTAAGCATAAATTTTAAAAGGAGGAGGGAACTGAAATTTGCACTCCTTTATTTAAAAAGGATGTGTCACAGAGCAGAAGATGAGCATATGGCTAGAATGGCAAGGAGTCTTAAAACCAGAAAAGGTTTGCATCCCTATTGTTCTTTTCACTTATTTTATTTTTGTATTGAAAGGAATGCAGTCTTCAGAACAGACCGGTTATGATCAGGTTGTACCATTTGCACCAGGGAGGGCACTATATGGGGCAGAAGTCCGTTGTGCTGCAAGTCCTTATGTAGAGAGATCTTGTAGCACCTTTGAGACTAAATGAAATAAAGAAATTGACTGCATGAGCTTTCATGGACTTCAGTCTGCTTCCTCAGATGCATCCCTGCAAGTCCTGTTGGTGACTTACACAGGTGCAGATTCCATTATGCCAGGGACTGCTGTTTCTAGGACATGCACAAAAAGGGTATCCAAACCTGGGTCGTGTAAATGGGATGATGCTATCACAACTGTTTTACCAGCAATTCCTTTTTCTAAGGAGTGGCCAGATTCCTCCATTTCACTTGGTGGTTGGGACAGAACAACATCATTGTGCAACAAGGGATTGGAAGTTGTTGCCCAATTGGTTGTATAATACTGTGAGCCACTATAACTCTATCATTGAACCATTCCAAAATAGCCACTTTAGTAGGTTTGCCATGTGAGGACTATCCCAGGCAAAACCTAAAATTATTATTTTTTCTTGATTTTTCCCCCTCAACTGTGGGGAGTTGTTTTTGATAAACTGAGAAAAGAAAGAAAAATCCAATATTTGGACCAGTTCAAATCCTTATAGGCCATGAGAAATGGAGTTTTGTGATGAGCATATACTGTGGAAGCTAATTGCATTTCAATAGATTCTGTATATCTGGCATAATTGTTTAAGGTTTGCATAAAAATATCCCATTTTCAGTGTTATGCAAGGCCAAGTATCACCAGCACTGTCAGTATACACTTCTGAGATTTCAGAGGTACATTTTCCAGCCTGTCTTCACAGCTATAAGGGTCAGAAAGTTGCTGATTTTTAGTTAATCCCACCATTTAAAACCATGATTTTCAGGATGCAGCTTCTTGTGCCAGATTTAAGGTCTGCATCACAGAGACGTGAATCCTATCAGCAGTCCAACTGGAGCAGCCCAATTGCATCAATTATTGAATGGTGAATCAACACATAAATAACAACAATTCAATAGGTCTGCTTTCATTGGGATTAACAAAAGGATTGAGACCTTGTAGTGGTATTGCGGGGTTGCAGTGTAACATGCCACCCTGGCAAGAAACAAACATGCAAAATAGTGTAACATGCTAAAATAAATAAAATCAATGTTGATGCTAGGGATGGCCTAAGACCACTGATTCCCTGCAAGACAGTTTCTGTAGTCTTTGACCTTTCCTGTTTCTCAAAAGGCAAATTGTTTCTCCTAGAAACCTTCTGGAACAGGAATTCACCTTCTGAAAAGTAATGCTCCTTTTAGCATTTTAAAATACTCATTTTTACTATATGAGAAATGGGCTGAAAGTGTGAAGTGGCCACTTTGGCATTTTAAAAATTCATTTGCAGCAATTCATGGTCCTTGGAGCATCCAGGGGTGCAGAATTAGTCCCCAGACCTACCAAAGTGCCTATCCCTTTATTCCATTGCATAGATGGGCACAGTACCTTCCACTGAATGACAGTACTTGACTCTTGGCCTGTGCCAGATCCCAATAGAAGAGACCCATCTATACTAGGGAACCTGGGATAAGAGAAGGAGACCATGTGACATACAAGCAACTTATGTTACTTTCTCACTGGTGGCAACAATGTCCCTGTACACTTTTGAGATTCTGGATTATATAGGTTTCGTGGAGAGCATATTATTATTTAGAGAGAGAATCTGTTTTGCAAGCATAGAGCGCCATATTAATTCCCTGGCACATCCACTTGCATGGACCAGTAGCTGGACAGACGCTTTGAGAATACAACCAGAGATGGAAAACCCACTCTACAACCCTTTGGGTTTATGGGTGTTTTCCTTAGGTTCATCTCTCCTCTTTTCCCCCAGTTCCTTTCCCCTTCTCCCTCCCCCCCTCCCCAGTACTTCTGTGGTCCTTTCAGTTCCCCCAAATCCTGTTGATTTCTCTTGCTTGTGCACAGGTGATAGTGTTTTAACTACATATGTGGTGCTATACCTATAACATTCCTCAATTCTGCAAACAATTTTGTGTGACCTTAACTTGTGTTCCCATGGCCACTTTCAGTCAGTTTATTCCATCGTGGCTTAGCTGAACTAAATGATGTTGCTCCAAGTCAGTGGTCAGAAGATCTCCAGTTTAACACTTTTTCTGGAAAAAAACTTGGTGTTGATCCAGTAATAGCTGGATTTTAATCCAGGTGGACCCAGATTTAGTTTGCTGGATCTCCATCATCTGAATTTCTTCCCTGCTTCCACCTTTCCCTTTGAAGCAAGGAATAGCACTATTTCCTCTAGCACTGAAAGCTACACTTGTGAGATGCTCCTAGATGGAGCACAAGGGAAAAAGAATAGCCTTCAGTGCTCCATCCAAAAAGAGACACACATGCATTTACGCTGCATTTACACAAGCATAAGTAACTAACAAGATGCAACAATCTTTTTGCTATTGTGTGTCAATGCTCTGTCAAACTCCCTATCAAACTATTAACAATTATTAGGAAGAAACATTATGGAAGAACTATTGGACAGTGTAATGGACTGCTTTGAAGGGTAGTGGATTGGATTTCCTATCCTTGGAAGTCTTGAAACTAAAATTAGATGTCCGTCTCTCAAGACTGCTTTTGTTGTGTTGGGGGTGTGAAAAACTTGCAGTCATGCTTTTGTTTTGTTTCTCTGATTCCCCCATGCATTGTCTCACCCTTTGTTCTTATCAAGTTTCAGGACTTTGTTTTTCCCTTTCTTCATGGAAATCCGTACACATGTTTGAATGCAGTGGATGCAACCTTTGAATATATTTCCCCAATGTTATCTCTTTTTGTACAGAGTTTCCTTATAGATGAAACTACATGTGTACACTTTTAAAAGAAATTCTACATATTTTTAATAATTCATTTGGAACATGTATAGTCATAGTTTTGCACTTATTTTATTCCTCCAAACACACTGCAAGCCTTTCAAATTCCAAGGCAAGTTGTACTCAACAATGATCTCAGGAGGTACAAAACAGATAACTTCCATCAGCCCCAGCAAAATTCTTTTCGGTCTCTTGATGATGTTTTTTTCCTTTTTGGGGATATATATATATATTTGGGTTTTTCAAAAGAGTCTTTCTCAAATAACCTTTTTTATCCTCAGCTGCTACACATTGATCTGGCACTTACACACTCATAAAATCATTGGTTTGGATACCTCAACATTAGTAGGTGTCAAGACGAGATATATATATATATATATATATATATATAATGATAGCTGTTGACAAATAGTCATATTTTTTGTGCCTGCTGAGCTTAGGGTGTTAACGTTTCCAAATGGCTTGAAATATTAGCGTCTGTGGTCGCCTGCTGGCCATTTGTAGGTGACATATCTTGGGAATTGGGGGGGGGGGGGCTACTTCATTTTTTAAAAAAAGGCTTTGGGGGCCCCCATCCATAAATTACAGCCGAGGACAAAAAGTAGAAGCTAACAGTGGAAAATTAGGCCCCAAGGCAAAATAATTACACATACAGCCTTTAGCAGTGAGGGAGAAAGCCATCAATCAGCCCCCAATTATTCACTAGTTAATCAGCTCTGCCCTTCCTTTATTGAAGGGTTACAGTGTAATTAAGTTGGCAGCATCCTTTTAATTCATCAAACATACAACACATGGCAGTATTTGCTACAGTCAGGGGACAGCACCTTTGTGCCTCTGACCCCTAGCGCTGCTGTAGGAAAGGAGGAAAACTTCAGAGGTAAAGGAGAATATTTATGCAAAGGCATGCCACCGAGTGAAGACGCTTTGGAGGCACAGCCCAGAGTCATCGCACGCACACTGACGCACACACATGCACACGGCAGGGGAGTCTGGAAAATGGGGCAAGGAGAGATCGGTAAGAGAAATGCACAACTCTGCAAAAAATATTCCAGGGTGTGTGTGTGTATGTGTGTGCAAGAGAGCAGAGAAGAGAAGAGAATGTGCCTTTACACATACACACACAACTTGGCAGGGGACAAGGAGAGTCTGATAAGAAGAATACCCCCACTCTAGAAAATAATAATAATAATAATAATTATTATTATTATTATTATTATTATTATTTCATTTCTTACCTGCCTCTCCTCACAGCTCGAGGCGGGTTACAACATAGTTAAAACACAATCCCCACAATATTGGGTTGGTGTGTTTCTGTATTGTGCGTGTGTGGCACACACATACACACAGAGAGAGAGAGCACAAAAACACAAACACACACACAGAGAGAACACAAGAACACACACCACACAGAGACAAACACATACAGAGAGAGAACACAGAAACACAAACACACACAGAGAGAACACAAGAACACACACAGAGAGACAGACAAACACATATACATTCATGTGGCAGGAGATTCTGGAAAATGGGGCAGTGGACAAGGACAGTCTGGTAAGAAGAATACTCCCACTTTAGAAAGATATATTGAGTTGTGGTGCTTTTGTATTGTGTGCGTATAGCACACACACAAACAGGACACACAAGAACACCCACATGGAGGGCAGGGTATTTTGGAGAATTGGACAAGGAAAGTTTGATAAGAAAAATCAAACCATTCTATAAAAATAAACCAAGAAGCCTCTCTCTCTCTTGTGTGTGTGTGTGAGAGAGGAGGGGCAATATACACAACATTTTTACGACTGGGAAAAAAATGGCTCTCTGTGTTATATACGTATGTTAGGGAGGCCATAATGAAGGGGAAAAAGAAGATGCACATCTTAATAAATTAACATTGGCTCATTTGGGCCTGCAGCTACAAATTTAGAAATGCAAGACCTCTTCCGCAATGTGGAAGATTGTCAGCAGGTGATCTATGCGCCTGCTCACAGAGCAATGCTATGGTTGAGATATGGCTGAGCATAGCATAAGAGTTCTACATATGGATCTCTGCTATGTCTCCCCTATCACCACTCCCAAGATTCACAGTTGTGCTTCAATAGCCCCTGCATGGCTATTCGGCTGCTGGTGAAGAGGGGGGACATTGGCAAAGTATTGGGCTATGTCTCCATAGCCAGACATAGGCTGAGGGCATCTTCTGCCAAGATCTACTGGGGTCCTCTAGAGATCAGTAGAAGATCCACTGAGATCAGTGGGAGGTGTCACTAGTTTGCATCTGGCTATGAAGACATAGCCAGATACTATTCCAATCCCCTGGATTCCCCACCGACAACAGAATGATCATGGAATAGAGGGCTATCTATTCTCAGAGTTTGAAAACCTTGTTAAGCCTCTTGCATCCCATCTTTCAGGAAGACCACCTACCATCTTGTTCCAATATATTCTTATGCTGTCTAATCCCTAGTACTATTTGATTCAACATTACTGTTTGAGAAAACAACCTTAGTTGCTTTTAAGTGTTCTTACTGATAACATTTGGGAATCACTTTTAGGGGTTGGTATCTATATGGATGGAATCTATATGTAATTATTCATATAAAGTAGCAAAGCCAAAGGGAGGACATATCAATGGGATGGTATATCTTTTGTTGTTGCTGTGTGCTTTCATGTCATTTCTGACTTATGGTGACCCTAAGGTCATGGGGTTTTCTTGGAAAGATTTATTTGGAGGAGATTTGTCATTGCCTTCCCCTGAGGCTGAGAGCAAGTGACTTGCCCAAGATCACCCAGTGGGCTTCATGGCCAAGCAGGGAATTGAACCTTGGTCTCCAGGGCTCTAGTCCAATCCTCAAATATCTATGTCATACTGGCTTTCATCTCAGGAACTACCCAAGGGAATTATATGCCCATAAATGGATTCAGGACCTTGGACAGCTCTTTTAATTTTTTAATTTAACTATAATTGCATGACTTTAATGATGATAATACGTTTTTAACATGTTGTACCCCACCCCGATTGCTCGCTCAGAGGGGTGGGTTAGAAATAAATTATTATTATTATTATTATTATTATTATTATTAATAACAGTTCCCCCCACCCCCACCCCCACCCCCTTCACTCCAGGGGCAGGCCTCTTTTTGAAGGTGTCCTGTGCATAAAGTACTAGTTTGAAGATAAAGAACCTTAAGAAGAGAATTTGTATGTATGTATGCCTTCAAGTCATTTGTTGAGTTATGGTGACCCCATGAATTTCATAGGGTTTTCTTAGACAAGGAGTACTCAGAAGGGTTTTGCTAGTTCCTTTCTCTGCACTATAGCCTACAGCAGCTGGTATTTGTTTCTCATCCAAGTATTAAGCAGGGCTGACCCTGCTTAGCTTCCACGATCAGATGAGTCTGGTGCCTTCGGGATATTTAGGCCCTAAGAAGGGAATGTTGTTGTTGTTGGTGGTGGTGTTGTGTGCCTTCAAGTTACTACTGATTTATGGTGAACCTAAGGCAGGGTTTTCTGGGGCTGAGAATGTGTGACTTACCCAAGCGCACCCAATGAGTTTCCTTGGCAAGTGAGGAATCATACCCTGATCTCCAGAGTCACGTTTCATCACTCAAGCCACAGCAGCATGCCTGGTGCTATATCAGAGGAAGGCAGTGATATCTCTGAGTATTCTTTGCCTATGAAATTCATGAAGGTTGCCATAAGTCATGAGTTGATTTGAAGGAAAATGCATGCAAGAAGGGAAAGCAGCAAACTATCCACTGGCAATTAGCATCTGGGAACCAGACTGAGGACTCTGGTTGGTCTTCCCCATTACAGAGATATGATTTATGGTGAACCTAAGGCAGGGTTTTCTGGGGCTGAGAATGTGTGACTTACCCAAGCGCACCCAACGAGTTTCCTTGGCAAGTGAGGAATCATACCCTGATCTCCAGAGCCATGGTTCACCACTCAAGCCACAGCAGCATGCCTGGTGCTACATCAGAGGAAGGCAGTGATATCTCTGAGAATGACAGCCATTATAGTATTTATACTTACAATATCTTATCCAAATTTTATGGGCATTTATGTCCTCCTGTGTCCTTCTGTTTTTGATGCATTAGTGACTATCCTCCTGATTCTTGAATCCAACCTACAAACAACATGGAATAGCACCAACAGATCAGACAAAGAACAGCTGGGCCGTATAAGACAAAACGGGTTCCTCTTTCACTTCCATTCCTTTTCAAAAAGACATAAAGAGTTGCATGCAAGAGGGTGAAGCAAACTCCTCATCTCTTTTTCCCATGCTCAAATGAACAAATGAACAGTTCATTTGACATCCAACATCAAAGAAAATAAAAGGTAGCAGAAGGAACCTGGAAGCAAGGTGTTGATAATCAATCAATTTATTGGTGGCAAGCTAATTAAAAGCTGACACTTCAAAAACATTTTAGGTTGCCAGAAAATCTTTTTTCATTTATTCCTAAACTGCTAGTTGCCTTTGCAGTTCTAATTATTCCAGAATGTTTTGCCACACAAAATAGTGTTGTTTCTCCACAAATTCTTGATGGAAACGAATGGGAAAGAAAGTAGGTGTGTATATATTACAATCACTTTTGTCATAACAAAACTAGATGACTCTTGTGGTCCCTTCCAACTTAGTATGACACCCTTTTAACTCTGGATTTCTTAAACCTGAAAAACTCCAGGGTTTTGGGTGTTTTTAATGATGAATCATGTGTCTTGATAGCCATTACTTATTGCTGCTGCTGTTGTGCACCTTCAAGTCATTTCTGACTTATGGTGATCCTATTGTGAATTTATCATGGGGTTTTCTTGGCAAGATTTATTCAGAGGAGGTTTGCCATACTTTTCCTCTGAGGCTGAGAGGTTGTGACTCGCCCAAGGCCACCCAGTCAGTTTCTATAGCCAAGTAGTGGTGGGGACCCTGTTCTCCAAAGTCATAGAACAATGCTCAAATTGTTATACTACGCTGGCTATGACAGACAGACATTTACAATATAAGTTCATATTGCAATGTCTTAGTCTTAACGTTGGGAGGATTAAGAATGTAAGAAGAACCCTGATGGATCAAACCAAAGGCTGATCTTGTCCTTCCAACCATGTCCTTCCAACCCTCCAACCCTCCTCTGAATACATCTTGGCAAGAAAACCTCATAATAAGTTCACCTTAGGGTCACCATAAGTCAGAAATGACTTGAAGGTAGCCAGCCAAATACGTATCTACAAGAAGCCCATAAGCAGGACATTAAGACAGTTCTCCCTCCCTCTTTTGCTTCCCAGCTTCTAAAGGAATGCTAGAATTTTTGTGAAACAGTCTAGAATATAGGAGGGAGCTGTACTGTGCATACTTCACATTTTGTCATGAAAATTAATGTATTATGTACAAAAAAATTATCCCCTTCAGCTGTCAAACTGGGCTCATTTTGGCAGCTCAAGTTTGGAAACACACATGAGTTTTGTGCCTCTTTCACTGTGTGTTTTATTTTAAATACAAGTTCACGCTCCATTAGTAGTACAGACAAAGCAGGTCATAATACTGTTGATTTTAACCCAAAGCCTGTCCATCAAAGTTTCCTGTGTTTTTTACTGTTAGAAAGAAAAACATAGTACACACTCTGGTGCAATTTATGGCTAATTAATCTGATCATGATCCTGCAACTGCGGTCAGATATGTCTTCCAATTTTGGGGAAGAAGTAAATGTAAGGACTATTATTTTGTTCCTTCTGTCTGTATATGGTGAAGCAAGTGATCACAAACCGTACAGACTTCGAACCCCCATGAGCTACCTTGGATCCCATCATGGAAGGACATAAATTCAAGAAATAAATAAAACAAAATAAGCATGACCAATCGGATAAGAAAGACACCAGTGTGTTATCACTCTCTGTTCCAAACCAAGACCTGCTCTATAGGTTCAGATGTGTTTCTGTTCTACTCCAAAGTGAATCCAACCAACTCCACTCCTCATTTCCACCTGTATTAAAATAGCTTTAACTTTTCCTGTTTCTTTGCACATCTGGATGAAAGTTCAAGGCATGGTAGACATTGAAGATGAGTAATTCTGCCAGATTGTACATGGTTAGCTCAAGAGATGTACATATCTGGCAGCTTCAAAGTCCCATTTCTACTTGTTTTGAAAGGTACAAGGAAAGACACAGCTGATGTTGGCCATTCAGTCTTGCCAATCCATGCAGACTTGGTCTTGGCACTGTTTTCCCATTCTATTTTGTTCTCTTTCTAAAGATTCAAAAGTGTTCCTGAGTACCTTCACGGTAGAAGAAACTCATCACAAAAATAAGTGCAGAAAGTCAGAACTTAGCCAGGGCAGGTAGAAGAGAAACAGAGAGACTCAATATCAGTCTCATGGTAAGGAATAAAGATGCAAATCTTTGCCAATTTCTTCCTTGCATGTGAGGATGAATAATTCTGGTATTTTTCTCCTATTGCAAGTGAAAACAAATATTTCTCTGTAGTAGTCTCCCCCATATTCTAACATGTCATAGCATTGCAGAGGACTTATTCTGCGGAGGAAAACACATTCCTGTTTTCTGCATAGAAAATAGATTCACCTGTGCATGAAATAGTGTTTTAGCACAGCAAACAGGGTTGTTGATCTTTTTTCATGGTGTTTTTCCCCCTCCACAACACTTTGTTAGGTTTGAATACAGAGAGAAAACTGGGCCAAATTTTTGCTGTTCTATCATTCTTCCCAATGAGTTTTTCTTGACCATTTTTTTGGCTTAGAAATGAATAATTAGGAGGATTCTTTCCATCTTCAATGAGGGGAGGAGAGGTATGTATTTTTTCCCTTTTTCTTCCTCCAGAAAACTTTTTATGTTCCCAGCAGCTGAAGTAGTGAGATTCGATGATGCATGTTAAGAATGGAGTGTGTGTTTTGAAGGAAGATGTGCAGGATGCTGAACCAGCGGTTACTTGTGAGATCCTTCTGGGAGAGGGGTACTTTCAGTCAGTGCGTGAAGGTGGAGTAACTGAAACTGGGTGCTGTACCGCTAAGGAGACCTCAGCTAGAAGATTTCTCTTTTTATTTAATTTATTCCCCAAAGGGAAGGCAAGTCCTCCAGAGATATGGCTGGGAGCAGGCAAGGAGTTGCATTCCCAAGAGAGTGCTTGAAATAGGAAATTGCTTGGAAACACGCATATCTAAGTATAGGGTAGAGTGAGATGCTCAGAGAATGGGAAATCATTCAGAGGGACACAAGAGGAGTGGCTATTCTATTTGTCAAGGTATTCTGTTTGCCCATGAACAATTAGCTTTTCTTTCATACTAAATAAAATTCCTTCAACTATTCTAACTTGATTGGATTCCTACCACTGGGTGGCAATGATATTCAATGCTTATTTGGGGGGGGGGGGGGGGGGCGATGATTGGTTATATCCAACCCAAGGTTTGTCTCTCTGTGTGTATTCATTTGTTGAAGCTGTATCTCCCATATTTAGTCCTGTGCCCTAAAGGTAACTCCAGTTGAATTAACTCAATGTACATAATGCCAGAGCAAAAATAAAAACAGACTTAGACTAGGAGGTAAACAACAGATAATGTAAGTGCAGAATCACAGTGCAGTAGATAAGCCAAGTCTGCCAGGATTGTTTACAATATTGGGTGAAGAAATTATTTGTCTAGTGTTGTAAAAAGACATCAAAGTAGATGTTCTTCAGGAGACCTTGTGTGTTTAGGGTTGACCCAACTCTATGGTCCCAGCGGAAACCATAGGGTTGGCAGATGGATCAGATCTTTAACTGATTTTGGACCAGAATTAGGTATTGTAACGCCCCCCCCCCCCGACCCCAACTTTTCAGCTGTCTTCTCCCAACATGGCTATGATCTTGCCAATGGAGGTTGAGAGAGCTGGCATGGAGAAGAACCCACCTCTGTTCTTGTTGCTGGCTGGGTTGCTCTACATCCCATCCTTCACTGCTTCTTGATCTTTGAGGGAACTCATTGGAAAAGATGGTAATGTTTTCTAAAGTTGGAGGCAGTATTGAACATTGCATTCTATGAGTGAATTGACTCAGTCAAGAAAGCCACGGCCCTGAGTTTGTAAGAGACGAGCAGGGCATCTGATAACCAGGGCTTTGGGCAGTTTCTTATTCTTTGCCTTACAATAAGTCAAAGTCAACTTGATGGCAAATAGCAGCAACAAATACGCTGCGATCCTACACCAAGCTGGCAGAAAGCAAAGCTCTCTCCGGCATAACTCCATTTCATTCCCTTTTCCCACCCTCTTTTCTTGGAGTCCTGAAGATCCCTTCCTTGTAAATTGGGGCCTCCATCGCTTCCTGTTTTATCATTTGATAGAATTTTTGAAAAATTCAGATTTTTCCTTCCCCCCAATCCCTCCCTTCTTTGTTATTTTTAAGGAAAACTTGATTGATAAACTTGATTAAAAACCCTCTCTTCATTTTTCATCTTCCTTCCTTATCCCCTCCCTCCCCTTTCCTCTAACTCCTTCCTTCCTTCCTTCCCTCCCTCCCTTCATTCCTTTCTTCTTTATTTTTTTTAAGTATGCAAGGAAATATATAGAAACACAGCTCTCAATGCTAATTTTACCTGTTAATAGCATCTCTCTCTTTCCCTCCCTCCCTCTTTTGCCATATACCAGAAAATAATTGACAGAAAGAAAACATATATAAAAGAAAAGAAAAGAGGAAGAGAAAGAGAAAGAGAGAAAAGGAGAGAGATGAGTGATACAGGCAAATGGTTTCACATTGCATGAGATACATACAGAAATATAATCATACCCAAGGTCAAACATTAGGGAGAGAAAAAAGGTTGGGCATTTGGGGCACTGAAAGCATGGCTGTCAGATATTGAAATCTCAGCAGGAGATTCGGCTCTATTAAAACTGAATACAGAATTACTTTCTGCCCGCTACTTTGTGTGCATGTATAACTAGTTTGTTCATTTGGGTGCCCCCTGCGCTATTCGGGAAAGGTAAGGCTGGAGCGTTTGGAAATAGAAAAGCCATGCCAGGTCTGTTGTTTGCAGTTTGTATATATCTGGGGCAACAGCTATTGAAATATGCATGGGAATGGAGAAATTTCAATAATTAATTTGGATATTAAAAAAAAAGAAGAAGAAGGAGAAGGAGAAAAAGGGAGGGGAGGATGGGATAAAATATTGGAATATAAGCCCAACTCAGGCATAATTCTTTACATTCACTTGAGAGACTGGGAGCTGCGGAGTCCTGAGCTTCAATCTCACCTAGAATATGCAAGGTAGCCTTAGGAAAACTGCTATTCCCTTGGCTCCCAATTGTCCATAGTGGGATGGTGATAATGCTGACTTTTCCTAAGGACTGCTTAGAAATAGAGCATTTCCAGCATTCGACAGTGTTAATCATATCACACACACACACACACAAAAGGATAAAATCAGGATCTGGTTTTTGGCTCTCTCTGAGAAGCGAACCTATAAGCCAAAGTAGAATCAGGGAGAAAAGAACTCCAATGGTTTTGAAGTCATCTGGTTTTCGTTTATTTCATAAATGAATACAGCTCTTAAGGCATGAAGAACCCCCGTCCTCACCAAGGGATTTGGGGATGGAATGCAGACACTCACCTGTAGAGGAAAAGAATGAACCTGAGAACCGAAATTCACCAAATGAAATGAGCACATAGTTTTTCATAAATCCGAAAAAGGACTTCTGACTCAGGGATGTGGGGTGCGTATGTGAGAGGAGAGCATTAACCCCCAAATAAGAATTCCAGACCCTCAATGAATTTTTTTTCTTTAGTCCCTACATTAGCATTTCTTACAACATCAGTCGAGCATTTAGATATCCGAAGAAAAAGAGCAGAGTTACTAAGAGAATGTGAACACAGGAAATATACAAGATCTAAGTGTGGATGATTTTCAATATGCCACTCCTTGCAATGCTAAAAATTTGGGGATTGATGGAAAATTTTATTTTAAGGGCAGCATTCTTATTTGGAGGAACAACTCCACTTTACCCCTCCAACAGCTGTATTTCTGATTCTGCTTTTTTACAGCTATTATATATATGGGATAATTTAGATTTCCCCCTTTTGTTTTGTTTTTTAAATTTATAACCTTTCCCCGTTTAGTCTCACTGGTGTATTTTTGTTTGTGACGTTGATGAATTATATTAATTTGGTTGTTACTTTAAAAACAAACCAACCAGTGTTAGATATATACAATAGCCCCAACAACAAAATACTCATAGATCTTTAATTTCTTCTTTCCATTCAGGTAGTCATGTTGATCTCTTGCAATAAAATCAAGATAAGCTCTGTGTTTCATTACATTTGCTTGTTTGTTTATTGGATTAATATCCCACCTTTCTGCCAAAAAGTGGTACTTAAGCTGTCTAACAGCAACAAACTCGATAAATAAAAAAGAGTATGATTAAGACATAAAACAAATTTTAAACAATGAGTATTACATTTTAAAAAAGAAAAACAGTACCCAAGAATTTAAACCATTGTCATTAAGACGTTAAGAAAATATATTAAATAAATTAATTGGATAGACCATTAATTAACCAGTTAAATTCTTATTTTATTTTTTGGCGATAATTGAAAATTATTAGAAAAGGCCACTAATGGACCGAAGCAAGGAGAAATAATAGTTCTGATTGTGTATGTTTATTGATTAAAAGAATACATCTTAAAATCACTGTTGAAAATTTGAAAGTGTTAGGGGTAACTAATGACTTGAATTGCAATAAATCAATCATTGTTGAACAATGTAATGAATTAGGTGTAAGAAATTAGAGAGCCTGGACTCTTTCCCTCACAAGTTAATGAGAACTTCAGTTTTGTAGGACTTTGTAAGAGTCAGGCCATTTTTAGCCTGTCTTGCGCTGCTTGGACATTTTGGGTTCTGAATGAGCTGTTCATGCAATACACCTTCATTTAATGCAAGAGAGGAAGCAGATTTGTATTTAAGAACTCACCCCCTTCATAGCAGCCACATGTTTGGTATCAGTCCCAAGGGGATCTCCTCACATGCACATAGTTGTGTGTAGGGTCTCTTTCATGGAAACACGAACCTTGATAATCTAGGGTTTCCGGTCACATGGAGGAGCACTGATGTGACTTCAACCTTATGTATCCATCCTTCTTCCACAACATTGCCAGCTATAGAGCACTGACTTCACATTGATATCAGTGATGGGCATGATGGGACTGTGTGCAATTGCGTGTTGTGGCCTGGATTCACAAGTGCAGAGGGCAAGGGATTTTTTATTAACAGGTATATTGCCACTACCATAAAATCATAGAGTTAGAAGATACCTCAAAGGCCATCCAGTCCAGCCCCCCTGCCATGCAGGAACTCACAATCAAAGCATCCCTGATAGATGGCCATACAGCCTTTGTTTAAAAATCTCCAAAGAAGGAGACTCTGTCACACTTTAAGGCTGCTCCCTCCAATGTTAAACAGTTCTTACCATCAGGACGTTCTTCCTAATTTTGAGGTGGAATTTCTTTTCCTATAGTTTGCATCCATTACTCCATATCCTAGTCTCTGGAGCAGCAGAAAACAAGTTTGCTCCATCCTCAATATTTCTTTAAATATTTAAAAAGGGCTATCGTATCACTTCTTAACCTTCCCTACTCCAAGCTAAACAAATCTTGCCAAGAAAACCTTATGAAGGATTCACTTTAGGATCACCATAACTCAGAAACAACTTGAAGACACACAACAACAGCAACAACCATTGTCATGAGCTATACTTAGCATGTTATTATGCAAAGCAGTGGTGGTGGACTCTTCAAACAAATGATAGAGTATCTGAATGGTGAATCAAACCCAATTAGTTTTCCCAAGTGGAGATGAAAATTGTTGATACTGCCTTGTTGTTGTGGATCAACACCCACCTGCAATTTGGAACTTCCATTGTGGGGTGTGTGACTATTGAAGCTGGCAAGATGAGCACCTGTACATCAAGATTTCAAGATAGATATATATATATATATATATATATATATAGTAATTAATATCTTTGTGCAGACTTTCAGCCAAGAGAAGCAATAAGCCAGTTTGTAGGTTTAATGGGGCTGGGTAGTTGTGAAGCCGTACTGAAGAATTTCATAGTTCAGTGATTATGCCACCATAAATAAAAATCTTATGCCATGATAAACTGGTTAATCAGATATCACAAAACTCTTTATTGTTTTTATTATTCAGAGGAAAGAAATTTTTGGGGGGGGGGGGGTTTAGAATATCCTCTGTCTTATTCCTGATATTTGCCAAACCATGTAGGCGCTCAGATGCTGACTCTTCAGGAACTGATTCTTTTTTAAATGGTTACAGCTGAAAATGAGAAGATGTAAAAGGTAGTTGGCAATCTCTACAAAGTTTCTCTTCCCAAACTGTGTTGGAGCTGTCTTGCCGCTTCGGGCTTTCCACTGCCATCCGTGTCTGCGTCTCATAGGCGAGACTCCAAATCTCTAATTTGAAAATAAAGATGGGTGTTTATTTCCTTCCTTTGTTTCTGGAGACTCATTTCCAAGTACTTATCTCCACAATATGGAGAGTGGCTGAGGCTCGGATGAGGTTTAAGCAGTAGGTGGCCTAATTCATATGCCATCATGGCACACTTTGCTGCATCTTTCTGCTGAATGAGAATGAATTTTAAAAGGGCTCCAGAAAATTCATCTCGGATGAATTCCTCTTGTTGGAATACAAGATGGAAAACAAGGATATGCACCTTTTCAGCAGAGCGGCAGTGAAAGGTTGTTCTGCTAGTTTTAGATAAAATGTTCACTCCCACCAAACAATGTGGGCCTCTTCAGTGTTCCTGTAGAACAAAAACGACCTACCAAATGCCCACAGCGGACTTCCACACCTTCTGGCATTTCACAAAGGAAAATTGGGATATGTGTGTCTAAGCTCAAGATGGCAAAAGTTATTAATGAGAAAGAACAGACAAGCAGCAGCAGTTTGAAGACAAAGGCTTTCACGGCTAGTATCCATAGATATCTGTGGATTTTGCAGGCTATGTGGCTGTGTTCTGGAAGAATTTATTCTTGACGGTTATATATATATCCCATACACTTCCATGCCAACACCCTCTGAAGATTCCAGCCACAGATGGAGGCAAAATATCAGGAATAAATTCTTCCAGAAAACCCACCGAAAACTGCAGAAGTTTGCTTTTTCCTGAGCTTTCCTGGATGGAATAATCTTAAAACAACCTCCCCACCACTCCACAAATCTGGGGTATTGAAATATTCTTGCTCCATAGAAAGGGTCCAAAACACACTGCAGAAATAATCCAGTTTGTGACTGCTTTAAATGCCCTGGCTCAGTGCTAGGAAATCCAGGTATCTGTAGCCTTATGAGACATTTAGCCTTCTCTGTCAGAGAACTCTGGTGCCACAATAAACTGCAATTCCCAGGATTCCCTATCACTGAGCCAGGGCAATTAAAGTGGTCTCAAACTAGATTGTTTCTGCAGTGTGTGCCAAGGTGGCCAAAGTTAGTAATGAGGAAGAACAAACAAGCTAGGGGATGCTGCAGCAGTTTGCTTTTGCCTGAGTCTACAGGGAAGAACAAGATCCCCTCTCCTTTTTTCCCTCCTGCACCCTCACTAAGTTAGGGAATGCAAACTACTTTTGCACTTTATACTTATGGCAACTGACATGAGCTGAGGACAAGGGAGAAAAGTGGCAGGAGGAGAGAGAGTAAAGGGGATCATTTTAAAAGCAGCTGAAAAAGTGGATGATGGATTCACATGGACTGTCCCTGACAAATCAGAACAGTTCAACAGCATAGGCTAGTTCAACTACCAGGATGTGGGCAAATGGTGCTTTGAAATGTTTTCCTTTCTTCATGGGCAGGGAAAGTGGGAGGGAAGCATTCCACCAGAATAATGCAAGCTGTTTCATGTACAAAAAACAAAGCGCATACAGGATGAGTCTTGACCTATGAAGATCCTTACCCATCCAGGATTCTCCTTACCAGAATTTCCTATCAATTGAAAAACCCATTTTTGGGCCATTGTTCAAATATGACCCATCCACACCATACACAGGGCATCTGTTCAGGACCCTCCCTGCGCATAAAGCAAATTTAGTGTATTCTCAAGCCTCATAGAAATGAATGGGGTGCACTCCCATGTGCGGCATGGTGTGCACACCATTATGTCCTTCAGGGATTCTTGTCCACGTGACCTCAAGTCGGCATATAGGAAACCCACATATGGTGCGGGCAAGCTGTATTTTTGAATCTGCTCTCCATTCCCCAAAAAAACACTAGCAAAGGGCAAAAGTGTCAGTAAATCCAGCCCCTTCCATCTTGACAAGCACCCATCTGGAATCATGAAAGTCCTTTAGAGCTGGCAACGATCACATCAGGATCATTTTTTCCCCACAAGAAATAATCAAGGCAATTGGTCTGAGCAGACTCACTGAAATCAATAGGCTGGGTAAGTCTTAACTAACTTAAGGCCCACTAAATTGATTTCAGTGGGTCTGGTATAAGCATTTGTAAGTTCAGGGCATTTTTTTTAAAAAAAGGAATTGTTACTGGGTGTCCACCTCTCCACCATGTATCAATCCTGACATATGGATTGCAATGAAAATGATTAAAACTAACGACTGCAACCGAGAATGAATATAGCCTTGCAAATACATGTATCCAAGTCAATGAGGCCTGCCTCCCCACCAGCAATGGACATATTAAAAAGCAAAAGAGAAAAAAGAAGAAAACAATTTAAGACTCTGACATTCTTTCATGAGCCCTCTTCGGAGATTTCTGCAGACCCACTTTCCTGCCTTCTGTGCAATGTTGCTTTGGGGCTGGGTAGGAATTTTCTCCTCCTTTGTGGTCTTGGGGGGAAGTGCCCTCAGTTTACCTTCCAGTAAACAGCCAGCTGGAAAGCAGCCCATGCTATCGGATTGCCCTTGGGGTCAGATGTTTTGCTGAATAGAAAGCCAGGGAGGGAGTCACAGGTTCACAACTGGCTCTCAGCTTGACTGCATCAGGTTGCTTCCCCTCTTTCTTGTTGCTTATCTCCAGGCTCAGTTGAAATAGGTTTTAGGTCAAATAAAGTGGCCCTTGTTTAACCCACTGTATTGCTTCTGGCCTTGTTATTTTGTGGATGGCTATCAATGTACACATCTGTACATTGGCATGTACGGATGTGAAAGGTGGACAGAGAAGAAAGTGGGTAAGAAGAAAATTAATGTGGTGTGGTGCTGGAGAAGAGTGCTGAGAAGACTATGGACAGCCAAGTGGATGAGTCCTTGAACAGATCAAGCCTGAAGTTAGGATCAAAGGTGCTACAAGATCCCTCTCCATACCAATTCATACATACTTCTTTCAGTAAGTCTCAAAGATGCTACAAGACTAACACAGCTATGTCTTTGGATTCTACCAGCAAGGAATGCACTAGATGGAATGGAAATCCATCAGCCTCTTCATTGAACTTGCCCAGCTACAGACAGACATCATCTTTCTCAATAAGTGCAAGCAGCAGGTTATCATTCCAAAAAGGATGCAGGTGAAGAACCTACTACAATCATTCAGTTAGTCTGAAAGTTGCTACAAGATCCCTTTGCCCAGGTAAATGTTTCCTTCAGATGATAGGTTTCTTAGCATTGCAACTTCATCACACCACTTCAGCTTTATCTATTACTTTTTCTCAGTTGCTTCTTCCAGTCTGCCAAGATGATAAGGGATCCAGTTCTTTGCAAAAAGTCAAGAGCAGTTGAAATTATTCAAACTGTTTGTTTCTTCTCCTCAGTAACCTACTCAACCTTTAGCTTCCCATCTGCCTCTGCCCTTTAGAATGATCGAGATAAGAGTTCATGCTGCCAAAAAAGAAAAGTAAAAAGAACTGGGCATCTTGGAAAGTGGCAGAATGTGCCCTAATATTTTGCCAAAAGCTGGAGTGAGTTGTCTGTCAACACTCCATCCTCTTAACTTACTGCTGCTTTCCAGACATCCGCAATGTGGAGGAAAAAGACATCATTTTGCCCATAGTGTTTGGATTAGCCATAAATCTGCTAATCCAACACAATATCCAGTGGGCTAATGTTGAATCTATGGGGCCATAAATCCATGCCACTCTTCCATTATTGTAGACCCCAGATGGGCAAGGGACATAATGAGATTTTGGAAGACATTACACTCTTCTGTCAAAATGTTGAGGCTGATTTCTCCTACCAAGTCCACATTTTTGCCTCTCTGAATTTTTTTCCAATGCTTTTATGTTAATGGATTATTTGGTTTGTTTTGGTTTTCCTCCTTCTTTTCTTTTCAGACAGCTTCCATTATGATTGAGAGCAGAAGTATTTAGTCGACCCAAGACTCCTTGTTGATACAAGGATTTATTAGTGTACCATGCCTTTCTTGAAAACAAAATTCCTCCAGCCCTTTCTGTCCGCTTTGTTTTCACAGCCAAGGGAAGAGCGTGAAGGGAAAGAAGCAGGATCAAAATGTTATTTCTGTAATAGGAAGACAAAGTATGAGTTTTATCAGCGAGCTTAATAAATGCATCTTGGAATTGGACAGGGATGTTCTTTACATAAATGGTTCTTTTGAACCTGGCCCTTTGAAGGAAGTGAAGGAGAAGAAGGTTTTTTTTTTTTTTCTTTTAAAGTGCGCTTGTCTGAGATTCCTTACCATATCTGACTGAGCATACAGGTGGCCAAGCACACATAGTTCCTGCCAATTTCTAAAGTTACACTTTTATCCACTAAACAAGCATCCTGATCCGGGTTACTTAGTAGGGCACTCGATGGGAGCCTCCGCATGTGTATATTAAATATCACTTATTCCGCAGCCTGGGCTCTCCAGCTTGATCTAACATGGCTTCACCCTTTTTCCTGTGCTCCACAGCTTTTGGGGTAATGGTCCTTCCCAAGGGATTTGGCTTAGAAAGAATCTTCTTGTGGAAAAAGGTCAGCACACATGCTTCAGGTTTTTTTTTAAAAAAACCCCTTTTCTACCTCCTCTCTGTCTCCAAAGGCACATGCTCAGCACATTTTGCTTTTGTGAAACGGAATATGGTTTAAGTTTGCTTCAATCAAGGGACGGGGGGAAAAAAAGAAAAGGAAAAAAGGTTTCGCTGAAAGAACTTTATGTCAAAGTGCAAAAGGTTTTATACACAATGAATCGATTCCCTCGCCTGCTTTGAGGAAAAGCCTAATGCGCCGGATCGTTTGGCTACAATAAGCAAAGGCCGGTTATGCCTTCTGAAAGACTTCTGGTGACAGCGTCTGAGATCGCCATCATTTTATTTATTTTGGATGGGAATGATTGATTGTAAGAGGCACATCAAGAAGGGCAGACCTTGCCTCTAATGAGAAACTTAATATGTATTCACAGCCAAAGATGCCGAATGGACTGCATTTATTTATTTATTTATTTATTTAAAAAATAGTTGGAAGAGTAGGTTTGGACGTTTCTGATCATTTCCAGAAAATTAATATTTAGAATCTTTATTGCCACAAAATAACAGTTCTTGTATGGAATACGTATTTTACAAAATTCTAGGGATGGAAAATATTTGACTATATAAAATTGTAATGTGTTTTTAAAAACATGTTAACAGGTAATTGCACAAATGGAAATGTTTCCAGAAAGCAGAGCAGGTAGCTTTCTCCAGACCATTTTTTATATGGCTGGAAATTGTGTTTCTCAAGCAGGGAACCTGGATGAGAAGAATCCTGGACTGATAAGAAGCTTTGCAGTTCAGGACTTATTCTGCGAAAATTTTGCATGTGGTATACATCAAACTTTACACTACACACACACACACACACTATAATTTCATCAGATTTGGGAGGGTAGTACTTTTGGAAGAGAGGGAGAATGCAGAGAAGGCTTTGGCATCCTTCTCCTCTGTTGAGTAGATGGTACAAAACTTCATCCATCTATCCTGTTTCAGAGGGATCAAGAATGATTCAAAAGCCATGTGGTCTTAGTGCCCTCCTCGTGCCCTCTATCAAGCCCTTATCTAGTGAAAGGAGACAGAAAGAATTCATCAAGGCATGACTGCAAATGGCAATCCATCTTCCAACTGGATCCTCAATCAAATTAAAAATGCGTCTCTTGCACATGATAAATTGCACCAAACCATGCACTAGTACACTGTGTTGCCACAAGAGCTAATACGGTTGGCCTTTCGTATCCACAAATTCTGCATCCACAGATTCAGCCATCTGTGGCTTGAAAATATTACCACCACCCCCAAATCCAAAAGTAAACTTTGATTTTGCGTTTTGTACAAGGAACACCATTTTACTATGCCACTGTATATAACAGATCTTGAGCATCCACAGATTTTAGTATTCATGGCCGGTCCTGGAACCAAACCCCAGCAGATAACAAGGGCCCATTGTAAGATGGTGTGTGTGTATGTGTACAGGGAATACTTCAGACACACTTTCAGACGCTAGTGCCAACTGAGCCAGACACCTTCTGCCCCACCCTGCAAATATTGAACTATGTTTCATTCGTCATAACTTCCTTTTGCAGGCATTGCAGACATGTCAAACTGATACAAACTGTCCCTCAGAAATTGTGGTGGGGTAGGGGAAATAAAATTGTGTCCCCATTCCAAATTTGAACACTCCCCTTCTACCCAGAGGTCTGCAACATTTTGCTGATGATAAGGCAGTGATGATAACTTGATGGTAGCTGAAGAAGACCTTCCTTTGCAGTTGTTCATATGCAGGCACTGTACACTGTATTGCCACAAGACCTAATACAGTTGGCCTTTCATATCCACCCAGTTCATATATTAGCAGTTCATTGCAATTGGGGTAGACGTGTATCACATCCAGATGTGTATAAATACCTAAACTCTTCGGATCAGCCCAGAGCACAAAAGAGGGACACGTATGAATGGGGGGAAATGCTTACATCTAGAGTAAGGTGGTGCATTTGATCAGAGGATCATGTAGATGATTTACACTGGCATCCTGTACTACAGTTAAAGATTCGTAATGTAGTTACAAATCTGTAACTTCTCCATATTTACCAACATGACATACTTGCAAGCATGTAACTATTGCCACAAACCTCTTCTAACAGCCAGGTGCTGCACCAAGAAACTGAGGTCTGTTCCACTGCCAATTGTGATGCAGCAGGATTTAGTTTCCAGCCCTGTCCTATGAATGAGTGAAATGTGAGGAGGAATTGTAGGGGGTTCTGCTTCGGTTTTTGTTGCAGCTTCACTCTCTGGTGGAAGGGCTTGGAAACATTTACTTATTTATTTGCTGCCTTTCTTTCTCCCAGGAGGACCCTGTGCTGCAACACAACAGACCTCAGTTGCTCAATGTGGCTGCTGGCTGTTAAAACAGGTCTAAGTGAATGGGCCAGGAGATGTTACTTAAGTTATGCATTGATAACTAAGGTGTTGTAGGATCCTGGCCAATAAGTATGTACAGATGCACAATTCAGTCCTGTGCCACACCACAGGTGTATCTACACTGTAGAAATAAGGATGTTTGACACCGCTTTAAGTGCTGTAGTGCCATCCTATGGAAACTTGGGATTGGTAGTTTTGCAAGGTCTTTAGCCTTCCCTGCCAAAGAGTTCAGGTGCCTCAAAAAACTACAGATCCCAGGATAGTAGGCTGGAGCCATGGCAGTTAAAATGGTGTCAAATTGCACTATTTCTACAATACTGACACACCCCACATGTAGAACTTACATACTAAAGTATTGTGTGAACTGACACTCGAATCTAGGGATTTTCCGAGTTTACAAAGGGAGCTGCCCTTAGCACTTTGACATATTTATAACCATTGTGCTCTCCTTTCACCAGACCATTTGCTGGGTTAGTGCTTTCAAACCAGAGATGGAAATTGGCACCACTTCTCTGTAGAAATAAAATTGCAATAATAGGAAGGGGAAAAATACAATTCTGCTTCAGTTCAAGTGATGGCCTTTTGAGACTTTAGATCAATAGCAAAGGCAGGCTACCGAGTTTAATGACCTCCTAATTCCATTAGTTTAGGGAACGCGCTCCTGACATCTACTGAAAAATTAGATTCGGGGAGGAGATGCACAGCTTTTTGTGAGTTTCCAGTACATTTTATGCTGATATGTCTTTCTCTCCCTCTCTTTATAGATTTGTATTTATTTATCTATATTTATGTATATCTATATCTATATTTATATCTAGACTGAGAAAGATAGAGGAAGAAGAAATGGAGAGAGACCTCAAAGAGATATTCAGGAGTATTTCAGTCCACGTTTTAATAATCCTGGACAATTGCAGAATAATAAAGACTCATTTTTATAGCAAAACATCTTTGCTATCCTACAATTATTCATGATTTTGGACTCTCCAAGACAGAAAAAAAACCTATTTTGGAGAAATCACTCAACTAAACTAGTTTGTGGAAAAGAAAGAAAATGTCCTAAATGACTTCTTATGGACTTCTTAATGCTCATCCTATAATTTTATTGCAGAAAACGAAGAAGGGCTTTCCTATGAGCCATTCTAGAGCTACTGCACAGGCTCCCAATTTGTTTCTTGACTCAGTTGAAGATGCCATTTGGATTTTCAAGTCCTTGTACAGCTTGAGTCCCTAGTTTGTTAAAAAATATTTTCTTCCCTTTGAATTTATGTCTTCTCACATGACTGGGAAGGAAAAATCATATCTTAGTGGCTGAACATGAAGCTACCAGGTTTAATCCCTGGCACATCTGGGGATTGTCATTAGTTTGATGGCACAGGTGTAATATTGCTGGAATATTGCTCTTATGCAAAAATTAACCACAAGGGTAAAAGTGTTTAAAAATGCAACTCGATTAGATAACACCTGAGGCACATAGTTTCCAAACTTCAACTTTTGTCTGTAATAACTCTGATGTTTATTTTCTGAAGTCTACAGAAATGTATGGAATGATATACTCTTGATTTCTGCTTTGACATATTGTGGTTTGTACGTTAATTTTTTTCTACCTTCAAAAATTACCAGCTTTGTGACTTGAGGTGGAGTTTTCTGCATAATGACGAATAGGTTATTTTGTGATGTTTTAATATAATTTAAAAAACACCCATAGCAGAAATATCAACCATAAGACGGACAACTATCCATGACTGAAACTCTAGAAAGATGTTGCTGATCAGAACCGTCATTATAGAACCAGACCGGTGAAATTGTATCATGATGACTTTGTATAAAGCAAGTTGTTTTGCTCCTAGAACTAAGACTCTGCTTCAGATTCCTCTTTTTATAATGGCAATAAGAATTAGGGCTTTTCTGTCACAGGCCAAAAACTGCGAAATGCCATTCTGCAAAAGATATAAATGTTCTGTTTTTCCAACAACCCGGTTGCCTTTTTATCAGTTAAAACACTTTTCCCCAAAACGCCTTGTCAGTGATGCATCCCCCCCCCCCAATATAATTTTATGCTGGTTTTGCTTTATATACTGATTTTTTGTAGTCTTTTTTTAAAATCATGTTGATGTTTTTTCATTTAATTTCATGTTGTTTTATACCATCTTGGAATATTTTTCAATGGCTATATTTAAAAAAAAAAACTGAATAGAAAGGTGTTCTAAAAATTCCTCCTCCCAACCCTCATCTTTGCCTTCAATTCTGTGCTCCCCAGGGTTTGGCACATCTGTAATCCAAACTTTCTTTTTCTCAGCCGCATTTAGGTCTGGCATATCATGTTCTAGTTGGTTTTCAATCTGCATCTAAAAAAGTCCCATAATGTTTTTGCTTCTCTGTATTTGACAATCCCCCCCCCCCAAGGCTTATGTTTCCAAACAATTCCAAACAAACTGACAAACTATCTGAATGAAATGGCTATAGATGGGTTCACAATAGCACAACTGCAAAAATCGACACTATGTGGAGTATGCCATATTGATTCCTAGATTCTTGCCTAGAAGCTGAATCCTTGATAGTCTAAAATTTCAGTAGTGTCTGGTAGACTATTATGAAACTGAGAATAATAATAATAATAATAGAAAATTATAATACATTAATTGTTCGCTTTACAGCATTATGTAGTGCTGTTCCTTTCCTTTGTTGTCGTTTTCCTTTCTTTATCAATTTTGACATAAATCGCCACTGAAAATGGAAACAATTGAAATTGCTTAGCAGCAAATATTGTTACAACAAAATATCTCCAATAAAAACATTACAGACAACATTAGCTAATAGATGAAACAATACAAATACAAAATAAAAAAATCAAGCTAGAAAGGATAAGCAAAAAAAGGGGGTGCTAGATAGGTGCAAAAAGACTTTGTAAAAAGGAGTTTCTTTGCCATAGGCTTTGTTAACTTAAACATACATGTATTGTGAATTTACTCAATCCCCTTTGGGTTTTTTTTTTTTTAATTTGGCAGGGCAACTATTGTATTATATGCATTGTCAATATCCCAGTTTCCATATTCTATTCAGGAGGATGACGGATGAAACAAAATTCTTAAGTAGTTGTATGCTGAGCTTCGTTCAAGTGGGTGTCCATCTAAAGACCAATTATACGTCTTATTGCTTTTTGGAAAATATGAAGACCTTAGCCTTGTCATTCTTAATGGAAAGGGTTTCATTGTTCCAATAATTAGAAAATGTCTTGAGCAAGCATCTTGAGCTTTCTTAGGTCTGTGAGTGGAGGGTTGCAATGTCAGCACAATATAAGCAAAGCACCCTTGTTTCTGCATGGGATTCAGCGGAACCAAGGCAGGCAATAAAATCATTAGTGCAAAGACTGAACGGGAAAAGAGGTGCAAAAAAAGCATCTCTGTTCAACTCTTTTACACAACATAATAGAGTGTGAAAGATGACCTCCTCCACCGCATTGAATTTACACAGATGTTTTCTCATGGAACTGTTTCTTAAAACAGAGCTACCTTTTATCAATGAGTGCAACCTCTAACTTAAATCCCATGGCTGGTCTCTAGATACCAGATCAAGGCTGATTTAAGATCTACAAAGGCTGAAAAACAGCCACTTCTTACAAGAGGTGGACTATTTTTTTTTCTTCTGCCTGGCATGATAAAATAAAACAGTGATCTAATTCTATAGCCAAACAGGTTTCTGGAAGTTGCCTGCACCTTACCCAGAATATTTTCTGTCTGAAGCAAAACCTCACATTTAACACAACTGGCACATAATTTCCTAACACCAGCCAGCATGAGACTGTCCATACACTCTGAAATTTCACAGATGGAAACGAGGACACGTATGGCCAAGCAATATTAGAGTGTGGTCAAGATGGTAAAAGTTGCAGTTTGCTTTTGCCTGAGTCTACTGGGAAGGACAAGATTCAAACTTTTCCTCTCCACCTCTCTCTCTTCATTGGATTAATTGAGTGCAAATGACTTTTGCACTTTGATTTCAGTTTGCAGCCATTTAAATAAACGGAGAACAAGGGAGGACAATATAAAGAGGAGAGCAAGTTTTCAGAACCTGTATTCAAAATGGTAAAAACTTTCAATCTTACTAGAAGCCAAGCTGATTAAACTGAGGCTTTCGTACTTTGGATGTATCACGAGACAGCGTGAGTCACTGGAAAAAAAAAATGCTTGGCAAAATGGAAGTCAGTAGGAAAAATAAAAGACCATATTATCATAGATGGATTTATTCCATCGAACCAGTTAACAGCCTTGCATTCAGTGACTGATGATTCTTTCAGGTCTTTCATTGATATGCTGCTGCCACACTGAAGAACTAATGCAGTTTGACGCCACTTTCATAGCTCCATCCTATGGGATCCTGGGATTTTTATTTTGTGGTGACTTCAGAGCTATATGACAGAGAAAACGGAACATCTCTTAAAACTAGAAATCCCAGAATTCCATTGCATTGAATCATGGCTGTTAAAGCGGCATCAAACTGCATTAATTCTACAGTATAGATGCAGCCCAGAGACATCATAAATTGAAGTTGACCTGAAGGCTTACCCAGAGGGGCAGGATATAAATAAATATTTATTATTATATTATTATTATTATTATTATAAGGCAATTAACACCAAATCAACTTGATAATGAAACAAAGTTTCTAAAGTTGTTCATTCGACCTATTTCCCTAAAACACGCATCCTATATATTTTTTTCTTTGAGCTTTATTCTTAACTAGCTCCTGCACACACAGAGAGAATGTTATGTATTTACATGCACCTCTTTCTATATCAGAAGACCAAGCTGACTTGGACATTTATTGACAAGCACGTCATTTTTATTTTTTAAAAAAATCCTTTTAGAAAAGTAGTTGCAGTTCGATTCGGAATGAACTAAAAGGCCATAGAGAATCATGAACCATTAACAAGGAGATTCAGGGAGGGAGAAAGGAGAGGTCATCTTAATTGGGAGTACCATTTCCTGGGGAATGAAAAGTAAAATATTGAAGCTAAGATGACATTGACAAATTGCTACTATTTATTTAAATGGTGTAATGCAATCTACTAGTACTTCTGTAGTCTGTGTTTGAAGCCGTTGACCCATCCTGCTAATACAAACAAATTAGCCTCCTGGGTATTAGGCTACATCCTATCTGCAATTAAAAGTAATAAGCTACTGTTATTTAATACTGGAAAAATGTCTGTCATTATGATGGGTGGCATGTGGACCTAAGGTGTGTACATTGCAAGTATCTCTGGCATTGTCAGTGCAGGTACACATTGTATATAATCTTTGAAAGGGAAAAGGTGGAAGAAACCTTCAGCACCTTTGCTTCCAAATATAGAAATGTAGTTATTTGCACTTCCCACCAAAAGTAGTCCGAGATGAGCAACGAGTCAGGGAACAAGAACTGAGTCAAAGGATATACCAGGCATCAGAGGCATGAAACAGAACAGAACCAAAGTCAGAACTATTAAAATTAGCAAGCTTTGCATATCTGCACTCTGGAATTGCTAGTTTGCTTTGTGATGATGTCCTATTTCTTTGCTTTACACCCTCTTCCTGCACCGCTTTAACCTGTAGCAATTTTTATCCTTTTGTAAGTAAAATTTTGTATGTTTTACAAAGAAGACTAAGGCTATTTATTTTCTCTGCTAAGTCTTATGTGTATGTGGGAAGGAACGGTTATTGTTCAGCTTCTGCCTTGCCAACTGATTACTCTCCTGTTGTTGTGCGCCTCCAAGTTGTTTGCAACTTATGGCAACTCAAAGCTGTGCGGAGGTAGCCTCAGATGGAGCATCTGAAATAAGCTGAGGACAAAGGGGCAAAGTGAGAGGAGGAAAGAGAAACTGGGACATTTTAAAGCTGCTGAAAAGGCGGAATGACAGCCTGTCTCTGCCAGACTGGGACATTTGAAGAGTATGGGAAGAACTCCATACATTTTTGTGCGTATGTACCGAGCGGTGATACCCCATTGAGGTCAATGGGAATGAGTGCAGATCAGTGAGTACGTAGAATTCCAAGAAAGCATCAAAGCAGATTTTATTTTTCCTAGTTAACTTGTTCTTGTTTCAAACAGACTTTCCCTTCTGCACTGCTTTTCCCCCCTCCACCCCAAAAGAGGTAATTGCGTGAGAATTAGATTAATATCTCTGACACACTTGTTAAACCCAATGAGTGGCCCTGTGCAAACAATTGGTATTTAATTAACATTATCATTCGACTAAGTTTTAATTAAAAGTTCATTTAAAAACACCTCCCATGTTATCACTCACGTTAATGCAAGCCTGCTTGTTGTCCTCCCTCCCACAGATATGTTTTACGTTGTGCTGTTTATCACTTCAAGCTACAGAGATATTTGCCAGCCACCTCTTTCCAACCTGGACATTACAGCTGTATAGGTTTCCCATCCATGCTCCACCTTTTGGCCACACAATGTAGGACATTGAAGAAAAATGTAGGACATGACCACATAACAGCTACAAACACACATATAAGTATAAATTCATTTCATAAGGTTTATTTTACATACACTGTATTTTATTAGGTACATATACTGTATTTCATTAGGTACGCCATCGTATTTTTCTGATGAACCTATGTTTGCTAAAATGCCTTCTTGGCTTGCTGTATAGTTACATACAGAATCATAAAATCTGTTAACTTTGTTATTTTTAATTTTTAGAGAGTCTAATAGACTATTTTAATTGTGATATGTTTAATTGTCATTTTAAGGAGGAGGGAAGAGTGGGTCAATTATATAATGCATTGTTATAATTTTAAAGTGTAAACTGTTCTGATTGTTTGTAATAGAGAAGTGGGATAGAAATAAAAGATTATTATTATTATTATTATTATTATTATTATTAGAACTCTGAGCAAAATAAATGCTGACGATGAACAAACCCTTCACGGAATCTACATTTAAATTATTACTTCCATTTGTAGGTTTCAAATCCACCAAATGGTCGGCCACAGTCTTCTCTTCAACCTGCAACTAACAAGCCCTTTCCAGCAGCAATAAATATGTCAAAACTACCCTTTTGCTTGCCTGCTGGAATGATGCAAGGACAGATTTTATGGCTCAAAATCGAGAATGTTTTGCAATTCCTCCTGGACCCCTGGACATGGGGTTGAAATGTAGGACATGTCCAGGGAAAGGAGGACCTTGTGGTCACCCTGTGTAAAAGTGAACTTAAATGAGTACGATGTTGTAAATTGGCTTATAACGTTGCAGGTATTGAGCAAGAAGCCAGTCCATGGATGAAGTGATGTGTTGGAACAGCTGAGTCTTATTTATGTTGCAAATCAATGCCTACATCAGGCTTTTTTTTCTGTCTGAGGAACACAGTGGTGGCCTGATCATTTCTGCATTGGTTCAGGTATCTGCGGACATCCTTCTTTCTTTCCTTCCTTCCTTCCTCTCCCTCCCCTTCACATGTATGGAAATTTTGTTTTAGTTTTCTATCAAGGCCCCCTTTCATCACGAGCTGAAATCAGCCCCCTTCAGTTATTATGTCACATACTGAAGCTTATAATAGAAACAGTTAGAGAGCCACAACTACACTAAATCATAGCAAATGCGCCTCGATAATTAATACTTTGAAATTTTAAAGAATGTCTCGGCGTTTATTAAGAGAGCTTTAGCTAGTTAGATATCAATTACCACACTTATAAATGTCTCTTAGCACTTTAAAGAATTATTTGATATTTAACTTGCCATGGGCAATCGTGTTCATTAAGTGTCTCCTACATAAAAAGAAAATCTTTGGGCAATTCTGCGGGATTTACACATTAATGAAGTAGGTTTTCCCCCCCTGTCTAATATTTTTTTTAGGATGCATAGACATGTATTCTTCTTCTCCTCTTCATACCTTGCCCCTTAATGTACATGTGCTAATATGAATTGCACTAGAGTGTAAAATATGAACATGATTCAAAAGAGGATGCCAAGCTTATTCACTTGCCGGCTTGTCTTTTGGAGAAGTAACCTGTGGAATGGAGATAGAAGTGAGCAATGATCTGTTCATTTATCCACCATGAATTTGTTTGAGGGTCAAACATCTAAAAAACAATCAACTGAACTTGCATAGTCTTCAGTCAGAGACCTGGATGATCAGAGCGTCTCGATGTGTGGGGAGACCTTTGCCAAACATTCGGGCTAAGATCCGACAGCATATTTGCATTGCATAAATCTACACTTACATAGTGACATTTCACAACTAATTTCTATGGATGATTGTGAAACCGGGACAGTGTGTTTGTGTGTGTGTGGGTGGGTGTCCAAGCAAATTCTGTTACATACTTTCAAAGCTAGAATAAATATTTCATTTTGTTTTAGAGAGCCATCATGTTAAACATGAATGGAAAAGACCTTTTGGAAAGATATTTAATGAGCCTGATCTCCATAGTTCTTCTTTTGATACCTGTATTGATTGTAATTGAGAACAATGTTGGGAAAGAGTTTCGGTGGATGCAGCCAAGTCATTAATTTCAGGATTGATAAAATGGGAAAGCTCATGGACAAGATGGATTTGCACCAGACTTTTTTACTACATTCTCCGACTGGCGGGCTCCAATATTTGCTTCATTGTTTTCTTCAGTTAACATCTCTGGCATTTTGCCTCCTAGCTGTTCTACAGCTATTGTAGTTCTAATTTATAAAAATGGACTTAGGAATGATGCAACAAACTATAGACCAATTAGCCTGTTAGATATGCCAGGGAAGATCTATGCTAGGTCCCTTCTCAAAAAATTGGAGGACTGGATCTAGGGTCATGCAGTGCTTGCCCAAGAATAGGCTGGATTCCATCCAGGTTGAGTTATAAAACATGTCAATGTTGCTTTTATTGATCTGAAAGCTTCTTCTGACTCTATTAATTGAGAAAGTCTCTGGAGCAAACTACAACCCATTGGCATTGATCCACAACTTCTAAAATGTATAAGATATCTATATTCTGGGACATCCCTACAAGTTAGACTTAATGATGGACATCAGTCAGACTCTGTACTAGTCCCAAAGGGAGCGAGACAAGGATGTTTATTTGTCCTGCTTTTGTTTAACCTGTTCATTAATGTTGTAGTAGTGTTCTTAAAAGTCTACTGTTATTTTCCAGTTATATTGGGAAATATTTGATCCTCTTTTATGCAAATGTTGTTGTTCTGATTTCTGATATTCAGCTAGGCTTAGATAGATTGTCGAAATATGTTCCAAACACAGGCTGGGCAACCAGCCAAAGGCTGATTGCTACACAGCTGATAGCTAGCAGCTAATAGTCACAGAGTAGGTTACGGTTCAGCACTTATTTTACTTTAGTACATATAATCCTTAAGTCCCAAACAAAGTTTGGCAATGTCCAATTCAGATAAACAGCACCCACAACCAGCAAACATAGTCCAGGTCAAACACATAGTTCAGAAACAGGACAAGGAACCAGGTAAATCCAATAATCTCTGACAACTCCTTGAGGGCAGGGCTGGGAATTTATAGAGCAGCAGCTCAACACAGCTGCTCCTTAATTAAGTGCTGCTTACTATAAATCCTCTGAGATCTCCTCAAGCCCTCTCTTTATTATCTCACTTGGTGAAGGCAGACAGGAGTAAGTGGTCTTTTGTATCTGAATAGACAGGACTCTATGCCAGAGCTGGTACTATACCTTGGTCTGTCTCTGAGATTTGTGGCTCTGGGACCTCTTTCTGATCTAGTTCAGAAGCTTGTCTCTGAGTTAAAGTTCATGTTCTGGAAGCAGGGCATGCCAAAACAGTTTAATTTGTAATGTATAAATTAGATCCTTTCTATTAACTACACCTCCCATGTCCAAATTATAATATTTGGCAAATCTAAACTAAACCGTAATTGGTCATTTGATGGAAGCATACTTTCCATCAAGTGCCTTCTTTTAAATACTTTGGGGTAGTTTTTAGTGGATTTCTGCACGGTCCACATAAGTTCAGTCAAATACCCTGTTAGTCACCAGAACCTTAATGGACTATTTTGGTTCTATCACATAAAAGGAGGAAAGCTGGTTCATCTTTCTCTCCACTGTCACCACACAGTACACAATCATTAAAACTTAGATTGTGTTTCCCATGGCTCAGCTGCCCATTTTTCTCAACAAAAGGTCCCCCAGTGCTGCAGCCTTTCCTCAGACTCAAGAAAACCTCATCTAGTTAATGATTTCTGCTGATACAACAAACCCTTAAATCATTTTGTGCTCTAATCTGTTTATATCTTCATGTGGTTAATTGAAAGCTGAAGGCTTTCATCAGGTGCCATGAGGACAGAATTGGGGGGATGTGTTTTGGGACTCAGTCAGCAGAAATGAACAGGAGCATTGTAAGCACATCAGGATGGGCTCATCACAGTTTGAAACAGCGTTGTCATTTAAAGAGCCTGTGTGTGTGTGTTCAAAGACTACTAGAAACATTATACCTATAGTCCAGAATTATCTAATAGGACAACTAAATGAATGAAGGCAGAGGCTGAGATCATAGAATCTCAGAGCTGGAAAGGACCATAACGGTACAATTCTGTCCCAATTCTGCCCCATACAAACCTGCCAGAAGCAGTGTAGAGGCAGCGATTCTACGGTTTGGGAGTGTGCACCAACCACATACCCCCAAACCCTAAGACGTACGGGTACTGCCATTACTGCGCCGTCCCACCCACACAGGCCATGACACAAGTGTGGCGCAGCATCCACACATCACTACGTGGCACTTATATAATGGACATGCAACAGGTGAAGTCATGGCATGTGGACCGCGCCACAAAAAGAACTTGATTTTAACAGGTTCTTTTTACTGCAGACGGATGCTGTGCGGTTTGGCTCCTGCAGCGTACCTCTGGAGTTAAAACGGGTGCCTCCAGCCCGCCGTTTTTGGGAGGTCTGTCAAGCCCCTGAAACACTGAGCGATGGCAGTCCAACCTCTGTTTAAAGACATCCAGAGAAGTCTTAGGCAATTTATTCCACTGCCAAGCTGCTCTTAGAGTAAAAAATGTTCTTCCTAATGTTTAGGTGGAATCTCTTTTCTTGGAATTTAAATCCATTGGTTTCTGTTCTAGTCTCTGGAGCAGCAGAAAGCAATCTTTCTCTCTGTGTCTTCTACATGACATCCCTTCAAATATTTAAAGAGGGCTATCATGTCATCTTTCAGTCTTCTCTTTTCCAAACTAAACATGCTCAAGCTCCCTAAGTTGTTCCTCATAAGGCCTGGGAAAACAGATGGGAAAACAATCTTGTTTTGCTTCCCATTTGCTTTTGTGAATGTCCAGAATCCCATCCTCATCAGCATTCTTGTCCAGTGCCAAGTCTGTCTCCGGTTACAAGACCCTTTCCTTATAGAATTGTATTATCATAGAGTTGGAGGGGGCCTCATGGGCCATCAAATTCAGCCTCCTGTTCAATGCAGTATCTTCAACTAATGCATGATCTGCTTGCTTGCTGTGAAGCATGGAATGGCCATGTGTGATGGCTTCAGGGTCTTATCAGTAAGCCAGGGGCATGATATACGCATAGGTCTGCATGTCATAGTAATAAAATCATAAGAGGTGGAAGCAAGTCCAACATCCTGCTTAATGCAGGCTCTCCAGTTAGACCGTTCCTAGCAGGTAGCTGTCAAGTCTCTTTCTGAAGGTGTTCAGAGAAGGAGATCACACCACCTCTCTAGGCAATTGGTTCCATTGTGGAACCGTTCTTACTGTCAAGACATTCCTTCTAATCTTCAATCAAAATAGACTCTCCTGTTATTTAAAACCATCAGATCTTGTCCTACCTTCTGAGACACAGAGAACGAGCCTGAACCCTTCTCTCTATAACAGCACTTGAGGTATTAAATGAATGTGATCATGTCACCCATAAGTATTTTCTTCACCTAGCTGAACATGTCCAGCTCCTTCAAGCATTGCTCAAATATTTTGTTCTCCGTACCACTTATCATCTTTGTTCCCCATCTCTGTAGTTGCTCCATTTTGTGTATGTCCTTCTTAAAATGGGGTGCCCAGAACTGAATACAGGATTCCAGGTGAGGCCTGACTACTTCAGACACAGAAATTCTTGTATAACATGGTATATTTTCCCCCTAAGGTACACATTTTTCTTACCTATTTTTCTTAACTGGCATGTTTTTTAAACATATAATATTCAACAGGTATTTTCATTGCAATAGTGTGACAAAAAAGAAATCTCAATATCAATATAAAAACAAGATTCCAAAATACTCATTCACTTTGTAACTTTTTTAAAAAAAATTATCCTAGATGATAGTTAGTCAAACTCCTTTCTGAACAACTCAACTTCCTTCTTGTTCCTGTTGGTTCTTTGTCCCAACTTTCATAAAATAAAATAAAATGCAGCATAGAATTCAGCAGAAGTTGTGTGTGACATTAGAGTGAACCAAGATAATGAGCAAGGTCAGGTGTATAACCAATGTCAGATTTCCAATGTTTATTGATTCAGAATAGCAACCCTGATTCAACCAACCATTTGGGGCATCTCATTAAGTAGAAAAGCTGTAACAACTGGTGTGTTAACTTCTTTGAGATCATATCAGGGATTTACCTGTATGCCTAGCACTTGAGTGCAAAAGGGACCTAATTCTACCTCAAGCATGTTGGATTCACCAGAAAGCAGCCTTAGGGGGAAGCAACGGCAATAATGAGATTCTCTCTGATAAAATCAGCAATCCTGTCTGGAAAATGGTAAAAGGTACCTTATCAAGATTGAACCTAGTACAACAGCAGAGAGAAAAATGGTCAGATCTACTGGTAACAGCTTTGAAATGTGGTCAGTTCAAAGAGAAAATAAAGATGCTTGGTTTCCCGGTTGTTGAACTAATGAGGGGGGCTTTTGCTGCACTCGCCGAGAAAATCAGAGCAAGTATTAAGGATTAATGAGGAGTAGTAAGTAAGGGAATGGACATAAGGACAATGGAAACATTGGGTCTTTCCTCCTAGTGAATTGTCCTGTCTTGCTTTCGTGGCATACACTGGAGCAAAGGAGCATTTCTATACCATACCCTCCAACTGTCCTGATTTGGCAGGGGCAGTGCCAATTAATCCTCTGTCATTCCACTTTTTCAGCTCTTTTTAAATTGTCCCAATTTTTTTATTCTCCATCCCCTCCCTCCCGCTTTGTCCTCGGCTTACTTCAATTGCTACAGATTCAATTGAAAGGGCAGATGTAGTTTGCACTCAACTCGTCAAGGAGGAAAGGAGAGGAGAACACGGAGTCTTACTCTTCCCAGTTGGCTCAGGCAAAAGCAAACTGCTACAGCCTCACCTAGCTGGTCGGTTCTTCCTCATTAATATGTTTTGGCATCTTGACCCCACTCTATTTTCGTCTTTGAAATATTGGAGGGTATGCAATGCCTCCTTGCAAAATGATCCCTCCCCATGAACAAGGGCGCTTGTAAGTGCCGAGGCACAGTCCTACAGTGGCTGGGTAACTTCTGGACACAGTTGGGCAGCAGTTATGCAGCCAGCAGAAAGGAAGATCTGTTTTCCTCCTAGGCCTATGACATACTTACTGGAGGACTGAGAAGGCAAGCATCTTCCTTTTTCCAATTGCCAAACCTGTTTTGTTTGTAGTTAACTGCCCTTGAGTCAATCCTGACTCATGGTGACCCTGTGACCATCTCCAAGACCCCTGTCCTCCACTGCTCTGCTTAGGTCCAGCAAATTCATGCCTGTGGCCTCCTTAATAGAGTCCATCCATCTAGCATGTGGTCTTCCTCTCCTCCTACAATGCTCCACCTTTCTACCTTTATGTTGGTGATATGCATTGCCCTGCCTTTGAGGGCATCATGGAGCAAAGTCTGATGGCAGAGAGTTATGGTCTGCCAGCATCCAACACAATCTTGGGCTACTTTGTCAAGGAAATTACATTCTCTCCTCTGAAAGAATGGGCATTGTTTTGAAAGCCTAAAAATCTTCAAGGGCAAAACCCAAGGAGCTACATTTTAGAAGAGAGGGAAAAATAATGCAAATGCAGCTCCAACCCATATTCTCTTTGAAGTGTCAGTGTTCGTTTTTATCACCATTTTCTTACCAAAGACGGAGAGCAGTTGGCAAGGGATAGAGCCCCTCTTTTCCGCAATAACATTTCAGCCATGGCTTCCTCTGAGTAGGGATCGGAAGAAACAAGGGGACAAGTAGAGGGGAATGATGAAGTGGACTGGAAATCCAGGCTGACACTTTGGTCCCGATCACATCAAAGTGAGGTCAAAGGGGAAACTATGAAACACCTGCCGAGAGCCACCATTGTTTTATATAACAAAAAATGCTCCCCCTCTCTTCCTCCCTCTCATATTTTCTTTTTTCCCCTCTTCTAAAACTACCCCACTTGTGTTTTGAGGGGGAAAAGAAGGAACAGACTGCCTCTTTCCCCTTTGTTGTGAAAACATCCTGATTGCTAGTCTGCAGATTCATAATTTCAGGCTATAGATAAAAGGATCATGAGGCATTCATTATTCTATACTGGGGGATATATTTATATTTAGATCTGTATCTATAGATATAAATAAATACATACAGCTCTTGCTATCTGGACTGACAGGCTCTACTGTTTAAAGGGGAGGGTAGTTCTGCATTAGCCTTGTGAGACCTAAAACGAGGGGACCAGCCTTGAACCAACCTCTCCAATGCTGCACAAATCTGGCACATGCCAATATTTCTGCTCTATACAAAACTCTTCCATCATTTGACAGATGGAAACTGGGACACTTGTGGGGCCAGTTTGGAAATGAGGAAATTTGCCAGTTCAGCGAATGTATGTGATTGAGTATTGCTGCTGCATTGCGTTCAGAATGACTTCCCATTGCCAGCAATTGCCAGAAATTGCATGTGATAGTTTCTCATGCAATAATGTGAAACCCCACGATTGCATTCGGAAGGACTTCCCATTGCCCGAAAATGCATGTCATAGTCTCTCACGCAATAACGTGAAACCCCATGATTGCGTTCGGACTGCCATTGGATTATGCTTTCAATTTTTGTCTTCTGATAAACTCCGTAGTCCCCAAGTTACCAAGTGTGGCTCACTCTAGTAACTAAATGCATCCTTCTGAGACCTGAAATAAACTGAGCCAAAGTGAAAAAAAATCTCCTCTCTATAATATGGGTTGTGTGTGCTCATGCATATTCTCCCCCCCTCTTTTCCCCCCCTGCCTCTTCCTCTCTGTATATGTATATATCAACAAACGGGAAAGAAGAAAGGGGGGGGGGGAAAGCAATTTTCTCAAAGCAAACCTTGTATTCTTTTTGTCTTTGAATAAACATCCAGGTCATTAGGATGCTGAAATGAGATCCCATTTCCTGTCCTGAAGGATCTCTGATGAAGGAAGCAGGTCTCTGTCCCAGTAGGATCTAGCTCTTTAGTGCACCCCATGTGTCCCTGCTCAAGGTCACGGAAAAAAACGTTTTCCTTATCGGCAGATGTTTGCCATTTCCCATCGACTCCTCCGAAATGGCTTCTGAGTTAACGCCACTCAGTGAGACCACCCATATGAACGTATCAGTCTTTGCCCTTCATATTTGTAACCCTTGACTTCAAGGAGAAAAGCCATCATTAGACCCAGTGGTGAGAGTGGCCGAGCTTTGGCTTACTGGCGCTTTCACACAGCCCTCAAGTTCTCCAAATATGCTGGTGTATAAATTTTAAAGGGTAAATTAACAGATAAATTTGAGAGTGATTGGCAACTGGTTTTTTGAATATCTGAAGGAGCAATGGGGGAGCCTAATTGTAATAGATTAAGAATTTGATTAAGATTTTGGAATATTTGGGGATATCCGATTAAATAGCGGTATGTATTTGCATTCGCAGTGAGGTCAGTGCTAAAGGACTAAATGTTAAATGATGAAAGTTCAAGATGATTTAGAAAGTGAAAACAGTAAATGGGTCGAAAAGATTTAAAGTTGTTTTACAAAAGGGATACACCAAAAACGGAAAGATATTAGAGAGGATGGAAGTGATGACAGTATGAATGAAAACTGAAGATCGAATATTGGTAGTGACAGGTTAAAGAAGGTAAGTAGATGGAATGTAGATAACCAGGAAGGGTGTAAATGAACACCTCTTCCATTCCGTCTTACAGCTATTGCATTCTGTGTTTAATTGTGCATATCTTATGTTCACTCTCCCGCTTTCTCTTTCACTCTCTATCTGAAATCCAGCTGGAAAAGAATTTGGGGACCTTCAAAAGCCTTTTCACTCCTTCAGACCTCTTTATTTAGTCCTAATAACAGCATCTGGCTACTTTATCTGGGTGATTGGCTATTCCAGTCAATCATTATTAATTCATTCTTGTACAGAGCAATGTCAGTGTTGCCAAGGTTGGGAATCAGAAGGAAAATATAACCAGCATATCACAATTAGATTTCCTTCCTTCCTTCCTTCCTTCCTTCCTTCCTTCCTTTTTTGTGTGCCTTCAAGTCATTTTAGACTTGTGGATACCCTATGAACCTATCACAGAGTTTTCTTGGAAAGATTTGCTTTGTCTTTTTCTTTGGCTGAGAGGTTGTAATGTGCCCAAGGTCACTCAGCAGGTTTCTATGAGGCAGCATCATTCATACCCTGGTCTTCTGGAGTCTAAGGGTACATCTGTATTATATAAATAATCCAATTTGACACCACTTTAACTACCATGGCTCAGTGCTATGAAAGCCTGGGATTTGGAGCTCATTGTGGCTCCACATCTCTCTGGCAAAGAAGACTAAATGTTGCACAAAATTACAATTCCTGGAATGCCAGTGCATTGAGTCATGGCAGTTAAAGTGGTATAAAACTGGATTATTTCTGCAGATCCAACAACCCAACCTCTACACAGTGGTGGGTCTTCCTCCCTCCTTTTCCATAATAACCGGAAAGCATTGCCACTTAATAATGTGTGGCAGCTAAGTTACTAAAAACAAAAAGACAACAACAACAACAACCCAGGAATCATACAAAGGAGTCTCATGCATGCGATACAGTCAGGGTACTTTCCAACAATTTACAGCCTAAGAATATACTCATCAATGATGCTATGCTAATCAAACAATAAAGCACTTTTCATTAGATGACTACCTCTGCCCGAGTAATGCGCTATTAAGTGGCCATGTTTAATTAGAAAGGTAATTGATGAGACCGCGTTCCAAATGAACATAGGTATGCGTATGTCAATATCATTTGTCTTAACTTTGGAGATTCATGCTCTCTTTTTCCCCACCCACCCCCTACACGGTGAGAGAGTGAACAATATATCATGAGCCTGGATGTCAACCTGCCATTTCTGAAGCACTTTTCATCTGAATGGCATTCCAGGGTCTCAGGCACCTGCTCACCTGATCCTTTTAACTGGAGATTTCAGAGGTTTCGCCGGGGACTGCATGCAAAGTGTGCGCGCCATTATTGTGCTATGCTCCTTCCATAGTAAGCAGTACCGGCTGTGTGCAATTGGAAGGAAAGGAAGAGAAACCCACCAGACGCTCAGTAAAATGGCACAAGTTAGTCTCGTCATTTGCAGTGCCATCATTTCCCTATAGGTTGGTTAGCAAGGTCTGTTAAAGAACAAACCTAAAGATTCAAAGGTGGCAGGAGGTGATGCATCAGAGGACAACGGATGGAGTTTAAGAAAAATGGTGGGATAAAGTGGAGTATAGGAGGAAGAGGCTGACTGTGTTGCCTGGCTGGAGGCGGAAAAGGACAAGCCTCCGTTCACATCCTCAATGCTGGTCCCTCAACTTAAAATTTAAGCCCTTTCCTCCAATACAGTACCTCCTAGATTAGGGATGGCAACCATGCATGTTTCTAGATATTGTTTGACTCCAACTGTCACCATTTCTCACCAGTGGTTTTCCATACACTCTCATCTGGGTATTTCTTGAAACTTCCTGTGCCCAGTTAAAAGCTAGAATTTTTACTTTAAAGTAATTCCTTGTGGTTATTATTCTATACATTAAAAATTTCCCATGCGTCAAAAGTAAATTGCTGCTGGATTGTGATATAAAACACTCATCTCCCACTGTCGTCTATGTACCCTAGGCAAAGTCCAACATGGAGGTGCATCTACACTGTAGATATATTGCTGTTTGACACCACTTTACTGCCATGGCTCCATCCTACAAAACTTGTAGATTTGTGAGGTACCACCAGTGCACTTTGGCAGAGAAGGAGAAAAACCTTGTAAAACTACAAATCCCAGGATTCCATAGGATGGAGCTACAGCACTTAAAGTGGTGTCAAACAGCATTATTTCTACTGTGTAAGATGCACCCATGCTTGCACAAAGCACACAGCACCAGCCAGTGCACAAACTGTATAGTGTTCCAGCATTACCACATCCTGTAACTATAAAAGTAACTAAAAGTTCCAGTTGCACTGTGAAAGGAGTGACATTATCCCCTGATAAGGTGCAATCAAATAATGCATAAATGAAATAGTTACACTTTTGCTATTGTTGGAAAAGAATTGATTACAAGGAACTAGTTGTTTGCAGCTAGTTACTTCCTAGGTCTGATCCAGTCTCTGTGAAAGCCAAAGATGTCTACAATAAAAAGATTTTTGAAACCCACGGAGTGGTTGGGCTGCATCTGATGGAGTCTGGCCAAGCTCCTTAACATATGTGCAATCCAAAGACCTTGCTTTTCTGTCACTTTGGGACCTCTCTCATTCGCTCTGCTAGCAGATAGATAAAATATTTATGCAATGATTAAAGATAATCTGACAATGAATGAAAATGGCTATGCCCACCTTTTTTTATTTTCTTTTTATTAATCAGCGCCCTTTCATTTCCACGGCTATTTAAAAAAATAAAGGAGAAGCGGTTGTGACGCGAGAGTCTGTTAAAAGGGGGAAACATAAAAATAAAAGAGGCTTGGAAAGATCTAAGGAAGGTTCCATTAAATTAGGGAGCCATAAACAAACACAGCCAATTTATGCATCAGAGTCATTAAACGTGGATCCTCGCCGCCGCCACCCCTCCCCGTTTTTGCACAGATAGTACTTAGGTCTGCTACAATTGATCCTCGGGGAGCAGTTGCCTTAATTATGAAATGAAACACCTCTGCTAATGTAGCCTTGGAACCTTGTTAGTTTATACCCCAGGCATGTGGCTTAGAATGGGCTCCGAATGCGAAAGCAGACGTTGGCCTCTGATGCAATGTATTTGGCAGTCCATCTCTCCATTCCCATATCGACGACTCCCTTCCATCTCTCTCTCTGTGCCTCATTTGTCTCTTTCCTTCTCTTCCTCCCTCACTCTCTCCACCTTTTTTCTTTCTCTCCCTCCTCTGGAGTAAAAAAAATTCAAAGTCCTCTTCAATCCAGCTCAACCCATGATTTCCAAGGCACCTGTTTGTCTGCAAGTGATAGGTGCAAAAAAGTATTTTCGAGTGGGTGACCTGCCCTTCCGTCAGTGCGGACTCACGCTTTTGGCCTGATGAGCCTTGCAGGAAAAATTAAAGAAGATGTAAACAGTAAATGCAGACAATTTTGCAACATAGCTAAAAATAAATGGCACTACAGGCAATTATGCAAGTTTTACGGGATACATTAAAAAGACATTAAATGCACAGCTGTTTTAAGTGTCTTTTAAGCTGATAAATTAACTGTCTAATAAATTGTAAGATTTGTCAGCTAATAATGCTATTTTATCTGCTTTAACATATGCCTTCCTAGTTCATGAAGCATTATTGTAAGTGCCAAAAGGAGATAATGTGCATTTTACAGTGTTATGTCTTAAGTGGAATGGATCATTGGCCATGAAGAAGTGTGTTAATAAATCTCCCAGGCTTTGTTAATTGCACTCAATGAAGTGTCACTGTTAAAACACAAAAGATGTGATAGAGAAAGCTGAACATAATGTCTTTCAGTTTTACAATTAACAGTTCACTAGGCAAATCGACCAAAAAGACCATAATTTGTTGAAGCCTTATTAACTTACATTTTCCTAGTCAAGGTCATAATTGTGAATGGCTTAAAGCTATCTTTTTAATGCTCATCAAGAAGTGTAACCTTACTGGAGTGAGTGAACTTTTCAGTCTCTGACTAGTACTTAGCATTTGCCTAGCAGGTCTCAGGCAAATAAACCTGAACTCTTGTCCCGCAGCAGCCTTGCCAAGTCATCCAAAAATCCACCTGAGATGGATGAAGCACTTTCACAGCAAGCGAGGAACAGAAATAATAATTTATATTTGAAGCAGGAAGAATTTTTTTCTTCTTGTTCTTCATCGCTGAGATCTGGAACCTCTGAACACTACGATGAAACTGGGATGTTGGTAAGGGAGAAAGATTTCATTCATATTCCATATCGCTGGAGAACATCCCGTTATACGTTTGCTTAAGGGTTGCCATAAGTCGGAAACAAATTGAAGACACACAGCAACAACCACAAAACCCCAAGCAATTACCTTTGACACTGATTAATTGAAAACCTGACCGAAATCAGTAAACTTCATCCAGTCAGTAAACTCCTTACACCCCAAAGGCTTGGATTAAATGCCATATTTTAACTTGGCGCTGGAAAAGGCGCCAATATCAGAGCCCATCAGTCCACCAAATTTATCCTTTTTGCTTTTACCTGCATATATTTGTAAATCCTTTCCAAACCATTACATTTGTAATGCAAATATAAATTATTCAGATATGAAACAGTCAAATTCAAAGCATGTATACCTATTTCCCGAAGATTGAGAAGACCTTGTTCTACCTCACTGCTATACAGCTTTTAGAGATGTAGAGACCATAAAAGAAAAGAAAAGAAAAGAAAAGAAGCGGCAATCTTAATTCAACAATAACAGTCGAATGGACAGGAATCCAAGTCCAGAATTCTCAGCCTTCAACACTCAAACCCCTGGGTCTGTTTGAACAAATCTATAATTTTAATTACCCATTCTCACTTTTGAATTTTTAAAATCTTGATGTCTTTCCAACTCAAAGATGAAGAAATGTGTTAATCTTGGCAAAATCCCATACAAAGGAACTGAAATTAAATCCTCACACATCTCTACCTAGGAGGCACACGAATCTTGGAGCAACCATTACCCACTTAAAAAAAATAATAATAAGTGAAATACTTTGAAGCGGCACTGAATGCACCAAAACAAACACGGAAAGTATACTAGAATTTGTGGAGGGCCTAAACTGAAGGCAAGTAAGTTCACTGAGCTGCCAAGTAGGCCTTTGATCATTTGGAAGTTTGTAAGCATAGACAATAGATATGTCTGGACAATATTGACCATGTACATCGCTCCTCTTTGCACACTCCTTGTGCCATCCTCCTTTTTATCCAACTAAGGCCGCATCCAGACTGCAGAAATAATTCCATAATGCTATTCCTTAGTTGGACCCCATCTTTCCATCCTGTTTAAACTTTATGTTGGCAAAGGCCTTCATGTCAAAACAGATCTTTGGTTTTTAACTGATTGGGGTAAAGGAAGATAGTATGGGTGAGCTGCCTATGATATCTAGTAAACGCTTTTCATTCTTAACTGTTTGAAAATTCTGCTTTCAATTGTTTTGATCATTTACTGTTTTTAAACTTTTGTGTCTCATCCAGTTTTAGTGATTTTTGTTTTAATGACATCCCATGATCATGTGCAACTTTATGTGGGTGCCCATGCATGCATGCATTTTGGTACAACAACTCCGTACCAGGTTTGATTTGTCAGTAACTAGCAAACATGAACTTTTTAAAAAAAGACTTAAGAAAACAGAAGTCTTGCAATGCATCTAGTTAGTATGCAAAATGAAGACATAAAATCTGATATAGCAATTCTTTATTATTTCATGGGGAATGGGAAGAGGGCAACATTCTCCATACCAATGTCATATTTAATTGACTTCAGAGGGAGAGCAACCAAAGGCAGTTCAACAAGGGCATTTTCAAAATAAAACGAAAGGTGCCTCGTCTCCCCTTTTAGCAGCTCCTAAGTTCCTCTCTGGAGTTGGATGCCGTTAACTAAAACACCTTTAAAGAAAAAAAAATACTGGTTTTTGGGGTCTATTAATCAGTTTCACATTTACTGGCCCACATCAGTTGTATTGTAATTAAAAATAAATAAACCTTCCAGTAACTAAATTTGCTAGAAATCATAATAAAGACACATAATCTTGCTGACCCAACATCAAGCCTTTGCACCATTAATAGAGCAGTTGCTATTTCTCCAGCCACAGCGCATCACTTGAATGCATTAAACGACAAAACTTCCACTGTTTCCCATCAGCTTTTATTATAGTGGACATGTAACAGCAAGCTTAGATTTTAGTTTGTTCCGAGTTGGGGGAAGAAAATGTCTATTAGCAATGAATTACTGGTGCAAGTGCTTGGCTAAAATAACATAGAGAGGAGGGAATGCAGTAGCCATTAGTTCTTCACATTTTCCCTCGAAGAAAGGAGAAATCATGCTCCAGTCCAGATTTCTGCATGTGCTACAGTAGGTCTCTGGATTTCCTGCACTGAAGTGTTCAAATGAAATGCAGCCTGGATTTAAAAAATTGGCAATATTTCAAAACTGGAGATTGGTTGAAAATACTTTGTGTATTAGTTTTTTCCTGTAGCTTTTCCTGTAGCTCAATGTTAGGTTCCTTTTTGTTTTCCAAAATGTTTTGAGCTATGTACCTATACTGAATTTACAAGGCTGGAATGAGACATAACAAGAAAAAGAGAGATGAGGATCTGCGGGAGACATGGATTAGTACCAAGCATTATGCCTGGATTCCTATCATATCACATATTCCCTCATCTGGTCATTTGTATGCCACTTTTCCACAAGACTGTACCCAAAAACAACAAATCAGGTAAACAGCAATAAATACAATAAACAAACATATAAAAAAGTAATTACAAATAACCATAGTGTCCATAGATAAATGCAGATGTTTTGGACTACAGCTCCAATAATCACTGACCATTAGCCATGCAAGCTATCTGGAAGGCAATTCTGGGCTTAGAAAGAAATAAGAGATTTAATAAAACTTAACACAGAAATAAGACACACTCATTCTGCAATATCCAGAGATTAGGTTGCTATATTTTAATTGTATCTGTATTTTATATGTTGTACCCCGCCCTGATTGCTCATCCAGAGGGGCGGGATATAAATTATTATTATTATTATTATTATTATTATTATTTTCAGATAGCTTTCATTCCACAAAATCCATATTCAGGTAAATGTAGTGGTAAACATGGGAAGAACAGCCCATCCTTTTTGGATGGGAGAATCTGAAAGGAGAGTGCAACTGTGTTCACATACCGCAATGACAGTTCTCACTGCAATCGGGAACTTGGCCGCTAACACTTGATACAGATGGAAATGGAAAATGCTTTCTTCACCACCACACTTTCAGAACAAGAGTTTAAACAAATGATCCGTTTTTAGATTGTAATAGTTGAAGTCCATTTTCATAGTCACTTTTATAAGTTTTTAATTGTACTGTGCTTTTCGACTGTAAGTCGCTTTGAGCTCCAATTTTGGGGGGAAAGTGAGGTACAAATAAATAGAAGAAAAAGAAGAAGGAGTCATCATAGGATGTGCTTGAAAGAAGTGAGCAAATTAGAAGTAGAGGGGAAGTGGACTCATCCCTCTAACCATTTATCAACCTCCTTAAAGTTTCTCAGGGACTAGTTTCTCTTCTCCAGTCCTAAGAGCAAGGAGGAGGAATCTTTAAGGTGAGAACCCTGCCTTGAGCAGTGCATCTAAGCTTCTGGGGGAAAGAAAAGGTGAGTAGTGATGTAAAGAATATTCATCCAAATTCAGGTGTAAAGTCAGAAGATATACAGAAACATGAAGAGTAAGAGAAATAAGTGAAAGCTTGATAGATTAAGGTTAGATGTATAGGTTAGATTTTAGCACCGCAAGGATGGATAAAGAAGATTTTTTTTTATTTTTATATCTGTGATGGGTTAACAAATTAGAAGATGTATCTAACAAGATTTATGATGTACAAGTGATACAATGTTATACTTGTATATAATAATAATAATGACAAAAAAAGAAAATAAATGACTTCCCTGAGAATCAGGTGTCTGGGAGAAACATATAGCAAGTGGACAATTTTTGGAGGAGAATGAGGATGAGGATGGAAGTGGCCATTAAGGTATGTGGGCTGTGTTTATTTTTAATCAGCAGTGGTTCAGATGTGAGACTTTTCCCCCCAGCTTCCCTTCCTCTCCCAGGTCTATTGGGTTGGCTTCTTTCTTTGCTTTGATATGCAAATTGGCAGATTGCTTTCCTGCAGGGGACACTGGACACGTTCCAAACAACACAGTGTCGATGTCCTGTTGGGATGGAAGCCTAAAACAGCCTTTGGATCATCGTCAAAGCCACATTTGTGTTTGGGTTTAAAAAATAAAATACCTTTGTTAATGGATCTGATTTCCAATATAAATGTTTGTACAGTTTCTGTGCTCGTCATCTTGGTCGGCCAGTCATGGGAGAACAACAGTTTAGCTGTTCCCGAGGAGATCCGTGGTATTACTAAATGCACCCTCTGTTTGTGCTGCGTTTGACGTACTCTGGGAAAGGGCCAGCTCTTCAAATAACATTTACCTTTGGAAGCACCGAGGACTTGAGGTGCTTTCACCTGGCCAAAATCAGCCTAGGATTTGCCCCGATGTAGCCTTGCTCCAGGATCATGCATATTCATCGGAGGGATGGCAAATAATCCATCAGGGTGGCATTCACGTTTAGCTGATTGCTCTGAACAAAATCTGCGGCAATCATCCACTCCATCACCCATTCGTATCACCCGCCAAAGCTAGGAATATTGTTGCAAGGACTCAAGGGTCTCTCTTCCAAGCTCCGCTGGGCTTCGATGGACAAATGGCACCCTACCAAGAGCTCAGGCCCCCTAATTCATTTCAGCATTGCCAGCTGTTGGCTTTGGTCACTGTTGGCATGCAATGAGGTGCTCAAGTAGAGCTGTCCTCAGCATAAACTGGGAGACCACACTTTAGGGAGAGAATGTGGTCACTTTCCTTCTGTGTTTTCCTAAGCACAAGATACTCTCATGTGTGCATGGAGATTTCTCTTATATACAAGGTCTGACCTATACATTTAATTTGTAAAAGCTGTCCAGTTCATTTAAAAGAATAGGGATGGACTCTGTAAGAGCTAGGGTTTGCTTATGAGGATCTTTTTTTCTTTAATATTTTAAGATACGCATAGCTGAATCTGTGGATGCAGAATCCATGGCTACAGAGGACTGACTACAATCTGTAAGCTGCCTTGAGTCCCATTATTAGGAAAAGCTGGGATATAAAATGAAATAATAGCAACAACTACCACCACAGGTACCAGTATCATCTGGAAACTCTGGAGAGGAAAGAAAGAAATTTAAGTAGGTGCAAAAAAAGGAAGGGGTAATTATCTATTTTGCTTCTTCCTGCACTAACACTCTTTCAAATTTCAAGGAAGCTTATAACCATCAGAACAAACATATTCAGGGATGGCTGTGTTGGCTGTGTAGCAAATTCCAGTAACATCCAATATCAACACAACAGCATTACCTTTATGATGCACAAAATATACGCCGCAAGCATTTAAAGCTCCACTGGCTTCTTCATCAGGCAATGGTGTTAAAAATCAAACAGAAGAAAGATACAACAAAGACATATATTTTAAAATGCACCAGATAGAGAAGTTGAAAAGCAATAGAACTATCATAAAATTAAAAACAGTTTAAAATGCAAACCGTTAAAACCACAACAAATTAAAGACCATTGTACAAGGCCTGTTTGTCCTTGGGAAAAGAGAATAAATTATTACTCTAACCTCTCTGAGAAGGGAGTTGCACAGACTGGGTGCTTTCCTGTGTTTCCACCAAAAGTACCTGTGCAGGTGATGGGACAGAGAGAAGGGTCTCCCCAGAAGATCTCAAAACATGAGGAGGTTCCTATGGGAGAATATAGCTTTAAAGGCCAGGATGATTCCCAGGCACCTGCACTGCCAAATTTAATAAATATAGCTATCATCATTCATAGGCTCCTGCTGTGTCTGCCTACCATATTGGTATTAAAGCAGACATATCTGAGACTAGAAAAAAAGGTATAATTATTTAGTACTACAAACATGGTCAAGCGCAGGAGAATTAAACCCAGATATTTATCAGCTAAGTAGGCCAACCTCTGGGCTGGAATGTCAAATTGGATGATTTTCATCTTCTCCCTTGTTTCACTTTTTTTTTTTCAAAATAAAATAAAATAAATCTCAAAACCCTGCTTGGGTTATTCATGAAGAAACTGGACAAAATCTTAAAGTTCTAATGGAAAAATTAAGCATAAGAAATTCTCACTCAAACTTCAAGCTCTGCCAGTAAACTGCACCATTGCAGTTCCATCTGCTTCCATCCAAGAAAATGTGCTTAGAAGTATAGCTTGCAGCCTTGGAGTAACTCTGGAACAGTATCACCAGTAAAATCCATTAACACCATGGGGAAAACCCTAGCTTTCCATTTTAAAAATGTATAGATATTTCTGCAGATAGAAAAAAGGTCACGATCCATTTTGAAATAGAGGTGGATCTTCCCTTAGATGTCACCTTTTTTCACATGTTGTTCTGCCTGCTCATCTTGCTGGTATAATGTAGTACCTATAAAAGAAGATTAAATAGTGCCATAAAGTTTTATGAATGCCTTACATCATTGATACTTTCCTTATATTGATAATGCATTTCCATTACTGCTACTTAGACATTTAATTAGCTATTCATACAGTATGTTGTAAACTACTGTATTAGTGCTAAGTGTCTATATTAGAGCTCACATTATGTAAAAAACCTTTACCAATATAATAATTGGAGCAGAGTTATCCATTTTAAGTGACTTGAATTAGATTATTATAGATTAATTTTTTAAAGAGCGTTGCTTGTAAAGGACATTGAAGATCACGGAGTATTAAGAGCGGGACTTCATTACAATAAATCGGGCACAAGGAACAATGGAATGGATGGCACCCTTTATGTTGATCAGTTACATCCTCCCGCACTTTTTTTTTAATAGGAACACTAATATTTTTTATCGGGCAATATAGTAATGCTTAAGAACAGAAAGATAGATTGTAAGGAAAACTATAGATAAGTGTGTGAAATTAAGAAGCAAATGTCTGTTTAAATATTGAAAGCGAGAAGCCCATGGCAGAAGAATTGTTATTTAATTATTAATTAATTAATTCAAAAATCTGGGAAATTCACTGCTCTCCTCCACAGTGGTTTCTTGGTCTTCAACAACAGACCGTAAAGCCATGGTGATAATGGATGTCACAATAAGCAGTTAATTCTCCAACCAGGTTTGTCCTCTAGGTCTACCAATCTTATGCTCCTTTCAAGGCCATCCCAAGATGTTATCCGACTTTAGGCATTGGACAAGACGATGCTTTCCCATGTTTTGAAAGTATGTCTCAGTTCGCATTTGTTAGATGTCAGAAACCAACTTTCAATCCAGTTGGCTTGAAAGTTCAGTTCCAACATCTCACAAATGAAAACTGGGACAAGCGTGGCCAAATAATATCAAAGAGTGGTCAAGACGGCAAATGTTCTTCAAACATAATCAACTTCTTCATACCCTCCTAGGATTTCATAGATTTCACAGATGAAAAACCAGGACATGTGTGGCCTAGAAACATCAGAGTGTGGTCAAGAGATGGCAAAGGTTACTAGTGAGCAAGAGGACAGAACATAGGAGAATTCAACCTCTCATTTGCCTTTGCCTGTCTCTGAGGCCGAGAGAGAGTGACTTGCCCTGGGTTACCCGGCTGGTTTCCATGGTTGAATGGGGATTTGAATGTTGGTCTTCTAGAATCCTAGTTTTTCCAGACTTCTACATTATATCATAATTATATTGTTTACTACTGAGTAAGCTCGAGTGAACACAGATGAACCTCTAGAAGGAGTACAGGAATAGGAATGGGCAAATTCCCTAGAAGAGTGCACCAAAATGACCACCCCATTTCTGGGTTTTTCTGGAGCTGCTGCAGTTGCTTTGAAAAATGGGCACCGATCATTATATATCTCAATATAATGTTCAGGAGGAGTGCCAACGTGCCCTTCTGAAATCGAGTGACTCTTCCCATACCCCCGGGCCTCTCTCCCTTTTCTAAAAGAGAAGGGGGGAAATAGGATTGTTGTATATTTGAAAGGATGTCATACTGAAGATGGAGCAAGTTTGTTTTCTGCAGCTCTAGATAACAGGACTCGGAGCAATGGATTCAAACTCCAGGAAAAGAGATTCCACCTCAACATTAGGAAGACCTTCCTGGCAGTAAGAGCTGTTGGGGTGCTATGATCATATATTCCTGCATGACTGAATGGGATTGGACTGGATGACCCTTGGACTCTAGGATTCTATTTGGTATGGGAGCCTCAATGCAGAGATAGGTAGCAATGGCGAATGCAGATGATGGTGACTCTGTAGGGAGTTGCATATAGTGTGCAGAGTGCACCTACACTGTAGAAATAGTGCACTTTGACACCATTTTAACTGCTATTCTACATAATCCTAGTTTAGGTGAGGAACCAGCACTCTGTGGCAGAGAAGGCTAAAGACCTTGTAAAACTACAAATCCCAGGATTTCATAGGATGGAACTACAGCACCTAAAGTGTTTCCAAACTGCATTATTTCTACAGTGGAGAGGTACTCACAGTCAACAGATTGCATACCCTCTGGCTCATGAAGTTGCTGCTAAATCTTTCTTCCATTGCCCCAGGATATTGTTCATGCACTCAGACTACCCCTTATTAATTCGTGCTCTCTCCTGTTTTCCACATTTCGCTTATGCTTCATGCAGATTGTCCCAAAGCCAAGTTTACCCTTAAAATTGGGTTGCGAACCATCGCGAAGGAATATGCCAAGACCAAGATCGACATCCCCTGTACAGCTTGTGGGATCATTTGCTGGTCATGAATTTCATGGAAGGCTAATCAAATGCAAAGCACACGAGGAGCAGCATTCTGTACGCTGGATGCCAAGGGGCAAATAGAAACTGCAACGGCATATTTGTGTGATTTTGGTCAGCGATGCACCCATAGTCAAGGATCTCATTAAAATCCAGTCTACATTTGGAGGCAAGAAGGCTCACTGAGGATTTTAGACCCTTAAAGCTAAATATAGCAAATGCATATGTTTCCTTCTGCCGTATAAACAAATAAACAGAGAAATAGACTGGAACATAGTGAATGGATTATGTTTCTCCTGACCTTTCTTGTTACTAATGATTTTATTAATTCCCAGGAGTGAACAAAACAAAGTATTTAAAAACAAACCAATGGATTGCAGAGTCTAAGCATCACTTACAGAGTGATCTAAAATAACTCTTGACAAAAGAAAATAGCATTCCATACACCATGTTTTTGATTATATTCCAGTTTTAGCCACTCTAAAATGGTCAGGTAAATATGCAAGGAAGAGGACTATGTTAGCATCATCTCCTCCCGCATCAATTCCATCACCTTTTATGCAGGTTTATGCTAGTTCAGCGAATTTACGTGATTGCGTATTGACACTGCATTGTGTTCAGAAGTGTCCGAAATCGCCTCCCAGTGCCTGAAATTATGTGTGACAGTTTCTCACGCAATCGCACGAAACCCCACGATTGCGTTCAGAAGGACTTCCCTTTGCCTGAAAATGTGTGTGATCAGCTTTCACGCAATCATGCAAAACCCCATGATTGCATTCAGATTGCCATTGGATTATACTTCCAATTCCCTTTGTGTGATAAACTCCAGTGGAATACACGTCCTCTGAGAGTGGTGGAATCTCCTTCTTTGGAAGTTTTTAAACAGAGGCATCTGTCACAGGGAGTGCTTTCATGGTGTCTTCCTGCATGGCAGGGAGTTCAAGTGGATGGTCCTTGGGGTCTCAACCCTGTGATTCCATGATTATTATCCTGAGTCATCTCTCTCCTTGGAAAAATTTATAGGGACCAAGAAGGGAGGACCACCAAAGGCACTTTTTCAAAAATTTCCTCTCCCTTTGTGAAGGATAGGATCACTTTATACTCTCTTGCCTGAGGACTGAGGTCTTATGGAAGGGTCATCCTCTGTGTCCTACCAATGAGACCAATACACCATGTGAAGACATGGGAGATGCCTTCTCCACTTTGGCATGCCAACTCTGGAACATCTACCCCTTGGGCACCCAACTAGCATCAATGTGTGTTTTGCTCAGGCACCAAGTAAAAATATGACTATTCACTAAAACCATAGGGGCCTAATGATTCATTCCAAAATTTCGATGTGCCTGATTTTAAATTGTTTTAACCTTGTTAACTGGTTTTTAAATTTGTCAACTTGATTAATACGGTTAAATTATTTATTTATTTTTTGAAATTGTTAATATTGATTTTACTTGTATCTGAAATCTTGTGGTACAGATAGGATATAAAGATGTTCATGAATAAATAAAATAAAACCTGAAACCAGCTCTAGGGTAAAATGTGACCCCAGGTGACAACCAAGAGGTAAGATGTGATCTGTAGCAGCTGGTGACACTGGCCACGAAGCTCATCCGCATTAAGGTTCTGTTGTGCCAAATTATTTGTTCCCACAAGGGAGAAAAAAAAATATTTTAATCATTTTCTCCCAGCTGCCAGACCTTTTAGAAAAATATGCAGTTTTCTAAGAGGTCTCACAAGGGGAGGAAGACTCCAGCAGCAGCCCACCCTCATGCAACATCAGGAAGATGGATGGACAAAAGGAAGGAAGTCAAGTTTACTTTTGTAAACCGCTTTGATCTTTTTTGGAAAGGCAGTATATAAATAAAATAAATAAATAAATAAATAAGGATATGGAAATGACAGAAAGCCTTCCAAGATCCTTAGCAGGCTTCTTCCCTCACTCATCATCGGTAACATGGGACAGTGGGATGCAACCAAGGATGTGGAATCTATAGTTTTTTGTGGGTTTCTCAGGCTATGTGGCCATGTTCTAGAAGAGTTTATTCCTGATGTTTCACCAGTGTCTGTGGTTGGCATCTTCAGTGAATACTGGCATGGAAGAGATTTGTGTGTTTGTACTATGCGTATACTATGTGACCCTGGGTATACTCACTCTCTTCCATACCAGTATTCTCTGAAGATGCCAGCCACAGATGCTGGTGAAACGTCAGGAATAAACTCTTCTAGACCTTGGCCACATAGTCTGAAAAACCTACAAAAAACTGTGAATGCCAGCCATGAAAGCCTTTGACTTCACATCTGGAATCTGTTGTCTTCCAGGATCCATTCCTGGATTTACCAAGCCCACTTGCCATACAACACTCTATTTTCCCTGTGCTGCAGATATTTCCGAGTGAATCAAGAACCTGGAGGTCTGAAAACCCAGGCAAGAAATATTTCTTTGTTAAAAATTCAGATGGCTGTTCAAGACCTCCGCAGCACACCCACATTTAAAAATCTGAAAGAAGAGAAACATAATACAAACACAATATTGATGAACCTTTTGTCTTTCCAATGCTACATTTTAAAAAGCCCGGTGGAGGGGACAGACTATCACTCCTTTGTTAGATTTGTCTTTTTATGGTCCCAGAGTGAGAAGAGAAATGTTTGGTAGACCTCCAAAACGTCTTTCTTTTCCTCTCTTGGTGTCCATTTCCCCTCTCCTTCTTTACCATGTAAATCTCTCTCTTCATCATCAGGTTTCATTGGTTTCATATATTTTTTTGCAGTTTTACTTCTTTTCTTGTCACCCCTTGCCTTTTTCCCCTTGTTATCTCCTCCCTTCATTATCCATATGTTGCTCTTATTCTCTTCCAACATTTTTCTCACATTGCAACCAGGAGAAAGAGAAGGCAGACTCAAAGATTATCAGGTCCACTGAAAAACAGATGCTTTGGTATGTTGCATGGAGATAATCTGGGGATTTTTGGGTAGGGGTGGGGAAAATTGGCATTTCCTTTTCTTCCGCATTTGAATTTTAAAAAAACTCCTCAAGTTATTTCCATCTGACAGATAAATAGATTTGCACCCCCCACACCCTTTTAAGTAAATTCTTGGAAAGCAAAGCAAAACAAAATGGTCTCCCATCTGTACTGACCAAATTTAAAAGACACAGCTTTTTCCAGCATGGAGAAAATGTGGCATGGATACCATATAGCTTTTACAGGTGACGAAAACCATCATTTGGCTCTATAAGGGCACCATCCATTCAAAAGGCGCCTGTCTCCTTGCTCCCAGTCTCTTCCAGCAGCCAGCACCATTTTATCTCCTTGTTTCTGTACCTTAGGATCTTCTCATCTCCCTCAGGGCATTACCATATCCTCCATTATGTTTTGGACTTTTTACAAATACTTTCTGGGCATGATCAGGCACAGCGAAGCTAGAGAGAAGTTGGATAAGACTACCCTGGTTCTGCCTATACAGTGGGCCTTCCTATCCATGAAGATTTGCACAGATGGGAAAAAATGCAAGAGCTCAAACACATATTTGTCAATATGCAGTGATATCCATGTGCCTACATCAGCATCCGTGGTGCATGCTACTATTGGCTAATATGGTGCAGGTTGATCCATGGGAGCCCCAATCCACAGATGGCTAGCCTGCCAATATGGTGAACTCACCTGTATTTAGACATGCAATAAGCCCTTGGTATCCTCTCAGGTTTGGTTCCATGAACCCCATGTATACCAAAATCTGATGCTCTCAAGTCCACTTAAATACAATGTCATAGTAAAATGGCGTCCCTTATATAAAATGGCAAAGTCAAGGTTTGCTTTTTGGAATATATATATATATATATATATCCATGGATGCTTGAACCTGTGGATAAAGAATCCGTGGATATGTATTTTGTTCATCTCAAGCCAGAGCTCACAGAAATGGATCTCCAAATTGGTTACATTGAAAGATTGCTCTGGAAATAGTCACCATCTTTATCCTGCTCTCTCTTTTGCCCCCTCTGAAACTGTTCATTTTTGTTTCAATTTAGGATTCATGGCCCCATGCTGGAAGCAGTATAATGTTTTATACAGTTTTAACTTAGATCATTTTAAATTTGTTAGCTGCCTTGAGTCCCTGTACTGGGAGGAAGGAGGGATATAAATAAACAGGATGATGATGATGATGATGATGATGATGATGATGATGATGATAGAAAAGAGAGAGGAATACAGACAATCCAGATTTAACTCTATGGGTGCATACATCTTTTAAAAATAACCACAAGCCTTGTAATTTTCTCATGTTATTTCCTGAGATATTGAGTTTCCTTTTCAGATAAAGTGTGGTTCCCCCCATCCCCACCTTCCCAATGTTATTATGTGTCTTCATGAGCATTTAAGGCTAAATGGAAAGCGGGAAGTAACGAGTATCTAAATTCATTGGTAGTTCTTTTGTTTGCTTATCATGTGAATCTCTTGTTAACAGCCAGGTCTTTATATGCTTAAGTCCATTTGCTAATAGACTTCACATTCTTATCGTGATGTTTCCTTGAACTTGAACCAGGTGTAGAAATGTAAAGATGGGAAACAGGAGAAATTACTAAATTACGTAGCATCCTTGCCACTGTGGTACAGAGAAATTTCTGAGATAGATATATATATATATATATATATATATATTCCAGAGGAAAATATATATATATATATATTGCCAATTATGGGAGCTGTCAATTCAACAATGGGCTTATTCACTCTGGTGTTTGATTAATGTGAAATTATTCAGTTGGCTACCTTGTAGTTGGCCTATTTTTGTGTCCAATTAGTATGCTAATAATGGTAATTATGTTCTATACTGCATGTCTCATCACCTAGAGGGTTTTTAAAATGATAAAATAATGAGAATAAACAAGCGGATGCTGACATTCACTGGGCCAGTCTAATTACTTACTGAGAGCACGCTGGGGAATCAACACTCAACCAAAGAAAATGATTCTTGCTTACTTTGTTAAAACTACTATTTTCAAAGGAGCATTAATAGTTTGCCACTGTGTTCCTTTATTGCAAGGGACCACACTGCTTTTTCCCCCTTGATCCATTGCTCTGTTTACGTACGGCATGGATGCAGGAATAAATAATTCGGTCATATTTGGCTTTCCTAATAACTGTTTGCTGGTGGTGTCAGCAAAACAAATGGTCATAATTGCCAAATTATGCACCTTTGTAATGGCTACCATTTGTTTTGGTTTTTCCTCTCCCTTTGCTAACTACACCATCACCTGCGACGTTGACAGTACCTGGTGCATTTTCAGCTCAGGCAGGTGGATAATTGGTGCCTGCTTGTCAGAGTAATACTTGGGGCTGGGATGGCAAACGTATTTGAAAAAATGGTTTTCTGAAGTGTTAAGAAGACACTTCCCTGTTAAGAAGAATCCTGGACGAGAATCTTTGCAGTCTGGGGCTTATTCTATGTAAAATTCACACATAGTCATTTTGTGCAGAGAACAGCATTTTCTGCATAGCAAGCAGTTTTTTCCTCCTTTGCAGAAAACACTGTTTTCTGAGCAAAACAACTGCATGAGAATTTTGTAAAAAAATAAGTTTCTGTTGGAGTTAGCAAACTTTGGCTCCCTATACTGACATATAAGTTTATCGCATGAGCCCTGGGGAACAGGAACGGGGCGAAACTGGGAAATCATGCATATTATCACACGAGAGAACACACTGATACTGCCGGGAGTCCCCAATCCATTCCCCATCTGTCCCACAGCAGCCAATTTTTGAGAATAATTCTGAACAGTTCTCTAAAATTGGCTTCTATGGGACAGATGGTGAACAGATTGGGACTCCCAGCAACATTGGCGGTGTTCTCCCATGCACCTTTGTAATGGCTACCTTTGTAATATGCAAGATTTCCCTGTTCTGCCCCATTTCTGCTCCCTTCTATTCCACCCCGTTCTCATTCCCCAGGTCCATGCGATAAACTTAATAGTTAAACTGCATGTCACTCTTTAGGAGTTGAGACACATTGTTTGAGTGTTGGACTAGGACTCTGGAGACCAGGGTAAGAGTCCCTGCTTGGCCATGAACCCTACTGGGTGACCTTGCGCAATTCATATACTCTCGACCTCAGAGGAAGGCAATGCCAAACCTCCTCTGAACAAATCTTGCCAAGAAAGCCCTGTGATGGATTCCCCTTAGGGTTGTCATATGTTGGAAATGACTTGAAGGCACACAACAAAAACAGTAATATTTATGGTAACTTCCTTTTTGCAAGTTTCTGTCTTTGTCCACATATACACTCTCCCTGCCTTATGTAGCCTTCTTTTGTTCTCTTGGGACTCATCTGCACTCCCCTCTTTCTCTCTTCAATGAAGCATGCATGTGATGCTCTAACTCTCCTGACACCATTTTAGCACTCTTTCATCAAGAGGAGCTTGTATTGATTATGCACAAGTATCTATGAGTAAAACTTCTTTTATATACCTTACAAAGGAGAGCACTACTGATTTCTTTATCTGTCATACTTTCCGTGTGGAGTGGAAAGGGGCTTGTATGCTGCTCAACTCCTTTCTAGTGCATTAGTTAATCTTTTTGAGAGATTAACTAATGAGAGATTAAATCTTGCCATCTTGACCACACTGTGATCTTGCTTGGCCTCGCCTGTCACAGTTTCCATCTGTGACATGTTGAAAGGTATGGACCTGAACTAGGCCCTTGCACATGAAAAGCATGCATCTGTAGATTGACCAACAATGGGATATTGAGAGGGAAAGAACAATGAAAGTGAAAGCTTTCCCACTGCAGCTAATGCTGGTACTTTCAAATAAAGTTTCCTTAGGAAGCTCTAGGAGAGCAAAAATAGAGCAACAGTCCCTTGTGGCATCAAAGCATCTTTGTTCAGTGGCCACGTTCAGTGTTCAGTGTTGCATTAATACATAGATAAATATCCAGAGGACTTGGTGTCTCTCCCTGAACTCTGGCAAACTGTTTAGTGAAGTCTCCCAAGATCAGCTCCAGCAGTATCCTCCACCAAGCTATAGCCCAGAAAATAATAAGATGTTAATTCATTTCAAGCTACAAGCCAACTTGGGATGTTTCCTAGTGCATGAGTAATGTAAACACTGGGGCATCAAGTTCTCTCTCTGGGTTTCTGCTTTTAAAATGTAATTAAATCATGTTAAAATATACATTTACAAAATAGCGGTCCAGGCAGGCATGCCTGCCTGGTTGATCTGCCAACACTTCTTCTGCGGATCGCCCTCCCTCCATGTGATGCACATAACTAGTTATCTGCCACATTGTTCACATTTCATTTTAACGTGATGCATGTAGAAAGGGATTATGCTCATGTAGGAACACAAGGTTCTCTGAATTCTCACTACTGCTTAATGGATATATATTTGGTTTTTTAATAAAATTATTCACACCACAAGGAAACAGAGAGACAATCTGTTCTACTTTATATAGGATAGTCCTCTGATGAAGGAAGATCAGAGCACAGTCATCTCTTGGAAGGCATCTTAAGGGCTCTCTATTCAAGTGGACCTAAGTACCCTAATAGCAGCAGATTGTGTCCGATCTTGGAAGCTAAGATGGGTCAGTCCTGGTTAGAACCTGGATGGGAGACACTCAAGGAATACCAAGTGCTAAAGCCTACATTTCAGGGGAGCGAACTGACAAAACCACTTCTGAATGCTCCTTGCCTAAAAAAATCCTATGAAATTCATGGAATTGCCCTAAGTTGATAGGAAACCTGAAGGTGCACGCACGCACACACACATATAAACACATACACAATTCTAAGTCTGACTAAAAGAGAAAAACCCATAAAAATGGGAAGAGCAGGGGTTGTGACATTGCCCAACAGCAGATAGCACTAGGGATCTGTAACTTCATGCATTTCCTTAAATGCAAGCATTTTACAGTTTTCCTCTGTACTGCAAGAAAAATCATTAAAAATTGTGACATCTTTGTATTCACAGCGCATGACTTGTTCATCGTAAAAATAAAAGCATGGGGGGATGTTAAGCAGAATAATGCCCTTTCCTCACAGAGGACAAATTTCCTTCACCAAAAGCAGACTTTTCTGAATAGAAAATGCTGTTTTCTGAAAAGAGAACTGTGCAAGGAGTCTGTTTCTTCTGCAGAAAAAGTTGACTGTTCGGGGATCTTGTTTTCTACACAGAAATGTTATTTATTGCTTAGGAAATGCAATTTCTGCACAGAGAACTTCTCTTCTGCACAGTGATGCTATTACTTGTAGAAGTAATATGAACATTTTTAAAGCAGAATAAGTCCCAACTTGCTTTGATTCTCACTTGTCCAGGGTTGTCCTCTTCAGGGCTTCCCAACCTTCTGGAAACCTGTGTTTTGATCATTCTTCAAACATTTTCAAATATTCTTTGCATCCCTAGTTTAGCAGGGATATTGTTCCCCAGGCCAATAGTCCAGTGGTCTAGGCATGGAGTTTCAACCCCAAAACATCCTTCTGGTTTCCCATCCCTTGTTAAGGACAAGATAGTCAATGGTCTCACCAGTATATTTCCCTGCCTGCATATTTAATACCTGATGTTTGATGTGGAGCCTATTTAATAATGTATTTGCAATTTTGATCACCTACATTTCAGCTAATTCTGGCCATGCTCATCATATGTCATCCATTCTGACCCAACATTTCTAGTTATGTGCTATTACCCCATAGTAGGTTTGGGATAGGAAGTTTATTGCATCCTAATTACTTGACATATACTTCTTTAGTCACTATTTTAAAATCTCAGTTAAAAATTATTATTATTATTATTATTATTATTATTTACTTTTTGGGCTTTGTTATACTTATGAAGATGTCGATGTCCAGTATGCATCCTTGTGACAGAATTCAAAGATATTTAAAAAAGGTGTTTTTTAAGACTGTATGTTTGAGGGCAGGGAAACATCTAATTAATAATAATAATAATAATTGTAAGCCAATCTGAGAGCCCTTAGGGTTGAAGGGCGGAGTATAGATACTGTCAATAAATAAATAAATAATTTATGCATCTGGTATGCATCTTTGTATTTGTTCCACATTTCTCTTCTTTTTTTTATTAGTAGATTGTAACGCCATGTGCAAGCTTATTTTTTATTATTTCATTTTGTGCAGTGCCACGATGTATTAATGACACTAAATAATTGAAAATTCGATTTACATTCTAATTATCACTAATATTCTATATGAGCTACTTAGTTATATCAGTGTAACTAAGCAATATTCCTCCTCCACCACCTTAAAAGTTAGCATTCAGTTCCCAATCGGCGTGCAAAGAGGAGGCTGTTTCCACTCCCTCTTGCCAGCACGTGAGGCAGAAACAAGGACTTCAGAAAGGAATTCTGGTTTTGAGGATCTCCTTCTTGTTTGCTGACTGAAGCGGAGTGGAAACATCCTCTTCCATGCATTCAGTTGGAAACTGAAGGGACTTCCTTTGCCCAGTGTGGCTGCTGGCTCTTAAGGTGGGCTGGAGTAGGTTTTATATAGTTTTACTGTAAGGACTTTATCACACCAGGCTGCTAAGATGCTGCAATCTCATTAGTATAGGAAACGCAAACATGTTAGCATGTGTGTGTGTTGTGTGTCTTGAAATCATTTTCAACTTATGGTAGCCCTAAAGTGAACCTATCATGGGTTTGCTTTTTTTGGTTTTTGGCAAGATGTGTTCAGAGGATGTTGACTTTTCCCTGAAGCTGAGAAAGTGTGAGTTGCTGAAAGTCACCCGGTGGGTTTCATGACCAAGCAGGGATCAAACCCTGGTCTCCAGAGTTGTATTCCAACATGCAAACTACTACGCAAAGGACTGTCATTTTCACACAGATCTTCAAAAGTGTCATGATGCTGCTATAGTCCAGGGTTCTGTCTTCTACATGTTGACCTTCATAAACCCACTTCCTGCCCCATGCCCATCCCAGCATGCTTTTCAGGCTGCATTTATTTTAGTTTTTACTTTATTTTCAATTGCACAGTCACAGCAATGAAGTAAAAAATAAATAAAAAGAAATGAAATTGAAAAAGGAAAAGGAAAGAAAAACAGAGGGGAAGAAGAGCATAGTTAATCACAGCACGTGACTGCCTGTATATTGGAACTGCAGCAGGAGGAACTTATCACATGGGAATCAGTAGCAGAAAAGCATCACAGTTGGGAGGTATTGATAAGTTTTTCCCATCAATAAAAAGGAGAACTCAAGGAACTGGTGAACAATGAAGCAGCTGCATAATAGATACAGCGTGATGTGATAGGTTATGGCTACAGACTCTACTATCTGCTTTGGTAGCCTCGTGCAATAAAGTTCTAAGACTACCTGGTCTTACTGAATACAAAGCAGTTACAGATATGTAACTTTAGGTTATGAATCTGTAATTGCAGTTCTGAATACCAGCTTACTGCTGAATATGTAGAATTAGGCCATGCAAATCTGTACTCTCTTCTTTTTGGTGGTGGTGGGAATGCATAAGTCAAAAATGACTTGGAGGCACAGAACAACAAAGACATCATAAGCATTTCAACCACAACAAATGCATTTCAGGTGCTACTGAAGCCACTCTGAGTCCCAGTTCTGGGAAAAGAGTGGGATACTACTACTACTACTACTACTAATAATAATAATAATAATTGTCTCAAGGGTGGGGTGTGTGCAATGGATATGCTTTGATGTTGGCCCTCTCTACTGGCACTAGAACTGCTCCTGCACATGGAGGCGACAGTGGCATTACTGACCTGGGTATCCCCTGATGTGGGGATTGGCTTCCAGGGGTTGGGCCAAAACGGCATGCCCCTGCTCCTTCCTGCCACATGCCAGCTTACTCATAAGTAAAATGGTGCCTGGCAGGGAGAGAATGCTCTGGGCCCTCTCCCTCCTTATTGGTGCCATTTTACTCACTTTGCTGGGTGTCACCTTCTTTCCATACCCCTCGCACTCCCTAGTGACACCACTGGGAGGTGATGTCTTATTGTGCTTGGCATCTCCATAAGAGGTTGATTCCATAGTCATGGCACAGGTGCCTCAGATATTCCTCTGGGTGCCTTAAATGCTGGCAATGCCTCTTTTCTGTGCTGCTTTCCTCTGTGCACTTTGCAATATGTGCTCAGGAATTCAAGTGCCACCCCACCTTTCTCCCTCCTTCCTTTCTGTCCATGGCAATTAATTAGCTCGATAAAAAAACAACTGTCATTTGTCTGCTGGATGCGTTCAGTGCTTTCCCACTACCGCATCCTACTGCTCTGTCTTGCTTCTGTGCCAAAAAGCTCCTGACCCATCCTTGGCTGAGAATTTTATTTGCAGAAAGAAAGCAATGGGAGGTCCCTGCAGCATGCAGGGAGCTCTTGCCAAAGCAATTGAAGTTGGGGCGGGAGTGCCCTAGCGCTTGGAAACCTGGATCCACGCACATGGTTGAAAATAGAAAATAAAACAGTTCAGCCATGAGTGAGTTGCTGTTAATTGTTCTCCTGATAAATGGATATCGTTGCAAGAGAATTCCCAACTTTGCCTGGGAATAATTATTTCAGCTTTCCTAAAATGACGTACCAAACCATGCAAGTCACTGATTTCATTTTCATTTCTTGGAGGAGCATGGGATTCATGCTGTGTGTGTCACCGACCTATTAAAATCTTTAAATGCCCCACAGCTTTGTAGCCACAGACATCTTTTCTCCTCTTCTGGGTGTTTTTAGCACAACATTATAGCACCAGATTCTGAACTGGCCTGCACAATAGGAATGGCATCCACCAGAAAAATTAAAATAAAATAAAGTGAAATGTAAAATAATCAGTTTGTCACATGGAATGTCAGGGGAATAAAACAAGCATTAAAATTGCTGAGAGTACTGTAATTTAGATTTACTATAGTTCTTCCCAAAAGCCAATTAAAACAGGAGGATTTGGACTGGAGATGATTAATAGCCATCTGACACATCCATTCACATCACTGGATAAAGGAAACATTTAGTGGCGATTTGAATGTGGGAAATGAACATTCCAGGTCAAATGCCAAAGGCTGCATCCACACTGCAGAAATAATCCACTTTGACACCACTTTAAATGCCATTGCTCAGTGCTATTGAATTCTGGGGATTGCACTTTAGTGAGACATTTAGCTTTCTGTGCTAGAGAGCTCTGGTACCACAACAAACTACAAATTCCAGAATTCCATGTTGCACAAACACAAAGAACAACCATGTTGCTCTAATGACACATCTGGTTGCCTGGAGGTAGTGTGTTTGTTTGTATTTTAGCAAAGCTTAACAGTTCTCTCACGCACAAAATATGTATCATGCTGCACTTTTGAGGGAAGGACCATTTTAGCACTTTTTGCAAAGTGAAATGCTATGTGCATTTCACAAGGATAAATAGGAATTCTGGCCAATCATCACTTTTTACACCATTGCACTTGACTTTGGATTATTCATGGCACATTTCTTTGGTTGCTCTCCATCTTGTAGGTGCACCAGGTCAGTTATATGATATCCTCCAAGGGGGGGGGGGGGGATGAAGTGACTTATTCTTGGTAATAAATAGCAGCATTATGGTGTGTTGAGAGACCAAAATTGTAGAGTAAGGTATTTAAGCATCAATGCAATCCTTCACCAAGATGGTTTAGAAGGAAGGAAAGAGGGAGACAGAGAGAGAAAGATTCTCATGGAGTTGGACATCTGTTTATTTATTTATGGGATTTATAGCCCGCCTTTGTCCCAAAATGAGATTCAAGGCGGCTTACAATAACATAGGACTCTTTCACACTGGAGGAATTTCTCCCAAGTTCGAATGGAGCCAATGCAAATTCATGTGAATTCGCTTGTTTAGCGATTTTACGTGAAACCCCATTGCATTCGAAAGGCGTTCGGAATGACTTCCCATTACCCAAAAATGACCCCTCCTTGCCCGAAATTGCATGAGAAGCTTTAATTCGCAATAACGTGAAACCTATGATTGCATTCGGAGTGACTTCCCTTTTGCCCGAAATTGCATGAGAAGCTCTAATTCGCAATAACATGAAACCCCAAGATTGCGTTTGGATTGCCCTTGGATTATACTTCCAATTTCCTACGTCTGAAAGAGTCCATAGTTTCTTTCCTACTACACAATTTCTTTGCACCTAACATAGTATATTTGCTGCTGCACAGAACCAAGGGCTTCATTTCAGGGGAGCTGCTAAAAACTGTTTGTGGTTGGATTAGATGTTTGAGGGGGAGCATGTAGCTGGGAGTAATTCGTGATTTTATTTTTCACATTAAACCCACCACCACCAGTAAATCTGTGAGAAGGTTAAGCTAGAATTGTTTTTCCTGGCCTGCTTGTTGTTTATGCAAACAGCATTTTTATTTGACAGAACATTCAATCATTCTGAACTCTGAAAATGGTGATTAGATGGCTGTAGTACAAGTAAACCACTGGGATGGTAAGCGGATTACAGATGACCACTCCTTCACATGTTCCTTCAATGGCCAAGATCCTAAATCATTAAGTATACTAAAATTCAGCAAGCAGAACTACACTATAGTTCCCCTCTCACCAACAGGATTCACCATTTTATTGCATTGCCAATATTCAATGGTTGGTGGAGAGCAGAAGGGGTTGGTAGTGGAGAAGCATCTGGTTATGTCCACGTTGCCAGATGTAGACTGATGCCATCTGCTGAGATCTGCTGGAGTCCGATGAAGATCTTTGTGGCCAATATCACCATTCTGTGTCTGACTATGAGGATATCCCAGATGTTTCTGCAATCCCACCTTTTCAGCATCAGCACTCTCCGCCTGAATGCCTGGGGATTCAGGACAACTGCATTGAATTATTGTTTCCTGGGGATGCTTTGGTCATTTCAGTTTGTAAGATGTGAGGAGCGGAATTCATGACCAAGGCTTTTGGAGGTCTCATTTTTTTTGTTCGGTTTATTTATGTTTTTATCATATTATGTACATTAAAACTCTGTTATATCAGTTTGTACAAAAAAGCGGTCTGATGTTATCAGTAACCACAAATATCCGAATGTCAATTGTATACCACAGGCTTTCACAGTTTGTTCAGTGATCACTCCTCAACTTTCCTTTCATTTCCGTACTCTTTGTAAACTTGGAAACATTATCACCAGTGTCCTGGAATGATGTTACAAGGTTTATATCTAGGGGTCTCACTTGTAAGGACAACATGAGCTAAAGTCAACTTAATTGCAAAGAACAACAATAACAATTTCCATAATGACCCCAAAAAAGATATATGCAGGTATATGTTGATCTTAAATTTGTTCATGCCACTGGAAGCAGGCCAGTATAAAGGGAATGCATAATGTGAATATATCCATGAATTGAACTGTAGATATTGTGAATGATGGCTGTAATGGAATCTGAAGAAACATCAAGTATTGGTATGTAAATAAGTGTGTGTTGCATATGTTTTGGTTTTTAAGAAGTGTTATTTTTGTACGTGTATAAATGCTTAATAAAAATATTCTGTAAAACAAAAACAAAAGCAAGAGATGCGCCATCTAACCTCTCCTTGGGCTAACTACACAACAGCCTGAACAGTAGGAATGAAGGCTATGGTGATAATTCTTCCCTTCTTTTCACTCTGGGCATGGGGAGCATGGCTTGCTCCGAGCACAATTTAATGCTTTTGTTAGCAAGCATGATGCTGAAATGTGGGGAAACGAATTCTCCAAACCGCCAGGCACTGCGGCGTGGCTGCGTTTCTAATTGGGATTAATAGTATAACCAAAAAGGAGAAGGCGCAGAGAGGAGAGCGAACAACAAGGAGAAGGTGGGATTTCAGCAGAGAAAAATTTGGAAAGGGGAAAACAAGCAGGAAGTGCAAGGTGAAATTGGAGAGGACAAAGCAATGAAGGGAAAGGACACAGAGGGGAAATCGAATGCATTCAAAGACAAATTAATGCGTGCCCAAGGGTTATGCATGCCATCCAGCAATAATTGCCCAGCCTCCTTCTTGGTCAGGGCCACTGCAAAGCAACTGAGAAGTGTAAAAGTAATCAAGGGTGAGAAAGAGGCAGCCATGAGTTATAAAGCATCAGATGCAGAACAGCATTGGACTGATTGCATAATGAAGTTTAAGGGAGCATGAAAGGAAGAAGAAGAGCAAAGGCACCGAACAGAGAGGAGCTTAAGACAATAAAATGAAATACAAGGGTTCTTCCCAACTCCCTGTGCCACTGTTTCCCATATATAAGCAGCCAGTTAAGCCATTTGCAGAATTCTGTACATGCAGAAGAGAAATAGAGAGATGGTGTGGTGCAAGCATTGGACTATGACTCTGGTTTCAAATTTCTACTCAACCATACAAACCCATTGGGTGACCTTGGGCAAGTTATACTCTCTCAGCCCCAGAGGAAGGCAATGGCACCCCCCATCCCCTGCAACTTTCTGAATACATCTTCCCAAGAAAAACTAAAGATGTATTATTGTATACCACTGATGGGCTTCGTTTATTAATATGATTATGTTGTTCTATCTGTGGTCTTTGTGCCTTGACCTTTTTATATTGTTTTTGTATTTCCTGGTTGGACCAATATTAAATGGTAATGGCTCTTAGCTTTTAACAATAAACTTACTTCTAGTTTCCCAAGAAAAACTGCCGTAGGGTTGCCACAAGTCAGAAATGACTTGAAGGCACACAGCAACAGAAGAGAAGTATATTAACCATTGAAGTAAACCAATAAGTAAATGGTGGATCATCAAAAGTGTGGTTAGGATAGGGATTTATCACAAATGTGAAGCTCATTCCAAAATGCACCTATAGAGGTGACCCAGAATTTGATTGGTAATGTAAATAATAATAGCGATCGCTATCATCATGGTTAAGATCATCACAGATGAAGGCTGCATCTACGTTGCGGAATTAATGCAGTTTGACACCGCTTTAACTTCTGTGGCTCAATGCTATGGAATCCTGGGTTTTGTAGTTTTGAGAGACATCAGTGCACACAGCAAACCTGGCAATGAAAACCGAAGTTTCAGGGTGCTGAACTCTATGGATACTTTCATGGCACTGTTGCAAAAAAAAAAATAGACTACCTCAACTGTTTAGATATATTTTTCAAAACAAATTATTATTATTATTATTATTATTATTATTATTATTACAATTGGGTCTTATGCTGAGAGAATGGTAGGATATTAATTAATTAATTAATTAATCACAAGATGTTTGAGAAAGCGTTTCTGGATTCTTTTCTGTAACCACTAGAGGGAGAAATCTGTGAGCTGGATTTCCTCTGTTCTAACCTGCTTTTCATTATTATTAATCAGATATGCTATAATCAGAGTCTTAATTGATCTTGGAGCATCAGTACAAGCAATTTTTGATGCTTCCAATGATAACAACTGTGGAACAATTTTAAAACCCATGTGGCATTTCAGTAGATGAAGGGTAGTGTTCTACATTCAACTGGGACTAAACCTTATTGATCCCAATGGGAATGACTTCCAAATGGACACATGGAATCTCCTGAAAGGAGGATAGCCATTGGAGATTAGCTCACCAGCAAAAAAGATGGGAACATAGCGCTTTGCTCCTATCAATATTGTGTAATAACATGAAGATTATCACATGACATTATGTGATGTTGTTATTATCCTGTGAATAAAAAGGAATTGTAGCACCACTTTTTGTTCATGGGGATTTTCCAAGGGATAATCATGGGATAATAATCTTTGCATTATTGCATGATACTGATGGAAGCATATTGCTATGCTTCCATCTTTTTTTTGCCGGTGTGATAATCTCCATTGTTAGACTAAGCAACCTTTGTGTATCTATGCACACTTACTGCTAGTTTGCATTATGGCAATTTTGCTTGCTAACCCCATTCTCTTCCTATATAATGCTAACATGCTGTCATTTTCCCCCCTCTCTTCTCTGTTTCTCTTCTCTCTCTCTCTCCTCGACTACACCATGTATTTGATCGGGCACTGGTAATTTGTAAATAAAATCACTTTTATATGTTATAGAAAGAAAAACTGAAGTTATTTATTTTCTCTGTTAAACCCTGTGGGGGGGGGTGGCATGAGCGTGGGACTGGTTGTTGTTCAGCTACTACCATCTCCATTTGACTAGTCTCCTTGAGAGAGCCATTGCTGTTGTTGCTCTGTGCCTTTGAGTTATGGAATCCTGGGATTTATAGTTTTGTGAGATAGCTAGCCTTTTCCATTCAGGAGCTCTGGTGTCATAATAATCTACAGATCCCAGGAGCCCATAAAATGGAGCTATGAGAGTTAAAGCAGTGTCAAACTGCATTAATTCTGCAGTGTGGCAGCAGCCCAAGTCTTGGAATATTTTAAGAAATCCATTCAACTTCTCATCTCCCTTTCCGCAACCCACACTCCTTCAACTGCTAACATTCTCATTAAATATTTGCTGCTGAGTTATTTCTTTTTATTTATTCATGTTTAAAATAGCGATGTGTGCCACTTTTTTGTTGTTAAAAAAACAAACACCTGTAATTTTCTCTTTGGCAACCACTGTGCCCTTTAAGCACTGTTTTCATACAAGAAAGGTTTAGAGAAACATTCCTGTTGTGACTATAACAACGGTTCCCGAGGAGTAATATTTCATTGTAAAATGGGCTTCTACTTTCCATCACGTCTAGAGGAGTTATATGGTAGATACAATAAACATGCCATTCACAAACATCTCTTTTAATTGCAAAGTTTCAAACAAGACACACTTCACATAAACCTGAGTTACAGGTTTGGCCGTGTTTTAAAGTATGAAATGTGAAGTGAGATCATAACAGTTAAATCATTCCGTTTCCCTCCCTCCTTTCATTCCAGAGATGCAACATCGGCTTGGCAAACTCAAGAATCAATGATCTCACTGTCTCCCCCTGGTGAATATAGGCCCTCCTGTATTTGCTTTCTATTAGATTAAGAGTCTATTTTAAAAATGGCATAAGTTCAAATTCTGAGCCATTTCTTAATCTTTTCAGTAGGGATGCTTGGGAACTTCATGTGGTTCTCCGTTCGAAATGAATGGACCTGAGCCCAACTTCCCAGACACATATGCACCTTGGAAGGCAAGTTATCATTCGTATTTTGGGATACTGTTCTTGGTTTAAAATACATGGAAAACACTATATTAGCATAAAATGCTTTAAAAATGCTTTCTTTCAGAGAAAATATGTCTAGGAGGGTGTAAATACGTTGGAGAGATAACACAATTTGACACCCCTGTAAGTGCTATAGACCCATCCTATGGAAACCTGGGGTTTGTAATTTTAAAAGGTTTTTAGTTTTGTCTGCCAGTGAGTACTGGTGCCTCACAAAACTACAAATCCCATAATAGGGTAGGATGGAGCCACAACAGTTAAAATAGTGTGGGACTGCATTATTTCTACAATGTAGATGCACCCACGACGCCTATTTAGGCATTTCCACTTTCAAATATATATTTGAATAAGAAATGCTTGTGCATATTTAAAATGGAGTGGAGTGGGTTCATGAATGAGCATTTGCAAAGCTGTCATGTGTAATCTATTCCTATTTTAAAGATTTTTTTAAAATCAATAATGTAAGCCAATAAATTAAATATCTGCAATACCTGTGTTGTACTAATCCAAGTACATTGATTTAACTTTCTGCTGCACATTTAAGCTTAGCCTCCATAGCTCTGCATCTCCCTCCCTGTTTTCCTTCAGACTTGCAGAAATCTTTCTGCAGGGATGGGTTAAGGATCATGCCAGCGAGCTCTGTAAGGCATTATTGTTAAAGCCTTTATATTAGTGATGTCTTTATAGAACCTGATTTCCATAGTCAGTGTTCAACAGACAACAAATAATATTAACAATGGGATTGCTTCCACATGACAGTACTGCTAATAAATAGCCTGCCAATATTGAGCAGAAAAGCATTAAAATTGGTCTAAAAAGGAATAAGAAGTATTGGTTGTGCCTTAAGGTGATGCTGTGTTGAATATGATGCATCTTTCCCGCAAACAGAAAAAGGCCTAGACTGTTTCTGGTGATGATTCATACTTCCATGGACATCCATCATAGGATCAATGGACCACAAAATGGTGCAGCGGAAACTGATAGAAAGAGTGGCTATATTGACTCTTGAGCGACTTAGGTGTCCTCATCTGGAATCCTTGAATGATGATGAGAATGCACTGAATAAGGCCAAGACTAAATTTCTCCATGACAAACTGCACTGGCAAGTTTGTTGCAAGGTTTATATGCAACACATTGAGGTTTGAGTATGAACAGACCATGATCATTCAGAACTTTGGTCACTTCAAAACCATCTCTCAATCCTTACAATTGAAACTTTCTAACATATCCAAATATGCTGAGTAGGACCAGTGCTAACCAATTCTTCTTTCCACTTTCATGGAACACTCTCTCGGCTGCTCTGGTTTTTCCTTTGTAGCACCAAGAACATTGGAGTTTCCTGACTGTTGGAAATACTCACAATACGTAGATGAGTATCTGAGACCCAAAGTCTCAAAGGTGCTACAAGATCCTTCTGCATATTGTTAAAATACAGGTTACAAGAAATACTCCATGTGCACAGAACAGTATAAAAATGCTCACTTCATGTTGCATAACCAACATTCAGTTTCACCAGACTTCTAAAGGAAGTCATCCTGGGTCCCTTTCTGGAACAAAGGGTGCATATAAATGGAATAATACATAAATAAATAACCTGGGAAATGATGTATTCGTGTCCATTCCTTTGTAGCTTTGACCCTCTTTCTTCAATATTGTTAGTGTGTCCTTGGCCACATATTACCTGAAATAGCATCAGATACAAACCAAGCCTTCTGTAAAACTATTTGTACTGCAAGAGTATCACAGGTTATTAGCAACAGATTTGCAAGGTTAATTTTCAATTATGGGTTTCTTATTAATTTCTGAGCTGTCTTGCTATTATTAAATTTAAAGAGGAAGAGACTTTCAATCTGTCCAGCTTCTGTAGTGTTATTGCTGATAATTATTCCTATTTTCCAATTTGTGTTACTCTTGTGACTTGCAAAAATTTGTAATTAATGAGCAAATAATTATTGCTGTACTTAGCAGAGCATCCTTTAGTTTAAGCTGTGTCAGCTCTCCCATTGTGGCCCCTATTTGTGTAACTCAGGCATAAAAAACACACTTTGCTCAGGGTCTTGTCATACACGCTGTCTAGCATGACCAATTTCCAACTTTATATGTTTTCAAACAGCACCGTTTGCTTGTTCCTATGATATGAAGAACTATAAAATGTTGGGTGAAAAATTAAAAGTGCAAGACGCTTATTGCTTTCTCATTGTTTCTTTGCTTTAGACCTGTGAAGACTGTTATATTTTTTTCCCCTTTGTCTCTGTTTTACAATGCAAATGGTGATCTCAGAATATCTCAGGTTACGGGAAAAAAAGTATTTTATGATAAACACCACTGTTAATAAAGTAGGGTATATTTAACACACATTGAAGAACCACAGCCTAGATTTTCATTGCAAAGTCTTCCAACACATGGCTGCCAGAACATTAAAGAACATGTGTACACTAATGTGCCAGCACTCTTCATTATACATATTTTATTGCTTGCTTGCATTTTTCTTTTCTGACATTCCTCTTAGGTGCCCCGCTTTGCCCTCTAGAATGGGCAGAAGACATTGCAAACTGAATAAAATTTAAATGAATTAGTCTGTATGAGCAATCAATAACCTAGATCATGAGAACAAAAATAAATGATGTTACATTTCTACCTTACTGTTTTTCCAAGGATCTACTTATATTTTCTGTCTGTCTGAGAGAAGTCAACAGGTAATGATTCTGCAGCCAGGGCCACCAAGAGCCAGTGTGGGCTCCAGTGAAGAAATTCACTTTTGTTTGTTCCTTTAAGGTCTCTCGGGTCTTTCTGGGGAGGAAGAATGCACAGTCGCTGATATCCACAAGCAGGATCCTCCCCAAGCCATCTAAGCCGTGTCTGCACTGCAGAAATAATCCAGTTTGACATCACTCTAACTGTCCTGGCTCAATGCTATGGAATTCTGTTAACTGCAGTTTTGTGAAACATTTAGCCCCAGTGCCACTACAATTCAAAGAATTCCATAGAATTGAGCCATGGCATTAAAGTGGTGTCAAACTGGATTGTTTCTGCAGTGCAGATGCAGCCCCAGAGTTATAGAAACATAGAGTTGGAAGGGGACTCATTGTCCAGTGAGTCCAACCTTCTGCTCTGTGCTGGATCTCCAGCAAAAGAAACTGTCCAGCTCTCACATCCATACATGTTAATAGGGAAAACATTGACTTGTACGATTCTAACTTTTGTGTTCAGTTGTATATCTCTGCATTTTAGGATCTTTTCTAGGTCTTTCATAGCCACCCTCCCCATTTATAATCTTCTTCTGATTTCCTGACTGCAGTCCCCATTTCAACCAATGTTTGATCCCAGGTATGAAAACTCTTTTACTATTTCTATTTATTTGTTGTCTAGGCTGAACTTGTCTAGAATCTCCATCGTTATTATTTTTGTTTTCTTTATGTTCAGCAGTAGGCCTGCCTTTGCACTTTCTTCCTCGATCTTCCTTAGCAGTTGTTCCAGGCCTGGGGAGTTTTCTGCTAGTATTATGGTGTCGTCTGGATGTCTTAAGGATGAGTAAATTTAAGTAACTGGTCCATATACACAAATGTTAGTTACTCATGATTCTGACATGATTGCTATCATTGCTATTTTCCCTAACCTTCTTTATCCGGCATCAGCTGCATGGAGAAAAGGAGGTTCATTCTCCGAGCCATCCAAGCATGATGTTTCCTGCTTTAAAAAAACCTGTGTGCAAATTTTGTGCATAATAAGTCCTGAATTGTTAAGTCTTTTGCTATTAGTACAGAATTTTCCTTATCAGGGTTTATGACATTAAGTAAACATATTTGTAAAAATCATTTTCCACAGATTTTGGGATATTTTTTCCCATCCCTAACCATCACTCCATGTGAAAACCACTTCTAAGTGGGGCAAAAAACCAACAGCAGCCAGAGAGGAGTAACCTCAGTCCTTCCCTGCTGTTTCAGTTTTCTTTGCTTGCAAAGGAGTTCTTCAGTGAAAGGAGAACTCGGAAAAGTGACTTCTGCAACAACACCACTCGTAATCTCCAAAGTAGTATTTTCTGTTTCACCACTTCAAAACCCGACGGCTCAGAGTGTTACCATTTCCACTTGTGTTGAGAGAGAGCCTGCATTCATAAATGCAATACTTTTTCACAAATATATGGAAATGAGCTTGAGATTTTAAAAATGTGAATGTGTATGCAAACAAACTCCAAAGCTATATTTTTTTTTTTTGGTTTTTCGGGCTATGTGGCCATGTTCATAGCACACAAAAACTGACAAAAAACTATGGATGCCAGCCATGAAAGCCTTCAATCTCAAAAACTCCAAAGCTGTCCATTTCTAGTCAGCTGCTATCTCCTATCCTTTCTGGCACCATGGTTATCTTAAGGGATAATTGATGGTCAAGAGAAAAAGATGACCCCCATCACATTCCTCTACCCTCTGAATGATCCAAAACTCCATTTTTATGTGTTGAAATAAAGCAATCAAAGGGCCAAATTCCATTTTTGTTGTGAACGCAAGGCTCCTCACCCATCTCTCAGATGGGACCTGGTGGATCGCTCCAGCAGAATTCTTGTCCTACTTCCTTCCCCAGGATAGATGTCAGTGCAGTGCCTGGTTTGTAAAAATAAAACAAGGCATGTCTGGAGTGCCACATTCAAGACCTCCTAATATGACATCCGCTTTTTATCCTATTATTAGTATTCGTACCCACTGCAGCTGTAAACCTCTGCCTGCCATGAGAATACTGATATCTCTATTTCTACAAAACACACAGACACAGCGCTGAGTCTTGCTAATAAATGCAGAGGGCTTTATTTTCTAATAAAAGCTTGCTCGAAATGTCAGTGTATCCTTCTTTATCCTGGGGAAGGCGTGGTGTGAAATTGTCTTATCTTTTAGGTAAACATATTTCCCCCCTCTCTGCTCACCAAATACTGTATGCAACTTGCTCTCTCAGTTTGGATTACTTTGCTAAAGCTACCGAAAGCAATGTATATGCCCTCATATTCCCTAGCCACAGAGGGCCTTATGCTGCGATGGTAGCCATGGTACCATTAGATTTATTTGACTACAACTGTGTGCCAAGGGCCTCATTATTCTTCCTCGGGAACTTTTTTTTTTCAAGCCATGTAAACAAATTTACATTTTCCAAGCATCTGAATGATAGCGCAAACCAGCACTATGACCCAGGAACAGAGATTTTATGTAAATTTTAATTAAAATGCAAATCCCCATTCCCCATACAAAAATATAGCAACATTGTCTCCGAGTGGTTCGGCTCCTTTACTGAAAAATAAAACAAAAAACAAAAAAAGTGGAATTTTGTTTCTCTCGGGACACATTCCTGCAAATATAATGCGCACAATGATGCTGTATAACCATGTAAGTGCAATAAATAACCACATATATAAGTCTCAGTTGGGTGTGCGTCTCTGTGTGTGTGTGTTTGACTCTGCATGCATGTGTGTATGGAACTGAAGATAAAGTTTATTCAAGCTTTGTGTTTTCTGTCCTCTGTGTTATTTTGCAAAAGCCCTGGGCCTGGAGAGGCATACCTGCTTGATTTACTCTTGCATTTGATTTTTAAGTTCTCTCTGTGGCAACTATTAAGAAATTTTCAAATTTCAGGAAATTAATATCGAAAGCTAAAATGCTCTCACCCATCCGTACTTCTGCGTTTGCCATAAATACCAACCACATTTTGAGAACAGTTGAATAGTTGAATCCAGAGGTGGTTCTTCAACTGCCATGCCCTACTAGGAGGAGACCTCCTAAGAAGAAGAAGAGGAAGAGACATGCCAAGGTGATGGGACCCAATGAGAATTAGAGGAGGCTGACAGTCCTATTCCAGATAGCAGCTGCAGATTGGGAAGAGAAGGCATCATCCTGACCAGTGATGTAAATGAAAGTACCAGGAGCAAAGGATCAGGCAACACCCGGCTCCACTTTAAATACAGGACACTCTACTAATGAGGCTAATATGGTGTAGTGGTTTGAGCACTAGACTCTGGAGACCAGGGTTCAAATCCCTGCTTGGCCATGGAACCCCATTGGTCACCTTGGGCAAATCACACTCTCTCAGCCTCATAGGATGGCAATGGTCAACCCTCTCTGAAGAAACTTGCCAAGAAAACCCCATGATAGGTACGCCTTAGGGTCACCATAAGTCAGATGTGACTTGAAGGCACACAACAGCAAATAAATTAACTCAGCCCAGACCCTTTCCATTGTTACAGACAACAGCTTCAAAACTTCCATGCAAACCAGCCTGACATTCTGGCTTTATGGCTCTTTGTTCTTCGACGCATACTTTCAGACTAATATTTCTAGCAGTTCCCTTCATCACAGCTTTGGACTCTCTTCCTCTCCCTTTCAATCTTGAACTGCCTGGGCCATCCCTTTGCTTATAACTTCTTGAAAGGCCTGGTTTTCCTTGGCCAAGACCTGCTGACTGTAGGTATGTTCATCTAGACACTTGCCAGCCTTAAGCAAGGCACAGTAAGGTCTTCTGACAGGAGGTTTCTCTGGGTCCAGCCCAAATTCTATTTGATTTGGCTTTCTGATGAGATTCATCTGTGATCCCAAGTTGCTGAATGACCCATTTGGAAACTAGAGATGTACAGTAGTTCCAAGACATGAAGCAAACATTTAAAAAAAATACAGTTAAAAATCCACAAGATACAAAAGTTTCAAATGAAATTAAACAACCCAAAAGATTAAATTTAACTCTCTAAAATGTTAGAAATCTGGGGACTTAGGGAAAATTTCATGGGTGTGTGTGTGTGTATATAATTTTTATTTGGGGTGCATGCCCTCCTCCAGCAGCGATATCCCTGCACCCAAAGGACCTACATCAACTATAGTGTTGCACAAGGCTAACAACAGTAATAAGCACATGCAACAAACAAAGCATACATTAAGAAGCAGCTTTAAACTCCAATTCGTATTGTTGGAGATTGGATTAAATGGCATGATGCCGATGCAGATGGGTGGCAGGGGTGGCGGTGCTAATTTCGGTTGGGAATGGGGCAGCCTTCATGTGTGAATAGTTCCTTTTCAATCAAGGAGCGAAAAGATCAGGAAACAAAACAGGAAGCCTTGCACGGAGACAGCCTTTGGCTCCTTCCCTCTCCCATCCCTTTCTTCACTCCCTCTTGGGCATCCATCTAGACCGAAGCTTTAACAGATGCTGACAGGTTGACAGAGCCTGGTAAATGTACTTGGTTCGCTGACATTCAATTCCAAGCAGGGATGGCAGCCTTCTTGGCAGCTCGAAACAATAAAAATATTTTGACTTGGCGCAGAAAAGTTTTAAGCGTGGCTGCGTCGGCTTTTTAAAATACAGGTTGGGCAACAACAGCAAAAAGTGGTTGGACTGTAGCCAGATGAGAATGTGCTTGTCTTCTTGAATTAGGTGTGGAAATGAGACTATGCTGGCAAGCAATACAAAGTTCGAAGGAATGAGGATCAACTGATGGAAAGGAAGTTCTGTATGAGTCTGGTTTATTCACTTTGGTTTGCAGAAACTTTAACACTCCCATACCTCCCGAAGCTGATAGATTGACTACTCATGCATCCCCAAAAAAAGAGAAATTAAATCACCAGAAAAGACAATAGAGATCACAGATTTTCATAAAAATTACACATAACCCAGTTAACAAAAACTCAGGCAGTAAAGCTCATTTTTAAAAAGGTTGCCTACACCATCTTCCTCCTTTTCCTCCTTATCCTTTGTTTACCTATAGGCTTTTTAGCAGCATCAGCACTAGGACAATGGTGAAAGAAGGTTGGAAAAACCACAAGCTTTGAATGTTTGGTGGTAGCAATAAACAATGTAACGAAGAAAATCTGAGCTGGAAAAAGCAACCCTGTGCTTTAACTAAGCCTATGTAGCCATGCGACTTCCAAAATACTTTACTGAGCACATATGAAAAGAAAAACAGAGTCACGAATGGAGATCAGATAAGTCTGCCTCACTAGCTCCCTGTTAAAACGCACAGAGCTATAGGTTTGGCCAACAAAATGGAAATCATAAGAGTGAAGCTTGGTGAAAGAAAAAGTCATTTTTGGAAGAAGCCTTCAAGTGGTCTCTGTTGTTGTTGCATGCCTTCAAGTCATTCCTGACCCATGGCAACTATAAGGTGAAGTTATCACATGATTTTCCTGGCAAGATTTGGTCTGACAGGGGTTGTGGCCTCTAGGAGATTCAAAATGTTTATTTACTTATGCAAGGCTTATCTGATCTAGTTGTTCCATTTCACATGTGCATATTGTTGGCTTTGGATGAAAACTGTGCTGAAACATGTTAAATTGTGCTTCTTAAGTGTGGTCCAGGAACCTATCCCTAGTCTTTCCGTGTCATTTCTGCTTCAGGTAGCAAATTTTGTGCTGAAGAAGTCATGCCTAGGAATACATCTGCTTTGTTAACTGAGCTGTAACTAGTCGAATGTTGCTAGAGCCAGCCCAAAATAATTGGCTGCCAGAGGCAGAGAGCAAGATGCTTTCCTTTCCATTCTGCACACAGAAGGCACCTGTCCTGGGAGGTGACTCTTTCTTTAACACCCGTCATGGAACCGCATTCTCTAGTACACCTGAAGGTAGCAAGCAAAGTCTATCTGACCTGGTTGTTTCATTGCACAGGTTCACATTATTAGTTTTGCATAAATGCTGAAAGTGTCAAAGTGCTCTTCTTTTTTTGTGGCACAGAAATGCATCCCTATTTGTTCCATGTCATTTTGGCCTCTGGTACCAAACTTTCTGTTCAAAGAAGTTATTCCACTTTGTTAAATGAGCTATATTCCTACTAATGTGTGCATATAGAGGCAACTTTGGAAATAATACAGTTTAAATAGAAATGCAGCACATCTCACCCCAGTGCCCTGGTGCTAGTGGATGATGGGCAACATCAAGATTCCCAGTGTCCTTTTCTTTTGGTGCTCCATCTATAAAGCAGATTTGGAATGAACATTTCTACTGTTGCTCATGTAGTTTAGAGTATGGTATAAAGCAAAACAAGAAAGGCTTGCTATTGTTGGGCATCTTCAAGTTGTTTCTGACTTCTACCACTATCTGATAACGGGTGATATTCCTTAAGGGCAGTTCACACATCCTGTTTTTTTTTAAATGGTGTATTCCAGAAATTAACATTTAATACTGACAAACTTTTGTCCATTTTTCTACATTAGGATAGACTGCATCTTCTTGTCAACTAACACTTTCAATAGCAAACTTGGTTTTGCCATTTTTGCAATGCATGTGAATGCTGAGAGGATGTTGCATTTGCTGGATTTGAATATGCCAGACACATTTTTGGATTTATAGTGTACTCTAACAAGTTTTCTTTAATGTTTATTCATCGATTGCTACAGAGATGCTTGATGGGAGACACAATGGTACAAGCAGTTTGAACATGATTTATGATATGCAAGGCTCATGTCTCTGCCTTGTTTGAGGATTATGTTCAAAAAGGTTTTGAAACATTTATAAAATTCAGCCCTCTGTTTGGAGAGTACCCTAAGCAAATGCAAAATTAAAGCAAAACACAGGAGATGTTATGAATCTTATTAGTCATTTGTAAATAACTACCTCTTTCTTGCTTTTTAAAAGCTTTCTTTCAGAACCATGGTTTGGATTAAAAGATCTTGCTGTGTAGCAGAAGGCATTCCATGTAGAAGAAGTAATATTGACTTCTAAGGACGAAGGTTCCCTTCAGAATGGCTTTAGGAAGATGCATCAAGTCAGCAGATGGAGGAAGAATCGTTGTGAAAGATATTCCAATCTGAACCTCTGCCATCTCACATAAGATTTTGCATATGTTTCAGACTCTGGGTGAGAATAAATTTGAAAGTAGGTTTTTGGATTTTCCAGACTTGGAAACCTCTCATAAAGAAATTTGGGTGAATTGTTTTAATAGGCATTGCACAGTTCAAGAAGGATCACAAGCTGGAACATGTCCGGAGAAGGACAACCAAGATGATCAAACATCTGGAAACCAAGCCTTATGAGGAAGAACTGAGGGAGCTGCATATGTTTAGCTTGGAGAAGAGAAGACTCAGAGGTGACATGATCTGAAAGGATGTCATGTAGAAGATGAAGCAAGCTACAGCATGAACCAATGGATATAAATAACAAGAAAAGAGATTTTATCAAACCATTAGGAAGAACTTGGATAGGATTGCCTCAGAGGGTGGTGGACTCTTCTTCATCGAAGGTCTTTTAAACAGAGGTTGGATGGGAACTTTTCAGGAGTGCTTTAACTACACATTGCTGCATGACAAACTACATGGCCCTTGTGGTTCCTTCCAGCTCTAAGATGCTATAGCTCTATATTTCTACACATAGAATGAGGTGGAGATTTAGCATAAGTTAATACAAAAATGAATTTTCAAAAATAAGCGGGGACAGTGTCATCAGGAATAACTGATACCTTTGTTATCAGGAATATCTGGAACGTCTAAAATTCATGCTGGATCAGACTAAAGGACTGTCTAGTCCAGCATTGTCTTCACAAATGCCCAATGGCTATGGAATGATCCCATGCAAGGCATAGGTTCAACGGCATCTTCCTACTGATGCTTCCCAGCAATCAATATACAGAGGCATGATACAGTCTCTGGAACTGGAAAGAGCATATATATCATCATGACTAACAGAGCTCTGTCTTCCATGCATTTGTCAAATCCCCTCTTAAAGCTGCCTAAAAACTCTCTCTGAAGAAGTAAAGCATCCTTATTAGGTAAGTAAGCCTGTACAGTCTTCACAGGAAGATCACAATCTAGGAGATGATTCACCTTTGCCTACCAATGTAAACCACATCTGTCTCCGATTTTGAGAGTGATGATGCAAACCTCCAGTTCAATTTGGCATCCCACCTCTGTAATCAGGAGCCATCTGTCTTTATTCACTTCTTTCTCCTAACTCTTTGCCTGGATTGTAGTAGGGAGATAAATACTTAAATGGAATAGGTTCAGTATAGTGCAGAGAAAGCTGCTGACACACTTCAAATAATATAACCATAGAATCATAGAGTTGGAAGAGACCTCAAGGGCCATCAAACCCAACCCCCTGCCATGCAGGAATAAACAATCAAACTCTGACAATGAAAGCACCCCGACAGATGGCCATCCAGCCTCTGTTTAAAAACTTCCAAAGCAGGAGATGAGACCACACTCCAAGGCAGCATATTCCTCTGTTCAACAGCTTTTACTGTCAGAAAGTACTTCACAATGTTGAAGTGGAATCTCTTTTCCTGAGTTTGAATCCATTGCTCCAGGTCCTATTCTTTGGAGCTGCAGAAAACAAACTTGCTCCATCTTCAGTAGGACATCCTTTCAAATATTTAAACAGGGCCATCGTATCACCTAGTAACCTCTTTTCCAGGCGAAACAGATCCAGGTCCTAAGCCGCTCCTCATAGAGAATAGTTTCCAGAGCTTTCATCATTTTGGTCTTCCTCTTTTAGAAACATTTTGTCAACATTCCCAGGGCAGTGACCATTATGATTCAGTATGTATGTCAAATAATTTCTTTGTGCATCCAGTTGGAATTGCATTGAGATGTCAGGATGATCAGGTTCGCCCTCACATGCCACAATATCCTCTTTTCTTGATCCCATCACACAACATATCTGTTCTGCACTGGAAAGAAAGATCTGTTGTAAGGAACCTGCTATAGGTGTAGAGCCACCTGGCGAGGGTAAGAATCATCATTATTGTATAGATAGCATTGGGAGCTTGCATCACTAGACTAGACTTTCAATGGCAAACCTTCACCCTCCAGCATATATAGTGGTGTAGCAAGGTGATAGGAACATGATGGTCCCAGTCGCTGTAAAGGGAAAGCACTCACCTGTGAGGTGTATACAAGAATCCAGGGATTGTAGGACCCCAGTCGGGGGTTTATCTGCCTAAAGTTGATGAAGGAAAGAGATCAACCCTGTATCCATGATGTAATGATGCCTCTGAAGTGTTAACATGGTCTGCAACTAGGATTGCCAGATTGAAAACTAAGGGTGGTTTCTGTCCCTTTGACAGTTGTGTAGAAGAGGGAATTTCAGCAGGTGTTGCTAGACTTGCAAGCAGGTAACAAGCAACACCTGCTGAAATTTCTTCTTTTGCCTCGCCTTTAAAGGTACAGAGGCCACCTCTAGTTTTTGCACTGGCAACCCTATCTGCAACTGTCAATGAAACATTTCAGAATTGCATCTGACTGTATAGTGTCATGGACCTCAAGAAGCTGGGAGAGATTTAACATTTCCCTTGCAGAGGAGGACATCACAGAGGGTGAAAGAGCAAACAAACATATAAAAGATGTAGAACAACTCTTCTATGGGGAAAACTTGCATTTGAGGCTGTTCAGCTTTTCAAGAAATGCAAGTTATAAGGGACTTGATGTGGGTGTATAAAATGATGCACAATGCAGTGAAAGTAGATAAGGATTTTTCCCTCCTTTTCTCATAATACTAAAAGTTGGGAGACATCCAATGGAGCTGCATGGTGGAAGATTAGACGGGTGGTAGCATATAGTCAAAACTGTGGAATTTGCTACCGCTATATGTCATAACAGTCACCAGTTTTCATGGCTTGAAGAGAGAATTAGGCAAATATACAAGGAAGAGAAGGTTAAATGTTGACTAGAGATGATGGTGATATATTATCCCCAGCATCAGAGCCAGTTGCTCAGGAATACAAACATGATTTGTGGGTTTCTTGCAAGGAACTTGTTGGCTACTGTGTGTACCAAATACTGGGCAAGATATGTCTTTAGTTTAATCCTGGTGGGCTCCTCCTGTGTCCTTATGACAATCCAGCTGGAGTAAATTTGGAAGTCTTCCTTCCTTACAGTATATACATTTATTTATTTCAAGGATTTCAAGGACTGTATATATCAGGTCAAGTGAGATGTAGAAAAGATGCAATCTTCAGCCAACTGTAAATTGTGAAGCTTTTCTTTACTTTATTGGATAATTTTCAAGGCACACCATGCCAAGATGGCATCCGTTCGTTTTAAAAGAAAAGAAAGAAAGCCACAAAATAACTTACTAGAAGAATATCAGTAAAATAAAACAGAAGAAAGGCAGCAAGCGATTAGTGAAAGGTATTTAGGCCCCTCTAATGTGATCAAGCCAAAGTTATTGCTGCTTTCGGAATCATTGTTCCTAATGGTTAGCAGGAATGTAAGGCTTCTGAAGCTGGATCTTATAGCCTGCATAGATGCAGAAGGATATAGGCAAAGTGGGGCATATTTTGGACCTCAGCAACAATCCAGTCCAGCAGGACTACTTGAAAGCGATAATGGGAGTCAGAGGGCCTTATCACATGAAGCTTCTATCCTGCTATTATTATTTTTTTCTGCAAAAAAGCACTTCCAGAACCATTGGATCTTTTGGTGTTAGTGTGTTTCTGCACACAGCGGCTACTCTCCACTTCTTCCCTTTTCGTTGTTTGGCAGACATGCAGGCCTTGGGAGGTATAAGTTTTTTGTAAAAGTCCCCAGCGTTCCACACCAGGGACGAAAGGTAAGAGGGCAGAGATTTTGCACTGAAAGTGAGTGAGTGAGAAGCGTTATTGAACTTTCTCACAGGCAGGACAAAAGCATGAATGAAGATCATTACTGGATTATTTCTGTAAGGAAAAAAAAAAAAGCTTTTACATTTGTCTCCCTTTCGATAATGACAGAACAGCAATGATATAATGTGGGATCAGCCAGCTGAAGGCACTATCACTTGACACTATTTTGCTTTACTGTCCAGTTTGATACACCTTCGAGTCTGCAACATCTGAAAGTCTAAAGTTTTTCCACCTCTTGTATAGCTCTACCCTTTAAATGACATAATGGATAAAATCAGCACTTCAAATTGAGCTTGGAAGCAAACAGTTAACACAACTGATGCAGAACTGGTGTTAAGAGCACTTGGTTCTTAAAAGCAGCCTGGCTGATGCATTGCATACCTGTTGAATCCTTTGGCCTTCACAAGCAACCCTAGGTAATACAGCCATCTAGTTTTGAAATAGACTTTTATTAAAGTACTCTTACTGTGTCCACTGCAGGGTGATATTTTCTTTCTTCTTACCATTCTTTTGGATCCAACTTAAAAGTAATATGGCTCAGCTGTCTCAAGAGCTGAGGAGCTTGAGGATGATCAATCCAACCTCAGCCTGGGTGCCACCAGTGAGTTAGCTGGTGTCTTGATTTTGCAGTATAGGCAGGAAAAATGGTGGGGGTGGGAAATAATATGCAAGTTCTTAAGGCAATCTGTGTGTGTGTGTGCGTGTGAAAGAGAGAGAGAAAGAAAGACTGTGAGCAGCCTTGTTTTGTACGTGGAGTGTTACTTTGCACAGACTTAACCAACATGATGGAGATGCTCTTGTTGTATGTCTTCAATTTATTTCCCACTTCTGGGGCTGAGTGTGTGGGATTCTCCCCAGGTAACCCAGTGGGTTTCCATGGCCAAGCAGAGAACTGAACCCTGATCTCCAGAGTTGTAGTTCATCACTCAAACCACTACATCCCGCTGGATCTCTAGCACTTCCAAACTCTACAGTTAGTAGAATCCATTAATTATGGCTTCCACTGGGTTGAATTCAAAGGTTCCCTTCCTCCAATGGAGAGAAATGGAAAAGGAAGGTTCTTTCTATAAGAGGAAGACTCCTTTGTCAAAAGAAGGTGGTTTGTTTTTTTTTATCAGAGGAAGACAACCTTTGGCTGTGTCCCTTTCTCTCTGAAAAACCATATGCAGCTTTGCTATTTCAAACATGCAAACAAAGGTAAGCATTTCCTCTGATGGCCATGTAGTATATTCCAACAATAAGCGTGATGGTCTTCTTGCCTAGCATATTCAAATGTAACTTCATTTCAGCTTTATTATCAGAACAGTTCAAAGGGAATGCTATGCAATTTCTTCATCTTCGCTTGCCGGAATTCATCAAACAATAACAGCTTTAATGTCTTGAAACCACTGCAAGGAACCCGGCTTCCCTCCCCATTTGCACAGATGAAGAATTATACCAGCTTCAGCTCAGCAAGGGATAACAGCATTAAAGGCGCTGCATGGGGAATTTTCCCACTCGTATCTCTCAAATCCTTCTCAAAGCTTTTATTGCTGTAGAGGTAGCAGACACCAGCCTCTCCACCACAGGGCTCCCATGGCATTAACCAGGACAGATAGGCTTCTGCAAAGAGAAGAGGCAACGAAATTGTACATTTCTAATGATGCATAAAACCAAACTCAATTGGCCTTCTTCTACCAAACATGACCACCAGCTGACCTCTTCCTCCATTGCTGAAAACCAAACCTTATGAGGAACAGCTCAGGGAGGCGAATATGTTTAGCTAGGGCCACTGCCACACTGCAGAATTAATGCTGATTGACACCACTTTAACTGTCCTGGTTTCATACTACAGAATCCTGCAACTTACAGTTTCTTGTGGTGCCAGAACTCTCTGAGAGAGAAGGCGAAAGTCTCACAAATTTGCAAACCCCAGAATTTCATTGCATTCAGCCATGACAGTCAAAGCGGTGCCAAACTACATTCATTCTGCAGTGTAGATGCAGCCTAGGAGAAGAGAAGAGAAGATTGAGCAGTGATATGATACCCATCATTCAATATTGATGACATGTGGAAGATAGGGCAAGCTTATTTTCTGCTGCTCCAGAGACCGGGATACAAACCAATGGATTCAAATGGTGAGAGATTTCACTTAAAAGGTAGGAAGAACTTCCTGATAATAAGAGCTGTTCAACAGTGGAAGAGACTCCATTTGAGGCTGATGGACTCACCACCATCTGAGGTCTTTAAATGGGGTTTGGATGGGAATCTTCCAGGAGTTCTTTAATCGCAGGTTGGCATCAGGTTGGAAACAGATGACCAACTCATTAATTCTATTATTCTGTTTAAACAGCAGTTGAAGATTTATTTCTTCTTGGTGTGTGTGTGTGTGTGTGTGTGTGTGTGTATTTGTGTTTGTTTTCCTTTATCTCTGATACTCTAGAAGGACCTCTATTGTAGTGAATAACAGCACTGTAGGATTCTCTGTGAATCCCTCTGAAGTTTGCCTATCCATTTTGTAAAGGAAAAAAAGCCACATAAATGTACAATTATGGATCTTCCAGTCTAAAGAAATACAAGTTCTTACAATATAGCTTCTCGGGTTTTGCAGGTTTGGATAGCTGCCACTTCTGTACCCATTGTTCTGTTCTTTACAGTATTGTTGTGGCTCATTCTTGGATCTGTGTCAAGATTCTTCCAAATTTTTTAAAAAGAAAAATTGGGGTGTGTCTTATGCTTTGAAGGGCACCTTTTTGCCTCTCTGACTTTTTCTTTAAAACAGTTGCAAAAGTCCGATATCACTGATGCACTATAGCACTATAACACTAAAAGAAAAAATAATAAAAGAAAAATAAATGAGGAGAAAATCCTATTGTTTCAGTATGTCTTGGAATTAAAAAGAATCCCAGCCAAGGGAAGGAATAAAACATTGCTGCTAGTGGTGGGACTTGCCACAAAATTGTCTGGGGCAACAGAAATGTCATTTTGGATTGTTCAAAAAATAAAATAGAAATAAGTCAGAGAATTACGGCAACAAATCCAGTAACGTCCTGACACATTTGTGCCATTTGGAGCAAGTGTCTTGTGCTTGGCTTCAGGTTTATAGCTACCTTTCTTCCAGATGAGCATCTCCAGGCCTTTCTGTACCTTCTTTGTGCCCACTTGAGTTTGTCTACTCTCCTTCTGCTGCTTTTGCTGCAGTCCCCGTGTTGGTTCCTTGCAGGTGCCTGAGTTGCAGTCAATAACTCCCCTGCATCATCCAGTGTCAGGCTGCATATTGAATGCGACAATTCTTCATCTTAAGTGTCATCGCTTCAGAGGCTGGCAGGCTTCAGTTCATCACTGTTCTCAAGATGTACGATGACTCAGTGGGAAAATACTGGCCTTTTGACATTGCCTGCTCCCTTTCTCTTTGCTTTGTCTCTCCTGCAATTTCTGCTCTCTCACTCGTCCCCTAAAGCTTCTCTCTTTCTCTCTCTCTCTTGGAAAAGTTTTCTCTTTCCAACACGCCGATTCTGTGGTCACCTGTATTAATAATAAAAAAAGGGGAGGAGAAGGCTTTCATTTTAGTACTGTTGTACAATGAGTAATTGAAACAACAAAATGGGGCAAACCACTTGTGCAAGGGTTTATATCAAACCCTTGGTCACTTTGCCTGATCACCTGAATTTTTTTACACTGCACAGTGATCCCTCTTCATTCCCTGGGATTAGGGGTGAAGGGCCCATGTGAATGTGGAAAACCTACATTTAAAAAAGGCCACTATTCTTTTTACCTATGAGAGCACCTCTCTAGAAATCTCCAGGTCTTCCAGTGCAATTCTATGGTCAACGTCTGCCAGAGGTTGACCATAGAATCATGCTAGAGGACCTACAAAGGCCTAGAGAAGTATTTTCTCTAGGAACTTCTAGGTTCTCCAGCACAATTCTGTCATCAATGCCCAGCTGAATTAGCTCTGGAGGACTTAGAGATTCCTAAAGAGAACATATTAATGAAAAGTGCAAATAGGCAAATCCGCAAGAGTCAGAGCCACAAATGTACAGGGCCAACTGCATTTCTAAATTCAAACAAAACACCACCAAACAGTGATACCTTTATTGGCCAACCGAAATGCACAATATACTGGTTGCAAGCTTTCAAAGCTCCACTGGCTTCTTCATAAGGCGAGATGTTACATACCAAACAGGGGAAAAATTAGAGATGTTAGTGAGATGCCTGCATTTTTTTGTTTCTGTCCTTAGTTAAGATGGCATGGGGAGGGTATCTTGTCTTAACTAAGGACAGAAACAACAACATGCATGCATCTCACTAACATCTCTAATTTTTCTCCCATTTGGTATGTAACATCTTGCCTGATGCAGAAGCCAGTGGAGCTTTGAAGGCTTGCAACAAGTATATTGTGCATTCCACTTGGCCAATAAAGATATCACTTGTCCAATAAAGGTGGTGGTTTGTTTGAATTTACTAAATGGCCAACACAGCTACCCCTGCATGGATTTCTAAATGTCTGACTGAAATCCTACATTATTGCAATGCTTGGAATTTGACAACGGAAGGAAAATGCCATTAGGGGCCAGAATTCCTACTTGGAGGGTAACGGCTGTAGTTGCACCCTTGGATCACCACCACACTCCTGGTTCCATTGATGAAAAGACATCTATCAGAGGACAAATCCTTTTGGATTTGAACAATTATTTTCCTATGAGGTCTCCTTCACACCATGGGTCCCTTTTCTTGAATTGTGGGATTTGTAGTTTTATGAGGGATTTGGAATTCTCTGCCAAGGACTCTGGTACCCCACCAAATGACAAAACCCTGATGTCCATAGGATGCAGCATGGTATTTATAATGGTATCAAAGTGCTAAAACTGTACAATGTGAATACAGTTCTGGTTTTCTGTGTTTCTGCTTGTTTGGGAAACCGGGTTTGTTAAACACTAACTAGAGAGAGCAGTTTCATAGAGCAATTAGGAGCAACAGAGCACTGAAGTGATTCATCATTATTAACCTCTGCCCTTCCTAGGATCTAAATGGTGTTCATATCAAGAGGTTGAGTTGAAGAAGTTCAGACCCTTCCAAGAAAGAAACACATAAGCATGGACATACACATATACACAAATAAAATCATTTAGAGGGCCAAGAAGTAAAGCCAAAATCTTTATTTGAGGTTGGTTGTGGCGGAATTTCCCAGCTGGTATCAATCCATAATTGTCAAAAAGAATGGTTAAATTAGAGAAAAATTCTCCACACTGTATTTTTCTATTGGAGAAAAGAAGGAAAACAGTTGGAAAGGATTCATAACAAAGGTCGTGCAGCACATAAAGAGATATGCAATATGAAGTGGTCACTATTTCCTATAGATGTTGATATTGTGTGCCTTCAGATAGCTTCTGACTTCAGCTAAGATGAATCTATCATGAGGTTTTCTTGGCAAGATTTGTTCAGAGGAGGTTTGTCATTGCCTTCCCCTGAGGATGAGAGTATGTGACTTGCCCAGGGTCACCCATTGGGTTTGATGGCTGAGCTGGGAATCGAACCTTGGTTTCCAGGGTCGTAGTCTAACACTCAACTGACTATGATGAAACAAAGGGAATCTGGAGCAAATAAGTGGAGGCGGGGAATCTCCCATCTTTAAAAAGCTTCTGCTTCCTTTATTTCAAGTATAAATTGTGTGTGATGTGTGTGTGTGCACACAAATTCAAGTCACATTTTGATTTATGCCAATCCCATTAAGAGTTTTCCTAGGCAGGGATTACTTGGAAATGGTTCTGCCAGTTTGTTCCTCTGAAGCATCCTATAGTTGTTGTTGGTCTCCCAACCAAGTACTAACCAAAGCTTACCATGCTTAGCTTCCAAGATTAAGAGTCAATGGACAAAACATTCAATAGACAAAACAGTAGAGAAGCAGGTTATTGCTGTCTCCACTGTTTGTTCAAATGTCCAGTCTGAATGGAGGAAGCAAAAATCCTTTGTGAAATGTTTGAGGTCTCAGCATAAGGCAAGTGCTAAATATCTGGGTCGTAAGTAATCCGAAGTTAGAGCTTCCTCTTGGCCCTTTCCATTTAATTAATCCTTCCTGGAGTCAGCGAATGTGGCGACAACGTTAGTTATTAGAGGGGATGTTTTAAAGGGTAGATTAATTCACGTCCGAGAAATTGCAAGAAGTGCTAAGGAGCAAGATAAATAAGCAACCCCCTCCTCCATATACTTTTTTTTTGTAAAAGAGCCTGCTCAGGTTTCCTTGCTGAAAAGTTACCCCCAGGGAGACTCACTTCTGTAAATCAGTTACTGTAGTAGATACAATCAGAGTTTGTGTTTAAGCTGCTACTCTTTCTTCTTAGCCGTACCTTTGCTAATAGCTTCCACAAACCATGAAATGTTTGCCTGTGAAAGGGCTCAAGCACGGAATACCCCAAGAGAGTCCCCTGTCTGCAAGTTATCCCGAGCTGAACACATATTTTTGACCTAACTTTGTTTGTGAAAGCTTATGCAATCCAAATATTCTTCGTTTAGATACTGATTCAAGTAGTTTCAGCTTGATACAGTGGGCTGGCAAGGGAGGGGAAAGAGGAGACGAGCATTGATAGCCATACAGGATTCTGTATTAGCCAGTTTTGTTTTCATCCAAATTTGATTTTAAAAACAAAATCAATACAGTTCCTCTCTCTCCCCCAAAATTGTGATAGACAAATTTTGGGAAGTTCATCAAAGCAGAATGAAATTCTCCCCCTACAGTTGCTAGCATGGAGAGATCATTTGCTACTTGGTTGCCACACCATTGTTAACGTTGAAGAGCTACTCACTAAAATAAGTGACAATCCTAGCTTTTGTTGTTGTGTCGTGTGTGTCATTTCCAGCTTATAGAGAGCCTAAGGTGAACCTTTCAAGGGGATTTCTGGGACTGAGAATGACGACCCCAAGTTCAACCAGTGGGTTTCCATGGCCGAGCAGAGAATCGAACTCTGATCTCCAGAGTTGTAGTCCAATGCTCAAACCACTACACCAGGCAGGCTCCCAATTTAGCTTTAACATAATAGAATTCATACAGGGATTCAAAACCAGACATTAAAGAATTAAGCAAACAAAACCTGACTGTGTCAGTTTCTCTCACATGAGAATTCTTTTAAAATCTCGGCTGGCATCCTGCATTGGAGTTACAAATTCATTGCCTACAGTTACACATCCGTAAGAGTTCTGTAGTCAGCTATACTATTATTGCAGATATTCTATTGCAATACAATGCATTCATGATCATGCCACTATTAAACTCAAGTGAGCTTCTCCGAGTGATGGAGTTTAGTAGTGAGGGTTGGTGGACTGCTTTAGGATGATGTGGCTAGATCACTTGTTCAATCTTGGTTTAGGGATGGGAAGGGATTAGACATCACTTGGACTGTCTCCTTTGAGTTTAAGTTGGGTTCTGGGAGTTGGTTCCTTAGGTAATTCAGAACAATGTAGGATCTCACTCCTTAAGTTTAAAGTCCCTAAGATGGAGAGATTTGCACATTGTTACATGTCAGTATTGTATGTGTGTGTGTGCTGTGTGCCTTCAAGTTGGTTCTGACTTATGGTGATCCTAAGGCAAACCTATCATGGGGTTCTCATGGCAAGATTTGTTCAGAGAAGGTTTGCCGTTTCCTTCCCCAGAAGGGCTGAGAGTTTGTGGTTTGCCCAAGGTCCCCCAGTTGGTTTCATGGCTAAGCGGGAATCAAATCCTGGTCTCCAGAGTCATAGTCCAACACACACACACCATGCTGATTCTTGTGTGTGCGCATGTGTGTGTGTATAAAATCTCATCAATTAGTTCTTCCGTGTTAACAATGTGCTTTCAATGCAGAGCAATCCCTAATACTGTGAAAATAGACTATGGACACATAACAACTTTCTGGAGAATTAGATCAAGGCAAGTAGGATGGGTGGAAGGATGGATGGATGTTCTTTTTATGTTTAATCCACAGCTCCATGAGATTTTTCTATAACATATGTGGCTGTTCTCTCTCAACGCAGGAAAAAGCTCTGAATTTTCTCCACTTTCTCTAACATTGTGTTTGAGAGTCCTCTACACAGAATAATTCCTTTGGATCTTCTTTTTTTTTTTAATATAAGAATCTTCCAAAATTCCCAATTTCTTCATAAATTCATCGGGATGAATGTGAGAGAGGAAAATAGTATCTTGGCAACGTGCTTTGATTGTCTAGCTCAGAAATGTCTGGCTTTGCATCCCTGTTTGTTCAGCTGTATTTGGTCTGTTGAATCAGGGGTTGCCACTCTTTTCTTCTGGCAGGCAATCTCGAACACATATATGGCTTTCAGGCACAACATGATCTCCTCCATTTGGAGCACAGATCTATCTGGTATTTCCTCGATGCCAGTAAAAAGAATGCTCCATTTTTGTAATTTGTAATTTGAATTTGTAATTTGTTGATCTCATTTGAAATAAAATTTCAAAAAATCTAATTTGTAATTCAAAATTTCTTCATCTATCAAATGGAAATGGGGTAAGAATATAAAAATGCGAAAGTGATAGAAAACAAAACGGACAGATTCACCCATTGCTACAGTGCAAACATGGGGCATTAGAAGAGAAACAAAAACAAAGTGTCATCATTGATTTACTTTTATTCTTGCTTTGGGATCTGAAACTCCTCAAATAACTGACAAAAAGAAAGGAAGGAAGGAAGGAAGGAAGGAAGGAAGGAAAGTTTCCTGAATTTCAAGATGCCCTTATGAGGTGATTTCTAGAGTAATGAGAATTGTTGCAGTTCAGGACTTTTTCTGCGTGAAAAACATATGTGGCGTTTTCTTTGCAGAAAACCAGTACTCCATGAAGACAACGTGATCTTCTCTACAGAAAACATTTCTCATATATATATATATATATATATATATATGCAGAGTAAGAATAAATCTCTAACTGCCAATAGTCCTTGAAAACTGTGCAGTTTGCAAAGGACTATTGACAGTTTGAGATTTATTCTGCACACAGGTGGAGAAAACACATTTGTTTTTATGTAAAGCGGTGGTTTCTGCACGAATCATGTTTTCTAAAAATGGTACAGCTTTCAGGAAATTTTATCATAGCAGGGAAAAATTGTAAAAATATTCATTATTAGAGTGAAACTTATGAAAATTTACACCCCCATTTTTCCTTCATCACAGAGGGAATCCTCTGGTTTGTAATCTTCATAGATTACTTTCTTCTTATAAATGAAATAAAAAAGAAATCATGGCACTTCTGTGTTTAAAGAGCTGGATTTGGCAAAACAATTACAAATGCTTATCCCGCTTCAAGTAGAAGGAGTCCATTTTTGGAGACATTCAGCTCCATTTGATCCTAAAAACTCCCATCAATTCTTTTTTAACAACAACAACAACAACAACAATGCTTAGTCCCGTTTCCTTAGGCATATCAAGAGGTAACTGTGTGAAAAATATTTACTATTTTTGCAGTCTAAGTGGCAGCTTAAATATGGAGATATTTATTGCAGCACAGGCTATTGTGATCCTTGTCCACTTCAGCAGATGCACGTTGATGCAAGGCATTATCCATGAAAATCCATGCCCAGGATCAACCCACACATCTTGTTTTCTGTGGCAAAAAGCCCAAGAAATAGGCAATTTAATTGGGCTGGAAATTGAACGTTTCTTCAAAACTACAGAAAAAGTGAATCTCCTGATGACAGGAGCCATTCAACAGTGGAATATGCTGCCTCAGAGTGTGGTTGCGTCCCCTTCTTTGGAGGTTTTTAAACAGAAGGGTGGATGGCCATCTGTCAGGGGAGCTTTGTGTTTCTACATGGCAGGAGGTTGAACTGGATGGCCCTTGGGGTTTCTTCCAACCCTATGGCTTCATGAGACAACATTCTCTGTCATGCTTAGCTTTGGGCCCACAGGACACATAGACCTCTCTTCTGACACCTTGTTGTTGTCTCCAAGCAAATGTATCACTTCATTTAATGGTAGGGCCAGTTCTGTTTATTCAATAATAAATTTATTAGTCTTTAAGGCACCGCAGGACTCTGGAAACAGATGTGCTTCCAATTCTCAGTGGGGATCAGCAGATCCATTTTCTCGTGCTTGTTTTGTTGTTCATACGGAGACGGGCCCAGGGACGGCGCAGCGTGGATTCTACAGCTTATCGGTTTTCCCAGACTGACTATTTTGCAGATTGATGTAGGGATCAACAAATACGCATAGCATACATTCCACATATGGCAAAACCCATGTGCTGTTGTTCACTGGTATCTTGAGTCAAATCCATTTTGTGTATCAGTGTTCTCCAGATCTCAAGGTCTGCCTGACTGCTTGGCCCACTGTGGCTGGGAAAGTAGAGAAATATGAGAGGGGATGGACGAAGCTATTGCCAATATATTACATTGCCTACTTACTTACAAAGTAACATTTTGTAGCTCGACCCCCAAAGTCTACCTTAACAGCCAGCAGCCACACTGAGCACTGCACAACGGGCATTCAGCTGCCATTGGGATGCAGGTGGATGACATTTCCAACCTTCTCCCACCAACAAGCGAAGCTGTGATGAAGAACTGCAACAGAGGTCCTGCTTCTGATTGTCACAGCCTCATTCACTGGTGAAAGGGGGCTGGAAATGTTATCCTCCCGTGCCCCCATAAACAACTGTACAGAACTCCATTGGTCAGTACGGCTGTTGGCTTTTATGTTAGGTTTTTTGGGGGCATTTATGATTCTGCCAATAATGTCATGATCATGAATGTGTCCTATTCCTGAATAAAGAACAGTTTCGGTTCTGTAACTAGGTTACGAATCTAACTTATCCTACACTGTGAAATTGTTGAGCTGAAGCCCTGTTTTCCAAAAATATTCTGAAATGGGCTAAATTTCCAGTGCTCTCTTAATACAGGAAATCTCACACAGCTGCTTTCCTCTCAGCAGCCAGGGAATACAGGAAGGAAAATCACAACAAAGGTTCATGGGAATTGAAGTTTGTTTCTAACGGGGGAATGCTATGGCCGAACTGGAGTAGCATTTCATACTAACGCAAATGCGAATTGACTGCAAACTTGCAGTGGAACAGGATTTATAAATTTGATAGTTCTCCAAATTTTGCTATTCCTGGGATGTCTCACGATTTCGGTTGGATTGCCTTTCATTTGCATGTGACGTTGTTTGAAATTCTTTTGCAAAATTACGTGAAATACCTTGGATGACCCTGGATTAAGCTTTGGCTAACCTTCCAATTTTCCCCGTGTGATAAAGTCCTTAGTGATGAAGGCCATGTTTAACGGAACTAGAAACAGAAGGCCAAGCATGAACCGAGAGTCTTCTAGATTGGTATAAAGACATGGGAAATCTATTAACATAACTTCTTGGGCTTTGCCACAGGTAGTGTATGAATTAAGTACCTTAGTTTTCTTTATTCCACCAAACATGTGTATCTGTGTGTTTAAAAAAATAATACAGACAAAAGTATCTCAGTTTCCCATATACAAGGGATTTTGGATTTTTAATTTGATTTTTGTCTGTGATCCTAAGCTCTAAATCTGCTTGTGATCCTCAGCTCTAAATCCGATAGTACTAACTCCCAAGTAAATACATTAAGCTTGGGCTCTTTCTCTACCAAAGATTATCCACACACTGATAGGACAAGAAGAGAGAAATAAAGAATACAGATGCAAGCATGTTTCTAGGCACCATCGGCCCACCTTTTAATGCCCTTGCAATTTCTATCCTGAGCATTTGTTAGTAGAAAACAAATTCACTCCTTTCGCTGCATAATCCAGCTCACGAATTTACACCTCACCTCTCCCCATCGTCTAGGGCCTGGAAACGCACAATCTTCCCTGCTGTGTTTTAAAGACGACATCCTCCCGGATACAAGATAAGAGCTTAATAGCTCCAACTCAGTGCTGTTTTCATATTCAGGCATAAGTTATGGATACGGCAACAGATCAGCACTTCTTGGCACTTTTTTCATTGGCTCTGGTTCACTGCTTTAAACAGGCTGAGTCAAGGCCGTGTTTTAATGCCATAGACAGTCTATTCAAATACCAGTATGACCACATTTTAAAAGCCACCCTGTACCACTTCATTGCCGCAGATGTCCTTTACATCTGGCAAGGGCCGTTTCTCTGCATGTCAACAGTAATTCATTTTAACAGCTGTCTCTTTTGACAAGCTTAGTGTCAGACTCCAAAATGACAGGGTGACAGTTTCCCTTTTTCTTGAAACAGAACATCGTGCAAATTAACCGTTTGAATGCAGGATCCCTCAATGCTTTGAAGGAGGGGGGGGGAAGCGTACGGCTCAGAAGTCGCTGAATAGGTTTTAGGAACCATTTACATTGTAGAATTAAATCTGTAAAAAGAAAGAGAGAGAACTCAAGAGGGCTGCACAAACTAGGGTACTTCTCATGCAATTCCGATCTGTGTTTCAAATTGCAGAGCTCTGAGAGCCCAGGAAAGCCTTAAATGCAGATGAAATAGGCATGCAAAATAAACACTGGGAATTGGCAAACTGGCAAGATGGATAGTTTTGCTTTTCACTGCAAAAAGAAAAGAAGGAAAGAAAGAATTCCCCACAAGATGATAGAGTATGGTTAATATGTTTGTGCATGTGTGTGTGTGTGTGTGTGAGTTTCATAAGCATTATCTTTCTAACAGGCCATGCATACCCCATTTTCTCCAACCATTACACACACATGTACCCACTCCAGAAAACCATTCAGCACGATAATTACATCATTTCCATTTAATGACGTCCAATCCGGCTTGAAATTGGTACGTCTCCTCGCCACCTTTCCTGAAGTACCCAAATTTAGTTGAAAATAACACTGCTCCTCTCAACTGTGTTAACATCGCACTAGGGCAGAATGGAAATGGGGAGGGTCTGTCTTAGAGCCACAATAATATCAGTCCTTCTGACGTCCATTTTGGTGTATGTGTTAAGCTCTATTGAGATAGCTTTGGGGTGAGCAGTGATTCCTTTAACATACCATAATGCCTATTTATTTATTTAATCAATCTGTCTTGGGGATTTCTTGTCGCTGATCTAGCAAAAGAGATGTGCAGTAACCTCTGCAGCAAAGATGGGCAGCTCCCGACAGCCTGAGGTCCACCCTGTTTGACTTTCATGTGTACTGAGAATGCACGTCTAGTTTCTGATGAAAATGACCATCTCCAAAAGGTTTTGTTTTAAGGTAAAGGGTTAAAAGAATGTCAAGAAGTACAAGGGATGCCCTCTTTTACCTAAAGATCCCACAGCTGGAAATTTAAACTCTGTGGTGGGGGGAATCCGAGGGCTTTGAGGAGTACCTAAGGCCCACAAGCTGCAGAATTTACACCCTGTTCTGCAACTAATGATAGGACCGATTTCTTTCAGGAGACACTTTTCTTGGAAAAGTCAGTTTTTTGTATTTGTTAGACCCTGCTCCCTTCCTAGGAGAGGGCCAATATATTTTTGCCCAATTATTTTGCACAGAAATTTTCTCATTCTGCTTTGTGTGCGCAGGGTGTGTGTGTTACTGTTGACCATAATTCCCCTTCTACTCCAGCCTTGAAATGTAGGTCCTGGAAAAGATAATGGCTAGAATTCTGTTGGGGACATATGTCTTCATAAGCAGACTTAATGTGTGCAGGAATTAGAACTGGGCAGTTCTGTAATGTTTGTATCCAATAAAGGGCTGGTGTTCTGTTACTCCATGGGGAGCCAGCAAAGTAACCAAGGCACATGAGGACCGATGTACCATGGGACTGCTGTGCCTTGGTCCCCTTGTGCAGTGGTCCCATTGCACACTGGAAACCAGCGAGGAAATGCTGGTGTGCATTGGGACACCCTTGATGATATCCCATTAGGCATCTTGATGTCCCATTGGGCACAATTCATAATGGTTTCTTCGTGCCTCTGCTACATAGCGAATTATATGCAAAGATATGCATGGTACACTATGACAGAGGATTCCCACGGCTGCTGGGAGTTGTGCTTTGTAAACCACCATGGTGTAGTGGCTTGAGCATTGGACTACGACTCTGGAGACCAGGGTTCAAATCCCCACTTAGCCATGGAAACCAACTGCCTGACCTTGGGCAAGTCACACTCTCTCAGATTGAGAGGAAGGCAATGGGAAAAACTCCTCTGAACACACAGTGTCAAGGAAACCCTGTCATAAATTCACCTTAGGGTTGCCATAAGTCAGAAATGCCTTATGACCCAAAGATTACAAAAAATAATGACCAGACTTCTAAGGCAGTTACTGCTGTTGTAGCAGCAAAACTACAACATACTCTTCCCTGTTTGTCTGTTTTTCTAACCTGCCTTTCAGATCATACAAGTTGGTGCCCATCACTCCATAGGATGGGATCTGTTTCCATTGTTGAAATCTGCACTGTGTGAAAAAGTACTTTCCTTTGTTTATCCTGCATCCCTCACCAATGACAGAAAGGAAGCTTCCTATGTTTCAGTGTTGTTTGGGGGATAGAGGCTGGCTGTTCTGCGATCAGACAAGGAAGATTTGGTTTTAATGTGCTGGGGAGCTGCACCAAAATGTGCAGACCCTTCCTGAGCCACAACTAGAGAGGTGAAGCCCAGACGACAGTCTTGTAGTGTGATATGCTTCCCCACCTTCCTTCAAACCAGGGATATTCTTGCCTGATCTGCCATTGGAACCCATGCTGTGTACACATACTGTGCCCTATAAATAGTAATGTCTTCTCTCCACAGAAAATGCTATTGGAAAGGAAAATAATTCTGTATAGATGCCAAGCACGAGAGAACGGGTCCCATTCTCCACTCTGCGGGGAAGCTGGAGCCGTGAAAGCTCATGAAGAAAAGAAGATTGCAGGGAGGGGGAGATACATTCTTGCTTCATATATAGGTGCAATACCTCACGAATCATAGAAGTTGGATGGGACTGTAAAGGCCATCTAGCGCAAGTCCCCTTCCCTCTTTTTTGCTGTTTTAAAAATAACTGCATACAGAATAAGTGTGGGATAGGCCATAGCTCAGTGGTAGATCTCATGCTCTCCATGCAGAAAGTCCCAGATTGTTCTTGACATCTCCCATTTAGGGTTCGGGGGCGGGGGCGGGGGGGAGGGAATCTCAACCTTGTTTTCATAACTTTTCTCTGAATCCTACCTGCATTCCGTATGGTTTGCATCTTATGTTAGCCAGTATCTATATCAACTACTTAGTTGAGCATACTTAACTAACCTCTCCTTCCGCACCCCAAATGGACATGCCATTCACCCTAACTGCTGCCACAATTGATTTCCTACTGCCCATGCAGCTAATAACTAAGTTAAGTTACCAGTCTCACCTGGGTAAGGTACATGATATGATCCCTGATGGGATAGGGTCAACTACTGTATATAATTAATTCAGAGTGGCATACAATGGCACTGAAGAATTCCAAAAGTAGTTGAAGATTTGTTTATGGGGACAGAACTACTTTTCTCAAAAAATGTAACCAGCAAACTTTCCGTACGCAATACCTTTGTTTTTTATTGGATAATAGTGTAAACAAACAACAAACAAACAAACAAAAGGGGAAGAATATGGCCTGTTGTTCTCAACTTTCTTTAAAGCTGCTTATTTAACTTCCATGTTGTTGTTTTTAAACACCCAGGTCAAATCAGATCCATCAATGTCAGGTTGATAAATGAATTAATTTAATTTTTTATCACTGAAAAACTCTTTGCCTTGTGTATTTCCCACTATCAGATTTCTTCCTACAAGGTAACAGATCCCTTATTATTATTATTTTTATGTTATCAGCTGTAATAAATATAAATGGAGTCCCCCCTGTAAAGCAGAGCTGTTGCCCCACTTGGTTGTGTTTGGTTTGCAGATCTGAACTGGCACTGATTGATTGTAGCAGGTTTATATTCATTATTAACAGAAGCAAGGACGCATATATTTTAAGCTATATTGTACAACTTCATTCCAACTCAAGAGCTGAGCTGGCCAAAGAAAATTGCTCAATTTCCTGGGAGGAATGATCAGCCAAAGGACAGTTCAACCGTTTCATTAGGTTGCTTTCTGCATTTTCCTGAGCTGTGCCAGCCTCTAAATGCACATGGGCAGTGTAACATAAGAACTAAGGCAGATACTCGCATTTCCATAGGTTGGAAAGTTGGAATATACAGGTCATTGGCAGACCAGGCTTCTTTGTTTCCATGTGATGAAGTAATAGAAATAGTACTACTAGTAGTAATATGCCTTCAAGTCAATAATGGTGATCCTGTCCCTGGATTTTCCTGGTAAGATTTATGTAGAGGAGGTTTGCATTGTCTTCCTCTACAGATGAAGAAGGCGCATCGACATTGCAGAAATAATGCAGTTTGACACCACTTTAACTGCCATGGCTCCATCCTACAGAATCCTGGCATTTGTAATTTTTCAAGGCACCAGCACTCCTTGGCAGAGAAAGCTAAAGACTCATAAAGCTACATATCCCAGGATTCCATAGGATGGAGCTACATCACCTAAGGTATTGTCAAACTGTGACTTGCCCAAGGACATCCAGTGGATTTCCTTGGCTGAGGAGGGACTCAAGCCTAGGACTTTATCACAGGGGCAAAAAAAGACGGAAGCATAGCGGGATGCTCCCGTCAAAATGATGCAATAGCGCAATGTTTATCACAGAACATTGCACCATATTGTGATTATCCCATGATATTGTGTAGATAAAGAGCAATTCTAGTGCTGCTTTTTACTCATGGGATTTTCCCATAAATAAAAAGTGGCACTCGAATTCCTCTTTATTCACATTATAATTGCGGGATAATTGCAGTATCACGCAATGTTGTATGATAATCTTTGTGCTATTACTTGATATTGAGGGGAGCATTCAGCTATACTCCTGTCTTTTTTGCCTGTGTGATAAAGTCTCTAATCCAAAATTAAAACTATTACATCATGTTGGCCAAAGAACCCTTCAGTATTATTCTCTGGTATAGAGTTTCAAGGCTTTCCTCAGTTCCCTAGGTCTCAGACTTGGAAGTATGTCATTAAGGAAGGGACTTCTAAACTTTCTTGTCTAAATCCAACTACTAGTCTTAACTAACTAGTTTACCGCATTGCAGGCCAGGAACATTCTCAGACTTTTCTCAGAACGGTACAAAACATGAGCGGCCATTTCCGGTCCCATCTGCTCCCGTTTTGTACCATTCTGAGGACGTTTGGGGAACATTCCTGGTCCGCAATGTGGTAAACTAGTTAGTTAAGACTAGTAGTTGGATTTAGACAAGAAAGTTTAGAGGTCCCTTCCTTAATGACATACTTCTAGTAAGATAACCACTGAAAAGGTCCATGGGGAAGTTGGGTATGATTTTATAACAGATAAGTTAACACTTATGTAAATCTTGTAGATTCAAAAGTCTACTCTTAAGTGGGCCTGAGAGTTGATTTGGGTCCCTGGTGCCTTGCATCTCAGTTGGACTCCTCCCTGACTCTCTCAACTGTCACTGAAAATCTACATTTCTGGTAGAGGTCCAGGCTGCAGAATTGCCAAAATGGATCCCCAGCCGTGCCACCCCTGTACTATAAGAATAATGGCCTCACTTTTAACTTTCAGCCTGAGTTCCAAACTCCAGCCTTGCTCCTCGGTCTAGCTACACAAAGTATCTTCTGCATGAATGGAAGGTACCCTGGTTTCAGTTTCTGGGCTCCAAATAATTGCTTCAAAGAGAGAATGTTTTTTCAATGGGATTAACAAAAATAATTTGATTACTATGACTAATTTACACACTTGCCCAAAGCCACTTTGTAGGTTTCCATGGACAATTGGGGATTTGAACCCTGGTCTCAAGAGCCAGTGGATTGAGCATTGGACTATGACTCTGGAGATGAGGGTTCAATTCCTGGCTCAGCCATGAAACCTTGGGCAAGTCACATGCTCTCAGCCTCAGAGGGCGGCAATGGCAAACCCCATCTGAACAAATATTGCCAAGTAAACCCTGTAATAGGTCCGCCTTAGGGTCACCACATGCTGGAAATGACTTGAAGGCACACAACAAAAACTCCAGTGTCATAGTCCAGCACTCAAATCATTACACTCCACTGGCTCTTCCCCATTCCCACTACTATGACTTAATTCTTAATTCCTTGTTTACACACAGAGATATCATTCAAGCTTTTAAAAATTTCACTACTGCTCTAAAGCAAAAATGAACATGTGGTGATCATCTCACAGCTCTTCCACATTGCATCTGTTTGGACTCCATGACAATACTCCCAGCTGTTATGTCTGGACCACGTTTAATGCAATGTGACAAACAGGGGTGTTGACACCATCAAAATCCACCACGGCCACCAAATCAAGAGTTACTCTCTTTGTAACATTTCTTTAATTAACTCCTAGCAACTACGGGATACAATTGCTGTCATATAAATATATACATGATTTGATTTCCTGATCTATGCATTAAATATTTACTTCTCATTATAAAAGTAGGGAAGCGCCAAAGAAGTGCTAATTTGCATTATTAATGATGCAAGGAACGCAGTAAGAAGAAACCGTTTTTTGAGATTTACCCAAGTGTCTTTGTGTGTGTGTGTGTGTGTGTGTGTGTGCACTCGTCTATGTTTAAATGTTTTGTTGTTTGGAAAACTGGAGTTATAATGATAAAAACTTATTTAATTAACAGAGATTTTGCTTATGAACTAGTTGTTTCTGTACTAGTAAGAGCGGGGGTGGTGGGTGGTGATGGTGGAGGGATGGAGTTGTGGAGAGAAAAAGAAAAAGAGAAAAAGAGAGAGAGAGAGACTCCACATCTGAAATGAAGCTGAGACTACAAAGAGTCCATTTTCGGCTTCAGAGTCTCAGGGGGGAAATCAAAGACTTTCTTTCTTTCAGCGGTTTGGGGGAGAATGATATTTTGAGATGTTGACAGCTGCCAAACTGCAAAAACAGTGAAGAAGTACCAAAATGAAATCTTTTTATCTTGGTGGATTCCTTTCAATATTTAAGCTTGACTTTCTCTTTACAACATGCAACTGATGATTTCTGCCATGTTTAAGAAGATTTTTTGGAGCTGTCCGTTATGAGGAGCGATGACTTTTATCTACCCCTGCTAAAGAGAAATTCAAGGACCTTCTTGGCTTTATAACGCAACCTAAACTATGGTAACCAAGAAGGGAAGGGGCAATAGTAGAGAAATAATTAGATGAATGTTTTAACGTTGGCTTCTAATTTTCTTTATTTTTAGCTTGCCCTTCAAATCTTTCTCCCCCAAAATCCTTTAAAGCCATTCTACTAACAAGTACGTCAAAATACAGTTCCAACTAGTGAAAGATGTAGCAAAGAGACACCCAAAAGGTCAGTGGTATAGTTCAGTTGTTTTACACTCAGAGCGTTTATGATAACATGGTACCTTTTTATAGGAGACAGTGACCAGCACCCCATTGGTGACAGGTGCAGGTATAAATTGTATTCTGCGCATGAAATATTTTTATTGGATATTGCACTATGGCCACATCCAGCTGATGGGGACAGAAACACAGGTCAATATAAGGAAAACATCCCAATGCTCAGTGGTTACAGCATACACAATCTAAACTGGGCCTCTGCCTGTTCCATAAGGGGCCTAAGGTCCCACTGCAGAGCGCACAGAGGCCTGATGCAGAATTCATAGCAATATACATTGTATTGGTCATTGCAATTGTGGGGAAGGTGCCAGTGTGTGCGTCTGTTGTGTGCCTTCAAGTCATTTCCAACTTATGGTGACCCTAAGGAGAGCAGAAGAAGACTTAGAATGTGGAGGGCAGCTATGAAAGAACTAGAAAAGGTCCTCAAGAACAAAGACATACAAATAAGCACAAAAGTCAGAACCATACAAACAACTGTGTGCCCTAGTTTCAGAGAAGATGCCAGCTGCAGATGCTGGAGAAATGTCAGGAATAAACTCTTCTAGAACATGGCCACAGAGCCCGAAAAATCCACAAAAAACTATGGATGCTGGCCATGAAAGCCTTCAACTTCAAATTGTGTTCCCCATTGCCATGTATGGATTCAAGAGTTGGAAAATTAAGAAAAATGATGGAAAGAAAATAAATTTGCTTGAGATGTGGTGCTGGAGAAGAGTGCTGAGGATACCGTGGACAGCCAAAAAGACAAATAGAACAGAATTGGCCTGAGAGCTCCTTGGAAGCCAAGACGGCTAAACTGAGACTGTCATACTTTGGCCACATCATGAGAAGACAGTTCATTAGAAAAGACCATAGAAAAGGTGAAAGAGAAAGAAAAGAAGAGCATATGCTAGGTGGATGGACATCATCAGGGAGCCCATGAACATGAATCTGGAAAAACTAAGGAGAGTGGTGGAGGACAGAGAGCATTGGACATGTCTAATTCACAGGGCAGACATGAGTTGAGATTGACTTGAGAACAGCTAACAACAACAATTAAGACGACCCTATCATGGGGTTTTCTTGGCATGTTTTGTCCAGAAGGGTTTTGCCCTGAGGTTGAGAGAGTGTGACTTGCCCATGATCATCCAGTGGGTTTTATAGCTGAACTGGGAATCGAACCCTGATTCTGAGTTGTAATCCAACCCTCAAACCACCATCCCACACCACATGCATTTAGCAGTGATCCACATACATGGTGCTACGTTAGTATGCTGCCAAGTGTCCCATGTGATGTGTATGTAATTTTATCTAGATTTCTCTTCCAGAGAGCTCTAGTGCATCACCAAATCGCCAGTCCTAGGACTGGCAAAGGATGTTGCCATGGCAGTTAAAGTGGAATCATAGTGTTGTAAGAGTATTGCATGAAAGGACCCCAGATATAACGGGTAAACTACAGGAGAAAAACATTAGGGGAAGATGTGGGATTTTAACAAGGATGAAAAGAAGGTCTTTGACATGCAAAAATATAAGAACTGTTTTTAAATGCTGATTAAACAAGGTTCCATTTCTGTTATCTTACTTGGTTTTACTTATCACTTCTTTCCCCAGAAATACTTTGCTACAATCTTGTTTAACAGGCAGGAGTGATAATCATCCATCCATATATATATATATATATATTCCACCTCCAGCATGTATGTTTATATTTCATTTTTGCTCGCTAAGTGTATTTACAGCTAAAGATGAAAAGTGGAAGCATTAAAAGAAAAAATGTGCCATGAAACATCTTCACTGTTCCTGGCAAAGCTCGCTCATGTTATTCTGTAGAATTATGGGTTTATTGCAGCTAAGATACTGGGGCTCAGTTGAATGATTTATCAATTGCCATTTGTGACTTAGCAATCCTTTCGTTGAGATGGCAAAACATTACCCGCTCAGTAACTCACCAGAAAGAAAACCATCATAAAACTACAGCTTTAGAATCCCATTCTGCTAGGTGTTAAAAAAACTTCTCAAGTTTAGGATGCCTACAGTAAGCCAGGACCAGATTCCTCGAAAAAAGTGAGTTAGCTTACAAGGTGGTTTGCCCCTATCATTAGCCATCCTTTTCTGCTAATTTTGCACTTCCTTTGAAAGCAAAAATAATATTTACACTTGAGTGGGAGTATAGCCATTGGAGATAACTAAAGACTGGAAACCCTCATTGTAAACTGGAAATGAAAACTGGAAATGCATGTCAATTCTTATTTATTTATTTATGGGGTTTATGTCCTACCTTTCTCCCAAAATCAGATTTTTGACATTTAGCATTTCCTCTGCCCCCCCCCCCCCCAATTGATACCATCGATACACTTTGGGATGCAAAATGATCACAAATCCAAGCCTCCCTAAAAAAAATCACATAATATTCTTAATGTAATCATGCTTTGCAGCATCAATGCATTAAATCCAGGAGATGCATAACACCCTTTACATCTATTGATCCTTCATAGTTATAATATTTTCCTTCCTTCCATTTTCTCAAAAACATACTTTTGGAGAAAGAGAGATGAAGAAGACTGGTGGGTGCTAGTGATGGAATATTTTGCTTCACCCATTTGATTTATTTCATATTTTAGTTAGGAGTTGGCAAACCTTGCATGCCTATACACATTATATGGAAATATGCATGCTTACAAACCTGGTTTTTGGTTGGTTGGTTTGCTTTTTCAAATCTTCTTTCTTCCTGCATCACTGTAACTGTAGTGATGATCACCAAAAACAACCAGTCTTAATGCTATCCATTAAAAACAATATGTGTCTCTGTGTGTGTGTGTGTGTGAGAGAGAGAAAATATGTGTCTTTCTGTATCATGCAAGACCACTGCAGAAACAGTACAAAAATCTAGCCACATGTTCAAAAACACAGCACAAAAAGGAATCCATATATATGATAAAATCAAGATTGGTTTGCTGGAGTGTGCAATTGATGCCACATTTGCACACTGTTTACTGGCCTGGGGGGGCTGGGAACACAACTAACCCAATGAAAAAGACACCTGCAGATGATAGAAAAACCAAACCATCTTGCCAAGAAGACCCCATGGTAGGTTCACTTTAGGGTCATCGTAAGTCATAAATGACATGCTGGAGGTGGATATATTTTACACTAAGGGCAATACATTTTTAAGATATAGAACACTGGTTACTTTTCTTTTGACAGCAGCTCGACTTAAAGTGGCCAAATCTTGGAAGATAGGACTTTCCCACCTAGATAACTGATGGGAAAGAGCCTGGGACCAATGGCTAATGGAGAAGCTATTAGATAAAACGAAATGTAATTTAAAACAACCAAACCAAGAATCCTCTTATTGATTTTTTTTAAATACAAATTTTTATAATTGTTCACCCTCCAACTTGCCAGTGGTCATTATGGTCCAATCTATTTCAAACAACTTAAACTGTATGGGACTATATATGTGATGCTTTTAAAAGTTTTGAAAGTTTATTTTATAATTGTAAGATTTTGTAGGGTTTTAGCCATCCTTTATTGTTCTGATTTTTGTATAATCTCTTAATAATTTTTTTTTAAAAAAATTGAAGGCATAAAACAACAATGTTGGAGGTCTATCGGGAGGAAAGTGTGTGTGTGTGCCTTCAAGTCACACAAGTCAACTTAGGGTGAACCCATGAATTTCATAAGATTTTCTTAGGCAAGGACACAGAGGTGTTTTTGCCAGTCCCTTGCTCTGAAATATGGCCTACAGCACCTGGTATTCATTGGCAGTCAGACCAATAATAATAAGCCAAGGATCAATCTCACTTTTGAAAATCCCAAACCCAAGAGGAAATTTAGGTTGGAGTGATTTAATGAAGCATCTCCAATTAGGGAGGAACTAGTTTTATGCGACTGGAGAGATCCCATTTACAGCGGACTGATGGAAGAATGAGTGAAAGAACGTCTGATCTTCCACCTGTTGGTTCAAGCAAGATTTGGAGCGGAGATGAAGGGCCCTTCCTAGTGCCGAATTCAAACACAGAACATATGAAACAGAATACGGAGGGACGAGGATGACTAAATGGGCTGAGCAGTTTCAAAACTACAAAGCCCATGATGCAGTGTAAGCGCAATTGATGAACAAAAAAAAAATTCTGGGACTTTTACTTTTCAAGAAGAAGGAGGAGGAGAAGGAGAAGGAGAAGAAGAAGATAAGAATATTGGATAATATTCAGTGAAATGACACTTGGAATTCAGAACCAGGACACATTTAAATAGACAGCTGGATTTCTATTGCCGAAGATTAAGAGAATGCAGCTGAAAACAGAACAGGATTTCTCCATGGGTTTTGCACACATGCCTAGTTTTGTGTATTTATTTTCATAATTACTCTTTCCCTGGCTATATTCCCCTGCTTCCTGTTCTCTAAATCTATTCACAATCCTAGTCTGCTATTTGGTATTTTTAATGTGGGTCTCCTCACATTGCGTTTCTGCCTGTGTTCGGTTTTCTGTTCAAAGACACCCCCGCTCCTCTCTTTCCTTGCTCCTGTTAACACTTTGAGGATCAAACAACCCCTAATGTGTTTTCTCAAAAAATAATCATTAGGGTGAACCCAGTATTTGGCTTCAAGTGACAGCTGAATATTTTTCTTTCATTAATAAGTAATTCGTAATTAATTTGCTAAGCCGCTTGCAAAAGAACATTGTGATATTTCCACCTTTTTATAGTAGTCAAACATACCTTGACTTTTCATGTAAGTTGCATAAAACTGTTCCACCAGATGGTTTGATCTTGGATCATGGAGTCTGCTTTAGAGGACATGCAACAGGATCCCCTGAGACCTGTTGATGTATCATCGTTGGATCTTGTTGGATTGTTGACAAAACAGTAAAATGGTGCAGATATCAATCATGGTGCTATATTTGGGTAGTGCTATATAGACCTTGTCTCTAAAGTGAACCACTTGGAAGTTAAACTTTCTGAGGAGTCACTCAAGTTGAACTTCTCAAGAACTTACTTCTCAAAAGCAAACATAGGACAGGCTGTGATGGGTCTCAGTTGTTGATATTCTTGATGGAAGGTGCATCTACACTGTAGAATTAATGCAGTTTGACACCACCTTAATAATAATAATAATAATAATAATAAGTGCCATTACTCCATTGTACAGAATCCTGAGTTGTAGCTTTGTAATGCTCCAGAAACCTTTGCCAGAGAAGGCTAAAGACCTTGTAAAACTACAACTCCCAGGATTTCGTAGGATGGAGCTGCAGTACTTAAAGTGGCATCAATCAGCTTTGTTTCGACAGTGCAGATGCATCCAGAATTTGGAACCAAATTGCCGCTGTCTGCCTGTGCTGATATTATCTAACACTAATATAGTATGTAGATATATTGAGGGCTATCAATGCTAATCTGCTCTTTAACAACAATCAGCTATTTAATCCTAATTAGATTTATTGGGCACACAGTGGTGCTTAGCTGACAGGTATTGGCAGGTTAACTACTGTTTCACGTTGGTAGTCAATTTAAAACTTGGCATTAATGCCTTGTTCAGAAGAAATAACTGATGCAGTGTTAATCATCTTATTTTAATTTTTTTAATATAATTTATTTTTATTGATTTCATTTATATGCCATGTTTCTCCAGGAGTGAGACCCAAGACGGCTAACAAAAAAGCATCAGCTAAAACCGCAATATGAAACACAATTAAAAATCATCACCTTAAAATGATAATTTATAACCAGTATAAAACCATTAAAAAGCATGCAACATGTACTTATTTCCAGATGCCAGTGTTGATCACCCAATTCCTACAAAACTCAATGTGCCAAGGGATTGAGAATGGAAAAGAAATGTGTTGCATTCTCCTAAGGCAATGCCCATTCCACAATTCCAGAAAAAAATTCCAGACAAACGGCAAGAGACTGGAGCGTATCCTTCTTATATGAAAAGTCTGTACATTTATTAGGCTTGGAATCCATTTTGGAGACAGGGCTTAGATATGCATAAAAGCCATACCTAACTTTCAGCGATGTGCATGGCTAAAAATGTGTGCCTTCTAAAATGTGCACAAACATATTTGGACAATAGAAACTTTATGCAAAATATATATATATACTTTTTTTGGAAAAACAAAAAATATGCACAAATTTGTGTTTAGAAGGAAAAAAGCTTGCAACCTGGTATAGAACTGGCATGGAACAAGAATTCTAGTAGGATTTGGAGAAATTTTGCAAATGAAACTTGACACAATTTTCACATCCCTGCAAAGGAGTGATGGAAGTACTCTCGTGGCAGGGTGCAAATAGTGTGCTCTATGGGCCACATATAGCCCCCAGTCCCCACTTTGTATCCATTGGAGCACTCCACCATTCTCCCCAAGCTTCCAACCCCTCAATAAAAAAACCCTATATCATTGTGATATTTTGACCCCAAATCATGCAGAAAGTCCTCCAAATGTGTGAAAACACACACAAAGGCACTCATTCCACCCCCCCCCCCCCCAGAAAGACGTCAGAAACCTGTACTACCCCAAAGATCTCCTTTTTGCTCTTCAGTCTCTCTCAAAATGGTGACAGGAAGTGTCGCCATTTTGAGAAGGGCTCTGGGGGAAAATTGAGGTATTTGGGCTTGTCGTGAAGGGTCACTGACCACAGATGGGTTGAGGGGAAATGTCCACCCTGCTTTTTGGAAACAACCACTACACTTGTCCCTCCATATTCACTAGGGTTAGGGGCACAAGACCCCCATAGATATGGAAAAAACGTGAATAACAAAAACACAATGTTTTCACCAGAGAGGACACCTCTCTGGGAATCTCTAGATCCTCCAGTGTAACTCTGTGGTCAATGTCCAACAGACACTGACCATAGAACTGCGCTGGAGGAGTTACAAATGCCTAGTAGAGTATTATCGCTAGGAATTCCTAGGTCTTTCACTGCAACTTTTAGTTAAAGTTGACCATAGAGTTGCATTGGAGGACCTAGATGTTCCTAGAGAGAAGATATTAATCAAATCCATGAATAATCAAATCTGCAAATATCAAAGCCGAAAATATGGAGGGATGAGTGTACTTCCAAACTGTTTTCCTTGGAGAGTGGGAAAGTTATTTTTGGACTACAGCTCCCACAATCCCCCAGCACAACGGCCATGCCAGCTGAGGGATTCTGGAGTTTTTCCAGGCTCTTTTTCAAGCTCATGGGTATTAAGGACATCCTTTTGACCCATTTCCTTCTATAGTCAATAATTGTTCTGTTTTGTTTTGTTCTTCCTCTCTCGTGGCTTCATATTAGAAGTACCATTGGGAAATACTATTTTCTAAATGTGTTTGAGAGAAGGGATTTGGGGAGGAGGATGAGCACAGCATAAGAACAATACTCCTGTGACGGTTAGGGGAAAAAAATAAAGACTAAGAACCAGACCTCTACAAATATTGTATGCGTAATAAAATGGAATCGACTAAATGATGCTATTGAATGATTGAATAATTGCTATGGAGCAAAGATTATTTAATTCCTGGGGCAGAGAAATCTTCAAAAGGAGAATCTGGGATGGGAACCGGTTTTCCATCTGGGGATGAATTCAATTTTAAAGAACTTTTCAGGGACCACATACAGGGCAAAAAGCAGAAGAAAGGAATGACCAACAACAAAAAATCCCAGTATATTTAAATATAAATGTCTAATTTTTTTTATATTTAGTGTTTTTAGCTTTTCTTTTGCAATGTTCAACATTTTTCTTGAATGGTTTACATCTGTGGTGCCTTGTCTCCCTTTCCATTATGACATCTGGTCACTCTCGCCAAAAGGGACTTCTGAGTCCTGAACAAGTTAGAAAGTTGTCAAAACTTCTGAGGCCATTTCTCACTTAAGTATGGGACTATGATTCCACTTAAACTGTCAGAGCAATAGATTTTTTTGTTTTGTTTTGGTGGGTGTTTCGGGCTATGTGTCCGAGTTCTAGAAGAGTTTATTCCTGACGTTTCACCAGCATCTGTGGCTGGCATCTTTCCCTGAGCAATACTCAGATTTCTTTGCATTTATTCCTTGCATTCTGTCTCTCTAGTTTTTGAAATCATGGATAGGCAGAGAGTAGCAGTAAAAAGAAAAACAGAGAAGCTTGGCAAGAAAGAGACAGAAGTGGAGAGCGGTTGCTAAATATAGCCAGTAACAACTGTGATATTTATATCAGGAAAGATAAATAGAGAAACACTACAAATACATCCACAGAAAATCATAGTATTGCCTCATCTCTCCTCCCTTCCCTTCACATCCTCTGGGTTCCCCTAGAATTAGTAATGCACTCTGCAATCCTATCACAGCAAGAATAGCACTGGAAAGGATGCCAGTGAAGAAAGTCAAAACATTCCCAGATTAAAGAGAAAAATACAAATAAAGAACATAAGCATCGGACCATCAGGACTTGTTCCTCGCATGCCAGATGTCAATTAAGATACACATCACTATTTTAATATCATCCAGATACTTCATGGAGAACCAGCGTGGTGCAGTGGTTTGAGCGTTGGACTAAGACTCAGGCTTTGAATCCCAGCTTGGCCATCGGAACCCACTGAGTGACCTTGGGCAAGTGACATTTTCTCAGCCTCAGAGGAAGGCAAAGCAATGCCCTCCCGGAACATAAATTTTGCCAAGACAAACCTGTGATAGGTTTGCCTTAAGTTCACTGTAAGTTGAAAATGACTTGAGGGCACACACCAACAAGAAAGTGGTGTTGGAAAGACAAGGTGTTTCACCCTTTACACCAAGGATAGCCAAATGTGCCTCCATGTCATTTTGTGCCACCCTCCCAGAGTGAAAAAGATATATTGCATGGAAAGCCAGCTTGGTGTCGTGGTTTGAGCCTTGGACTACAACTCTGGAAACACTGGAGACCAGACTTTGAATCCCTGCTTGGCCATCGAAACCCATTGGGTGACCTTGGACAAGTCACATTCTCTCAGCCTCAGAGAAGGGCAAAGGCAAAAGCCCTCTGAAGAAATCTGGTCAAGAAAACCACCTTAGCATCACCATAAGTCAGAAGTTTCTTTCTCAATCCTTTCTCCATGAACTTACCCCCACTTCATCCCTGCTTTGAGTTTGAAAGAGAAGGAAACAACTGCATGAATTTTGGAAAAACCCCATTTCTTACCCATCCAACCTCTGTAAAGGATGAAGTCAAAAGAGACAGACAGACAGACAAAGGATTCAAGTAAAGCTTTTATCTATAAATAAATTATAAACCAGAATCAAATTCCAGCCCAATCACGGATACCCAGAACCATTCCACTCTTAATCTGAGAAATATTTTAAAGGGTCTAAGGAGGTTATCACACAAAGCTTCTACAAAGCAACAACTGCGTTTCTGAAATACACGGTAACACACTGGTATTGCAGAAATCTTGATTGCACCTCCACTTCAACGCTAATACGGTGCTTCACTGTATGGTGTATCGGTGTCTGCACTTCTGCTTCTTCCCCGTTATTACCCTACTTAGGGCATGAAGATCAGTCAGAGGGGAAAGAGATCAGGTACCAGGGGGAAGAGAGGAAGCAGGGTAGAAATATAGTCCTGGCTGCCAACACCTTCCCAAAGCCATTTGTCGTATGAATGTGCTTTGGGAAGTTACTAGAAGCCTCACTTGCTGCATGAGAGAGGGGAAGAGGAGCAGACACGTCCATTCACACCGTGTGACTTCTGAGGAAGCAGAACTGCAGTGGAAGGGACCTAGTGCAGCAAGGTATGGAGTATAGCAAGATTGGGAGCTTATTGATGAATTTGGCCCATCAATGAAAAGGTGCACTACAGTAATGACTGGAATGCAAGACAGCAGCAGGACTTGAGTGACAAGTACTGCCCCCTCCTCCCAATGCTTTTATTCTGTTAAAATTCTGCCTTTTAGCTTTGTGTTAGAATTTCCTAACAAAACCATCTTTATGAAAGTTAAATCTTTGATTTCATGACAGCCCAGGTCTAGCTCAAAAAAAAAAAAAAAAAAGTTGCCAGGCACATTATCAGATAATCTGTGCCTTTTATCTAGTTACAATATTGTCACTGGCACTACAGACACACTTGAGAGTTGCACTGGATGCCATGCCTATGCTATACTTGAAAAAAACGCATTGGCAACCTGGGGAAACTCACATAGGCAGGAGGATATTTCTGTGCTGAGTGCATTCAGATATCTGGAGATTTCCTCCTCCAAAGAGTCCTTTTTTCTTCAAGACTCCAAGCCACTGATGTAGGTTTGGAAAAAACCTTCTGTCTGTGATATCTGTTTTCTTCCTAGAGACTCATTGCTGTATTTGTCCTCAGTACTGCTGGGTACTTTTCAATTCAGCTATGCAACAAGGCTTCTGGCATGGACCTAAGAGAGAAAGGGGGAAATGTAAGTTAGGGAGACAGAAAGCATCACTTACTGGGTTGTTTGAGTCTGTAATGCATTAGCTGCACTTGTAGTGATGACAGCTGCCAGCTTAAAGGGTTTCAGAGAGAGAAAAAAGCATGAGATATTTATTGTTGCATCTGGAAAGGCCATTTCTGGGAAGAAAAGAGAATGCTACATTATGTCAGGGATGTAAATCTTTGACTATCTCATCCTTGCATATGAGGACAAATAATCATAGTAGTTTTCTCCTTACTACAGGGAAAACGGATATTCCTATGCAGTATCCTCCAGCTTTCCAAACATCCTAAAGTGTTGCAAAGGAATTCTCTGATGGAGAGGAGAGTAGCCAGGTGCAGCTCCGTCATGCCATGGCCCCAGCAACTGGTGAGAAACCCTCTCTGCATACCAACTGCGACTGCTGTGGTCTCTGAAGAAAAGGACAGCAGCCTCCATCTGCTAGAGTTAACAGTCTCCCCCACTTCCATCCCCTTTTCCTTGTGTGTCCTGTTTTATAAGATTGTAAACCTGAAGGCAGCAAACTGTCAAATTAATAATTTGTAAACATCATCCTGGTGTAGCGGTTTGAATGTTGGACTATGACTCTGGAGACCAGGGTTCGAATCCTTTTTCGGCCATGAAAATCCATGAGTGTCCCTGGGCAATCCACACTTTCTCACCCTCAGAGAAGGGCACATGCAAGCAACCTCTGAACATATCTTGCCAAGAAAATCCCATGATAGGTTTGCCTTAGGGCTACCATTAAGTTGGAAATGACCTGAAGACACACCACCATCACAACAACAACAAGAAGAAGCTGTTCTGGGAGCCTTTTTGGCTGAAGTTGTTCTTGTGTGCCTTCAAGTCACTTCTGACTTGTGGTGACCCTAAGGTGAAACTATCGTGGGGTTTTCTTGGTTTTGCTGATCCATGAGAAGGAACGTTCCAACAATAAATGGACTATAGTTCAGCTACTGGACAGACACAGTGTTGTTTGATAAGGTACAGTTGCCCCTCCATATCCATGGATTTTTTATCCACAGAGTCATACATCTATGGCTTGAAAATATTTTTTAAAAATTCCAAAAAGCAAACTTTGATTCTGCTATGTTATATAAGGGACACCATTTTACCATGCCATTGTATTAAATGGAACTTCAGCTTCCACCAATTTTTATTTTCACGGGGAGTCCTGGAACTAAACCCAGCAGATACTAAGGGCCCCACTGTACAGCCACAGACATAACTATCCTGCTCTATTTTCACTTTTCAAGCCTCATGTGATAAAGTCCTAAGTTAGATGCAGGACATCATAACTATTTTATATAGCCATTTGTGATGGTGGCACTATTGTCATGATCACAAATGACCCTGAAAGCCAGTCAGCTATCTGGAGCGATAGAGATCTGTGCTGCTGCCAAACAGTGCTTTGGGATTATGGGACTAGCCTTTTCCTGCAAGTGAATAACACAGCAAAAAAGAGTCACAACTACTTCTGCTCCTCACCGTGTTGATCCCTGGAGCGAGGGGGCTGTTCACATCATCCTGGAGCACTATGTTCAGAAGCAGCACAGACCTCTGTTTTTCAGGACAGATGAGTGGCTTTTAAGATGGATTTCAGGGCTCAGGTGGGGAATTATATACACCTATGACATTCTGGCTAAATGTGTGATGTAGGATCATAGCCAATATTTTCCAATCAATAAGTTGATTTTTTTACATGTCCATGAAATAGGTTTAATAGCTACGAATGGTCAATCTAACCGATATCACAAGGTTATGGTAAGGATCACAGAGATCTGGACATATGTGACACCATTACTCACAATGGTGCTTGTGAATAACAGGACTTCCTCATTGCCAAATACAGATTTTGCAAAAGGTATATAATGATGTGGGGTAGCCTAAAATGAAGTCCTCATAACTGATCCTGAGTTCAGGAAGCAGAGCTAGCAATCCGCCACTCTGGGCTGGTGCAAAAGCCACCAAGCTTGCCTCTTGAATCCCACCCAAAGAGAAGCAACCATTATAGCGAACATCTTTGTGAGACTGGCAGCTCTCTGCTGACCCGAGGGAATAGACACTGGCTCCTTCTTCTTCTTGTTCTTCTTTGCCTTGCGATGGGTACATTCATCTTCAAAGCACCTTACATATAAGTGGAGAGCCTCAGAAGCAGATCAGGAACAATTCAAAGACTTTTGCATGGCACAGGAGGGGGTCCCTCTTCAAAGTGATCGGCTTGCATCTTGCCAGAAAAAGAGCACGATTCAAAATTCCAAAAGGTCACTGCACCACCCTGGAGTCTGATATTCAGGTGACTCTAACTAAAAATAATGGATAGACTGGTGGCCAAGACTTCTAGGCTATGTTCTTCCTCTCAGGCAGAGTGGAGAGGGTTTAAAACTGGAGGCCCTATGCACAGTAGCTCTCCCAACCCATTGCCTTTCCCCACCATGAAGATCAGTAACATATATCCCAGTAAATTGAAATGAGGTATACCAGGATGCAGAGCTGCACAGAGAAGTTACACATTTGGATCACAAGTTGCAAAAACCTAGCCACTAGACATATTGGTTGTGACTGAGATATTTCTTGGAATTGTAGACTCCAAAAGTAACTTTTGCAAGCTATGTCAGTGTATAGAATGGCACATGAATAACTATTATAGGCATGAAATGAGTACCCAGATTGTTGGGGGCAAATAGCTTACAATTGTAAATGAAGCTGTTTGTTTAACAAATTGTAAGCTGCTCTGATAGTCTTGGCTGAAGAGCGGGGTATAAATAAAACATTATTTTATTATTATTATTATTATTATTATAACGTGAAACTACAGGAGTGGTAATTCAATATGGTTGAATTATCTATCTCTCCCTCTGTCCCCTGTCCATGTTTAATCACCAAGGCATTAATTTGTGTCTGTGGTTTTATTTATTTCATATCTTGCCTTTCTCTTGAATGAAATCCTAGGCTGTTCACAACAGGAACTAAACTAAATTTAGATTTTTGTCATTAATTTGTTCTTTTGCCTCCTGACTTATGGCAACCCTAAGGAGAGCCTATTGCGGGGTTTTCTTGTCAGAATGTGTTCGAAGTGGGATTGCCCTTGTCTTCCTCTAAGGATCAGAGAGTGTGGCTTGCCTAAGGTTGCCCATGGCTAAGCAATGGTTTGAACCTTGGTCTCCCAGAGTCCCAGTCCAACAAACCACGGCATGAGATGCAACCCATCCCTTGCCAGAAGTCCCTCCTCATGGAACTGCAGCCCATGATCCAAGAACCCAAACCATTCTTGGCGGCAGCTGTTTACATCTGCTATTTTCTTCTCCCTTCCTGGACCATGCCCTTCAACTAGGAGATGAGATGAGATGACAACCTGTGCATCCATCTCTTTCAGCTCTCCTTTGTAGGAGATTTGTTACTGCTGCTACTACTGCTGTGTACTTTCAAGTTGTTTCTGACTTATGGTGACCCTAAGGTAAACCTATTTTGGGGTTTTACTTGGCAAGGTTTGTTCAGAGGAGGTTTGTCATTGCCTTCTCTTGAGACTGAGAGAGTGCCAACTAGTGGATTTCATGGCCGAGCTGGGAAGGAATCAAACCCTCATCTCCAGAGTCATAGTTCAACACTCAGACCACTATGCTTATCTTTAAGTTGGCTTTTGACCAGGCAGTCTCTCAAGCAGTAGTCACTTTCAAACACAGGATTTTATGTGGCCACCCTTTTTGGAGTGCTATGAGAAGAAACACAACACCTTGATGATAAAAACACATCCCCAACATGCACATGCATCCAGATTCTGGCATCTTGTGTATTAAAAAACAAAGCAGCAGCAAATAAGGAAGAGAAAATCACAGTAGGGTACATATACTTTCCAATATTTTACAGGGGGATACAAAAGGAACATATGTGTTCAGGAAGGCAAAGCTAGTAATGAGGAAGAACAGACAAGCTAGGAGAGGCTGCAGCAGTTTACCTTTGCCTGAGACTACTGGGATGGGCACGTTTCTGTACCCTTCCCTCCCTGTCTCCATTGAGTTAATTGAGTGCAAACTACTTTTGCACTTTGTACTCAGTTTGTGGCATATTTACTAAGCTGAGATCAAAGGGGGAAAGTGGAAGGAGGAGAAAGAAATTGAGATATTTTAAAAGAAGCTAGAAAAGTGAGACGGCAGAAGCCAAATGGAGTACGGGCCACACTCCCTATGTTCTGAAATTTGTGGATCACAGGAAAGCAATACACCATTCTCTGGTCCAACTGTCATCTATTCTTCGGTAAAGGACTTGTACAATGCAAGAGATGAGTACTTTTCCTCACCCTATTCAGAAACACACTGTGCTGCCTAAATATATTTTTGGATGTTATTAAGCCTCGTGCCGCAACGAGGGATATTGCACCCAGTGGTGAGATTTCAATCCATATTTCATCCCTGCTTCTGTGTCGCCGCTTCCAGCTGCCTCCCTAAGCCCCTGCCCTGCAACCCTTCCACAGCCTGCTCAGAAGGAGTGATCCGTTTATACCCCATATGGTTCCTGGGTTGTGAAGCAACATAAAAAGCGCAAATGAAGAGTCTGGCTTGATGCTTTCCTTCCCGCTGTGTGCAATGAAGCCCGAAAGCAGCTCCTACTCTATAAAACTACGCTCTTGCAAATTACCTCAAGGTACCTGAATCAACAATCCAAATGTGTCCATGGGAGCTATTTTCTCCTCCTTTACATTGTCTGTTTAGAGCTGTTACTGTCCTCCTGCTGTGTTCTTTTAACAAGTACATCACATTTATTTTTATTTTATTTTTTTCCTCCTTCTATATAGTATTTTAAAGTTCTTGATGGTGGATAAGGCAAGAGACCTTTGCCACAAATGCATTATATATTATCTGTTTTATTCATTGCATTTTTATTCTACTCTCTAAGGAGCTCGAGGTATTATACAAGGTTCCTGTACCTAGTTTATCCTCATAACGATCCTAAAGTTGCCGCTGAAATTTCGTCTGAAGTCAATTTTGAAGCAACCGCACAAGTTCTTCTTCAAGGTGAACTACACAGACAAAAGTCCCAAATTTTCAATGAGACTACCAAATTATATTGGGGAGAAGGGGCTCGTTGCTGGGGCTCACCTAAAGCAAATCGTATGAGTCTGGGGTTTTCTTTTGAAAAAATAAAACATAAGAGACAGAAGGAAATAAAAGAGACACAGATACAGTATCACATCGATGCTCCATCTCTTGATCTAATCCATGAAATCCACCTTAAAAGCCACTCAGCCATCCTGAAAGATGGAGTTGAGCAGCACTGGTTTGTAGGGCTGCATTTGCACTGCATAAGTAATTCAGTTTGACACCGCTTTAACCGTCTTGGATCAATGTTATCAAATCCTGGGAACTGTAGTTTGTTGGGGTACCAGAGCTCTCTCAAAGAGAAGGCTAAATGGCTCATGAAACCACCATTCCTGAAACCCACTAGCATTGAGCCATGGCAGTTAAAGTGGTGTCAAACTGGATTATTTCTGCAGTGCAGATGCAGTGTGGAGTAGCCATGTGTCCTACTTTAGAGAGGACAGCTCTCTATTTGAAGATATTTGGAAGGGTCCACTTTTTGAAGGACTAGCCAACACTAACATCATAAAAGTCTGGTTATAAGTATTCCTTACAGTAGTGGGATATCTTTCTATTTAAATTATGGTTATTATTTTTGAAATTTACACAATATACACACACACACACACATACTAGCCTATGCAAAAAATATGCAGATTCCTTTTTCCTGTTGTCCTTTTTTGTGTGTGAAGGTGACACATTCCTCTCTTTTGACAAGGTGCAAGCGGCACTCTATCAAGTTGTGTGGATCGAAATGTCTATGTATAGTTAGTGTCAGAAACTTAGGAGCTGAATAAGAACTGCTATTTTTAGTTTTAGATGCAGCTACATAATGAACAGATTCCTTAAATAAAACTTAACTTCCTTAACAACACAATCCTGGAAGCGTCAGCTCAAACGTTTCCACTGAGTTCAATGAGGCTTACTCAGAGACAATTGTGCACAGGACTGCAGCCTTAGTAACTTATTTAGGTATAACTACTCTGTAGAAATAATGCAGTTTGACACCATCCCACAGAGTTCTGGGATTTGTAGTTTCGTGGGGAACCAAGACTCTTTGTCAGATATTGTAGGTGGGTTAGCATGGGACTGGTTGTTGTTCAGCTTCACCCTCATTTATTTGCTTACTTTGCTGGAGAGATCCACTACAGTCTTTCATGTGTATCCAACACCTAGATGTTCTTGGAATGCAACTCCTATTGGCCCTAGCCTGCAGAGCAAATGACCAGAGATGTTGGGAGTTGCAGTAGAAGGATACACATTCTCTACCTTTGTTCTGGATGAATCCTACCATTGAATCAGCTAGTTGGGTTCTGTTAAACAGTTAAGTTGTGGGATTTTTTGGGGTCTGTTTTTGACTTCAAGATGTACTGTGAATTGTACCAATTGTCAACAGAGGGAGCTCTTTGAAAAAATCTCACTCTGTGCAATAAAGACCAATGTCTGGTGAATACGGGGGAAACTGTAGGAGTCTTCTCACTGCTAAGGTATGCTCATACTTCCCTCATCAGGAAATTGGCAATGTGTCATTCGCAAAATGATAGAAGGGGGAAAAATGTGGGCTTTTTTGTGTGTGTGCATGCGCAGCAAAATGCCAGTGATTGACTTGCCTCATGAATTTAAGTGGGACAACCATCATCTGATTGATGAGCCTGATATAAATGATCCTAATCACCAGATAGGAACAATTCTCATCACAACCTCTGACATTTACGGTCGGACCTAAGCCGACACCTCTCTTGTCTCGTGGAAGAAAAAAAAGGCTTTGCTCTTTGGAATCAAAAGAATCTCTTAAAGAGTTGCCCATTGATTCCATAAGGAAAGTGAACATTTCTAAGGGAATGCTTAACAGCCGAGTCCCTTTTGAATTTGCATGGGTTCCTCTGAATCATTGCTCTAATCTCCTATTACACCTTCATTTAAAGGACATTTTAAGATGCTTTGGTCCCTTTTGCAAAACTAAAAGAGTGACAGGGTTGAAAGCTACAAGAAGCGACCAAATGAAAAGAGAAGAGAAGAAAATCTCCTTACTTTTTTGCATCTTATATAGATAGTGAATTGGATCCTAAGATTACAGAAAGGAAATACTCTGCCCTCTTCTCCTCCTACTACAACCCCCCAATTTTTTTCTCACAGGGATGGAAGGGGATGAGGAATCGTCCTAAATTGGAGATACGATTTTCCATATGTAGAGAGAGTTCCCTAAGCCCAGACTTATAGTGTTTAGAGGGATTTTGGCTGCATCTGCACTACAGAAATTATCCATCTTGACACCACTTTAACTGCCATTGCTCAATGCTATGGAATTCTTGGAACCAAACATATAATGGATGGATGGATAAAGCGTTGATATGGTGCACTGAGTAGGACTTGAGAAATCTAGGTTCAAATCTCTCCCAAGCCATGAAATTCCATGGATGATCTTGGGGCACATCACTCCTTCTCAGTTGGGTTGTTGTGAAATGTCGAAGGGGAGACCTACATACACCACCATAAGCGCAATTGCTGCTGTTGCGTGCCTTCAAGTCATTTCCGATTTATGGTGACCCTAAGGCGAACTGGAGTTTTCTTGGCAAATTTCTCCAAAGGTGGTTTTGCCATTGCTATCCTCTGAGGCTGAGAGAGTGTGACTTGCCCAAGGTCACTCAGTGGCTTTCTTTGGACAAGCCAGGATTTGAACCCTGTTCTCTGTTCCTAACCCAATGCTTAAACCTCTACACCACGCTGAGTCCGATAAACTCAATAGAGGAAATGTAGCTCTACATGTGACTATGAAATATAGCCAACCTAAATTCAATGGGAGAATTAAGCACATACCAAAAGTTCTCCTGTTATAATAAGCTGGACTTTGGATGGGTCAAGACACACACAGTCCCCCTTGCCCCCATCTGTGTCTGTCTCTGGTGTGTCTCTGTCTCTGGTATGTGTCTGTGTCATCCATTTCAATCAAATGCATCTGATGCTTTCTATTAAGCGGCGCCACATGCTGTGATCAGACCTCCATGTGTTGGCCCCATGTATTTTCACTAATCTCCTTTTGAGGTGCTGACAAGAAGGCTGGGCATTTAAATACCCTTTGTCCTTCGATGGCGAAAGGAATATGTTCCCTGCATATTGGTAACAGCATCACTGTAAAGAGCCCCCTTAGAGAATATTGGGATTTGCCTCCTTTCCAAATAACTACAACTTTTTAAAACCCAGTTCAGGTTTCCAAAAAACAAATACACTCATCACTTGCTCATTTCAGCTCCTCCGGCATAACACTGACAAAGGCCGAAAGGAGCTTATCCCTTTCAGCAGCCTTTTCATTCTGAAGCATGGTTTCCTGTCTGGTGTTAACGTTACATGGCTTGCCGTCAGAAACCCACAACTCTTCAGAAACTTCGTAAGTTAGCCAGTGAAAACCTCATCACATCTGGCTTTTCATCTGCTGTGCAAATGTTACCGCTTCAGATAGCACAAGTAACACAATGAGGATTTGGAAGCAACACATTACAAATCACAATATTACCTCCTTGGGGTTAACAGTGGCATAAGGACTGCAAGGACTGAGAACATCTTTACTTTTTACTGTGTAACAAGTAATGTTTCCTTGTGATTCTTTCCTCACTCCTTTTAGGCTTTCTTCTTCTTCTTCTTCCACTTCTTAGGCGAGTTTCTTACTTTTGCCAGATAGATTGTATGCTAGAAATGAATTCAAAAGTAGCACACGCAAAAAGCAATGAATCATGTTACAAGCCACACAATGCTCTGCTGTTGCCCTTGGATTTTTGAAAAGGGTTACATAATAAATTAACGATAAAATTAAATTTTCTTACCCTGAGCATAATACCACTTAGATCAAAAAATAGTCTGAAGCACAGGGGGACTATTTGAAGGACTGCTTTTTTTCAAACTGAATTTTCTTACAAATGTTAATGTACTGTCTTACTTTGAGCCCTGTATAACTGCCCTTTCAGTGCCCACCATTAGATTTGGAGAGTGTCATAAAATGTTTGCTCATAACAGAAAAAGAGGTTATACAATATTCTGAATGTTCAGATTTAATGTTTAGGTCTTATTTTAAAATGTTCTTCCCAAAAAAAAATGTTCTATACATTTATGAAGAGAGCAGGCATGCCTAGGTGTCCCAGAAGTCTTAGTCCTACTTAGTCTACTCAGGCATTAATAATAATAATAATAATAATAATAATAATAATAAATATCCAGCCAAACGACTGCATAACTTTGGTTGAAGATTTCTTTGGATCAAGCCTTTGGCTCCAATGCACACACAACTGAGTTCTTCTTCTAGTTAGAAAGTAAAAAGATACTGAGACTTCCTATTATGAAGTTTCCATGTAAAGCGTAGTTTAACAGTCCTTCTCAACCTAAAGTACTCCATGGGGCTATTGGAAGGTTAAATAGGCAGTGAGTACATTGTCCTTCTTTCTTTAGATGATGGGATATAAAATGCAGTGAATACATCATTCTTTTTTATTTCTGATATTCAGGCCTCACGGGGTTGTTGTTTATGCAACTAGAACAGTTCTCCACATACAAAGGGGGTGGTATCAGTTGGCTTGCAGAAACAAGTTGTGCAGAAATATACATTTTTAAGTAAACAAAGACTGGAATAGATAATTCCCAAAAAGGCCAATGAGGACTAAATTTAGAAGCTTGGTGGCTTCGAAATCCTAGGTGACTTTGGGGACCAAGAAAACAGAAAAGGAATGATGTGGAAAGGGAAGGGAGTGGCTGGAAGCCTTAACAGCAAATTCCAAGCTCCAACATTTTGTTGCAGACCCTCTTTGTGAATATAATTTGGAAGAAGTTTCACGCTTCTTGGATGCTCAGAAAGTCTCCTCTGTTGTCTTGCTTGTTTTGCTATGTTATAGTTAGCTGGTCTGATTTGGTATTTATTTGCTATACCCGGTACAATAAACATCCAAGGATTAAAATACAATATTGAGTCCCATCTAATCTTGAAAATGAATTTCCCAGCATTCATATTATGTATGAGATTGCTTGCGCTTCCAAAGCTTGCTGGTATATGGAAAGGGCATTGAGGTGTAACTGTGAATCTCATCCTTGATATACCTAAGCCTGTTCTAATTGCAGGTGAAATAACTTTTTTGCGTTGCCATCGCCATTTCATGTAAGGGGACAAAACCGACCATTATATACTGCCACTGTTCCTCATAGGACCTTCTGGGCTCATGACCCCTGGCTTACAAAAAGGCCATAAAACCAGCCAGACAGAAAGACCTTGTTTTAGTTAGTTAGATGATGGAAAGTACCAGTTTGGAATGGCTGGCTTGCTGCACCATTGGGCCTATGGAAGTAGTTATCTAGTGATGTGGGGAGAGATAGAAAATACTTTCCTATTATTCTTTTCTAAACATATAGTCACATTTCCATGCAAGAACTTTGGAACTATATCTTATAGGAGACGTCGTGATTCTCAGCAATGTCCACCATAGTTATTCTCATCTTTATAACCATAACCATTAGCATGGAGAGAGATCTTGTAGCACCTTTGAGACTAAGTGAAAGAAAGACGTTGGCAGCATGAGCCTTGGTAGACTTCAGTCCACTTCCTCAGATGCATTTGCATCCATCTTCATATTTTGTTTTACTTGAATTTGTTCATTTTATTTTACTATGTTTATTTTATCAATCGCTTTGTTACTTGTTGTATTTAAAATGTGCTATCTTGCCACACTCTCACTGAGTCAAAAAATAAAATCATCTTGTTGAACCACAAGAAATCCATAGTCAGCCTTTATTTGAGCTGGCCATATAGTGTGCAAGATTTTGAAATAATAATAATAATAATAATAATAATATCATCCTGCCTCTCCAATTGGATTGAGGCAGCTTACGATGTTAAAACGCATTAAAATACATTAAAATAACAAATAATGATAAATAGCATAAAAAGCTTATAACCTAAAAACCCACCCATCTTCAAATTTAAGGACTCTTTCTCAAGCTGGATGGGAAGCAGAAATTTGTCTAAGACAGTAGAGGAAAGCGAAGAGATTGTGTCTTCCTGCATGGCAGGGGGTTGGATTGGATGACCCTCGGAGGTCTCTTCCAGCTTTATGATGCTACAATTCTACAATCCCTTTGTGCACAGCATAAGAAGAGACAGTAACTATACTCACTTATTAGGATGCAGGCGCCTTTGAACTCAATGGGGCTTATAGTTCTGATATAGTTATATATATGGGATTTCAGTGAAAATTGGATTAGCTTCTCCTTGCAGATGCAAACTTTTTCTGATCAACAGCCCTGGTTAACGTAGAGGTGTCTGTGTGCCCTAAGGAGGAAAGAGAAAGAACAAATGTTATGAAGTCCATAAAATAAATAACTGTTCAAAGAAAAAAGCACTTCTTCAAAGAACGTGGCTCGCTTTCTTATAGTATGATTGCATCAGTCAATCTTCATATGGCACGGAAAACATCCCCTAGTAAATATGAAAGAAGAGAGGGATAGTTTTCTTTAAAACCTCTCACAGGGAGGTAAAGTAGAGCACTAAATATTACATTTCACTTTTTTTTCTTGTTTCCTTTGCCTTTTTCTCACACTTTTTTTGTATGTGTGCGCTTTCTTTCACGATAAACAGGGCTGTTGAAAGAGCAAGTTATTTCTCCACCAAGGGAACAAAATTCTGAGAGATATACAAGATAAGAGAGAAACATCATATCAGTTACCAGAATAAGTCATTTGTCAGAGGTCCATGGGATTCCTGGAGTTTTTTGTTTCATTTTCTTTCCTAACCTCTCAAGAGGACCAGATCTTAATCAAGTACTTTCACCCGTTACCAAGTTAAGTCTGACATTGCTCAGATGATTAGAGATGACTTGATCTTAACACTTGGTTTAAGTGAAATCAAGTCCAATTCACGCTCTCGCTTCACTTTGAGAAAGTGCGCTGAGCAGCAGAGCAGATCCGTGTCGAGTTTGGCGTACAAAAGAGTTGTGAGTGTTTCCTAGTCTCCAAAGTAGATCGTTCAGGTTGCCTCATAAGAACATTGTAGGATTGGATGAGGTGCAAAAAGGGACATCATATGATTGGGGACTGCAGAACCTTCTTTGAACATTCCTTGGATTTTGTGGGGGAAGGAATGGGAGGGAGGGCTGGAAGTGGATATGTTACAAAATTATATCTGATGTGGATAATGTATGTTTAGATATAAAACCAAAAACTAACCAAAAACTGCACGTGTCTTCATAAAGGGGATGAGAAAATTCAAACTAGGAATAAGCAAAACTGACAGATTAATCCAACTGCCAAGAAGCCTTCAGTATCTAGCTACTTAAACTTTGGTTTTGAGCCCTAGCATCTTAGAGATGGAAGGGACCACAAGGACTATCTACTCCAACCCCTTTCCATGTAGGAATGCAAAGCTAAAGAACTCCTGGAACCAACCTTTGTTTAAAGACTCCTGAAGATGTAGAGATCATCACCTTCCAAGGCAGTCTATTGCAATATCAAACCAAATCCATTGGTTTGTGTTCTATGGAGCCAGAAAACAAGGTGGCTTTATCTTCTGCCTGACGTTCCTTTGGATATTTAAAACTGGCTATCATGACACCTCCAACTCTTATCTTCCCCAAGCTGAATTACTGATTGAATCACCTTTTCTGTGCTCAGGCCTTCTCATTACACAGTCACAGTACAGTAGTCATTTTAACTTTTAGGAATAATTTAGGCTTGATTTATTCTTGGAGTCATTTATGGGTCACACCACCTTGAGTCCCTATATTGGGAGAAAGGTGGGAAATAAGAAAATATACTATTACTACTACTATTACTACTATTACTACTACTACTACTACTACTACTACTAATAATAATAATAATGTAGTCACATCATCGTCTCCATAGAACTCTCTTCCAGGACTGCATTTCAAATGAGTTGATTCTTTTGCTTTCTACTTTCTTCATTGTCCAGCTTTCACAACCTTACATAGAAAATGGAAATATTATGACACGGCTGACTCTGATTTTGGTATTTAAATGATAAAACCCACATAGCCATACAGAAAATGTACACATCGGGGCAAGGAAACCTTCTTCATCATCTACATATGTACATGCACATGTATACACACACACACAATATGCTTGTGTAAAACCAGGAATGAGATTTAACTCCCCTCCATTTTAATCATCTATGGATGGATGAAGTAATACCAATGACAAAGGGAAACAAATTCCATGCCAGAAGGCCTCCCACAGTTGAAGCTCAGTAGCCTGCTGACTTCAGATGCAATTTCCTAACCCTTCACAGTTGGCTTTGGGAAAGAGCAGAATGGAACAAGTTTTCTGAGCATATTATGACATGCTTCCCCCAAAATTTAAGGGCATGAAAGGCACAAAAATAAAAGCTGGCTGGCACAGGTTGTGACTTCAGTCCATCATTCACAGATCTGGCATGAGAATCTGACATCCTTGGGTGGCAGCTGGGATCCAAGCTTTTTGGCAAGACACACCATTGATACCTGTTCTGGAATCCACCAAAAATTTGATCTTGATCAGTACCAGATGGTGAGGCCAAATTTCCATTTTAATTTCCAAGGTCTCCTCAGTGTAATGGAGTGTGAGAGGGTATTTTGGGAACTTGAAATGGCAGCTTTCAAGAAGAGAATCAATTCCTTCAAATGTGGTGCCATAGTTCTGTAGATGCCAGATGGGCCAGAGAGAAAATGTCTAAATTCTCACTAAGAGGCAAGATTACCAGTCTCAGGCTACCATACTTTGGACACATCATGAGGAGACTTGAATCAGTGGAGAAGATGGTGGGAAAAGAGGAAAACTACATTACAGGTGGATTAACTCCAGCAAAGAAAATGGAGTTTTGGTTTTGCAACAGTAAGGCTGTTGATGAGTGTGGTTCTTGGGGGTTCTCTCATTCATAAATCACCATATGTCAAAGCCAACTTGATGGCAAATAATAACAAAAATGGTAGTTTGACACATATGTTTGGTGTTGTCTATAACACTAGGTCAACAAAGTCAATTGGTGGAGAAGGATGTCCAGAGTAGTCAATGACTTCAAGTCCACCAGAAGGCACCTAGCTTAGTATATGTGTGCCTTCGAGTCACCTATCAACTTATGACAACCTCATGAATTTCACAGGGCTTTCTTAGGCAACAAATACAGGTATTTTTGCCAGTTCTTTCCTCTGAAATATAGCCCACAGCACTTGGTATTCACTGACTGTCTCCCATCCAGTTGCTAACCAAGGTTGACAACCTGCCAGTTCACAAAGTAAGTGGGGTGAGAGGTTATTGGGATTCTTCCATAACACCTTTGAACAGGACAGAGGGACATAACAGCCGCCCCTCTATCCTATTAAAATGAGAGCAGAACTCAGATTAAGGATCATTGATTAAAGCCGAGGACCAGTAGGGCCTAAATAGTTGGCCCTCAATATCCATGGATTCTTTATCCATTGATTCAATCATCCACAGCTTGAAAATATTTTGAAAATATATAAATTTCAAAAAGCAAACTTTGATTTTGCTTTTTATATAAGAGACACCATTTGACTATGCCATGGTATTTAATGGGACTTGAGGATGCATAGATTTTGGTATTCAGGGTGGGTGGGCTCACTGTACCACAAGTAGCCAAAACCAAACACTGATGATCCAGAAGGAGAATCAAAAGCCATACTTCAACTTAAAAAAAGAATATAGTAATATATACCACTTAGAAATCATGTTAGTTTAGCTATGTTTTACTGAAAAAGGAATTAATTGCAGGTAATGAGCTGTTTATAACTAATTAGTAACTACTTATATATAATTTGTTAATTCCACAAAGTAGTGACTGGGCGGTAAGTCAGGCTCCCACCCATCACCCCAAAAACACACACACACCATATGAATTTCCTAGGCAAACCTATCATGATGTTTTCCATGATGTTTTCTTGGCATGACTTGTTCATACAGTTGTTCATCCATGACAGGGGGTTGGACTGGATGGCCCTTGTGGTCTCTTCCAACTCTAAATTTCTATGATTCTATGATTCTATGAGTTAGCTAGTGCCGTTCTTTGAGGTTGAGAGAGTGTAACTTACCCAGGGTCACCCAGTCGGTTTCCATGGTTGAGTGGAGATTTGAACCCTGGTCTCCAGGGTCACAGTCCAATGTTCAAACCCATATTGGAAGAGACAGGCAGTAGGAACAGAGAAAGAAATGGCAACAGTACATAGATGTATCCGCATGTCCTTATGTTTTGTTCTGATGCAGAATGAAGGTACCGGAAACTCATGGATCATGTGCTCTTGGATTGTTGTGTTTGTGTGATTCTCAATGGCCATGTGAAAAATTCCCAAATAGATTCCTCTTTCTTTCTCTTCTCCAAATATGTAAACATACTGGAGATAATGGGGATTGCCTGAAGATTTTGTGCAGCCCACATTTTTAAGCGAACCAACCCAGTTCTCACTTTCTGGACAAATGCACAAATCAGAATCAGTGTTTTAATTGCTTTTATTTGTTTGTCCCCTCAGAAGCTCTTGTGTGCTGGAAGACAATAAAGAAATGCCTTTAAATAAAGAAAGAATAAAGAAAGAATGCAAGAAATTTTAAAGTGTCTGCTCTAGAGTACATAAAATGCATATTAAGGAATATTGCATGAAAAAAAGAAATCATTGCTCAAAAACAATGCAAGCTTTAGTGCTTATATTTATAACATTTACAAATATGTGTAAAATTGATGCAGAGCAGAAACAGACTGATCCATCTATCCCTAACATATACATACACACACATACACACAGAGGATTTGTGAAATGCTGTAAGAATTACATTGCTGATGGGGGAAACGGTGATCCTCCTTTGATGCTCAGAGTTTGGGGAAGAGAAAAAGATTGAGCAAGGATGATGTTACTAAGACTTCATTACCCCTAATAAAATACACTGTGCAGCACATTCGGTGGCACGCTATGAAGTCTTCATAAATCACATCGCCCGCTCGACATATGTCAAAATAAAGGCACATAATACAAAACAAGAAGAGATATTCCCAGTCCCATGTATTTGTTCACGCACATCACTGGGTTAGGCTAGATGACTCTCCAGATCATTACTGGGAGTTAGAAAGATCCCAAATGCCAAATATATCTGTCCCTACATTGTCATATTAATGTTGCGCACAAAGAACAGGCTGGGATTAATGTCGCACCCAAGGAACAGATTGGGATTAATGTTGTACACAAGGAATAGATTGGGATGGGGGGGGGGGGGCAGGGAAGACAGCCTTGCATAGGTTCTTATGAAGGTTTCATGTCCTTCCACAAAGAATGGCAGCTTGGAAAGAAAGGAACGAAGGGTTTGGATCAGAGGGAGCTGAGGATAAAAGGGACCCAACAGCCAATACAAAGTGTTTATGAGGAACTCTCATATAAGGTAAAGACATAGGAAAGTCTTTGTACAATAGGATTTTAAAATAGGAAATAGGATTTTAAAAATGAAGAAGCATTGGGCAGTGCACGGAGGGATCATATATATATATATATATATATATATATAGGATCAATTGGAGGAAGTGAAGGACTAAACTCTTTGCTTTTTGTAATGAAACTCTACAACAGAAGTGGTCAACACACTGCCCAGTCTCTGCCCTTGGGGTCCCCAAATGTATCCCTTGGGATCCCAAAATGCAACCAGGGGTGGTGGTGGCACCTTTTTAAAATGCTGTGGTGTATTTGGAAGAAATTCTACACATAAGAGAATATTTCATAGAGATTCCCCCCCCCCCCAAAAAAAAAAATCCCTTGTAAGAAATCCAGACTGCCCTCCATGCCCAGTTGGCATGGAGAGACCTGTCAGTAGGGAAAACAAGAATGTGGGCATCTAAATTTCATCACCCCACTACATGTTGCCCCATAGCTTGAGCATTAGTAAGACCTATAGAGATGGGAGGGGGGCTTTTGCTGCTCACACAAAGTGGTGCAGAAAGGCAAGGAGTCTTGAGTTCCACATATGGATCCGGAAACACCATCCAAATCCTTGACTCATGCCAGTTGGGTACATAGACATGCAATGCATCTGCACAGCACACTGAGCCACGATCCTCCTGCAGCAGGCATCACATAAAGCCTCAACGTGCAAAGCCTTTTGTGCATAAAAAACCTTTGGAAAAGCTATACTCCCTTTTGTGTATACGCACGCACGCACGCACATACATTGCTAGCATTCTCTCCCACCACTAAAAAATAAAAATAAAAATGCCCACCCCCTCTTTCGCTAAGGTTCCACCGTGGCATGCTTTATGGGCGCCCTGTGAGGAAAACTCCCATCAGCTGCTTAGCCCAAAAGCATAAATTTGATCTCGCAATTAGTATTCAGCTCAGCACCCTGGATAGAAACCAATGTTGCAGCCAAGAGGTGGTTTAAAACACATAAATCATAGATCAATGACAGAACTCTAAGCACTGGATAGATTACAAAAGTAAGCTTTAGTTAAAAATAGATTAACCATTTCCCTGCAGGAATTCCTTCTGCGTTTTTTTTTAATAGAAAAACTCTCTCTCTCCCATTCTCTCCCTTTCTCTCTCTCTCTCTATACATTTTAAAGATGCATCTGATCCAAGGAGTTTTTTCCCCCATCAAATATATGCATATAGTAGATTAATTGCCTTTTTCTTTGACATTTAACATTCTGGTTTAAAGACATGCTGCATCACGCTATTTGAAGAGAAAATAATATACACCGTGGAAAGCTTTTGTTTGGTTTGGTTTGGCTTTGTCTTCAAGTGAGCCAAATTCAAAATGAACTAGAAATGCACTGTATTCCAACAAAAGCAGCCGCTTTGGAAGAAGTGCTACAGAAAACTGTGGTTATGTCAGGGGCATATGGCTTGGGCTGGGCTGGTCAAATGGTCACTTTAGGTTAGTAAAGGTTGATGCAGATGTCCAGTTAAGCAAATCCAGTTTTGTGTTTAAAAATAGGAAGCACACTCCTCTTTCAAAATGGTAGACAAAGTCATGAGTTTGTTCTGAGTTGGAAAAATGTGTCTTGGGTCTATATAGGTTTGGAACATATACTATATCAAGATGGATCAGGTCCAGCTGACTCCTTTTTTTTATCTCTACTATGGATGGAAAGAATATTTGACTATATCTGAAATATAGTCAAAATTTAATTATGAGAAGAATCCTGGTCACTATTTTTCTATGTATTTGATTAGGACAGCATTTTCTGAACAATAAACTCTCCCTGGTGGAAAACAATGCTATAACTGGGGGTTTATTCTATACAAAATTCACGCATGGGTACTTTGCATAGAAAACAACATTTTTGGGGCAGCAAACAGCTTTTTGTGTGCATGAAATAATATTTTTGCATGGAAATTTTATTTTTTGCACAGAAAATGTTGTTTCATGTGCAGAAAATGTAAAACAACCACGTGCGAATTTGGCACCGAATACGTTCTGAATTGCAAATAGGTGTCAAAAACTGTGTGGTTTTCAAAGACTGTTTCGCAGTTGGCTGAAAATAGCTCAAATTATATACTGCTTTCTTTGAGAAGAAAATTCAATGAAGAATTGCATCCCTAATTTCTCTACTGATGTATCTACTGGCATACATCTGGGATGCAAAACTGGTGATTTAGCATTGCATTATGAACCTTTCCAGATATGAACTAGTTCTAAATAAAGGCCTGATTTGTAAAGGAATATTGTGAGATGCCTCATACTGAGTCAAATCATTAACTCATAAGCTCAATGTTGTTTTCATTGTTGTTGTTGTTTTGTTGTATGCCTTCAAGTCATTTCTGACTTATGATGACCCAAGGGTGGGCCTATCACAGGGTCTTCTTGGCAAGATTAGTCCAGAGGAGGTTTGCCATTGCCTTCCCCTGAGGCTGAGAGCATGCAACTTGTCCAAGGTCACCCATTGGGTCTCATGGCCGAGCTGGGAATTGAACCCTGGTCTCCAGAGTTGTAGTCCAACACTCAAACCACTACATCACACTGGTTCCAAAAACAGGCAACAATTCTGTAGCAGTTTTTGCAGCAAATGAACTTGGAACTTTCTCTGTGCAAAGGAGATGATATACCACTGAACTGAAATCCTTCCATAGTTGCGGCTTATATGATAGAAGAAGCCTCCCATTGAGATGAATTCCTTGTACACAGAAAGGTAGTATGTCACGAAGAAGGCTCCGAGACTAATTTTCTCCCTATGACACTAGCAGTCTTACAGACCCTGTGTGTTGTGATGATTCCTTGCTACACAGGGATTTTGAATACTTCTCATACAGTCTAATCTGCACTGCAGAATTAATGCAGTTTGACACCATTTTAACTGCCATGACTCAATGCTATGGAATCCTGGGATTTGTATTTTGTTGTGGCATCAGAGCTCTCTGAAAGAGAAGGCTAAATATCTCACAAAGCTACAAATCCCAGAATTCCACAGCATTACACTATGGCAGTTAAAATGATTTCAGGCTGAATTATGTCTCAGGGCAGGGGAGACCTTAGTTTTGAAATTCATTGGGTGAGCTTGAAAGAGTCACTATCTCTTTCACTGTCCTATTTCACAGGGTTTTTGTGAGGATAAAGTGGAGAGGATAGCAGAGATGTATGTTGTCTCGAACTCAGCTCATAGGAAGAGAGATGAAACATAAAGGAAGCTAATAAATAAATGCACAGAAGCTTTGGGTATGAAAGATTTCAGCAGGCAAACCCTCTGTGCAGACAACCCAAACTCAATTTTATCTCATCATTTAGAGAAGCACATAAGGTTCTTTAGAATACTAAGGAATGGAAAATAATTCCATTTCTGAGTCATATTTTGAAAAACAAGCTGGAAGTCACCTGTTTCAGTGACTCAAAATTAACATTAAATCTCTTTCTTTCTTTCTTTCTTTCTTTCTTTCTTTCCAAAGTATCCATAAGTATTATTCACATATTTCTTCGACCAGCAAATTTTGGAAACTCACTGGCTTTTGGCTGAAAGAAAATATTTTAACTCAGCGTTGACAGACAGTCACTAGAGAAAGTATAGAGGAGGGATTTTTTTTTTCTTTTAAAATTCCAGACAGCTAAAACAACATCAAAAGGAGGTAGAATTCAGATACACAAGTCTTTCACTTGAGGTTTCTTTTTCTTTTCCTCCTTTTTTTTTGCTCTCATTAAATACATCCTGCAACATTTGGTTGGTTGAAGAACGATCAAAGGGAAATGTTGAGAAACCAAACTTCTCAATGCTGGGTTTCCCAAAATTTGATCAAACAAGAAGGATGGAGTTTAGAAAATTCATTACTGCACAAGGCTATGGTTGTCTCATGTTGGATGTGCTAAATAAGGATCATGTTTACTTCATGTAAATCCTGAAATGAAGTAAACATCGCCAAACACTTATGTTTGCTCTGATACTTAAAGATCCTGCAAGTAACAAAAAAAATGAATTGCAGAGGAATGTTGTTGTGTGGAGTTACTTTTAAAGTCATAGAATTATGACTTAGTTAAGAATATTCAAAGTACATGAGTAAGAATGGAGAATATAGGGTCGGTCCTGGGTTCAGATGAATCTTCAATCCCTTATCTTCATCTACTTCATTTGTAAAGTCTGGATTCCTCCAAAGCACATTGTCTCAAAAGCAATGTTGGAGCTTCGGGAGTGATTTGGCAAGAGATGCAAAAGAGCCATTGTGGCATAGTGGTTTGAGCCTTGGACTATGACTCTGGAGACCAGGGTTCGAATGCCATGGAGTCAGCCATGGAAACCCACTGGGTGAACCTGGGCCAGGCACTCTCTCTCAGCCTCAGAGGATGGCAATGGCCAACCCCTTCTGAACAAAACTTGCCAAGAAAACCCCATGATAAGTTCGCCTTAGGTTTAGCACAAGTCAGAAATTATGTCAACGCACACAGCAACAACAAAAACAGCAACAAGCAATTACACATCTGTAAAAACTATAGATCTGCCAAAACTGATACGTTTCCCCTCAAACACTTTATAGAAAGAAACCACCAGTGTGAGAAGACTGGAAGGGAAGGGTAGAGAGTCAAGAAGTTTTCTCCACCGAGGAATAATTCTAACAGGACTCCCCCATTTTACTTCCAATTTCAAGACAGTGTGATACTTGCCCATTCATGCGACACAATTATAGCCCTATGATTCCATTTTAGCTGCCATAGTTCTATCCTATGGAATCCTAGGACTGGCAGTTTAGGGAGAAACATTTAGGTCCGGTACAGACTGGTGTTTTGCACTGGCCTGGGGCCGATACTAGGGCTCTGTAGGACTGGGGGTCCATATGCACCAGTCCTAAAATCAGCACCCATGTGCCATTTTGCCATGGCCCTGTCCACATGGGGTGCACAACAATGACACACAGGTGTTCTCAGGCCCAAACAGTGCTCACCGAAAGCATTGGTGTCATGGTGCACAGGTGCTATTATGACGCATCTAAAAAGAAGCCACTCTAGATGGCCTCTTTTTAGGGAGTGCATTGGAGCTGCACCATGTGGCTGGCACAGCACCAACAAGGGACAAAGTTGGGTGGCATAGAGCCACCTGTCTGTATCCCCCTTTAAAATTCTGAGCCACAGAGCTCTAGTGCCTCATCAAGTTACAAAGCCCGGGATTCCATAGGAACAAACCACTTCAAGGTGGAACAATGGCACTATAATTGTGTGGTGTGAATGAACTTTAGGACTCTGAGAGACCAGGGTTCCAGTCCCTGCTCAGCCATGGAAACCCACTCGGTGACCTTGAGTGAGTCCCACCCTTTTAGCCTGAGAAGAAATCGAAAGCAAAACTTTCTCTGATTAAATCTTGCCATGAAAACTCTTGTTGCCCTATCACATTCCACTGTTATGGTGCTATATTCAAGATAAACGGCGGTATCCTCCTGGGTTGTTTGGCTGATATGGCACTTTGGGGCATTGCTTTTGCAGGGTTTCTGGTCTTATCTTGGCTGAATGTTCCCAGAGGGTGGCGCTGGGGGACTGTTGTTCAGCCTTTTGACCATTAGCCTGTGGGGTTCAACAGGGGTCAATATTGGATTTGAGCAACTGGACAATTGCAACCACTTACCTGAAGGCTGGATGTTCTCATCTGGCTGGAGGCGGTGGAAGACGATCTTGTTTCCCTTCTCCCCCAGACGAGAGAGACAACAGTTAAGTTTGGATTCTTGGACTCCATTGGTAGCATTCAGTGAAATTGTGAACCTTAAACACACTTCTTGACTCCCTTCTTCTTCCTACAGGAGTGCGGGAACCATTTGGATCCTTAATCCAGAGTTAAGCCTTTTATCCAGAGTCACAAGCACAGCCCTCACAAGAATGGCTTGCGTGAATAAGCATTGCAAGGATGGATTTTCTATTCCTCCTAATCCCAACTTTTTGTTTCCTTTGTCTTTTTTTTCTTTTTCTTTTTTTCTCTTTCTTTTTCCCTTACTGTTATTAGGCTTGATCTAATGGGAAGGGAGAGAAATGCCAAGGAAACACTTTAAATGAATGCAATGTGTCAGTGAAAAAATCAGGGTTAATTTTTAAAGACACATTTCCCTGCAGCAACAATTCTCTTTAATTGTTTCAATGTGAAACACATTATAAAGCATGTTTGTTTCCTGTTCTCAGCCCTCGGTGGCCGACACGAGATATTCACAACACGGAGAGTGTTTCTCGACTGTGCGGTTACTCGGGGTTTACAAGGTGCTGAAAACAGTCTCACTTGAATCCAGCTAGAAGTGAAGAGGACCACCGGAAAGACCACTAACATTGCAAAAAGCATGACCTAACAGTTTGGTTGCAAATGGGACTGTAATCAGAAACTTCTTCTATTAGTCTCCCAGTTAAAGTATACACCATGCCCTTGGAAATCTTGCCTATGGAAAGGTTGAGGAATGCTTAAAGCTTTGCAGAAATGCCAAACCTTGTTGCTATAAATGACTGAACTTGAGATTAACAACAGATAGAAACCTAAGTAGGAGGTTAAAGGAGCAAAGGGAGAGTTGTGGGGAGCAGCAGAATAAAGTTGGTAGATTTTAATGTACTTTCTTCTTCATTGCTTGATGTTCAGTTTGGAAGGAAAACCAAGGCAAAACAAACAAAAAAACAAGACCCAATAGCAAATACATTTCTATACCACTTACCAAAGTACTAAGTGGTTTACTAAGTGTAAGCAAAGTGTAACCCAGATGTCAGAAGGGTGCATAGACCATATGTGGGGGAGATGCTTATAAATCTTGTCTTTAAATATACTTCACAGATGATGGTCATTCTCATACATCATGTGGGCAAATGTAATGCTCCATCTGTGCAATTCCATGTACCTCCTTGCTGAGAAGACAGCTCCCAGGCTGCCATGGGCACTTATTTGGAATGAAAACTGACCAAAGCAACTTGCTGGAAATTCAGGAGAGTAATGTCATCTCTCTTCTCCTGGTTGCAGGACTGCAGCTGGGTGTCACTTGCTCAATTCTTGTCCTCCTTCCAACCACCCTAGCCAATAAATGCAAAGGATGGCAATGCTTAGGAGCTGCACTGGAATGGGAATCGATAGTCAATACCTTCTTTGCAACATCTAAAAAAGGACATTGTGTGTACATAGCATTGGGTTATTGACACATACATCACCAACAGAATTCTAGCCAAAGAGGAACAGTTGGGCCAGTAAGCTCCCTGCAATGGTATAAAATGGCAGGTTTTTTGTTGTTTTTGTATGCCTTCAAGTCATTTCCGACTTATGGCAACCATAAGGTGAACCTATCATGTCTTCGGGTTTTGTTTTCGCAACTTTCTTCAGAGGGGGTTGTCATTGACATCCTCTGAAGATGAGAGACTGTGACTTGCCCAAGGTCACCCAGTGGGTTTACATAGCCAAGCCAGGATTCTGTTGTAGGAGTGTTGTAGTCCAACGCTCAAACCACTGCACTACACTGGCTACCAACCAACAATGTCTACTTTTGATGTCAGCCATAACTAAGTCTTTTCCAAGTATAACGCTATGCAGCTAGCAGTCCAATTCTACTGCTCATTATGTTTGAAAAGTTCTTCCTGCTTTTGCTTGATAGAGTTCCCAAAACTCTCCCAATAAAAAGAGCCCCAAAATGTAATTTGGGCCCAAGGAGGAGTTCCTTCATCTTTTCTTAATGACATGAATGCCTCAGTCTCATCCACACACATGCAGCCTGTCCCAATCCACCAATGGGTTACAACACAAATAATTTAAACTCGGGCTTTTCTATTTCTTTTCATTTTGGGGATGTAGGCAAAGGTTAATGATCAAATTAAACATCACTCATCAGACCAAGCTTACGAGCAGGAATCGTATGAACAACATGTAGGGCAGCCTATGGTAATAATACAGGATGGGCTCTCTGATTCACTCCCTTTTGAATTTGCAAATGTTCGCGGGAAGCATTTCCGATCCCTTTCTCAAAACGGAGGTGACTAAATTGGGCAGCTTATATTGCTAAGAGCTGGCTATTTATAGCACCATTATACAGGAGAAAATCAGACGAGAGAAATGACAGCAGAAATGAGATGACATTGTCTTTTGAGCTCACCTGCAGAAACATCTAGGTCATCCCATGAATGAGTTAAAAGTCGGAGAAGGCAGTAAATGCTGCCATAGCTGTCCTTCATCTTGCAAAGAGATTTCATCTGGCTCCTCACATGAATCTTTAACTCAAGGCCCTATCTCCCCCTCCCCAACCTCATTGCAAAAGTCTTCTCATGTCCTTAAAGATACTGGAACTTTCAGGCAAGTTTTTTTTTCCTTGACATTTTCTTTATGATGATTATTATTAGTGGAAATTCAAATCCCCTTGAGGAACAAAAATGTCTGGATTCTTTTCTTCTTCTCCTTTTTTTTCCCCCTTTTTGGACCGACTCTACCTGATCAGCTGTAATCAAATGGTCTTTTTTATACCACCTACAGCAAAACTCCCTCTCTAAGCCAGCTGTAAGATTAAAAGCTTTTCAACTTGCTATCTTGGGAAATTTCTTTCAAGGAAATTACTACAAAGCCTTGTTTTAGTGTGTTCCCCTACTGTGCGTCCTACTGGGTTTTTTTAATAAGGAAAGCTATCCATCCATGGAAGTGTATCCTGTTCTCCATGCTTGAGTGTCTAACAGCAGGCATATACAGTAGACTCTCTGATGTTTTGCTCCTTTAATTTTCACTCCATAATGTTCTCTGCCTGGTTTTGCTGACTGATGCATGCACCTTCCTAGTCGTTTAATTAGGGGTGTGCGCAGAATTTAGGCAGGAAAACTGCTTCTCTCAATCCCTTAAATAAATAAAAATCGATGTGATTACCAGGAAAAAAAATACAGTGTGCAGTTATAAAGCAGTAGGAAAAAAGGACGGAAAACATGGGCACAACGTTCAAAATGTGACATCTTGAACATGACCTTTCCCTATCTGATGTTCTCCATATACGTTATCCAGATACGTTGGACTACAATTCCAGTCCTTCCCTGCCAACCCAACTGGATCACTGCTCTCAGCCTCAGGGGAAGGCAATGGCAAATGCCCGCTGAAGAAACATGCCAAGAAAACCCTGTGATAGGTTCACCTTAGGGTCATCACACAACAACAACAACAACAACAACAACAACAACAGATCACACAATTCCCACTGTTCATCTCGGCAGCTATCCAGACCAGAAGAGAGTTGGAGTCCATCAACATCTGTAGAGACACAGATTCCTGGCCTTATTTTAGGCTTTCTTTAAAGGAGAGGTGGGCAACTGTTGGAGGTCCCATTGCCCTCCAGGACACCTTAGAGGACAACACTATCATACCCTCCAACTGTCCCAGTTTTGCAGGGAAAGTCCCAATTAATCTTTTGTTTTCACCCATTTTGAAAAGGTCCCAGTTTCTCTCCACCTCCCCCCTTTGTCCTCAGCTTACTTCAATTGCTGCAAACCAAGTTCAAAATCCCAAAGTAATTGGCAGTCAATTAACTCAGCAGGAGGAAGAGGAGGAAAGGAGTTGGCATCTTACCATTCCCAGCGGGATCCCACTGGGTAATCTTGGGCAAGTCACACTCACTCAGTCAACGTAGAGGCCAATGTCAAATCCTTGCCCATAAAACCCCAGGACAGGGTCACCAAGTTGGTGTTTGTTTCCTTATTCCTGCATAGCAGGGCGCTGGACTAGATGGCCCTTATGGTCTCTTCCAACTCTATGATTCTATGAAGATGACTTGAAGATGCATAAGGACAAAGCTGGGCAAAGAAAGACCAAAGCTAGAAGGCTAGAATGCTACCTCACAATCCATACAAACAGCGAGAGCCATGAAACATGTGTTTTGTGCTTTTAGGCCAATGTACATTTTGAAAAGGAAGCACGGCAATACAAAATACAAAACAAAATCATAAAAATTGTAGCAACTACAGGCAATTAAAACTTCACAAGGCCCAAGGGGGTGGTGGTGGAAATGTCTGCCTGGCACTGGAAGAAACCAATGTGGTTGCCAGATGAGGAGGGCAATCCCCCTGAAAGAGGAGACACATCACCAAAAAAGAAAGAGAGAGAGGCTAACTGAGGACACAGATTTGCAAAAAATAAAAATAAAAATAAAAAGCACCTGCAATTGCATAATTTGTATTCATTTATGCATATTTAGAACTAATTGTTGTTGTTGTTGTTGTTACTGCTGTCAAGCCAACTTTAACTTATGGTGACCCTGTGAATGATAGACCTCCAAGTTTCTATGATTATTCTTGTTTAAAGAGAACTATAATACATCTCCCCCGAGTAAGGAAGACTGTGATCTGGATATCTAAGGCTCAATCTGCTTGCCCAGTTGTATAAACATCTGATGGGCAACTTCAAGGGCCTTATTCTTCTTTCTTTCCTATACTTTCCCCCCCTTCATCCAGATTTTGGCTGGACAACCCTTTCAGCAAAGACGTTTCCAAACAGAGAGCTGCCTTCAGTAAAGCTGGACACATGGGCCACCCTAGGCATATTGCCAGCAAAGCTGACCTTGAGATCTGAGGACTTAATTAATTAATTGAAACCCTGCCTTTCTCCCATCATGGGATTCAAGGTGGCATACAGCATCTAAAATACATCACCACATTGTAAAATTTCAAAAACTCTTGATACAAAAGTGAAAACTCGGTTAAACTAAAATTGACATTAAAAACACAAGATAAAAACAGCAATAAAAACAATGAAACAGAGTTATTATTATTATTACTGTTATTATATTTACAGTGGCCCTTTGTATCTGCTGGGGTTTGTTTCCAGGACCTGCTGTGGATACTAAAGTCCATGGATGCTCAAGTCCTATTAAATACAATGGCATAGCAAAATGAAGTCCCTTATACAAAATGGCAAAATAAAAATTAATATATATATATATATATATATATATATATTTTCAAGCCATGGATGGTGGAATAAAAAGAAAGTCCATGGATACAGAGGGCTGACTGTATGTGTATCCCACTTTATTTCCCCCAAAATTGCAACTCAGAATGGCTTACAGTTTAAAAGAACAGTACAATTAAAAACATACAAAAGTGATGCATTCATTATGAATTAATTTTAGCAGCACTACAATCCCCTCCTTCCATCAAAAGCTCTATCTGTTACAACATGCTAAAACCAGAAGGCCTTCTTAAATAAAAAATATCTCTGTATTTTGGATAAGGGGCAGGGGAAGTCAGTGGTCAGATGAACACAATAACCTCACCTCCAAAGTAGAAACAAGGCCACCCATAAACCATTATACCTGGGTACTGGGAGAAAATTCTACATTCTTGGAGGTACCATCACTGAGAAATCCTTTTTATTACCTCTTCCAGGGGCATACTACAGATGTTGGCTTTTTGTGTTTTAAAAAAAAAGCTGGATTCTTTTGTTTCTGTTTGATGCTGATTGTTTCTTTGATTTTGATTTATTTTTTGTAGAAAAAAGATTTTTTGTGATGCAAGTCTACTCTCTGCACATCTGAAGTGGCATAGCCTATATCCCACATATGTCATGTCAACGAAAACGAAGGTCACAGACTATGGCAAACATTGGTGGTCTGTGGAGGAGGCAGATGGTGTCTGTTGTTCTCAGAAACACTACAAACACAACCTTCTCCTGTGGGGCAGGACACATCCCCAGGGACCCCTCCAGATGCTCCCATTTCCCATGTTCAAAAGGCAGTTGGTGACAAAAGAGCACCATGAACCACTAAGACTGCATTGGAGCACAGCTGGGACCTCTGATCGCAGTACAGATGGCCCTTTCAGGGTCACACTTATGTGTGCAGGCCATTTGATGTCTCACTACTAACAGGCCACAGTGGGAAAGTTGGACTCTCAATAAGAAAATATAGGCCTGGATTGTAATTGGCTGGTAGACTCATTGAATCCATTATTGAAGTCAACATATAGTTAAATCCCATTGATTCAATGGGTTTCAACTTGTTTGGGCAAACAACGTTCTCTGAAGGTGCCAGCCACAGACGCCGGCAAAACGTCAGGAATAAACCCTTCTAGAACATGGCCACATAGCCTGAAAAACCCACAAAACTTCACAAACAGGTTTTAGGCCTGCTTGCACCAAGAATATGAGATCTCATCTGTGGTGGGAAAACAACATCCCCAGTCTCCAGCATACCCCATTCATCACCAGAAACATAGAGGATCCCTTGGAACCAGACCTCTCCTCCCAAGAATGGGTAGCCTAGACTACCCTGGTTCCCCGAAAATAAGACATCCTCTGAAAATAAGACGTAGTAGAAGTTTTGCTGAATTGCTAAATATAAGGCCTCCCCCAAAAGTAAGACCTGGCAAAGTTTTTGTATATATTATTGTCTTATGTAAGACTACATAGCCTTACAAACAACAGACTACAGACAGATCCAGTTTACAAATCCATAACTGCAATACTTAATTTGGCGGTTTTTGTGTGCCTTCAAGTCATTTCCACCTTATGGCAACCCCGAGGCAACCCTATCAGGGGGTTTTCTTGGAAAATTTCTTTAGAAGAGATTTGCCATCGACATCCTTTGAAGCTGAGAGAGTGAGACTTGCCCAAGGTCACCCAGTGGCTTTCCATGGTAGAGTTGGGATTTGAATACCAGCCTACGTATAGAAATAAATCAGCTTCTATTATCAGTCGAATGCAACATTTTAAATATTAGTAAGATTCTCTTGCCCTCGCTTCCTTAATATCTTGAAAGACACTACAATTCTTCAATTGCCTTGTGCCAGTTCTTCCCAAGTAACTCTTGTGTAGGCCCCAAAGAGGAGATCAAAATGGATTCCTTTAAAATTCATTTTATAAACAAACAAACAAACAAACAAACAAGCATTTTCTGTCACAGATACCAGCGTGTTTCATGGCAGGTCATTTCAAACCGTCTCCTAACTAATATTGACAGATATTTAGACTATGAAGAAAAGGAACATGGTACAAAGAGCATTTGCTACACAATGGTAATAGTTTGAATGCTGGCTTAAAAGAAAAAGAAAAGGGGGATAAATAAATAAATAAATAAATGTGCATTTGATATTTGGGGAAAGCATTTCCGTTGTAATTAAATTAAAATCGGTAGATAAAAACGAGATTGCATAATGTTCTAGCGGTGTATGACTCCCGATATTGGGTTGTGTTGCATCCATGACAACAGGCTGGAAGGTTGCTTTTAATACTATTATCTTACATCCCTGCAGCTGAATGCTAATGCTAAGGAAATCAAGTTTCAAATCTAGAGTCAGTGAACTTGCCATTGCCAGGCTCAGAAAAGGGTTGGAGGGGGGCTACAGAAAGAGAACAGCCAGCAAATATCAGGATTGGTTATCATTCAGTGGTCCACCACTGTCCAGTGTGGTCTTTAAGCACGAGACAAATGCAATAAGCAAAATTAATGCATCTTTACCATTGAAGATGAGAAAAACAAATCAGCACCACTTCTTTCTTTTTTTTTAAACAACCTACAATAGTACCAATAAATTAAAAAGCTTAACTCAATTTCCAACTGCATTCAGGGTGCTAAAAATTGATCATTCATTATCAGGAGAAACAATTTCAGAGAACAAAAAGGAGATCCTTCCATTTTGCTTTTGTTCTCCTTTTCCTTGCCCTTTCTTCAGACACCTTAGTTTTGCATCCAATAGTATTTCTATTTAACCCAGAGAGGGAAACAGTCTGAGACCCATCCGTTGCCTAAGTTATGTGTACCACAATAATTATTATACCCCATCCCTTATCCATTGTGATCGTTCCCATGGAATAAATCTATAGTCATTGCTCAGTTAACAAGGAAGCTCTTTTTTATGCCTGTGTAGCCGTTGCTTTTCTTCATCTTCTGTCTAGCTGAAGGTTTTTAGCAGCATCCACACTGGGAGGGTGGTGAAAGAGGGCTAGAGTAAGACTTTCACAGTTCTTCCACACTGCAGAAATAAAGCAGTATGACACCACTTTAATTGTCATGGCTCCATCTTGTGGAATCATGGGATTTGTAGTTTGGTGACGTATTTAGCCTTATCTGTCAGAGAGGTTTGGTGCCTCAACAAATTAAAGATCCCAGGATTCCGTAGGATAGACTAATTACAGTTAAAATTGTATCAAAAAGCTTTATTTCTGCAGTGTGGATCCATCCTATGTGTTGGGTGGCAGTGTTGGACCAGTAAGTCTCTAGTAAATAATGCAATGAACAAAACTGGGCTGGAAAATAGTGTGAGGTTCTGATCTTGCTGTTCCTACTGTAGTTGTGTGTGATTCCAGAAATCCCTTACTGAAAATCCATGAACAGAAAATTTGAGAGAAAAGGGAGGAAGAGATGAATCTGCCTCATTACCTGGCCCAAGATGTTTTTAAAAAAATAGATCTACAAGTTTGGCCACCAAAATAGAAACCGTAAGAAAAGTGGCCATCCCTAGATATGTATTAAAATAAGCACTCAGGTGTTTTTGTTTATATATGTGTAAGGTAGATGGTAGAGCTGTACAGTGAAGAAAGCCAACAGAAAGAAAAGCAACTCATCTGAGATGTGGTGCTGGAGAAGAGTGCTAAGGAAGGATGACCAAAAAGATAGACAAATGGATCCTAGATCAGATCAAGCCTGAACTATCCCTGGAAACCAAGATGAAGAAAATGAGGCTGGACGGATGGCCAAAGAGATAACACAAATGGATCCTAGATCAGATCAAACCTGAACAAACCCTGGAAACCAAGATGAAGAAACTGAGAAGAAAGCCAAGATGAAGAAACTGAGGCTGCTGTACTTTGTCCACATCATGAGAAGGCATGAGACATTAGAAATGACTGCTAGGGAAGGTAGAAGGCAGACGAAAGAGAGAAAGACCACATGCCAGATGGTTAGACTTGATCAGGGAGGCACTGAATCTGTAGGACCTAAGCAAAGCCGTGGAGGACAGGGGGTCTTGGAGATGCCTCATCCACAGGGTCATCATGAGTTGGAACAAATTCATAGGCAGTTAACAACAACAGACTTAAATAGAGTAGACCTACTGAGTCGGTTGTAGAAGTCAACATTTATATATGCTCCATTGATTCAATGGGCATACCTCAGTTGGTACTAGCCATTGTATTTAGTCCTATGGTGCCCAGTCTACTAAACCAACACATGTAGCAACTCAATAAGCAGATACAAACTTGATCACATTTTTAAGAGGGAATTGCCCTGGATTCAATGTTGATTGATGACTGAATTGTGCCATGAATAGATTGGAATATTCTATCAACACCGAAATGACTCAGGCTCAGATCTCGACTCCATTATGAAGCTCAGTGGGTAACCAAGGACTGGTCCCTCTCTCTCAAATAACGTAACTCAGAGTGGTGTAGTAAGGATAAAACAGATCACCAATTTTATACTCCTTTTTGTTCCATGGAAGAAATGCAGGATACACATGTGTTTTATGGACAATTTTGGAATCCCTGCCTATTCACATATGTATGACTTCACTGTGATCATTGTAATATTGTGATGACTTACACATACATGGAAGTACAACAGCAATAAGGGCACACCGCAGACTCAGGGATTAGCGTGGGGCTTAACTTTTGGAAGAATGAGCAGAAACCACAGAATGGGACAGAATTGGATTGGTTACAGCTAAATATCCTTGGCATACAGTGTCAGTCTGGCACTGGTCAACCTGCTTGCTTATATGGCAACTGGAGAGCCAGGGAATGCATTTGTGCAAATACTTATCAGTGCTTAAATCTATTGCCCTGTCCTTGTTCTTTAATTTGCATTTCCCAGGAACTGGCACTAAAACAAAGTTTCTGGTGTTAAGCTTGAATGGGGCCTTGGCTCAAATTAACCAGTCCTCTCCATATGGTGAAAGAGGGAATGAGGCTGGATATGTCACTAATAGCTTTGTTTCCACTCTATCCATCAGCGTATGTCCTCATTAGAAATACATCTCCTTTTAAAAAGAATGTTATGAGCTTGGCTGAGGCTGATTGAGAAAGATCACTTGAATTTGCTCATTGATGAACCTTCCGGGAGGAGGCAGACACTATCAATACCATTGACCTTTGTGGGCACAGATGCTATTTCAGCATCTGGCCCTGCCATTTTGAAATTAAATGGAATTGCTGCGCAGGCACAAACATCCCAGAACAGAGAAGGAGGGTGCTTCCCTTCCATAGCCTCCCTCCCCTTTCTCCATCCTGTTATGAAGTCGTGGCATTCATGATATTCTTGTAGTCAGCTTCCTACTTTTATTCTCTTTTCAGCAGAGTAAGTCTGGAATGGTATAGGTGGTTTATGTTGGTGTAACCTCCCTCAGAACAGAATAGCTACTTATAGACAATTGCAGAAAGAGGTATCCTGTACCTCCTTTCACAGTACTTTACCCGTAGCAGTGTATGGACAGCCAAAGGCTCTCAGGTACAAGCAAGGATGGATGAAAATTTCGTTTCAATTCATTTTTGTTAGAATGTAGCCAAATTCACAAACGTCTTCCTGTTCAGAATAAAAATAAATGATTTAAATGCACAGGATCATGCATTGTTCCTGACTAGTAGAATAGGTCCCATATTGACCCAACATATGAGGGCTTAGAGCCCTGTCCTTCTTTTCTACTGTGGAAGGAAAGAAAAGCACATCTTAGTTGCTTTGCTCCCATTGCCAAGGCTTGGTGGTGGGGTACATCTGTTTCTCTGTATGTGTTGTGATTCTGACTCTATGAAACATCTTCATTGAGATCCTACATGATCAAGCATAACCTAAGAGATTGGCATGTGGAATTCCACTGTGACTCCCTTGTCACCATCCCAAGACTTACTCTTGGACTGTGATAGTCCCTCCACAAGAAAGCCAAAATGGTATAGTGGGTTTGACATTGTTCTGTGACTCTTTAGAATAGGTTACCCATTAGGCAAGTCAAACTCTCTCAGCCTCAGAGGATGGCAATGGCAAGCCCCTTTTGAAGAAACTTGCCAACAAAACACCTTAGGGTCACCATAAGTCAGAAACAACTTGAAGGCAAGTTATCATGGACATCCATGACTGATGGAGAACAGGAAGGATCAGAAAAGCAGCTAGCTGTGTCTCCGTAGTCAGTTGCATTCCAAGTGCATTTTCTTTCAAGATCTGCTGGGAACTCCCAGAGGTCTCAGTAAATGATATCATTGGTCTACATCTGGCTATGGGGATATAACCAGATGCTTCTCTGATCTCTCTACTCTGCACCAGCAACAGAATGGCCATGGAGGAGTATTGCCACACAACAATGAGGCCTGAGTGTGGCTTTGGACATTGCAGAGGAATGAAAAGAATGTTAATTTCTGCAATGAATATGTATATATACTTGCAAATTCTAGCTCTATGATTCCATGATTCTATGTCACTAACAGGATTCTGGCTTTTTCATTTTTTACCATTTAAACACAGTTACAACCCTGCAATACGTGTTTAATTTTTTCCCCTTCTGGAGTTAAAAACAACTAATACAGTGATTCCAAAGCAATGGGTCAGAGGAGAAGTACCAGGCAATGAAAGCCTGGAGGTTAAATGATCTCTGCGACTGAGTACTGAGCACTGCAGCAAAAAAAGGCCCAATGCAAGGTATGAATTCAGATAATCTTCTACTGCTGAAGCAAAGCAGGGCTGACCTGCAAGATGACTGGGTAGGAGGCCTCCAGGGAACCATTCTTAGGCTCCAGGAAAGCAGGGAATGTGTAATGAATGAATAGTTAAAAGGCATGAGAACCTAAACATGTATACTAATGCATCTGCCTGCATAGATCTAGCCTCAACTATTTGCAATCTTCTCCCTTATCCATCAGTTTGTTTTATGACCTTGCTGGTACCAGACCCGGTTGCCTCCATTTTCAGTGTGCATATGTTTGATCTTATGGGACCAGTCTTGATGTTGTTATGTATTATTGTTGTTGTTGTTGTTTACAGATATAGGAATTGTTTCTGGGTAGGTAATTATAACCTGTCTATTCCTAAGACTATTAGCCTGACTGACAGGCAGCATGATGAAATCTCCAACCCCAGAATAGGCTAGGAATTGACTTGAGGATTAACAATTGGAAAAGTGTGTTTCCCTAGGGTTGCCAAAGCAAAATATGGAGAGGGACGTGTAGGACGTTCTGCAGGTGTTGTGTGTTACCTATTTGTGTGGCAAGCAACACTTCTGAAATTCCCTCTGCTACATAACCATTAAATGTTATATTCTTTTCTTTCCTTCCATGGTAGAAAAGATACAGGATGCCTCTCCTGGGAACCCAAGGTATACACAAAGGAAGAGGGGAAAGCCCTTTCAATCTGAGAAAGGCAATGTGTTTCTTTGCTACCAAAATGCAAAGAAATGCACCATATCCCATTGCTATCCTTTCTTAGGAGAGACTCATCTGTACCATTACATCTGGCAAAACTCTTGGGTGCTATATAGGTAAAACATGACAGTGGTACTCCAATGAAGGAGTTTTACCTTTGTTGGTAGTAAAATCTTCAAAGACCTAAGTCCCAGTCTCTGGTCCTCAGATGGCCAAGAGGATGGCCTCTGCTTGTACTGAAATTCCTCAATACCATCTTATCTAACAACAGAGTAACATCTGACACAGAATGTAGCCCTATGACTCTAATATCTTCACCATTTTTCTCCTGTATGATTTTTAACATCTTTGCCTGATGCAGAAGCCAGTAAGACTTGGAAAGCTTGCATAATACATTTTCTGCATCTTGGCTGGCCACAGATTTTGGGTTTTGATGTATTTTGCTGTATGGCACTGCATAGCCATGATTATGTTTCCTCTCTAACAGAATTTCTTTTGCAACATCATGTTTACAACCTTGAACTCAATGCAGATATTTTACATCAGACAATCATCTCCTCCTGCTTCCACAGAGAAACTTACTCATGTGTAAGACACCAACAGGATTCCAGTCTAGTTGCTGGATGCCAACTAAATTATGCCCAGTCCTAGTGAAATCACCACTGAAAGTTAATCATGGCTACACATCCTAGTGATTTCAGCATCAACTTCATCCAGCTAACTTAGGCTGAAACCACATTCGCCTGAATTAAAATGGTTTTTCTATCTGAAGCGCAACTTTTCTTCATGCAGGGAAATGTCTGATGTGTCAGTGCTTTTATATACGTTATTCTTCCCCACAGGGATTGCAAGGTGGTATAGGTCTGGGAGAGGGCTATACCACGTACCTCCTTCCAATCTGAATCAGCTCTCCATCTGATGAAAAAGAAAAAAGGTCCTTTCACACTAAAACAATGATAGCATTAAGATTCCACTTTAACAACCATGGAAACATTCTATGGAATCCTGGAATTTACAGTTTAAGGAGGAGCGCTGAAAATTCACCACCAGAAAGCTCTGGTGCAGTGGCTCTCAACCTTCCTAATGCCGCGACGCTTTAATACAGTTCCTCATGTTGTGATGACCCACAACCATAAAATTATTTATATAACACATATAAAAATACGTATTTTCCGATGGTCTTAGGCGACCCTGTGAAAGGGTCGTTCGGCCCCCAAAGGGGTCACGACCCACTGCTCTAGTGCCTCCTCAAACTCCAAATCCCAGGGTTCCATAGGAAGTAGCCATGGCAATTAAAGTGAAATTATAGTGTCATCATTGCCTAGTGTGATCGGGCCTCGAAACACCCTTTTTGCAATCCTAAAACTAGTCTGGAGCAGCATCTTATGCATGGCCGGCTAGCTAAGCTGCACCAATACTATGGCATCCATATAGATGATGCAGGCATCTCCTTAATGACAAATGTGCCTACCTGATGGAAAGTGGTATTTAAATGGGAGAACAAAGGGAAGTAAAATTGCCTATGGGAGCAGGATCAGGTGAAGGTTAATCAAAGGAAATGACAGTTAAATGGTACTCTGGGCTCTTGAGACTATACATGCGCATTTCGCTGGAAAATATGTTGTTGGTTTGCCATGAAGAGAGCTCTATAAACAGAAAACAAAATAATGGATCAAAAAGAAACATAATTTTCGCAGCTGCCCCTTTGCAACCTTTATGTCTGGTTTTGGAACACACATTTCCATGACCCTAAACAGCACGCAGAACAAAGGGGAAAGCCAGAAGCTTACTCACCCCACTCCCACCTGCCATTCCTTCCAAAAATAAATAAAATAAGATTTTATTTTGGATGGAAAAAATATAGGTTCATGATTGGAATAGAGGCAGCATTCAGGTGAATGGATACAGTTCTGTTTGGCAGTCAGTACTGAGAGATGGGTGCTTTTCCTTCCTTTTGGACTTGTATGTATTTCCGTGAATAATCTGGAATTGAATTCATTTAAGTTCTTTGCCCCAGTCCAAAGGATCCTGTGAGCATTACTCAGGGCCCATAATACAGTGGTATATATTAGTTCAGGGACTCATCATGACAGTGTATTTACTTTAATGTATATCCCGCCTTTCTCCCAACATGAGCTTCCAGGAACGGTTCAACCTCTTAAAAACACAATACAATTGAAAAAACAACACTTCCTACGAATGTCAAAGCACAATTAAATCAACTTCGGTCTTTAAAATGCAAGCTAAGAGCAGTTTTAAAAGCAAATTTGAAAAGTAATAAAGGTATGAGTCTGGAGACCAAGGTCTGAATCCCGTTCAGCCATGGAAACTTACTGGGTGACCTTGCGCGAGTCACATTCTCTCAGCCTCAGAGAAAGGGAAAGGTGCACCCCTTCTGAACAAATCCTGCCAAGAAAATCCCATGACAGAGTTGCCTTATGGTCATCCTAAGTCAGAAACAACTTGAAGGCACACAACAAGAACATTTTCCACATTTGCTAGATGTTGTCTTCTTTACTTGAAATTTGTGCAAGTGTGACTGATGCCTAAGGTGGCACACTCAATGACAGTATCAGGGCCCATCTCCTGTGACACACAAGATGTCATCTCCAGTTGTTGGGTTTTGACTCGGAAATATCAGCATCTGGATAGTCCTGATATGGCCACCCAATGGCACCGCAGACCATTTTGTGTCTACAACCTGCAGGTGAAACAGGTTGTAGCACTTACACAACTGAGACCACAGTGTGGACAGCCTCCAAAAAGGGATTGCTAGTCAAGTCTGCTCTCCACCTCCTTTCTTGACTGCACTCTTAAGAATATTTTATTTTGGCAGCCTTGTGTTTTTAGTCTTTTTAAAGCTGAACATGTGATATCTTTTCTAGTCTACTGCAGTTGTTTGTGTGCGTTGACTTTTTAAAAAAGATGTGACATTTTTATGGAGCTGTTTTACTACTATCTGTTTTATTGTTATGTCTGTTTTTTTTTAAAAAATGTGATGATTTATATCGGTTACTTATAAGCTGTCTTGAATTTTATATTATTATAGAAAGGTGGGCATAATGCCCAAAAAAGAAAAAAAAGTGGCAAATCGTGCAGAGTGCAAAGGCCAAGATCCTACATCCTTGCACAGTGTAAATCTACACTTTGTGTAGTTACACAGTGGTTGTATTGTCCTATTTTTCCACTGAATACCCACTACTTATTTTTCCCCACGATGCGATGGGAATGCACAGTGATTGTTTCTGCAATCCCAGTGAATCAAGTGATACTTAAAGCCCTGAAAAAGAGTTATGCATCATTCCAGAATGTGCAACTGCCTGGCTGAAATCCTTTTGGTTAATTCCAACCAGAGTAGATCCGTTGACTCAGTTGCTGAATGGTGAGCCAACACATATGTAAATCCTCTTGATTCAAATGGCTCTACTCCGCTCAGGACTAACAATTGCATTTAAACCCATATGAAATTATTATACTTGTAAAACTCTATTTACACAATGCTGAACTAAGGCTTCATCTGCACTGCAGAGCTGTGCAGTTTGATACCACTTTAACTGATATGGCTTGACATTATGGGATCCTGGGATTTGTAGTTTTGTGAGATATTTACCTTTCCCTGTTAGAGAGTTCTGGTGCCGCAACAAACTACAAATCCCAGGATTCCATGACAGTTAATGCATGACATAGTAGAGTTAAAACAGTTTCAAGCTGCATAGTAGAGTTAAAGCAGTGTCAAGCTGCATTAATTCTGCCACGTGGCATCAGCCATAACATGATTATTGAACAATGGCAAAAATAAAATAGCCAACACTATCAATACAATCAAAAATACACTTATATATGTGAATGGCACTAACATTTGTGAATGTGTCACAAATATAAACCTGTGCTGGAGATGCTTTTGAAAGGCTCCAAATTTCTCCCCGAATGTTGCAGTTTTGAATTTCACGAACTTCATTCCAAAGCGGGTCAAATACATTGAAAACCCTGCATTGTTCTTTCAAAAACAACAGCAAAACACTGAATTTTGGATGGCGCATCATGCGTGAAAACTGACTGGAAGAAAATCAACTCATTTGAACTATGGTGCTGGAGGTGAAGTCTCTGGATTCCATAGCCTGCCAAGAGCAACCCAAATGAATGGTCCAAAAGCATGTCAGGCCTGGACTCTCACTAGGAGCCAAAATTGAACTTTACTAAGCTGCTGTACTTTGGACACCATGGAAGAACACAACACATTTAAAAAGATGATAATTCTCAGATAGCAGGGTTCAGTGATGTCTCATTCACAGAGTCACCATGAGTCGGGGGTGACTCAACAACAAAGTAAAGTGAAAGGCAGTACGAAAAGAAGAACACTCCATAAATGGATTGAAATCATAGAAACCATAGTTCTGAACTTGCAAGACCTGAGCTCGGCAGTTGATATGTTAGAAGATCTTTCATTTATAGGTTCACCATGTAGAGAGATCTTGTAGCACCTTTGAGACTAACTGAAAGAAAGAAGTTGGTAGCATGAGCTTTTGTAGACTAAAATCTACTTCTTCAGATGCATTTGAGGAAGTAGACTTAAACCTATGAAAGTTCATGCTGAGAGCCTCTTTCTTTTAGTCTCAAAGGTGCTACAAGATCTACCTTACATACAGACTAACATGGCTATATCTTTGAATTCAACTTCACAGGGTCACCATAAATCTAAATTGACTTGATGGCAAATAACAAAAGCAACAACCCATACATGCAACTTGAGCTGCACCTTTTGGTTCCCTTAGTAAAGTTCCTCAGCATTACCGAAATATCGGGGGGGGGGGGTGGGTGGGTTGTAATACTTTTAAGGATCTACTAAAAGAACATTTCGAATGCAAACTTTGAGTCCTCCTTGAGTCCCTCACCAGGCTTGGCATTAGTACAGCTTGAGATATGGTGAGAACCAGAAAAGTCCCCAAAGCATCTTGGCTAGACATTCAAACCACAGGATGTGCTGTTAGACTCAAGTTCCAAAATGGTGACAGCAGGCTTGAAGAATCAACTTGAAATATGATGTTCTCACTTTGAGGGGTGTAGAAATTATTGCTGGAAATCATCCGGTCAACATGATTTACCCCCAAATGTTGCTAATCAGTCAATAGGGATGGGTTTATAGGGAAACGGCATGGAAAGAAAAAGTTTCTACTGAGCCATCGTCCTGAGGCAAATTCCTCCTCTGCTCAGAACAGATGCTTTTCATTTTTTTTAAAAAAAGAAGAATCCAGATCATTGGATTCCAAGATGGGAGTAACTAATCCTTAGATTAACTGAAAGAAAGAAATTGGCAGCATGAGCTTTTGTAGACTTCAGTCTACTTCCTCAGATGCATTTAAGGAAGTAGACTGAAGCCTATGAAAGCTCATGTTGCCAACTTATTTCTTTCAATAAGTCTCAAAGATGCTACAAGATCTCTCTACGTACTGATTCTACCAACTAACACAATTATATCTTTGAATTGTAACCCTTAGATTCTTAGAGATACTCTCTGAAGAACTTTGGTTTCATTACACCTAATTATTGTTTGCAGATTTGGATGGCACTGGGGGAGTAAGGAATAGTGAAATTGTCTCTGTGCTTTTCCAGGAGAATAGGTGGATATCACTTGTCTACTCATGAAGTCCTATTTGCATGTCTTCTGCTTAGTTGCCCTTATTGACTCATGCTCCACATAGGGGTATAATGCTGCATATAGGGTAATATTCTTGGCTATTTTGTCCTCCCATAATTTGTGCAGTTTTCTCACTGCTGCAGGAGGAAACAAATGCACCTCCGCATATTCAAATGTCCTGAACTCATCCCATATTGAAAAGTCATGATGTGCTGCTGATAGAGGAATTTTGCTGCAGGGGGAAAAATACTTAACAGGTATCCCATTAAGTATTACGAAGTCATAAGCTATACTTACGACCTCGTAACTGTTTCACATTGACATTTACAATCATGGCACCATTGCCATGACCACAATTGCCCCTAAACTCCACTTTAAGAGCCAGATATCGTACCGAGCAAAGGGGTTCTGCAGTGCTGGCAATCTGGATACTAAAGGATAATGTTTCTAGCCCACAAAATCCGAAGTGATGTGACACTACTTTTGGTTGCATCAGGCCCAACTGTGTGGTCCTTGCACTTCCTCCACGGTTGCCCTCCTCGGTCCTAATACATCCCAGCAAAGTACCATATCTAGAAATTTTAAGACCAAGCCACAGACTCAGGTCATCTTTGCAAATAATCCTCATGCAGTGTCTAAAAATATTCCAGAATGAGAACATGCGGAAAAATTCATTGTATGATTAATTCAGTATTATAACTATTAGGAGAATCATTGGTATTACAAACTATTTACTCAGCTTGTGTAAACCCTCATCTGGTTTCAGTTCTCTCTCTGGCCCTAATGAAGTATGGCACCTGAACCACTGTAGTGCTTGGCCCTTCTCACTGTTGTTGTCCTGTGCCTTCAAGTCATTTCTGACTTACGGTGACCCTAAGATGAATTATTCACAGGGTTTTCTTGGCAAGGTTTATTCAGAACGGGGTTGCCCTTGCCTTCCTCTGAGGCAGAGAGAATGTGACTTGCCCAAGGTCAGCCAGTGGGTTTCTATGGTTGAGTAAGGATTTGAATCCTGGTCTCCAAGAGTCCAAATCCAACACTCAAACCACTTCATCGTGTCAGATCTCATCCACCTTATATATACCAAGTCTAATTCTTCACCTACACTGTAACATTCAAAATCCATTAGATATTCCTAAAACACTGGATTTAATTTCAATTTTAAAAAACTGCAGAAGAGCTTGAACAACCCTGGATAAAAGCAAACACCAATATTAATCTTGTTCTTTTTGTTGGCAATATCACAAGGGGCATTTGTTTAACTCACAAGCTCCTTCCTGAGCCAACTGTAAACGAATGTTACTTTTCATCACAAAATAGTCATTTAAAAGTTCATGCACAGGGTATGGTTTCTTGAACACAATATTAAGCATGTTTTTCCCCCTCTCTCTTTTTACCACTTAATCGCCAGACACCCCTTTTAACAAGGAGCAAGGTTAATGCCTTACACCAAACATTTGTGTCACGTTGATCTTTGCAAGAGTTGTCACTACCATGTGATACACAGGACTATGCTCTTGGCCAGCTTTTGAGGGTGACATATCAGCCACCATATATATATATATATATATATATAAAGAAAGAGAGAGAAAGAAAATATATTTATTTATGTATTGAAGAATATATATATATATATATATATACACACACACACACATACATTCTGTTTATTAATAGCTTCAATAAATAAATCAAATGCATACATTTCTAGAAATGGCAGGAGGAATGGTCCATTTGCCAAACAAGTTATTCCTTATGGGATGCCTGTATTTCTCCCATCTAATGAACAGATCTCAGGCAAATTTTGATAAGAAGCTTTGAAAACCAGCTGGAATAAAACCATTCAGCATTTCAGCTGTGCTTAGAGGAAAAATATTTAGGACACAAAACAGAAAAAGTCATTGCCACCCTTCTGAGCAGTCCTTACCTGTTTCTCTTAACAATGTCAAAACTGTGAGGCCGATATGCCTGAATCCGAGTGTTTATCTTGATCTCCAGCATCTTGATCTCCACCAGGAAAACAAATTAATGCCATTTACAATTAGAGGACATTTGTAGATGCTGCTGCTGCTATTTTCTCCTCATTTGAACTTCCACAGGCATGGAGAGGGAACCACATAAAACTGTAGAATAAAAGAGAAATGTTTGGCTGCTTTTCTCCACACTCAAACAAGCATTTAGAAAGGGAAATGTTTAAACACTTTTTTTCCTCTTTCATTTCATCTCAAGATCATAACACATATTTTTCCACAAAACTCAATTACATAGCCCAGTGATTTACCAGCAAAGCTAGTCAAAAGATATTATCTAGTGCCAGTTAATGCATGTAACTAGCCACAAGACAAAATAAATCCTTGGGAAATTACTGAAAACAATCAAACAAAATGTTGCAAAAAGAAATCTCAATAGTATAGGACTAATCATGAGGAATTGTCCATGATTCACCAGAGTCAAGGGTAATTTCAGGTCCGGATCCCCAATTAGTCTAGCTACTTTTCCTAATTTAGTTTTCAAGGAGAAATTTAAGAGATATCTTTTTATACACTGAGTTATATCAAATGGGTGAAACCTGGTTTGATGGAAAGGGATCTAGGAGTCTTAGTGGATCACAGGGTGAACATGAGTCAGCAATGTGATGCAGCAGCAAAGAAAGCCAATGCAATTCTAGGCTGCATCAATAGGAGTATAGTACTTAGATCAAAGGAAATAATATTGACACTCCATTCTGCTTTGGTCAGACCTCTCCTGGAATACGGTGTCCCATTCTGAGCACCACGTCGACAAGCTGGAACATGTCCGGAAGGGGGTGACCAAAATGGTGAAAGATTTGCAAACCATGCCCTATGAGGAGCAGATTAGGGAGCTGGGTATGTTTAGCCTGATGAAAAGAAGGTTAAGGATAGCCATGTTTAAATATTTGAAGGGCTGTCATATTGAGGAGGGAGCAAGCTTGTTTTCTGGTGCTCCAGAGATTAAGACATGGAGCAATGGATTCAAACTACAGAAAAGAGATTCCACCTAAACCCAGGAAGAACTTCTTGACCATGAGAAGTGTCTGACAGTGGAATACACTATCTTCGAGTGTGGTGGTCTCCTTCTTTACAGGATCATAGTCTAAACTGCTGGACTGAGAAATGGCTCATCACACTATTGGGGAATGCGAGTAAATGTGCATGTGAGTTGTGCAGGACTAGTAGTTGCTCACCTTCTGCTTGTGAATACTAATTGCTCTGTTCTCAAATACTTCATAGATTTGAATCCTGGCCTCCCAGAGTCCTAGTCCAACACCCAAATCACTACACCATGCTATGGCCAGCCATAGATATACTTGCCCTAATTCTTCACTGGTGCAGTAAAATTCAAGATCTATTAGATGTTCCTTAACAACTGGATTTAATTTCTATTAAAAAAAAAACAAAAAACAAAGAGCAGAACAGCCCTAGATAAAAGCAAATTCAATCTTAATCTTGCATAGTATCCACTAGTAATCTGTCCTCCAAGCATGGGAGTATTTTGCCCCAACCTCTCTTATTTTGGCATGAGCCATCTCTTCTGCTTGGATCACAGGCCAGCACTGGCAATGCCCCATAATGTCCTGAATACAATATCCTAAATGTATGGATCATGCGTTTACTGACAACATGGTGGCACAGCAAGACTGCAAACTCCAGGCCTGCCATTAGGCAGCTACTGAGGGGGATGTGAAGGTAATACCAGTGTGTTGGATGATAGACACCACACAATCCTCCCATTGCTCTATAACAGTGATGTCCAAACTTTGGCCCTCCAGGTGTTTTGGATTTGGATTTAGCTCTGAGACTGCTAGCTCCACCCCCTAGTGACTCACAGGTGTGACTCACAGGTGTGACTCACAGGTGTGACTCACAGGTGTGACTCACAGGTGTGACTCCATCCAGCAACAACACACTGCCCCAAGACAGAAAAAAGTACTGCAGTCAGTAAAACAACAGGACTGGCAACAAAAATAGCAGTTTTAAAGGAATTGCTCCCCATCATTGAGGTTATTATTTAAGGCCAAGGAGAAACATCAGAGACCGCCTTAGAACATCCTTCCTATGTGCTAGACTACAACTGCTCTCCCTCTCTGTTCATATGTTCAATGGCCATTGGCTAGAAATGATGGAAGTTATATTCCAGCACAGATGGAGAACAGTGTGTTAGGAAAGACTGGAGAACAGCAAAAAACCAGCCTTCCAACGCAACCCACCAGTGGCTCATCGAATGTGTTGAGGTCATTCTAATATGCAGCCAGAAACATTTGGTGAAGTAAGAAAATAAAATGTGCAGTAGGAAATAGCATTTTGGCAGTTGGCATAATGGTCTTTAATGGGGAATGCGATAATTTATTTAAACAAATGAGAAAAAGATAAAGATAAAAAAATTAAAATGCTTACTGTTACCGTTCAGTCTTCATGACCTCCTACAGTGGGCCCTTGGTATCTGCTGAAAGTAATTCCTTGATACTAACACCCTGGGTCCTTGTCCAGTAAGAAATAAAACTCAGAATAAAGCCTGGGGTCTTCCACTACACAGATGTCATGGAGTTCAGGGCCAAGAGGAAGGTAAAGGGAGATCAGATGCAGGAGATGAAGCCCCAAGTCAAGAGATAAACTGGAAAGAGGTCAGCAGCCTGTCCTGGGGTCCAAATCTTCCCAGATGCCAACCAAAGTAAAGAAGAGCATGAGATATAGCATGATAGTTATCTTTAAATATCTGAAGGCATGTCATATGGAAGATGAAGCGTGCTTGTTTTCCACTTCTCCGGAGACTGGAACATGAACCCAGACTGTCAAATTGCAAGAAAAAGAGATTCCACCTCAGCATTGAGAAGAACTTCTTTACTGTAAGAACAGTTTGTCAGTGGAGTAGATTGCCTCAATGGACTTTCCATCTTTGGAAGTCTTTAATGGGGACCTTTCAGGAGCTCTTTAGTTGCAAGCTAAAGAGGTAGAACTAGAGAGCCCTTGCAGGTCCTTCCAATTCTAAGATGATTCTAGGATATGGGCTTTGCAATGTGGATATGATAGCCTGGGCATAGGACAATATCACACTACGGTCTTATAACACTCTTTATTCCCCTTTAACTGCTATGGCTGCGTCCTGTGGAATCCTGGGATTTGCCATTTATGGAGGGGCATTTAGAATTCTCAGTCAAAGAGATCTCTTAGACCTCACTAAACTACAAATGGATTCTGCAGGAGGCCTCCATAGCAGGTAAAGTGGAATAATAATATGATAACAGTGTAGTGCAATATTGTCCTTAGCCATGAGTATGAAGGGATAGGGCTGACACAGGGAATGGATTCAGCTTGGACTGCTGCAAATAAATAATAAAGGGTCTTCTGAGCTCTAAGAACCAGAGGAAGCTTGGAGACAAGGAAGAAAAGGAGTATGGAGGACAGTTCACAGTTGTCTGTCCTCCAAAGCTTAGGCACTCAAAATATCACCCCCTCCAAAGAAAAACAAAGGAAATGAATTAAAATGAAATGAAAAAAAATAGAGGAAATAAGAAGACAATGAATTGCATAAAATCTGCATGTGCTCATGGATACGCATGTGTGCAAATGGGAAAATCATTTTTCTAACAGAAATGAAGCACATTTGACCATAGTAGAGAAGACTATGACCAAGTGACCTGCGTGCCTGGCAGAGTCAGGCTGTTCAGGTGTTCACTCTTGATGGGCAGCCTCAAGATCCCTGATCTCCCTTCTTAGACTTCTTTATCTTTAAACCAGACTTGGACTGAAGAGCTCTTCAGGTGTTTTCAAAAAGAGGATTGACCTCTGACAGCCCTTTGAATAAGACGACTATAAAGTAGTACACTATTGGGGCAAGAGATCGGGGCAGGCTGGAAGGTGACTCTTACAGGTCCTACTGGGACCCCTTTTGATGTCTTTTTGAAGGACTTAATGTAACATCTCCAGAGATGATCCAGTACATTTCTGGCTCAATGAAATGTGTTCATATGGGGCTCCTTTGAGGATTTTTTTTCCAATTCTGCTAAAAAAAACATTTAACTTTCTTACAGGATCATTTCAAAATCTGTTGCATTGATAAAAGTTCTCTTAACAAGTTTAACTTGAGAACCTGGGTGCTGTAGAACATATTTGTTTATTCTTGTAACTGTGTGAATTGTGGGTAAGAAGATGATGGAAGTTGCTCAACCAGAAGTGGCTAAATCCAATGTTAGTCTGACTAGAGTAAACCTGTTGAAATAAACAGGAATTCAGTAACCACATACAGTGGATCTAATTTAGTTAGGCTCAACATTGGACTTGGCCTGTGATGGGAAATGGTCATAGAATTTACATGATCAATCTGTATTAGTTTGTTTTGCAAAATTACAGATGCCATTAAAAAAGGTCTTTATCACTAGCAATAAACTGGTAACCAGTAACAAAATATCTTTGGTTCTAGATTAGGGATCAGATGCTCATCTGGTCCACATTTATATGTGATGTAAGGGTTCTGTCTGGAGACCTAAGACTTCTGGAAAAAAAGTTGTGGATTTATTCCAAATCATTAAAAAAAATACAGCTGCCCTTCTTATCCACAGATTTTTTTTAATCCACAGATTCAAGTATCCATGGTTTGAAAATATTAAAAAATATATTATAAATTCCAAATAGCAAACCTTGATTTTCCATTTTATATAAGGGACACCATTTTGCTCTGCCATTATGTTTAATGGGACTTGAGCATCCATGCATTTTGGTATCCACGGGGGGTCCTGGAACCAAACCCCAGCAAATAACAAGGTCCCACTGTATATCCAAGATTCTGTACTGCAAAGCATAGAGTAAAAGGCCCACAAGCAGAATTACACTTGTCTCTCTTCCCAACTTCCATCCTGGACATCCATGGCCATTCAGTTCCTGATGGAGAATGAGAGAGGAGCATCTGGCTATGTATCAATATGCAGACTAGCAGCATCATGCATCCATATCAGCAGAGATCCACCTGGGAATACAGCACATAATGTAATCATTTTGCACCTTATGGGGACATAGCCAATCTCCACTGCCCTCCACCAGTCAATAAAGGGCCATCACCATGATACAGTGAATCTGGAAGGAAGTTATTATGGAGAGAGGAAGAAAATACTAATGTCTGCAATGGCCAAAAAAAAAAAAAAAAAGGACATAAGAAAGCCTACTTTAGACTTACAGTTGTGTATGTCATTAAAAGGATGCCTACCTATAAATATGAATATTTCAACAAAGTCATTTCACATCAGCATTCAAGACATTATATGATTATATCATTTATCCCACCAGGAAAGAAAATGACAAGCCTACTGGAATTCAGCATGTTTACATTCTCTGGTTTTCTGCAGGCCAAATTCCAAGTGATTTTCCCTCTTTCTTTCCCGAACGCTCCAGTGAAAAATGCTCATCTAGATTTAGACATCCGACTGGCCTAAGTCTTCTCGGTGAGGAACGTTGTCAAAAGCTCTGCAGCAAAGATCATTTATACATCTGACAACCTTTCAACCTCCAAAGAATAGGGGAAAGGAAGTCGCACTTGTCTCTGAAGAGCTCTTTGGTGGAGCTAGCAGAATTATGAGCAGCAGGAGAAATACCGGTAATTAAGACAATAATATATCTATATCTTGCCTGTGACAGAATGACGCTTCGAGTTAGCTTTAGGCAAAGTGTTGGATAAGGGAATGAATAAAGCACCACCGTGCAGTGGAAAAAAGACAAACTAGCTCTGGAAGAGAGCAAAGAGGACAGACATGTTTTTCTTAAGGGGAAGATCAGCTCAAGAAAGAAGAGGAATGTGCAAATCTACACATACACACACAGATCCCGGTTAAAGCTTCATGTGAATGGTGATACACTATAAATCAAAGGAGGATAAAATATGCCCCTCCAAATATAACCCGACTACAGTTCCCAGCACTCTTCATCATTGACTATACTATCTAGGGCTAACAAAAACAATAGTCCAGCAACATCTGGTGTAGGGATCTAACTCTTCTCAAAGAAAGCAATAAATATTTTAGCAGTTTTCTTCCCACTGGGAGAAAGTCTTTGAAAATGATATATTTTTTAAAAAAATCATTTGTAGTTTGGGACTTATTCTGCAAAAAAATCATGAAAGCTGTTTTGGTAAAGACTTACTGGGAATTATTCTACATGGAATTCATCTGTGTAGGGTTTTGGAGTTTTGTTTTGGTTTGTTGGAGAAAATAGATTTTTCTGCTCAGGGAACAGCATTTTCTGCAAAGAAAATAGAATTTTGCTTGTGTGCATGCAGATACACACACACACACACACACGTGCAAATTTTGTACAGAATAAATTCTAAACTCCAAAAATTCTTTTCCATCCAGGATTCTCCTCATCTGTGTTTCCTGTGGCCAAATAAACTTGTTATTCTACCATTTTAATATTTTCAAACATTCTTTCCATTCCTAATTTGGAATGGAAATTTGACAACTTCTGATAGAAATTATCACCCTACAAGCATATGATTCTTGATTTTTATTTATTACATTCTCTTCCTTTCTGTTAAAAAAAAAAAGAGTACTCAGGCAGTTCACACATATCACTAAATTTCAACAAAAGACAATTGAAATCATCAGCACTAAAGACGAAAAGAATTTCTAAACCAAAATTCAACAGGTGTATCTTGCTGAATACAGCAAGAGTGGAAAGTGAGCACAACTCTGATGGAACCGCCTTCAATAATTTAGCAGTGGACATAGTGATACAGAATAAAAGAACAGATCCCTGCTCCAGTAGTTTACCTTTCAAATTCAGTGGAGGAAAACAAGAGAACATAAGGAGCCCATAACAATTTGGATGGTTGGAGATTTTCAATTGGATATAGTACATCTTGTTTATTCTTGTTCTCTCCTTGCTGGCACGGTTGTGAAGTGGGCATCATATAATTAAAGAATGGATCTATCATATATACTTTTCAAAAATTGTATTTTATTTTCAAGTATCAAAAGAGAATGGCAGCACAGTACATAGATCATTCCCATTTTAATTGCTTTGTTGTTTTCTTGGTTACGATTTGTTCCTGAAAGGAAATATGCTTTCATTTTGATTTCCAGATTTAGGTGTTCAGAAAGTTCAGTATTCTGTTACTTGGAAAGTATCCATACAAAAATGGGTGAAAAGAAAGTGTTTTCTTTGGTCACAATGAAAACAAACGTTTACCAATCGGTTTTTTTTTTCTTTTTAATCTTCTTCCGTTTTCCCTTTGCAGCGTTTAATTTGTACATTTGTGTCGCCATTAGGACTATGCACTAGATAACCAGCTGTCAATGCTTAGCCCTTCCAAACTTTTGCATTAATATGATGTTTCCAATCCAGCTGTGCTGATTATTGTTGATGGCTGATGGTTTTAACATTAGTGTAACAGCGATTGGATCGGGATATCTCTGAGATGATGGATGGAAACAGAGGGTAGGCAGAGAGAGATTAGCTTACTGCTTTAGGTGCAAAGAGATCCTTTATCTCAAGTTTCAAGAAGAAATGTGGATTTCTTGTGGAAAAAAAGAAACACTTTAGATTCAATGGTTTTGTTTACCCGGATATACACATGCTTTGGGGTGGGGTGGGGATCCATTTTTCCTGGGAACCTGACCTAGTATTTCTGAAAGATCATTGATCTCTCCAAAACATGGGTATCTGCACACATGAGATACAATATATGAGGACCCTAAAATACAGTGCACAGTATGCTGGGGTGCTTAACACCAACCAAAGGTGATTTGGACCATATTGACAAGACAAAAGTAGCAGCTAGCACTTTCTGATGTTTCTCGTAAGGTATAAGCTGGTTCAGTCTCATATCACCCTCCAGAAAACAGCTTACTGTCTATAATAGCTTTGAGATGGAAGAACCAGCTGGTTGGCGTCTTTTGGCTCCACAGTGCCCTAAAGTAATAGGATAGAAACTTGGAACAATCCGCCCAGAAGGAATCGGGGGACCTGAGAAGTCTGGAGGGACCCAATTAGTCATATGCAAGACGGTTTTTGCCCTAGTCTTGGTTCCTCTGTCTGAACAATTTGTCTGTGGAAGCACATGCTAGACAGACTTTTGCCTTGCCTCCTGAGATCTAGAAACTCTAGGTAGGGCTGCTCCCATTTCTTGCGTTTTTTGAGAGAAACAACAGTAACATACATTCTATTTGCTGCACAAACCTTAGGACAGAATAAGTCTTTTTGCTCCAGTCCCTCAAGTACAACAGAGAGACAAATCTCAGCCACTTATGCTTAAAAGACTTACTGAACATCTTCCTACATTTTGATGTTCTAGTTGGTCTCCATGAGCTGTAGAAACAATGACTGTTTTACTTTAGGTTGCTTTTTCTACAATTTTAACCATAAAAGATGGCATCTGAGTCCCCTAATGATCTTTAGAGAACAACTAGGTAGACCCAAGGCTCTTTTCATTCCTCCTAAAAATTGGACTAAAATATAATCACGCAACCCCATATAAGAAGAATGGTTATCTTAGCAAGGGATGGAGGAAAGGGGTTTTGGAAGACAGCTTAAAAGAGGGATGGGATAAAACTAATAAGCAGTTTAAAATTAAACCCAAGAAAACTGCTCAGACGTGTTAACCTCAAACTTAAAAAAAAAAAAAGTCTGAAAATTCACCCTTGTTTCAAAGTTAGTTTATCATAAATCTGGCCTATGACACATAATAACTAGCAACGTTTTGAAGGTTATTTGATAGCAAGTTCAACAGTGTAGGTGACTGTCGGTGTGAGCAGCATGATAATGACTCCCCGGGGAAATCAGAGTGGAGGAAACAGGCCGGGTGAAACATCCATAGGCTTGTATTTTAATGGGGAAGGGGGAAACATATTCAAAAGTGGACTGTTTATCTCAAGAGAGCATCAAATAATACAAAATCACCCCAATCAAATATATAAAGCACATCTGATAGATAAAGCACAGTAGAGAAATGTTTGCTACAAAAGGATAGAAAGGATAAACATGGGGAGGATGAAGAATGATGACTGGGCCTTATTCTATATACGTGTGCTACTGAATGAGTATATGGCATGAGTGCCATTGAAATGAATGGGGAAGGGCATGGGGAAAGCCCCACCAAGCTTTTCTCTGAAGATGCCAGATGCCACAGATGCAGGCGAAACGTCAGAAAGGAACTCTTCCAGAACATGGCCACATAGCCCGATTTCTCACCAAGCCGTTGTTCACTTCCTTTCAGTAGTTCTAACAACAACAACAACAACATATTTATATTTCCCACATCTCCGTGTGGATTGAGGTGGGATTACAACCAAATAAAATACAAACAGACCATACGACGAAAAATAAATCTTATCTTTCAGTAGTTCTAGCTGTCCCGTTATGATTGAAGCATCCTCCCCATTCTACTTTTGCTTGTTATTGTTGTGTGCCTTCAAACCATTGTTGACTTATGGCCACCCCTATCATGGAGTTTTCTTGGCAGGTTTCTTCAGGGGGCGGGGGGGGTTGCCATTGCCATCCTCTGAGGCTGAGAGAGTGTGACTTGCCCATGGTCACCCAGTGGGTTTCCATGGCCCATCCAGGAATTGTTCCCTGATCTCCAGAGTTATAGTTTTTAGTTAGTTTGTGTGTGTGTGTGTGTTGTGATTGTTTGTTTTTTGGCTATGTTGCCATGTTCCAGAAGAGTTTAATCCTGATGTTTCGCCAGCATCTGTGGCTGGCATCTTCAGAGATGCCACCACAGATGCTAGTGAAATGACAGGAATAAACTCTTCTAGACCATGGCCACATTGCCCGAAAAAACCACAAAAAACTATGGATGCGGGCTATGGAAGCCTTCGACTTCACATTATTCACTTTACAGTTACATTACACTGTAATGTAATTGTAATTAAACTAAGGATAACTTCACTCCTTTTACCGTACTTTCAATTCTTGTATAGTTATAAGGTTGTGGCCTCAATAAATGGTGGAAGAGAATTATCCCATTTTTCAAATGCTGCCAGTTCGTATCCTCTTGTGGGCGTTCAAGTGACGACAGAAATGGACAAGGAAAGTGTGTGTGTTTTCTACAACAGTTTGTAGTTTTCTGTTATATGTCAAGTTTTTAGTCATTTAAACAGTAACTACGTTATTTCCGAAAAATAGAAAAGTGAAGGGGGGGAACCAATGAAAATGTAATTATAATGGAAACAAGCAACTTGTTTGGGAGGGGGGGTCAGAACTCTAACAACTTACTTCTAATGTTAATTTTAAAATATATTATTGCGAGGAGTAATTACTAATTACTAATGTACCTAAGTTCTAATTCCTTGCACTACTGATTACTAATAGTATAACTAATTACGAATTATTTTTACAGTTAGCTTTAAAATTTACTTTTTGTGGGGGAAGCGGTACCTTGGTTCTATCAGGGAACAATGAATGTACATTTTGCAAAACCGGAGCGGCAACCGTTACGTATTTTAATCTAGTTTGGCTTTCCCTTTCCCACTCACCCTCTTTTCACCACCAGCCTACTCTGCTTGGCACAATTAATGGAGTTCTTTAGGTGTGACAAATAAAAAATTGCCGCCATTCACAATTTCATTTTAAAAGCATGCCAGCAGTAATTGATTAATACTTAGCATAGGAACTAATTTCTGAGCCCACGTGTGGGACAGGTATTTATTTCTTCTTCTTCTTTTTCCCCAAGATGTTGATGTAATAAATACAAGACTTTTCAGAGGCAAACAAGGCACTCGGCTTCCAGATACAAAAGTACTTGAATCATCAGCAATGCCGAACTTAGCAACATCCGTGTAAATGGGAGGCTGGGTCAAAATCAATGCAAAATGAAAAACCAACGGAATCCGTGTGAAACTTCTAAGCAACTTACATTGGAAAATGTATAAATGGAGATCAGCAGTGATGGATTAACCAGCATGCTAAGTAGGCTGCAGTCAAATTCCCAAGGCAAATGTAGGTCTTGCAATGGAAGAGCCTCCTGGGAGGTTCTTATGAAAAATGTGCCCATCGTGTTCCCTAGACAGAAGTCCCCTGATGTTTAGAAAATGGTGGCTGTCCCATAGGCACAACACCAAGTGTTATTTTCATAGATGCTCTTGGGAGTTTAGAATACCAGAAGCCACAACTAGAGAGAAAAGATTTAGGAATTCAGAAAGTTCGCTATTTTGTCACACAAAAGGGTGCATCTATACCATTAGTTCCCAAACTTTGGTCCTCCAGGTGTTTTTGGACTTCAGTGCCCAGCGTTCTTGACTGTTGCTCAAGCTGGCTAGGGCTTCTGGGAGCTGATGTCCAAAACACCTGGAGGACCAAAGTTTGACAACCGTTGATCTACACTGTAGAGAGATAATGAAGTTTGACACCACTTTCAGTGCTGCATCTCCAGTGGTATCTTGGGGTTTGTAGTTTTACAAGGTCTTTAGCCTTCTCTGCCAAAGAGTGCTGGTGGTGGTGGCTCCCAAAAATGTAAATCCCAGCATTCTGTAGGATTAAAATGGTGTCAAACTGCATTATTTCTAAGTGCAGATGCAATCAGCAATGCAGATGCACTGGGATGACAGAGGACTGTCCCTGTCAAATTGAGTCAGTTGCCACATATGCCATCTCACAAGCTACAGCTACCTGGCCATATTCCTGGTTGTAAAGTCAGGCTAGTAGTCCTCTAGTCAGAGGAAAGTCCTCTGTTTGAAGACCGATCCAATCTGAATCTCTTTTTAATAAATGAAAATTCATTTGCAAAGATTTTTCCTTGGAGTGCAAGTCTTTTTGCTACAACCAGAATGCTTACTTTGTTCCAATACAAGTGATTCGATCAGTTTGCTTCACTCACTACCCCTCCTTTGGGCATTGTGGAGTCACAGCTTTAATATTATTGCTTACCCAAAGCTCATAGATATTTTGAGTACTTTTTTTATTATTACAAGCTGATAAGGAAATGTGCTCAGTCATTTTATTTTATTTTATTTTTTATTTTTGAGCTGGGGGACGATCATGTTAAAGTATGCAGCTAAATTTTTATTGTGGAAGAATTTAGCTGTAGAGAAGCCATCCCTGCCAAGTAGATTAGCACCTTCCTTTTAACACAGTTACATTTTCCTGTCGCACTTGTCATTTCCTAATGTATTTTGGTCATTAAAAGCAAAAAAGAAGAGGAACCTTCACTGTTGCAATGAGGGAAAATGGAAGGGAGGCAGAGATTGTTCAGGCACCTTCAGCTATTTTGCTGTTTCTAAATCCGCCTCTTTTCAATGCATCTTTTTTTGCCCCCTTTTTATAACTTCTGTGCCTCAATAGTGAAAAGTTCAGAAATGTTCTTCCTTTCTTCCTGCGGTAACTGTTCACAATATTATGACGGCATTTTCATAAATCTGCTGAAATGGATTTTATTGACAACCTCATAAATCACAATTCTTCAAGTGCTGAGATTCCTTACTGACACATTGCAACACATTAAAACCTTCTAGGTTATCCACATAGGGATTATGCTACATAAAAATAAGCATGGGGAAATAGTGTGGTTTATTTTCCTTACAAAGTTAAATAAATAAGGAGAATATATATGTACAGCGCCCCCTTGACTTATGCGGGGGATCCATTCAAGACCCCGCTGCATAAGGCAAGTTCCACCTATGCTCGAGCCCCATTGAAAATAATGGGGCTTGTGCATGCGGCACACTGGGATGCATGCACCGTGGGCATGCACACCATACAGGAAATGGTGCAGGGCTTTCAGCATAAGCTGAAAGCTGCGTAAAAGGTGCCCACGTATGACACGGGCATACTGTATTTTAAAGGGCACTTTTATATGTTTTCAATTGTAGTGTTTTAATTGGTAACCTGTTTTATGTCCCAGTATTTGGGAGTGGGGGGAGTGGGATATAAATAAATAATTATAACAACAACAACAACAAAACACAGATATTCAGACTACGTGTGTGTGTGTGTGTGTGTGTGTGTATAGATAGATATATACATACATACATACATACATACACACACACATGTGCAGATAGATAGATAGATAGATAGAGAGAGAGAGAGAGAGAGAGAGACATACACAGATGCACACATATGCACACATGCACACATATATCCAGGCTAATACTCTGATAAAAAGTGAGCAGTAACAAAAGAGTAACAATTTTTTGTTGAAAATAAAGCATTCCTATAAAGAACAGAAAATAGAAACCTCTTCTTTTCAGGCTCCCGTTGGAAGTTTGGACATTGTTATTTCATACTTTTAAGTAGCAAGGGATGTATATTCTTAGATTAGTTGCGTTCAACCTCCCCACTGCTGCTACGGTGAAATGCACATAAATCTTGGCTGGTTGTTTCCCTATCTAATGTGGGGCTTCTGGCCTGGCATTTATCAGAGGGATCCTCCACTATCCAATGAGTCGGTCTATCCGAGGCGTCTCCTCTGTGTGGTCTTTAAGAACCGTCCTTATCTGCCTCCTGTTTATTATTGTGCTCGGTTTAAAGGGAATATGCCAAGTTATCCCTGGACTCCAATCTTTAGGCCTGTTGTCAGGACAAATTAATTTCTGTGGAAACCCACTGTGACTTCGATACCATCTAGGAAATGCAGGATTAATGGAGTCCCTGTACAGCAAACTGTGTGTGGCAGTGGCTGCTGGCGGGATGAGAAAGGGGGGGTCGGAGAAGCATTGTGAGAATAGCAGAGAGGGTGGCACCAAACAAACGAATCTGCCAAGATGTTTGCAGAGGGCCGGCTGTGGGGGGTTCTGTTTGTTTTTTAAAAAAAGAAACTACAGATGCTAATATTTGAGCCAGCTGGCATTGCCCTCACATCCCAGGAAATCTTGCCTACTCCTGGTTGCTCTGTTATGGAAAGAATACAGTAAGAGATTTGCACCGTATCTACATCATCACTGGTAAACCTGGGTAGCCACACATGACCAGAGTGCGCCGTTTATATCTGATCGACTTTGGTTTGGTTCCAGGACAGCCCTTGCCCATGGATACCAAAATCCATGGATGCTCAAATCCCATTATACAAAACTGATAGTAAAATGGTGTCACTTATACAACGGGCCCTTGGTATCCACTGGGATTTGGCTCCAGGACCTCACATGGATACCAAAATCTATGGATGCTCAAGTCCCATTAAATATAACGGCAGAGTAAAACAGTGTCCCTGGTAGAAAATGGCAAAAACATCTGGACATCTTCATAAAGAGGTTGGACAGCTACCTGCTGGAGATACTCTAACAGGAATTTCTGCACTTAGTGGTGGGTTGACTCAATGGCCTATCGGGTCCCTTCTAAATCTATGGCTGCATCCACACTGGAGAAATAACCCGGTTTGGCACCGGTTTAATGACCTTGGCTCAAGGCTATGGGATTCTGGGAGTTGGAGTTTGTTGTGGGGCCCAGAGCGGAGCTCCGCTCCGCTCTGGGCCCACAACAAACTCCAACTCCCAGAATCCCATAGCCTTGAGCCAAGGTCATTAAACCGGTGCCAAACCGGGTTATTTCTCCAGTGTGGATGCAGCCTATGATTGTATGACATGCACATCACAACACCAAAAAATCGTCATAGATTCATGGGTATGAATCTATCATCCAGAGCTTTTATTTTTGCACAAGGAAAATTCACTCCACATATGTGCCTATGAGTAGTGTGTATGGGCAGGGGGAAGACAAATCAGCTAACTTCAAAATATTATTTTTGGGGACTTCACTTCCCAGAATGCTTCAGTCAGCATGGCCACTACATCTGGGGGAGGGGGGCATTGCAATCCCCCAGAAGTAATTTTTCCAAGCTCTGCTAGAAAGTGGCAATAAACATGATGGATGGAACAGTCTATTTCCAGTCCGTATTAACCTGGATACATGTTCATTCGTAATTGGTGTATCCCAAGTTTGCATGAATCTTCTTTCTTTTTAAAAATCCACATATAATTAATATTTAAATGCATATTTTGAACTTATTTTCTTGGAAAATATGCATTACCAAATGAATTTTGATCTCAATGTATTTATCTCAGGATTATTTTATCCTAAAATAGCCAATATATCCTCGATTAAGAACAGCATCGCAAAATATGGAGAAGTGCAAAATCCAAGGATAACTATGACTAAAGCAGCTGTTCTCAAAGTGCTCACTTCTAAGGATATTTTTAGCCTAAAATACATTTTTATGTGAATTTTGGAACTTGTGCCCAGAACTGCATTTGGAGAAGAGCCTTGCTAATAAGCATTGGGAGTTCTTCTCTCAATCAATAGGCCAATCTTCAATGACATGTTTGGAGTTGTTAAGTAGTCTCCTAAAATCTCTATGTTGAAACATCTGTCCCCACTCCCATTTATTTTAAATTGTTTTTATTGTATTTCTTAATGACGAAAAGCTCTCCAAGTGATGAACAATAAAACAGTTTTAAAACCACAACTCCAGTGAAAACATCAATCTATAAGCAGCACCATGAAATGAAAGGAGCCCGTGATAGATCAGATACTAAAACATTTTGCGTCTTGTCAACAGCCTTAAACAACAGGGAGGTACAAAATATCATAGCACTAAAAGTATAACACCCAGTGTGGAATGCCAAGGTAAGATTTGATCAATATTAAACTCATTCACAAAATGGATTCTATAGGCTCTGGGAAGGCAAGAAGAAATTTTCCCTATAAGAGAACAGAGTAGGTGCCAGGTAAGCATCCGTGGGGAGGGTTTTCCACAACTATCAGGGAAGCACTGCTTGAAAGTTCCTCTTCCTCACAGTTAGAGTTTTCCCTACTTTAGAGATCTTTAATTCAGTGGAATATCTGAATATCGAATTCAGTAAAATGCTGATCAGATATTTTGGGTTTCCAGCTCCGGCTCCAGGGTCAATGAGAAGGGTTTGGAGCAGCTGAAGTCTAAGAGTGGGTCTACATTTGCCAAAATACTCCAGGGTGTCCCCAGAGTATTCTGTCCCTGAATTCCCCCCAAATTCTCCCCTTATCTTCTCTCTTTTGCTGCAGGTTTTCAGCTCTCATAGTGAATGACAGGTAGGTAGATACCTTCCCACATGGTCCCTGTCCATCACCTGGTGCCACTGCTAAGGTCAAAACCAGGTGCCCAAGGTGCTATCACTGCTGTGTGCTTTATGTGTACTGTGTAAATTTGCAACACTATACAAATAAAGCATTATTATTATTATTATTATTATTATTATTATTAGCAACTCACAGCAGTGGCACCAGGCAGCTTGCAGGAACTGCGAGTAAAAAGGCAGTCGCCATCATTGCTGTGAAGAGAGTTGAAAACCCGCAACAAAAGATGGGTTATTTAAAAGCAGGTTAGAGGGAGGAAGCCTCAAAATGGGTGCAGCGGGCATCGTGAAAACAGGGGTTGTGGCCCTGCATCATGTAAACAGGATGCAGAGAGCCTGGGAGGAGTTTGGGGTAAATCACCTATGTAGACAAGGCCTAAAACATGTCAAGGGCCAAACATTGAGAACCACTGCTCAGAGTGAAGGTGTTAACAAAATCAATCAAAAGGAAGCCATTTTTCATAAAGAGATTCTTGGTTTTGTTGTACTAAATCACATTTCATTTTATCCAATAGCTTCTTCAAGACAGGACTTGTGTTTCTAAACAATTGCTGGAAAAATCTGGGACCGATGGCTAATGGAGAAGCGTAGTATTATTTCTACGTTAGTCTGTGTGCATGTAAATTGACATATGCATTTTTAAGGCAAATATATACCTCCTTTATTCCTCTTTTTTGTGAGGCATTTCTGCTTTTTGCTGATGACCACACTACTTGTTGCCTATGTTCCAAGCATAGTGTATCTTATCCAACAGTGGTGGCACAAGGGGTGCCATACATAGCCCCAGATCCTACATTGTGCTTGGATGGTGTAAATCTACATTTGTGTAGGTACATTGCAGTTGTACTATACCCCAATAGATTAGTCAATGTGCCTGCTTATTCTCCTGTTATGTAATGGGGAATTTACAGAGTGCCGTGCCTCATTCCTAGGGCCCAAGTTTAGACTACAACTTAGATAATTAAACAGAAGGACAAGTTGTCATGCCTAGTTCCTGGGACCCAGGTTCAAACTATGACACAAGCAGAGAAACAGAGAGACAGAAGAATGTGCCAGTGTTTGAGACAGATAGTGGCACTCTCCAGCAGCCACAGCATACAGTCATGGACTTAACAATACCAACCATTGCCAAATACAGCCAAGAAAGGGAGGAGCTGTGATGCTCAGAGTGTTTAAACAGTAAATGCTTATTAATCAGTCAACACTTGAGGAAGGCTGCAAACCCATAAATATTCCAGCAACTCCCTTCAGAGGTCATTGCTAACAACCAACTATTCTAGAGTCAGCAACATTTTCATCTCTCATTTTTCTGATGGACCTTGGACCCTGCATCATAAGCTGACACTCCCTTGGATGGATACCTTGGATTTACTGCTGTATTCTACTGACCAGGACTGTCTAGACTCTTCAGAACTGTATACACCTGGCTGGTAATTCCACTACATCACTGGGACTGCTTCTATCTTGTCTCTAATGGACTTTGCTTGTTACTTTGTCCCTGGCTGGCCTCCAAGACAAGACAAAGGGGCTTTTTTCTACAATTCCAGTGAAGAAAGTTGTGCACCATCCAAGTAGATGTGCACCATCCAAGAATTCCTACCAACTTCATGGTAGGAATCCAGATGGATAGTCTCAACCACCAATAGAATCAGAGGTTGAATAGTGAATCAATAGGTTGAAAGGTTCTCCTCTAGCCAGGACTAGGCTCATATGGTTTATTATGCTTGTGAATCTCCACAGACATAATTATTAAATTGATGCATCTTCTGCACAATGTCCAAAAAGTGCAACCGCATGTGTAGGGGAACCTCCACATGTGTATGACACCAGCAGGATTCAGGGCATACATCCAGACTGTGGCTGCTAGTGCTTGTAGTCTAGCCTTTTGCTGTTCCAGTTTGGTGGTTAATCCTCTGCCATCTCACTTTCAAAGCATTCTAGTTTCTCTCTCCTCCTCCCACTTTTTCCCTTTGTCCTCAGCTTACTTCAATTCTTGCATAATGAGTTCAAAATGCAAAAGCAGGTTTTGTCAGTTAACTCAGCAGTAGGAAAGGAGAGAAGGGAATGATCTTGCCCTTTCCAGTAGACTCAGGTAAAAGCAAACTGCCGCAGGTTTTTCTAGCTTCTTTTGCTATCTCGATCACATTCGGGTGTTACTTGGCCTCATGATTTTCTGGTTTTCAGCTGTGAACATAAAATAATACAGGGATCTCTTCCTTTCCCCCCACCTCTAGCTATTACGTTTGTACAAATCATGAGATATTTTATTTTGTCTGTTTAAAAAAATGTGTGGAACTTGAATTCCATATGTAATTGCAAACCCAATTATTCTCCAGAAGTATATGTGATTTGCTAAGGTGTAAACACAATGCCTCCTGCACACAGAGACATTGTTTGAAGCTTAAGTACCTATATATAATCATAATCATGCCTGTCATAATCATGGTAGAGAAATACTCTCCAAAGACCACTTGAATCCCCTTTTCTTCAGCGGGGCCTTGTGTTTTCTGTTGTGTGCAAAACAATATTCAAAGAGAAACACTCAAAACTCAAGAAACAACACTTTTGACACAAACCTCTGCAAGCTCACTCACAGATGTTCTTCTTCCAGATGATGTAATTGTGAGTTTGCTCTGCCAGTAGTACACTGGTTGAAAAGAAATATAAGGAGCAACATAACCTTAAAGACACCATCTATAGATCTGCAACTTCTGTTGTGTTTTATAGATCTCGAATGCTTTGGAAAAGGAATAGAGAAGTTCTGGCCACAGACTCAAGGAAGCCTGTGAGGTTTTCACACCCAGCTTCAAGTTTCTTCTGCTGATCTCCAATCAGTGATTGAAAATAACAGGATAAAGTTTAAATGCCCAATCCTCAATATCCCGCATAGAGCTGATTTGCATTTTGTAGGCATAATAACTATTGCATAGAACTGAGCTGTGTGCTGCAGTCATGAAAACAATTGCATGAAATTGAGTTTTGCATTTTCAGAACTGAGCTGTGAGCACCTCAAAAGTTATTGTATTGGCTTCCAAGTAAATCAGACATTGGTAAAAATCACTTTTAGAATTATAGTACCCAGAATGTCTCCGACAGCATGCATGTCCTCCAGTATTTTACATATGAAAACTGGAGCATGTGTGGCCAAGCAACATTGGAGTGTGGCTAAGATGGCAGAATTCTGCTAAGATGGCAGAATTTAAACACAAACTAGGAGATGTTGCAGCAGTTTGCTTTTGCCTGAGTCTGCAGGGAAGGGCAAGATTCCACCTCCTCCTTTCATCTCATCCCTGTTGAGCTAATTGGGTTTGAGGAAGTTATTTTAACACAATCCAGAAGAGGTTACAGCCATTTTACCTGAGCCTACTGAGAAGAATAAGATGTGGAACCATAGCTTCAGGACATTTATAAAGAGATCCTAGCAGACATGACCATCAACAATGAGCTGTCCTGGGATTCTGTCTATTAATACCAAGCCTAAATTATTTGTTTCACACAAAAAGGGGAGTACATTGTTTACTTCTTCCCAGGCAGTGCTTCACAGTAGCAAGAAGGGCTTTCTCTTCTCATCGGAAGAAGAAAAACACTGATACGACCTGTCTGGACACAATCTTTCTTATGGGGAAACAGGTTCTTGTTAAAAATATACTCATGTATAGAGGTGTCAAGAGCATTCAGGGAGAAGTGACTGCAAAGGACAACACTTTTTCTCAGAGTCTTGCAGGGAGAAACTTTCCAGCATCTCTGCTGTTGTCATAAAAAGAATCACCAAGGCAAAGCAGTACAAAAATATATAGTACTGAGCCCTGTTACAAATGATGGGTTATGAAGAGAAGCATAAGTGAGTTGACTGTATACATGCCTGGTGTAATGTTTGAAAAGAGACTGGGATATATATATATATATATATATATATGACACTAGCTATGGGAATCCATAGGATGGAGCCATGACAGTGTCAAACTGCATTAACTCTGCCATGGGGCAGCAACTATAGGAACATATCCATCTTCCTCACTATTCCTGACTGTATAAGATATGAATCCTAATTGTGGTTCAGCTATTGTACTGCTTTACATTGTATCATATTATTTTGTATTATTCTGCTCTAGGAGTGTTGTTTTTTATGAGAATTTTAATGCTGAAATTTGTATGTATGTCTGTATATATTTTCCCTGTTGTGATCCCGCCTCAATACGTAGAGAGATGCAGGAAATAGAAGTAATAAATAATTATTTATTACTATTATTGTTGTTGTTGTGCCTTAAAAACAAATACACTGTGCCTTAATGTAACTAAACCTTAAGGAAAAGCTATGCCTTGCCTCCGGCACCATATCTGTGCATATGAAATGCCTGCAAAGGGCCAGGAGAGCTTTTACGCAGTTCCAAATTTGACTGTTGTTTATGTACAGGCACTTGCCAGAAAAGCTTGTTGGCAGATGTAAAGGGGGTGCAGAGGGGTGAAAGGACAACCACCCCTGTTTTCCACAATCGGGTTGTATAGGCTGATCACAACGGGGGCTGTGAAAGGGCTTCCAAAGGTGGAGCCTCGGGGTCAAGAGGCACGGTCCATATGCTTGACCAGACCCACTCCTTGGCACTGGCGATTATGGAGCCACACATGGAGATTACTCCTTTTGCTAGCAGGGAGGCGGTTGGTTGGGCAGCTGCCAAAAGAATGCCAGATCATGTTAATGCCGCTTTGCCAGCAATAAAGAGAGGCCGGCTTTTATAGTCAAAAAGGGGGGAGGATTGGAATTTGGTGAGATGATCATACAGAAGCCTTGGAGACAGCAGACACAGTCAAACCCAAATCTCTAAAGGAGCTTAATTTTTGAAGAAAAACCCTTATACAAACCTAAAATGCCCTTGTCAGCCACTAAGTGTCTACAGTATTACAGGAATGTACTGTTGAGCATTTGGATGTGGTTTTTTTTTTTTTTACAAAAAAATAAGCTGAAAAGACAATTCAAATGTGCAGGAAGAGGACATGGTATAAATGTTCAATGTCACCTGTATCACCTTGGAAGGTAGCTAAGAAACAGCATGCTTGAAAATGTCCCAAGGTCAAAATCCCATTGCACTGTCAAAGGGAGAAAGTGTTTTATATGGCACCATGATATTAACATTTTCGGACATACCATTCCCCAACATACATACTGTGGTGCACTACATCCGGCAGATTTAGGGAGAGCAACCCAAGCTGAGGTTGGGGAGAGACTGAACCAGGCTTATGGGGTAGGGCCTGGAAAGTTACTTTTAAGAAGAATTAATGCACTGATATCTTGAAACCGTCATAGCAGAGCAGTGATAGAAAGATGCTCCAGGGTCCCAGAGCATTATGCCGCTTCTAGGGATGGTTTTATTCATTCTCCTTTTAACATTTCAAAACTCTTTTTCTTGAATATCTGAATACGTTCTTAGGCTGGCATTCTTCTTAGGGACACATATAAGGAGAGGTTTCCCTTACATCTGTGCATGTCTTTCTTTTTTACTTCTGCGCAGTGCAGGTTGGCATTCCCTTCCTCCCTCTGCAGTGCCCAAAACCCCCTCCAAAACATACCATACAGCCTCAGACGCCCCCACTTCATAGTCATTCTATGCCTCATGGGGAATGGGAAGGATCAGAGAAGCATCTGGCTATGTCCCCGTAGCCAGATGCAAAAAGATTACATCAGTGTTGAGAGCCCTGAGGACCTCGGCAGATCTCAGCACTGCAGCAGTCATTTCATGCTTGCCTATGGAGACATAGCTAGTCATATCTCTGATCCTGCCAGCTCCCATCAAGGCACATGATAGGTGCGTGGGCATTTCTTAAACCAAATATGTCCTAGTTCTTGGTAAGTCCTCTTGTGGTAAGGTTCCCAGGAGTCCTATTTTGTATGAAACATTTCTATGTAGGATCCTAAAGCTGGGCCCTGCATCAAGTTAAGACAGGGCACACCCAAATCCTGTATCTGAGATCCAGCTATGGTCCCACCAGACCAACACACTTGGTATTTACACATCAATCAGGTCTTATGCACCAAACGCCAGGGGTCCAACTACTAACATTGTGGCTGGCATGGTACTCCTCTTTCTCTGTCTGGCTGAGGCCAAGCAGCAGAGTAAAGTGTTCAGGGAATTAAAGTATTGTGGGATTTAATATGGGTTTGGGAATCCTTCAAGATTTGAAATCTCAAAAGCGCCCTGAGATCTCATGGGATGTCCTTCCCTTGTGAGACCTTGGGCAAGCTGTCCAAAAAACCTGACAAATGCTAACTTGTGGACATAACATAGTTATAAAACCTGATTAATCCTAGCCACAGTATCGATTCTGAACAGAGCCTTAAAGAAGTCAAAGGCTGGCATCATAATCAGCAGTTCCAAGATCATAAGATGGACGTACAGTCTTGTAACTGCTGGGGATTCACGTTTATGGTGGTAAATGACCCAAATGTGATACCTCATATCCTACCTTTGCACCTTGGCAACACCCCAACCAAAGATTTCCAAGGTCCTGGAGACTGGAGTGGCATCTGGAGCACTCTCCCGATCATAGGGCACATTGAGAACAGGTAAATGGAGAGACCCTCAAGGTCCTACCAAAACTACTTGTCCCAAGGTGTCTTGCAACCAGGAGAGCACTATAGACACCACTCCCCAGTGTCCTGGTCTCCAGCGCCTTGGAAATGCTTCAGTCAGGATGCTGTAAAGGTATGTTTTTTGGGGTGGGGCACATAGTTACACTGATAAACGATATTGGCCATCGTATTTCATAAACATTTCCAAGCACCACCACCACCTTTTTTCTTCTTCTTTTGAACAAGTCTTCCCCTTGGAGGGAAAAAAATGTTATCTCATTTATTTAAATTGTCATCTCCGCTGTTGCCTCTGTTGGCATCAGTGAGATCACCATGTTGTCAAATCTGGTCATGTTGAAGCACATGGTTTTATTTCCTGATACCTAGCAGTGATTTCCTTATGATGCAGTCCTTTTGCTGAGCGACACGGAGCAGCAGCAGATATGGGAAATGACGACACTGAGCCGTATGTTTAAAAGATGAAGATTCAGGTAATTTCAGCAGTGGGAGATTGTGTTGATTTTCACTTGTTTCCCCAGTAAGACTACTAGTTTCAACCCAAATCATAATTGGTCATAAATTAGGAACACTTCTAATGTTAAATCCCTTTTCCCCCTTGTACTTGTAACATCAGGACCTCAAAAGGGTAACCCCACCGTGATATTGTTGTTGTCTTTCTTCAAGTCATTTCTGACCTGTAGTGATTTATGGGGTTTTCTGAGAGTTTGTGATATGCTCAAAGTCACTAGTGGGTTTCCAAGGCTGACTGTGAATTCAAGCCCTGGTCTTCAGAGTCTGCAATGCTCAAATCACTCCACCATGCTGGCTTTCCCAAAAGTACCATATAACTTTAAATTCAGAATAATATTATTCCAATCAAGATTAAAACATTAGAAATTTTCCAAAACAGGACCAGAAGAAAACCAAGGGAAACATTGATTCAGGAAACTACTCATCCATTTTCAGTTTCATTAAGTTTTTTGGGGTGTATCTGGTAATGTATATTCCTTATTGTACTATACCAGCATATGGCTTTCTTTGTATAGTGGGCTATCTTGCCATTTCCTTGGCTTATTCTTTTTCAACACCTTAAGCAAGGAAGTTGTTCTTTGTTTTTGCATCAATGGTCACATTATATGGCTGTGTTTAATGGATTCAAATTTCATCCATTTTAAAATGCTTATCGAGACAAATGATAGTTTTCTCAAGCTATTTCAAAAGACACCAGTTGAAGGCCTAGTGTATCTATTCAGTAAGTCACAGCCAGTCTTATGGTTTTACAGTTAGATACAATCTGTAATTTCTCCAAGCACATTACAATCAGAGAGATGGGAGACTCCAAAGAAAAGTTGTCCACATATTTATGACATACAAAGGCAATGCACCCAAAGAAATATGCTATTTTTCATTGATGCTGCTCACAACATAATTTGTTTGTAAGTTTGTGTGTGGTACTACATCTGTCTGTTCCTTTACGTTCCTCCTCCAAAACCATCTTTCCCATGAAACAGTTGGATTAACTCAGTCACAGAAATGGGGACAAAATTCATTCGGTTTGCATTTTAATAGTGAGCAATCTTATTTTGTACTTCCAAAAGTTATATGCAAACTGAAAAGCAATTATCTTTCATTTTTTTGCACTTCTCTGAATTTTTCAATGCAATTCTCTGAGCAAAAAATTGTATATAAACATGCATCCCTTAAGGGAAATTGCACACAAGAATGGCTTATGTTAGGAAGAAATTGCATTCAAAAACCTGCTCTTCCATACTACTACTTCTAGTTCACTGTTGAATAGATCTGACTAACATTTATAGTTTGAATAGTGTTCTTTTATTAGTATTTCTGTTTATATATTTGTATTTGTAAACTGCTTGTAAACTGAAGAGCTGTATATAAATGTAAGAATAAATAAATACATAACGTACATAGGACATATTTAATGGGAACATAGTTGCAGGGAAAACTGAATGCAAAATATGAATAAATCTCTGTGTATATTAAGAAAATGCACACATGACAAACATGTGAACATTGTAGAAACCAAAATAGATTTGGGAAATCCATGCTTGCTTATTCACTAGAGTTTTTAAAAGAACTGTTCCCATAGAAGTGTGTACAGGATTGCTGGTTTAAGTTCAGGTTTATCTCTCATTGAACTCTTTATCGAACTCAGATTAAGGCTGTAATCCTGAACTTTATAAACCCCATGGAAAACAATGATGTTTACTCCTAAGTAAAAAAAATTGCTGCATTAACTGGATCATGTCATGTTTTCATCAAAGCAAGCCAGAGTCTGCATGCACATAGATGCAAACGCATGCTACCAAAAACTTTCCAAAGGATACTATCATAGATTTAAATTGCTTGACAAAATCAATGCAGGAATGTCAAGCAAGTTAACCAGCCTGACCTTCTAACTGCACTATCATCATTCCTTCAGGAATTAGTCCAAGTGTACAAATGCTTCATGTTTCAATGATAACTTTAAAAGCAGAGGCAATATGGAAATAATTGTATCTACAGTGGGTGAAGAGATTAAATCAAAATTTAGCGAGTTTCTTTTGGATAGAAAATATTACAAAGCAAATGATTGCCAGGAAGGGGGGAAAAAACCCCACTCTCACGCAAAGCGTTTTTCTTGTCATTTCAGAAACAGTAGGCATTTGACTATGAAATCATTGGGGTGAGCAAGAAATACAAAGGATAGCAAAAGCAGCTGTGATGAAGGTCTGATCCTGCAAACCTTCTGGATCAAGCAGAGAACCATGCAGAATAGGGGTTCTCTGGTTTTTTGTCTATCTTTATTTTAAGTATAAATTTCCACACTTGAGGACAACATCTCACAGAAAGGGAAATGCTGGCAGATTTAATGGGCTTGTGCATTTTTATGGAGAGCAACAGTGTCAATGCACAGAAGCCAACGCAGTGCACCCTTCAAGCGATCAGGAAGGCAGGTCACATAAATATCTTATGCAGAAGAGGAATCCATGGAATGTATGACAAGTACCACGTTGTGATAGATTTTAACTCCAAAGGAGCCACGATGTGGAAGAAAGGCCGACTCGCCCACCGTACAAAATTCCCAATTCTTTCTCCCGCTTCCAAGAGAATCACCCCATCATGGCATTTTACTGTAAACAAATAGTCCGAGGCAACCTTCCGGTTCCTCTCCCACCTTGTCTGTATGAAAAATCCCCTCATTTTTTTCCCTTCGCTGAGAAACTGGGATGCAAGAGAAAGGAAATTATTAAACATTCTAGCAGCTTCCCCCCCCCCACCTTCCTTCTTTCTCTGTCCCCCCCCCCAAACGAAAACGAAGATAGAGGTCAATGAATAAGTATATGCAGGCTGGAACTTAAATCCTCAGGGGTGACTGTAGGCTAATTAATAATTAATGCCAGAGCCCCAGTGTTTGAAATGCAGATGTGATAACTGGAGGCCTGGCAAAGCTGTTCGAAGGAAGCAGATCTGGATGCTACAGGGAATAGGCCCTCCCTTGCCGGCTGGCTTGGAAAGCAGACCTGGGTGCAAAGCAGCGCCTATGGTTTAGATTATATTCCCCTCAGCTGTTAATTACCTGAACCTACTTTGAAGTCCTTCTCTTTTTATCCTCTGCATGAAAAGAGATTGGTTCAGCCAAGGGACTTGAAGAAATGATCAAATGCTTAGGGGGGTGTGTGTGTGTGCGTGTGCGCATGGAGAGGGGGGAGGCAGTTAGCAATCGGGGCAAAGGCAGGAGAGAACTTGAGATACAGAAAGAGATAAGGAAAGAAGGAAGATGCGACACACACCCATGCGCAAGGCACAAACGCATGCGAGAGCACGGCGTGCGCCATGCCACCCAGACATATGAGAACATGGGAAAAGCATGCAAGGCTAAAGGCAGGGGATTCTCCCCCAGCTTATTTCAAAATGTAAAGTTATTAAATAAAACCAAGGCAAATAGAAAGCCAAGGAAAATGAAATCTTCCAGGATCCATAGCAGGGCATTAAATACATGAGGGTCAATCCCTGTTTGGGGGACAATGCCACTAAAGTCTTGCCCCATTGCAGATTTGGTATTCAATACCAACATTATATCTGCATAGATGTAATGCAGATTGAGCTTCTCTTATCCAAAATGCTTGGGAACAGAGGTGTTTTGGATTTTGGGGTTTTTTCAAATCTTGGAATCCCTATGTTTGCATATAGAGTGGGCCCTTTCCTTATGCAATGGATCCATTCCTGATCCCCCCACATAAGAGGAATTCTGAATATGCTCACGCCCCATTGAAAACAATGGGACGTATGCACAGCACACGTGCCACAGATGCATGCACCATATGTTTTATTGTCACATGGCTTCAGCTAAGCTTGAAGCCATGTATAGTGTGCCCACGTATGGTGTGGACACACTGTGCATACATAATGTATGTAATGTAATGTACATACATAATACCTTGGTAACAGGACCCAAATGTAAACACAAAAGTCATTTATGTTTCCAAATGCACCATACACAGATTGCCCAAAAGTAATTTTATACAATATTTCTTTAATAATTCTGTGCATGAAACAAAGTTTGTGTACACTGAACCATCAGAAAATGTCACAGTCTCAGCCACCATTGAAAAAAGTTTTGGTTTTTGGAATGTATCAGATTTTGGAATTCTGGATAAGGGAGAGACAAGCTGTATATATATATATATATATACACACACATATACTTTTTCTTCTTATTGCTGTTATTATTATCACCATCATCATTAATAACCCATCTTTTCCCCTGTTTGGACCAACAAAAATTAAAATGGGCTACAGGCTACACCCGCCCTTTAAAAAGCAAATGATCTTAGGGAAAATATGGAAGAAGAAGAAGAAAGCAAAACAAGAAGTGAAAAGACAAGCATTTCCTGTTTTAATGTCTGGGTTTCAGGGGGTGATTCAGTCTTAGGGGAGGCAACCACTGCTCATAGTAGGGTTGCTAAGTCAGGAGTATCCCAGACTCTGAGATTTCAGCACCAAAACCCTGATATCTTGGGATGACCCCTTGTAATATCACAGGGGATGGGCTCTGGTGATGTTACAAGAGGTTACCAATGGTAAGGCCATTAAGCATGAAACATTAAGCTCAGCCACAGTTACATTTCTTGCATAGTCAAGAAACCAGAGGATGACTAGGGATGGGAAGGATAGCTATGAAAGAACTAGACAAGATCCTAAAAAGTAAAGATTTACAACTGAGCACTAAGAATAATCCAAGCCACTATATCCCCCATCATATGAGAGCTGGACAGTGAAGAAACCAGATAGGAAGAAAATAAACTCAATAGAGATGTGCTGCTGGAGAAGAGTGCTGAGGATACCGTTGACAGCCAAAAAGACAAACAAATGGGTCCTTGAACAGATGACATCTGAAATCTCCATGATGAAATTGAGACTTTCATACTTTGGCCACATCATGAGAAGTCATGAATCATTCGCTAAGACAATAATGTTAGAGAAGCAGAAAGAGAGGAAGACCGCAAGCTAGATGGACTCAATTAAGGAGGTCATAAGCATTAATATGCAGGACCTAAGCAGAATAGTGGAGGACAGGGAGACTTGGAGATGTCTCATTCACCATGAGTCAAGGATGATTCAAAGGCAGGTAATAACAAACAACAGTTTCTCAGGGTAGGCCAATTCAATTCAAAAGACCAAGGAATTTATCACACCAGGCTTGTAAGCCTCCATGATCACACCAGTCTAGGAAATTCAAACATACTGGGTTGTGATATGGTCATTATTGTATAGCTGTTCCAAATCACCATGGTGCTGCTTCTGTCTCATCCTCTGTCTTCCGTATGCCAGCCTTCATAGCCCTGCCTCCCTGCCCTATGCCCTCCCTAGCATGGTTTTTGAAATGTATTTGTTTTTAATTTTAGCACAATCCATTAATTAAATAGAAAAGAAATTGGGAGGGGAGAGTAAAACAGCCTGCGTTGAAATGGAGATGAAGAGAGGAGCAGAATCATACCCATTCATACCACACGGTTACCCTCATATAGAAACTGCTTCAGGAGGAACTTATCACCTGGGGATCAATAATGGAAAAGCAGTGCACTTAGGATGAACTGATCGATTTTGCCCATCAATGAGGAGTGTTCCAACAACAGATGGACTACAGACAAGCTACTGGACAAACACCACATCATGTGATAAGGCATGGCCATAGATGCTATTATCCTGGTCTAATTCCACTTTGCAAGCCTCATGTGATAAAATCCCAAGTCTAGCAAATGAGAAAACTATTTATATGAACATTTTTCAAAACAGTGCTTTTGCCCTGAGATGGTTCCCCTTCACCCGGAGGACTGGAGAAGAGGGTCCAAGCCCTGTGACCTGGATAGCCGGCTCCTAGAGGTCTGTCAAAGAATAGTTTTTGACTTTTTGATTAATATACAAATATAATATTTTAATATAAGAAATGGCATGGGAGAGAGCATCAGGTTTTGGAAGAGAAGACAGAATTACCCAAAGGCCTTGGGAACCACAGGCAGCTCAGTGGTCATACTTTCCTTCACATTTCCCCTGCTCTAAACCCTAAAACAGCTTTTCCTATCCTTGTGCCCTTCAAATGTGTTCGACTACAAGGCCCATCATCCCCCACCAGCATGTAAAAGGCATCAAACCCATCTCTGTTTGTGGCCCGGTTGGTGACATCGGTAGTATTACCAGAAACCCTCATTCACTCTGTTGCTTTCTGACAGCGAGTCATTCTACTATTGTGGGATAATAAGAACCTAAGAGAAAGACTGTTGGGAAAATAAAGACTAATGCAGAAATACAGTTGGGAAGGGTTTTTCTCTGTGTATATACATGCTACAGGTAAACATAAAACTGTCATCCACAAACCAGCAGGGTTTAATGAAAGCTGAACAGAAAGACAAGTTGAAAAGCATGTTTTGGGAGAGAACAACAACAACAAAAAAGACACTACTGATTTGCCAAAAGGAAAAGAGTGTGATCTTCCGCAATCCCCAAATGCACGTGAGGCAGGAAGATTCCTTTTGAATGCTTCTCAAACATTTGCCTGGCCCTGCTGGTGTGTTTGCACGAGACACATGAAGGCACACCAATGCAGTGTTCTTCCTCCAGTGTCTTCGAAGCAGCCTTGAGTGATCATATACCAAGTGACACCTTCCTAATCTTTCAAGACATGCTGGTTTTTTCATTATCGTCTTTAACATGAGCCAGCATAGCCCTCCAGTATTGCTGATACCACACGGATACAGAAATGCGCATATGGAAGTTGCAGTTAAATGCTGGAGCATGGAGTGAGTTCCCTTGTGCACAGTTCCAGCCAACCGATCAGCCATGCAGAATCCTGCCAACCAGTCAGCCATGCTCTTTTCGAATCTAGTCCATTTCATTCCAGTTTTCCATTCTTTCCTCCAACAACTAACAGCATTTGAGCTTGCTCCCTCTTCCCTGGGCTTGGGAACAGGAGAGGTTCCCACCCAAAAAATATTTCACCCAATGGCATCACCAAGGGGGCACGAGGGGTACAGACCGCACCAGGTGACACCATAAGGTGGAGTGACCCCACTGCCTTTGGGCAGAAAAGGGCTGTGTCCCATTAAAATGCTGAAGAGATGGCGTGAGTAGGGAGAGGCGCAATGGGAGGAGAAAGGAAAGCCCCAGGTTGTTGTGGTGTCCAACTGCATTCATTCTGCAGTGTAGATGCAGCCTCAGGGTACTTTCGTCCCACACCCCTTTCCACACTCCAAGTCAAAAGTGCGCAATGGCTAATGGTTCACTTTCTTGACCTGCCAATCCGTATTCATATCCCTTTGGATCTTTAGGCTGCCATAAGCAGCCACTTATATATTGCCTGAAAAGAAATCAAGAAAGAGGGGGAAAGAGGCCAGCACTTTTCATAAATACAGCATAGGCTAATTTATATGTAGAGATCGACACTCAGAAATATAATTTCAATAGAAGTACAATATACCTTGCAGAAGACTGTGGCCAGAGGCCTATTCGCACTATAGAAGTATAGCACTATTATTCCACTTTAACTGTCATGGCCACATCCTGTGGAATCCTGGGATTTGTTGTCCTTCCGTCAGTAAGTGCAAATTTTCCTATTCCAACAGGCTTCCAGGGATTGATTGCAAGGGCTTTGGATGCTTGTTGTTCTATTGATTTTTATTTTTGCCTTTTTAATGGGCTTGTATCAAACACATTTAATTCAATGGATAGTTTAATGGCATTTTAACTATCCCTTTCTGTTTGTTTTACTTAGCCCTTTGAACGTGCCTTTATCTGCATTTGTTTTAATTCATGCAAACTGCCACAGAGTACTAATCTGGGAATTTTACCTGTGAACTTTGTAATTAAGAATCTATACCCACATGTGGTTTCTTTTCCTCCTCTTTCCTAATCCACTTGCCTTTTCTGTTGTGAATTTTACATCTGAGCATGGATGAAAATTTGGGGGGAAAAACATTTTTGGACTACTTGTGCCAGAATCCCCAGTTTATATAGAAACAAGTGGTTGAGAAACCAGATGCTGCTTGGCTGCCTCCGGTCTCCTTGGCCACAACAAGGCCATGCTTTTTGGGGCTCCAGATGCCAGAATCCCCAGCAGACATGGAAACAAGTAGTCGAAAAAGCTAATTATCTCACAAAACTACAAATCCCAGATATCCATAGCATTGAATCGTGGCAGTTAAAGTAGTGTATACAAGGACAGGGGGCAGAGAAAGAACATGAATCCTGTAGAAGGGGAGAAAGAATTGATGATGCAAAACTTTATGCTCAGAGCAAAACTTTATGCTCTGTCTTCCAATGCAAAATGCAAAATCTTTACCATCATCAACACAAGCCCCATCATCACTATCATAATTCGGATTCAATAAATCATGATTGCAAGCTGCTTTAAAAAAACAGTCATATTTTTAAAAACAACCATATATAAATTGTGAAGCCTCGAAGTCCAACCAAGTACTGCTTGGCTTATGGGAAAGCCGGGAGGTCGGGTAGCTATTACAGAAATTAAAAAGCCTCCCTTCCCTTGACTACCCAGGTTTAGCCCCATCACCTCCGTAATCCTCAAACCATGGACCAGCAATCAGTTGTGTTTAAATTCTAGATCTGTGTAACAATAATAAATCATACACTGGTTCCTCCTAGTGGCTTTTCTTCTGCACACGATTCCTTGCCATCATTCCAAGTGTCCTGATTTGGCAAAGATAGTCCCAATTACTTTTTTGTCATCGTATTTTTTCAGCTGCTTTTGAAATGTCCTAGTTTCTCTCTCCTCTCCCACTTTTCTTTCAGCTTACTTCAGATGCTGCAAATTGAGTTCAAAGTGAAAAAGTACTTTGCACTCAGCAAAAGAGGGATGAGAGCAGGAGGCAGAGTCTTGCCCTTCCAAATCGACTCATGCAAAAGCAAACTGCTGTACCCTTTACTAGCTTGTCCGGCTTTTCTGCATTTTTGCTCATTTTCCTTTTGCTACCATGATCAAACTCTGATGTTGCCCAGCTGCAAAAGTCCTGCTTTTAATCTGTGAAATGTTGGAAGGTAGACTCTACAAATTACGGACCTTTGGATGACAAGAGAAAGAAGTTTTCCTTCTGTTCTTAGGGTACCTACTTTTCAGTCAGAAGTTTTATTTATTTAATATATATATATCCTGCTGTCCTTCTCTCAAATGGGAGTCAAAGTGGCACGGGCATTAAAAATTAAATTACTAGCAACCAATTAAAATTAGTAATAAAAAGGTTATTAATATATATTGTTAAAAGGTTATGGGCATAAATACTCTAATGGCATCAGATTGCATCTGATCTTGGAAGCTAAGCAGGGTCAGCCCTGGTTAATACTTGGGTGAACGACTGCCGAGGAATACCAGGTGCTGTATGCTATATTTCAGAAGAAAGAACCTGCAAAACCACTTCTGTGTATTCCTTGGCTAAGAAAACCCTATGCCATTCATAGGGTCATCCTAAATCAACAGGCAACTTGTAGGCACATACATACACACAATTAAAAAAAAAAAAAGGATCAGATCAAGTTACCATATTAAAACATCAATAATCTAAAACATTATAAAACCATTTAAAACCAGATTCCAAGTCAAGACCCTAGTTTTCCTGAAGTCTTGTAGGACTACTATGGAGGACCATAACTTAGTGGTAAAATACCTGAGATCTACCTGTGTGTGTAGGACTGCCTTTAAAAGCATGCCAGTGACTTTAGGCCACTACAAAACGCATTGATGGGGGTTAGATTCTTGGGAAAATGTGACAGAGCTCTTGCATCGTACATGAACTTAACATTTTTTTAAAAAATCCTGGCTGTTCTGCTTTTTACGATGTCATAAGCTGGACTCACAACATTGTAAACATTGCACATTTACGGTTGTGGCGCCATTGCAACAACCCTGTGTACCCTAAAACTCATCTTAGAAGCCAGGCAGCCACAGCAACCAAGGCGTTTGGAGGCACCAGAGAGTTGGGCACTCAACCCTGAAGCATGCAGCCTTTCCACCAGCGAAGTGTGGAGCAAAGAGACCTGTAGGATCCTGTAACTGGTGGAAAGAGGCAGGACATGTCACTATTCAACATATTGTTCTCCAGCACTTTGGAACGCCTTCTGTTGAAGTTGGCCACCTGGCTTCTAAGATGGGTTTTAAGAGGACAAATTGGGAGACACAGCTATAGCCACAGAGCTCAGGCATCATATCTACATATACCAATGCCAAATCTCAGCTTTTTCTTTTCTTTTACTTTTAAACCTTTAAATCAGAGCAACAACCCTGTGGATGTTGTTGATCTACAGCCCCCATCAACCCTAGCCAACAATAGGCGTTATGGGAGTTGTAGTCTAGCAAACATCTGGATGTCCCTCCTAGCTCACCTTTGCTTTCAGCAATTTGGGACATAGTTCTGTGATGGGATACAGTACTTCCACTCACATCCCTCCACCCAAGTTTTAAGCTCAGTAACTGAGACTTTTCTCATTTGTGAATCAGCCTGCATCAGTGAGGCGGCATCCGCACTGGAGAAATAGTCCAGTTCGATGGCTCAGTGCTATGGGATTCTGGGAATTGTAGTTTTGTGAGACATTTAGGCTCCTCTGACAAAGAGCTCTGGTGCCATAATAAACCATAATTCCCTGAATTCCATAGCACTGAGCCAAGGCAGTTAAAGTGGTCTCAGGCTGGATTATTTCTGCAGCACACATGCAGCCGGAGAGCAATAAGTATCTCAGGCACAAGAGAAAGATATTTTTTACTGTCAGTCTCTTCTATAAATAATAATAATAATAAAATTTTATTGGTATCCCATTGGTATCAAAGACAATCTTCTAGCGGTGGCATTCCAACTGGGGTGTAACAGGCCCCTTCAGTCCATAGTTCTTTTCAGAAGACCCCCATACACACACAACCAAGAGAAGTCTTTTACTGAATTCCTGCTGTTTGTTTTTCTTGGCAAAACAACATTTTTGTTTCTTTTAAAAATTCCCTTCTGGAGTGGAATTTTAAACAGCTTGCTGAAGCGCAGTTTTGCAAAATGTTTTATTGCCTTGAACTTCTGCCGTTATTTGCCACTTTTGGGAAGCTGCCTCCGGAAAGCTTTTACCCTTAAAGGCAGCCTAGAAGGCCTTGAAATGAAGAAATATATAAACCATAAACTACTTTCCCATTCATTTTTTCCCCCGCAGTAGCTGACCATAACATTTCTCCCAGCGCAAGAGGAAGAATCCCCTTCCAATAACTACCCCACCTTGGCAAATTTGGTAAAAGTCCCAAATCTCAAGTCCCATTCGGGAGGCATTTCTCCCCCGTTTCCCACCCAGCTCCATTGCTTCTGTAAATTTCATCAAGCGCACAAAAAGGAGTCCCAAATCAATGGCGGCTTTCAGCGCGCTTCTTTTGGGGTTTCTTTTTTTTTTCCCCCTACAAAGGTTGAAAACCTGGACAAAACCAAATTGGGTTGATTTGCGCGAAGGCTACCCCCAGGGTCTGAAGCTGAGCTATAGCAAAAGCTTTTCTTTTTCTTCTTCTTTTTGCCTGGAGCAAATTCTGCATCGCTGCGCTTATAACCCCCGAAAATAGGGTTAATGATGGACACGCAGCCACAGGCTTAATGGTAGACTGGCGAAATGCCAGCTTGCACCATAAGCTACCAGCAATGACCCCCAACTAGTTTTAAATTGGATCTGCCTTCAGCATGCAGGGGAGCGATAAAGGAGCAAAGAAAGAAAAACATAGGAGTGTACCTGCCACTAGAACGGGTTGTGTATGATTTTATTTACCGGATAGCATGAGCTCTTCCATAGTAGAAGAGCGTCGCTCAGAAGGTGACGCAGTCCTTCCTTAAGAGTTTTAAGCAGAAGCCGGGTTGGTCTTCAGCCTTTGCATCGGGGAGGTCTATGTGACCTTTGGGGTGACTCTCGATTCTGTGATTTGCAACATTTTCATTCCCTCTTTCTTTGAAGAAGCTTTGGACTCTTTCACACTGGAGGAAGTTCTCCCAACTTCGAATGCAGCCAATGCGAATTCATGTGAATTCGCTTGTTTAGCGAATTTACGTGAATCCCCATTGCATTCGGAAGGCGTTCGGAATTACTTCCCATTACCCGAAAATAACCCCCCCTTGCCCGAAATTGCTTGAGAAGCTTTAATTCGCAATAACGTGAAACCTATGATTGCATTCGGAGTGACTTCCCTTTTGCCCGAAATTGCGTGAGAAGAATTAATTCGCAATAACGTGAAACCCCATGATTGCGTTCGGATTGCCCTTGGATTATACTTCCAATTTCCCACGTCTGAAAGAGTCCTTTGTATTTTCACAACCATCGTGCGAGAGAGCTTAGGATGAGAGAGAACAAGGTCGCCAAAGCCAGGCAGTGGATGCTTAGATATGAATGAAAACTTGGACCAGGAGATGCATCTACACTGAACAAATAATGCAGCTTGACACCACTTTAACTGCCTTGGTGCCATGCTACAGGATCCTGGGATCTGTAGTTTTGTGAGCATCCTTTAATGGAGATGTCTAAAGACCTTGCACAGCTACTTATCCCAAGATTCCATAGGATGGCACTACAACACTTAAAGTGGTGTCAAACTGCTTTATTTCTACAGTGTAGATGAATGCACCCAGGATCCTCCAAGCTCTAGTGCAATGTTTTAACCATTATTTTGGGGACTTGGGGACTTGACCAATGAGGAGAACAAAAATTCTTGTGTTTTATCAAACAGGTTTAATAGTTGATTAAACTGCTGGTGGTTTGTTTGTTTGTTTGTCTGTTTGTGTTTTGGGAGTGAAATACTGTACTGTATTTTCCCAAGGTTTTCACCATCAAGCTTTCCTGTTATCTTATGATGAAAAAGCTAATAAAATGTTCCTCCCTTATCTTTAAAGCTATCCCAGTGGGCACTACATCTTCTGGCAATGAGTTTAACTTTGCAGCTGCATGGAGAATCTTCTTTGGTCTCCTCTGATCTCCTATCATTCATCTTCACTGGATGACCCTCTGGTTCTAGTGTTATGAGAGAAGAAGAGAAACTCCCTTGTCTCTTAAGTTCTCCCCTCCAGTTTTTATCCTCACAACAACAACCCTGCGAGGGAGATTAGGCAGAGCGATAGTGTCTAAATCAAGGTAACTCAAGAAGTTTCATAGTGGAGTGGAAATCTAACCAGGCTATTTATCCATTCCTAGTCTGTTATGGTGTGGCGGTTTGGGTCTTGGACTGCAGTTCTGGAGACCAGGTTTCAAATCCTAGCAGGCCATGTAAACCTAGTAGGTGACCTTGGGCAAGCCACACTCTCTCAGCCTCAGAGGATGGCAACAGCAACCCCCCTCTGAAGAAACGTGCCAAGAAAACCCCATAATAGGTTCGCCTTGCGGTCCGAATTGTTGGAAACACACAACAGCAACATCTGTCAGCATCACACATTTCCTCTTCCTTGGACCTTTTCCCGCTACATATTTATAGCACTTAGATTCCACTTAACTGTCATGGCTGAAGCCTAAGGAATCCTGGGATTTGTAGATTCATCAGGTGCTAGCGTTCACAGGCTGAGAATTGTAAGTACCTCCGCCTAAACTGGTTATCCCAGAATTTCACAGGACAGGCAGTTAAAGTGGAATCGTTGTTGTAAATGTCTGTCTTCGAGTCATTTCTGACTTAAGGCTACTCTAAGGAGCAGCTGTCATGGGGTTTTCTTGGAAAGATTTGTTCAGAGGAGGTTTGCCCTTGCCTTCCCCTTGGGCTGAGAGAGTGTGACTTGCTCAACATCACCCAATGGGTTTCATGGCCAAGCGGGGATTCAAACTCTGACCTCCAGAGTCATAGTACACACTGGTTTAAATGTTTATTGTATTTTTAAAATTCTTTTAAGGCTGAAAATATGTGACTTGCCCATGGTTACCCAGTGGTCTTCATACCCAAGCTAGAAATTGAACCCTGGCCTCCAGAGTCATAGTTCACACTGGTTTAAATTTTTGAATGTTTCAAAAATTAGTCTAAGGCTGAAAGTATGTGACTTACCTAAGGTGGGATTCATGCCCGAGCTAGAAATTGAACCCTGGTCTCAAGCCCAGCACTCAAAACACTACACCAGGTTGGCCCTAATCACAACATGACAATTGTGTAGTGAGAATGGGCCCAGGGTGTGTGTGTTTGCCTGTTCACCATCTCATTTTTTAAAAGCACAGGAACTGGGCTAAGGAAGAAAAGGTGACAACCCGATTCCAAAGAGGTACAGTCATTCCAGCCCAGTGACATTTTGTGAAAAGAGACTGTTTCCACCTCCAATGCAAAGAGTTGGCTTGCTTTACCTCTTTTATCCCCCTGCAAAGCCGGAAGACAGTCTTACCCTCCGTGTGTTGTTGCAGTTGTACACTTGTGATGCGTGTCACCTCCCCTCCTGTTCATTTTTCCAGGCCGAAACTGTGGAGCAAATGGAAGGCTCTATGATAAAGGAAGAAGGCGGAGGAGAAGAGAGGGATTGCATTTGCATTCCTTCTGCTACAGGCGCATGTTTACATGACCTTTAAAACAGAATTAAAGCTGTATCATCAGCAGCTGGAGGCAACCCGCATTACTAAGGCAATCAAATCAGAAGGCTAAACCAACTATAAAACATAAATTAAACGGAGAGGGGAGCAACCTAATTCACTAGGTTGGCTGGCAAATTACTTAGCCGCTACTAGTCTTTTTGTCTTTCTCAAGAGTTCCCAGACGCAGAGGATGGATGGATAGATGGAGGGATGCACTTGGGACTTGGGCCTTCTAGTACTAGTAAAGTGTCCAAGGCTGCATTCGCACTGCAGACATGGTCCAGTTTGACCCCACTTGAATCAATGCTGTGAAATTCTAGGAATTGTAGCTTGTTGTGGCACCAGACAGAGAAGGATCAAGGTCTCAAAAAACCCCAGTTCCCAGGATTTCTTAGCACTGAGCCAATGCAGTTCAAGTGGGGTCAAGCTGGATTATTTCTGCAGTGTAGACACAGCCTCAAGGTCACTCTGAAACCCAAAGAGTTGTCCTTGCACCTTTGTTACTCTGTGCCTGCTTACAAGAATTAGGTCCAAAGCACACTGCAAAAATGGTCCACTTTTGAGACTGCTTTAACTGGCCTGGCTCAATGCTAGGGAATCCTGGGAACCGGAGTTTGGTTCAGCACCTGAACTCTCTGGCAGAGAAGGTTAAATGTATCACCAAACTACAGATCCCAGAGTTCGCTAGCGTTGAGCCAGGCCAGTTAAAGAGGTCTCATACTAGATTATTAGTGTGTTTGGACCCAAGATTTACTTACTCCAGTTCAGAATTTAGCCCCTTTATCTCTTTGTGCTCCCAGCTTGCATCTGCACTGTAGAAATGGTGCAGTTTGACACCACTTCTAAGTGCTGTGGCTCCATCCTCTGGAATCCTGTGATTTGTAGTACTACAGGCCTCGAACCTCCTCTGCCAAAGAGTGCTGGTGCCTCACAAAACTACAAATCCCAGGATCCGATGGCAGCTAAAGTGGTGTCAAACTACATCGTTTCTACAGTGTAGATGCCCTTTGTGGTTTCCACACGTGGCACCCTGACCCCCAAACACAGCTCTTTGTCTCCCAGCACTTCTTTATCCACTAACTAGAGTCCACTTACATGCCCGAATTGAAGGCAGAAACCCAGGTAAGCATATATGGGCACCTGAGGCTGCATCCACACTGCAGAATTAATGCAGTTTGGTACCGCTTTAATTGCCATGGCTCCATCCTATGTAATCCTGGGACTTGTAGTTGGTTGTGGCACCAGAACTCTCTTTAAGTAAGCAGTCCTTACCTGGCACTCCAAAAAGCTGAAAGAAAGGGAAAGAAAAGATTGTTTCCCCAAATATTTTTTTTTCTCCAAAAAACCTTATGAGAAAAGTCTTAAGGAGTTGGGAAAATTTTGCTTGGAGAGGACTTTTTAGTGGTGTGATTCACATAACAATTCCCAGAACCCCATAACATTGTGCCAGGGCAGTTAAAGCAGTATCAAACTGGATTATTTCTGCAGTGCAGCTGCAGCCTCAGTGCCAAGAACTGTAGGTTTCCATTTCAGAGGAAGGAATGGAAACCTTGCAAAATAAAACCCTTGTGAAATGCATGGGATTGCCCATTAAGCAATGGTTCCCAAACTTTCCTCCTCCAGGTGCTTTGGATTTCAGCTCCCAGAAGCCACAGCCAACTGGGCCAATGGTTGGGGATTCTGGGAGCTGAAACCCAAACCATCTGGAGGACCAAAGCTGGGGAACCATTGTATCAACAGACACACAAACACACACTACAATTGTGCATTGACTGGTTTGACTCTCAGCTTTAAAACTTGGCCTTTTCAAAGAATACTGCCTCCATTCTAATGTCTTCATTGCTCTCTAAATCCAGATCTCTTCCCTTACCCTTGGCAGCTGGGGATGATAGGATCTAGAATCCAGAAAATGAAATATCAAGAACCACAGGTTCCTCGGCCTCAATGCTGCTTGAAACCCATTTGGGGCAGAGGCTCACTAATATTGGCAATCCTGTGTTCAATTGTCCAGAGGTCAATCTCATTGACCTCAAAGGGACTTGCTTCAGATTAGGCCTGCCTTGACTTTCAAGGCTTTCAGGAGTCATGGGCTGCATCCAGACTGCAGGAATAATCCGGTTTGACCCCGCTTTAACTGCCACGGCTCCATTCTACAGAACCCAGGGATCTGTGCGCAGACCTTGTAGCATCTTTGAGACTAAGCAAAGAAAGAAGTTGGCAGCATGAGCTTTTGCTAGGCTTCGGTCCACTTCCACAGATGCATTTAATGGAGATATAAATTGCAGTCCCCAGGGTTCCCTAGCATTGAGCCATATGGCAGTTAAAAGGGGGTCAAACTGGATTATTTCTGCAATGTAGATGCAGCCTCTGCACACTTTCTGCAGGACTGGGAAACAATTCCTAAATAGAAATAAATCGGATTTTTCACTCGGAAATAAGGGCTGCGTTCACACTGGAGTAATAAACCGGTTTAAGTGCCATGGCTCAATGCTGTGAAATTCTGGGAATTGTAGTTTGTTGTGGGGCCCAGAGCGGAGCTCTGCTCCGCTCTGGGCCCACAACAAACTACAATTCCCAGAATTTCACAGCATTGAGCCATGGCACTTAAACCGGTTTATTTCTCCAGTGTGAACGCAGCCAAGGATTTGATAGGATTGGGAGGCTGCTGCGCAACCAACTGCTTTGGATGCCAAACGTTTGCTCTGTTTTAGCCAAAGGATCCTTTTAGATCCACTTTCCTGGGAATCAACTCCATGGAACTGAGTAGAAGTTCTTTTTTTTCCCTTCCCATTTTGTTCATCCTCTCTGATCCCCCAAAGTAAGGAATCTAGGGCTGTGTTCACACTGGGAGAGATAACCCGGTTTGGCACCGCTTTAACTGCCCTAGCTCAAGGCAATGGAATTCTGGGAGTTGGGAGTTTCCTTCCTTCCCTTCCTCCCTCTTTCTTTCCTTCTTTTCTTCTTTACTTCCCTCCCTCCCCCTTTCCTTCTTTCTTTCTTTCTTTCTTTCCTCCCTTCCTTCCCTTCCTCCTTCTTTCTTTCCTTCCTTCCTTCCTTCTCTCCCTCCTTCCTTCCCTCCCTCCCTCCCTCCCTCTTTCTTTCTTTCCTCCCTTCCTTCTTTACTTCCCTCCCTCCCCCTCTTTCCTTCCTTTCTTCCTTCCTTCCTTCCTTCCCTTCCTCTCTCTTTCTTTTCTTCCTTAATTCCTTGATTCCTCCCTCCCTCCCTTTCTTTCATTCCTTCCTTCCCCCTCAGTCTTCTTTTCTTCATCTCTCTCCTCTTCCCTCCCTCCCTCCCTCCCTCCCTCTTTCTTTCTCCACCCTTTTTCTTTCCATTCCTTCCTTCTTTCCTCTTTCCCTCCCTCCTTCTTTAACCACCCCTCCCTCCCTCCATCCCTCCATCCTTCCCTCCCTCCTTCCTTCACCAATCCCTCCTTCCTTCCTGAAGACCTCCCCATTTCGTTGAACGTCAGGAGCAACATTTAAAAGGTTGGCAAGAGAAATCCTGCTTTGGGGCTGGTTTTTCCCTTGCAGCCTTGAGCCTTGAGGCTTCCCCCTCCCTCAAAAACAAAAACCTCTTTTCTTTCTTTCTTTCTTTCTTTCTTTCAAAAAAAGGACCCTAATTTCTGCCCAGTGTCTCATTCCCTTCCCTCCCAAATCTCTTTTCCTCCTTCCCTTCTTCCCTGGCATAGATTCCAAAATTATATCCTTAATGTATTATTCTTAGTTTATTTTTAGGGGGGTTTGGATTGAGATTGAGGAAAGGACCCCCCAAAGGTCTGCTTCCCAGGAGCCACTTTCCCTTTCTGGCTGGAAGAAACAGTGAAAACACTTTCCCTTTCCTGCCTCCTTTTCTTCTCCTCCTCCTTCTTCTCTTTCTCTCTTTCTCTCTCTCCCTATTTTGGCTGTTGTTTGGTCAAAAGGGGGGGGGGAGAAAAAGGCCCTTGCCCCCCACCAACCAAGCTCTGAACTTGGGCAAAAAAAGGGATGGGAGAGTTTCTTTTTTAGGGGTCAAGACCTGCCTCGCTTCCCTCCTGCCCAGG